>CAWUFW010000994.1:2450000-3050000 GCA_963921515.1 Calotriton arnoldi | reverse complement strand
CTACAATTTTTCTAAATATGTATCCGATGTTATTACTTCAAGTGGTGTTCCGCTTATATCCCGACTAAAAGGGAGACATATTTTCTTCCTTTAAAGCTATTACTTTAGTCTTGGAGATGTTAATTTCTAGAAAGATTTTTCCTGCACACTCATTCAAAGCTTTTAAGTTTAGTTGTAAACCTATTGTAAGGTCAAATGTGACCTCATCATCTGTGTACAGTAGTACATGTAGTTCATGAAAAGCAACTTGTGGAGGAAAATTCCTAATGTTTACAATTTGACCAAGGAGATCATAAATATATATTGAAAAAGGAGGGGGGAGGGGGCAACAGACAGCCCTGTTTTAGGCTGTTCTTTGCTTTAATTCTTTGTGTTAGGCCCTTATTCCTTCCTATTATCCAATTAACACTCTGCACCTAGCAGATAAATGCAATGCTTCAAGTAATCTTAATAAATCCAATGGTATGCCCAGTATTATTAATTTCCTCCAGAGGGTCGGCCTGTCCACTTTGTCGAAAGCTGGCGAGAAATCGATAAAGGCACTATAAAAGATTTGCGATTTCCTTATCATATATTTGTCTAGATAGTCTTACCAATGCAATATTTTCCTACACAGAATGATTTGGTCTGAAGATATTCTGTTCTTATGGTATAATTTCTTCACAGAGTGCCTAGTCCTGAAGATGTTCTAAAATACTGACTGCAAATTTCTTTCCTGATGCATCGAAAAGAGCAGTCTGGCAGTAATTGGCTGTAGATAGTCAAGAGCCTTTCATATGGAGAGGTATTGTGATTCTCCCTTTCCAAGAGTTGAGGATTTGACCTGTTAATAGCAATATTCAAAGAGTGGTAGTAAACATTCTCCCAATTCCTCAGGATCCTTTTTCATAACTTTTATAGGAATTTTGTCTGGACCAATTGCTTTAGAGGCTGTTGCGCCTTTTATGTATGTTACTATTTGCTTACTTGTAGGAGGGATTATAATTTCAGTTGAGTTCACTGAAAGTTTTATTATCCAGATTTTTTTAACCCCACTATGGGATGCTATGAGGTTCTAGAATTAGCTTGAGTTTTTATTTTGTGCTGCCATACTTGGGTCACTCTAGTTTTTATCAAATGCCTTTCTTTTAGTGTTAGAACGAATCCTTTATCTTTTATCCTTAATATTGAGAATTATTTTTTCCTGATGACAGAATATTCAATGAATCGAAGTTGGATAAGTTTATAGCTGCTGAAATTCCCTTATCTTGAAATTTTTGTTGCTTATAATTTTTTTCCCCTTTCAGTCTATTTGTAGTTTTCAGCATCACATTAATGACTTCCAAGATAATTTCCTCACAAGCCGTTTTAGGATCAAACTCCTCATCTCTGTGTATATTTCTTATTATTTTTTATTAGGTCGTTCACTTGATTAATCGACCCTGAGTTCCAGACCATCTTGCCTCGCACTGGGTCCACCTGCACTTTAGCATTTCCCTCTTACAGATTGTTGAACCTGAAGGGAATGTAACATGGTTAGAATTGCATGGTCACTTCCATGATAAAAATGGACATGGATCTCCTTAAAAGCAATAAGAAAATCGTAGGAAGTTATTACATAGTCAATAGAAGAGCCTGTTATACCTTTTCTTGTTGGCACAGCTAATATTTATTATTGCCCCGTTGATTTCACCGAGAAATTCAAGTAGTACTGTACCTTTTCGATCTGCTTTTTGTGATGTTTGAAATACGGCCTCTGGTAACTTCCATGCGCATCTTCCAATGCTTTATTTCTGCCGGAAGATAATGTTGCATTAAACTCCTCCATTAAGAGCATAACCACATTCTTTATGTGCTCTTGGAAAGTTTCAATGGATTTAAATACTTGATTTAGGATTGAGTTGTGTTGCTGTCATGGAGGAACATATATATTTTAAAAAAGAGAGAGAGAACCTTTGATAGTTTTCTGTTTTAGGGAGAATGTTCTGAATTCCTTGTGCATTTTGATGAAAGAAAGGGAGAATCTCGTTATCCCATCGAATTTCAGTTGACAATAGAATTGCGAGTCCTCCTTTGGCATCTCCTTTATAAATTGATTGGGGGGGGTAGGCGGGGAAATGGGCTGATATAAGAGATGTGGAGTTTAAGAAGACTAGGTTGGGCAGCCCTTTTCCTGTTTCTGCTGGGAGGAACAAGAAGGAAACAGAGCAGGAGCCTCAAAAGAAAGAGGCATGAAGGATGTTCAGTAAATAATAGTGATGCATTGGAAGATATCAGGAGAGAATTGTCTCACTGTAAAATAAAAAAGAAAGATTTACTTATGCAGCAGTGAAAAATGTCTGGAAAGTTGCGTGGGAGAGTGGTGGAAAGCAGAAATTTAGTACAAACCTGATGCATTATGAGATTGAAAATGTTGCCAACACTAGCACTAAATACCCTGCATGTGTGTCATTTTGTAAAATCAACCTATTCTAGATTCAGTTGCTGTGCATAATGAAGCCATCTGGAGGTTGGGCTCAGGAAACATCATGTTTACTGGAAATCAGTTAGGACATTGATCATGGGTACCACATAGTGACGCATGAGGTCTATCAATATCTACAATGCCTTACACTGTAGATTGCATCCACAGGGTGTTTAGCTGCCCTTGTGTTCAGGACCATGAGCGCCTTCATTAACAGATTGTGGTACGTCTGTGACTGGAGCGTTTCGCATGGATGTTTAGAAAGACATTGAACACACTTTCAAGTCACTACTATGCAACCTGTCATAGTTTGTGGTTTTCTTTCCTTTTGCGGGTCAAGAATCGACAAAACAACTTTGTCTATTGTGTCAGTGTTGGGACCCTTGGATAGAAGTTTGTAATTTGTTCCATAGATATTGTTTCTGGAAAAAATTATTTTGTTGCGGTTACTGTTCTCGCAGCTGCAGGTAATGCATAAGAAGATGTGGAAGCATTATTACCATAATTCTTAAGTATGGACATTTGGAAATTCTCTAGACCAACAGATTTCTAAGTTTATAATTCGGTCTTCATGCATTGTTTGCCTCATCCACTGTCCTGTGTGTCTGTCCGTGGCCCATTGTAGTTTTCCCTATCTTAGTCTAACTGTGCATTTGCTTTACACACGTTACTATATAAACACGTTCCTTTTGAGCCACATTGTATTTTCACACAGAACCTGCAGTTGTTTTCTCGTTCTGTTTTTTCCTGGGATTTATTCTGAACACAGCCCAGAAGGTCAAACAACAATGTCCCTTGTTATTGTGTTCTGGTCAGGCACTAGCACCTAGACACAACACAGAAATGCCGCTGCTGTTTATGAGCATGTACGCCTTGTCATATAGGTATGCACAGTAATGAAATATACAGAGAAAGAGCTTTCTGAGAGACGATCACAACTGTATCTGCGACGTAGAACGCCCATCTGTGTATGCTAAGGTACGGGGTCCGCTACTAATCCCAGAGACCTTTGCTGTATAATCAGTTTGCCTGCATAGAAGAGGACGAGGGTTAGGCTAACCTGTCTTATAATATGGCAGGGCTTTTCATAATATTCGGTTTACTGACTATGCTGATGGTATGTTTGCATTTCAGACTTCCTTCGTGTCTCTGTCATATCTTATTGTGGACAAGTACGAGTGTGTGAGCGAAAGGGGGAGTACTGTCACTGCGATCCCTGAGAGGGTCGGGAGTGTTGTGTTCTGGGGTGTCAATTCACTTGTCTCTCTGGATATGAGTAGGAGGGCAAGTGAGATACTATAGCTGGTCGGACTTTGGCTCATGGTACTGAGGTGATATGGTGACTCAGTCCTTTTCTATTTATGTTCAATGGTGCCAAGCATAGTTCTGTTCCTGAGCAGAATCCCTGCAACATCACAAATGTTCTAAAAACAGCTTGTTTGGAAACTTTGCTGTCCTTGAAGAGTGAGAGAGGAAAAGCCTCAGCCAAGAGGAGCGCCTCTCAGAAAGGTCATGACGCATGTCTCTCATAGTCATATCAGGAGAATTCTTAACTGCACTTGGTGGTTTGGTCTGACGTACATAACACAAAATGGTATGGAAAAAAACATGGACCTAGCACCTTGGAACTGAGCTCTCTAGAACTCAGAACATCAGCCTTTGACATTGTTGCGCCCATTTAGGGGAGTTACACTTGAAGGAAGGTGCCAACTTCCCCATCGTTTTCCGAGATGC
Source organism: Calotriton arnoldi (assembly GCA_963921515.1). Lineage (NCBI taxonomy): Eukaryota > Metazoa > Chordata > Amphibia > Caudata > Salamandridae > Calotriton > Calotriton arnoldi. Next base: position 3,045,823 of record CAWUFW010000994.1, on the reverse strand, counting down.
TTAGACTGTTAAGATAGGCGTGTTGGTGCCAAGAAAGGACATGACGACAAAGTTATGATCTGCAGGGGAAAAATCTATGTAGGACCCTGATGAAAGATTACAAAGCGGCCATTAAAGAAGAGAAAGCTTGCTCATGCACTAACAAATTAGAGTTAGCCAAGTCCTCGAGAAAGCTTTTTAAACTGATCAATCTGCTCTCTACTCCTGCTACACCAACCAGTATACAAGGTACCCAAGAAGTTTGTAATCTGGCGAGCTTTTTCCAAACTAAAATTTTAAATATATATTGGGAACACGACTCCCTTAAGGCAGACTCCTGAATCTCTACTTATGAGAACTCACATGGGGAAGTTAGCTTACTAGAGTCTTGAGAATATGGTGCCAATCAGAGAATGGGACTGTCTAGTTTCTCTTGCTTGACTCCTGAGCACGTACAGCTTTAATTTCTTGGAATGAAGTCAGGCTTTCCTTCTGAACCATGTTCCCCTAAGGTCCTGCAGCTGGTAGCTAAGAGAGTTGCTCCTCATCTTGCAACCACTGTCAATAAAGCTATTAGCTCAGGAACTTACCCTCAACTGTGGAAAATAGCTGCTGTTAAGGCTCATCTCAAATAAAATAAAAACTAACGAATGCCATAGATTTGAAAAACTATAGGCCCATCTTTCTACAGCGTACTCCATCTAAAATCTTGGAATAGCACCTCAACTTACAATTGGTGGCATATTTGGAGGAGCATGAATTGTTTGATCCCTCTCAATTTGGTTTCAAACCACCCATAAGACAGAAACTGCTATGGTTTCAGCTGTTGATAACATGCTTTGGTTTCAGCTGTTAACATCCGTTCTGTGGTTGATGCATGTTTCCCTTTATCTATCCGCAGCTTTCGATACCATTTCTCCTGCCCTGCTGGCTGATCAGCTGCGGAATCTGGGGCTTTCTGGGTCAGCATTAGATCTCTTGATACCCTTTCTGTAGGATAAGCCAAAGACGTTGTTTATGAACCATTCAGGTCAATTGTACCGTATCCACTTGTTTTTGGATTATTAGGACCTTAAGGAAGGCGCTCTCTTATATCCCTCTGAAAGCACGCAAGCAGGTAGTTCTTGCCTTGATTTCTTCTAGCTAGATTATTGCAATGCACTTTATTTAGGGATTCATAAATTGGCAAAAGCTAAGCTACAGCTAGTTCAGAATGCTGCCGCGAGACTGATACTTGAAATTCCTAAACATCAATCCGTCTCGGCGGAGATCTCCAAATTGCATTGTCTACCGGTGAACAAACACATTATGTTTAAGGTTTTATGCATTGTTCATAGGGCGGTGCAAGATATCGGGCCCAGAGAACTGACAACGATGTTCCTGAGATATATCCCCTCTAGACAGCTTTGGTCTGCCAGTTACAATTTTGTAGTAGTTCCTAAATTTAGGAAGACAAGGTGAGGAGGGAGAGCCTTTTCTGTGGGCACAGCAAAATTGTGGAACTCCCTCCCACGAGGTATCAGTGACTTGCTGGAACACAACAGCTTTTAAAAAGCGTTGTCGTGTAGTTCCTAAAAACCTATATAGGATCTGCGCGTTTAGACAACATATACTGTAGGATCGGAGTCAGACTGATTCTGGACACCCCTACCGGATATGTCAGCCTGTATGCCAGCTAGCTCACAGAGCCACTAGAAACCCCTCTTACCAAGGAGAGAATAGTTCTTGGCAACTATCGAACATGACAACCCTCATCCCTCAGAATCGTGGAAACAGTGTACTACTTTTCGCTCAGTCACTCGTACTCACTTTGTCTCACAGAAATACACAGAATAAACGGTGGGGACGTTTTTCAATAAGCATTTATTGAACCAGCGTCATTCTAGTGTAAAATAGGTGTGCTGAAACAACCATTAGACAGTAACAGATATAAATATTTATAAGCACTAACAGAGTAAAAGGATGGGAGATTCCTACCATCATGCTAAAACAATGAATACAGGCAAGTATATAAAATACATGAAAGTAAAATGCGTACTCCTACGATCAGTCCCTAACTAGATGTACCTGAGTGTACCTAGCATGTATGTGGTTGTAAAGCCAAGAATCCCTCTAGGATAAAGTCAACCCCATTACCTGAAGTGAGAGACTGTGGGACCCCGTCTTGGTCACGAGATGGACACCCCACAAGGGATGTCAGATCACTGCGAGCTGGAGTGTCTGCGTGCAGGAGCCTCAGCGTCTCGCGTCAGTGTGTCGGCGTGGAAGTCCTTTTCTCCTCTCCAAATCTCAGCAAGAGATGATGTATATGTACCCAAAATGGTACCCCCTGGGGATATACCTTTCTGTGTCATGTTGGACTGGGATGACGGAAGGAATGCCCCCTGTACATAGTTATTATGCAGGAGATGGTAGGCCTGCTGTGATTCCAAGAATCCTCATGCATAATGAATGAGGCTTAAGCTTTTCGGAGAAAACCCCCATGTCATCTTTGGACATTACCGCAACTAGGTAAAAGGTCAATACTAAGAACCGTTATGTAGTGTAATGGTAGGGAGAATATAGGTGAAAGGTTAGTTGACTACTTGAGCCTATATTAGGGTATCTGTATGGAACATAACAGCGTTGAAGACCTGGCTTTTCTCCCTTTGACTAATGGCTAGCAGTTCTCCTTATCTGATATTAGATTTTTCTTTTTACCTTTTCCTTCGAGCTCTCCTTTTAGCGCCTTGATGCCTTCTTGGTAGATGTGTGCTTTAAAAATATTTTGTCATTTTATTTCATTAGATTCTCTACATCCGATAGACTAGTGTCTTCTGAGTCAATTATTATTATAATTTCTTTGAAGGTAATATGGCAGAGGTAATTCATTCTCTCGAAAATGAAATAGAAAAGGCAATAAGAAATTACCATAAACCTTTACACTTAGAATGGGTGGGCGATTTTAATGCTCATAGTTGCCCAAAAATTCTAATGCCAATATGTGGATTGGTAGATGATGAAGGGGTTATACCTTACCATTTTATACACAACGAATATGGGGAGGAACTGAACAGACTCATGGTTACGAGAAACCTGGAGATTTTTAACCCTGTAGATGAAGTAACAGGCACCTTGGTAAAAACTTTTGGGGACCCTATGCAGGGATCAACGTTAGATTATGTAGTGGTGGCAACTTCTTTTAAGAGATTTTTAAATCAGATAGGAACATTTGTCTCACACTTCAGTGATCATGCCGCACTGACTTTTAAACTACAATGGAAGGGCTGTTTTAATAGCAAAGCTAAAAAAGTTTTGGCACCAAAAATTGCAAGAAGAAATGGCATAGTGCTAAAATGGACAGATATAAATAAAGTTACCCTAATCCCTACTGTAATTGGGTGTACCCAGGAAGAAATTGCTATATGTCTCGATTTGCACGGCGAGCCGCAAAGTATAGTCAAGGCTTTTGCATCGTTGCTGAAGGTGGTGGAAGGTAATTTAAAATCTAATTCTAAAGCAAGTGTAGAAAAGACTCCACATTGGTTTGATAGGGCCTGTACAAAAGCCCTAAACAGGTTACATAAAGCTCTGAAGGAAAAACCAAGGAATATTGCCTTGGTGAGCCTCCTCCGAGGTCAATATAAAAAATGTAGACAGGAGAGACTCATGACGTTAAAAGAGGAGGCATGGGAAAAATTACAGCTAGCTTCATCTTTAAAAAACTCCAAAGAGTTTTGGGGGATAGTTAATTCCCCATTTTTATGTCAAGCTACAGATCCCTCATAAAGTACAGATGTGGGAGAAGAAGCCTGGGTGGATCACTATACTGCGATATTCGGGTTAGCAAATTTGAATGATGATTGCCCAATCTGTCCTAATATAGGTACACCGATTACTTTCACAATGACCGAGGTGGAAAATGGATTGAAACAATGTAGTAGAGCAAAGGCCCCAGGTCCCGATGGTGCTCCGACTGATTTCTTTTTTTAACCTTTGGGACTTTGGACGCCATTTCTAACTAATGTTTTTAATGCTATAGCTAAAGGTGCCCTTCCGGACTCCTGGAAAACTACAGTAATTGTACCAATTTTTAAAAAAGGAGATAAAGCGTTGCCTAAGAATTATCGGCCGATTTCTCTTATAGATGGCACCTGTAAATTAATGGGCCGCCTACTACTAAACAGACTTGAGAAATGGGCTGCTGAAAAAATATTTTAATCTCTACTCAATATGGTTTTAAAAAAGGGATGGGGACACTAGACCAGTGTTTAAATTTGAATTTAATTACGGTGAAATATACTCATGCTAAAGATGGTAATATTTTTATGGCTTTTATGGATCTTTCAGCCGCGTTTGACTCTGTTTCACATGGAAAATTATGGTTTATTTTAAAAGAGATGGGAGTGGAGGAAAATATTATATCTTTTATCAGACAGCTATACTCCCAGTCTACGGCGTGTGTGAGATATGGTTCTCAGGGCGAATGCACAAGAGCCTTCCCAATCCGTCGGGGGGTTAGGCAAGGCTGTGTCTTAGCCCCCCTTTTATTTTCTATGTACACAAATGGGGTAGAGTCAGCAGTAATTGTGGATGTCACTGACGTACCTAGGGTAAATAAGAAACAGCTTTCCATATTACTATATGCTGATGACGCCGTTCTGGTGGCGAGGACAGGTGTAGCCTTACAAAAATTGATAAATAATTATGTATTATATACGGCCACACTAGATCTACAAGTAAACGAAGCAAAAACATTCGTCCTAATAGTTGGAAAGCAGCCAAAAAATTACCATCTTTTTTATTGCCTCTCGGAAAATTGAAATAACCAAAACCTTTTTATATCTGGGGTACTTTTTAATAGTGAAGGGACTTGGAAGAATATGGTGGAGAATAGATGTAATGCCTTAGAAAAAAATGCTATGGCTATTCGATCCTTCACAAGGAAATTGGGCACAAAACCACTTGAACCAATTAAAAAATCTATGGCGCCAGAGCTATCGCTTCTGCATCATAAGGCGCAGGGATATGGGGTATAGCTAAAGTTGATTCGCTACAACAAAAGGAAGATATGTTCTATAAAAAGCTATTTTCCATCCCTAAAAGTTGTTCTAATTATATTATGCACCAGGAACTACAAGTCCCATTTATATCTGATTTGACCTTTATAGCTCCGGTTTTACTCTGACATTCAATCTGGACCAGAGATACAGTGGGACTTACTCAAAATATTATTCAAGATTGTTTATCTCTTGATAAGGTAAATCATGTCCCATGGTTACGTTATGTAAAAGACATACTGGTAAAGCTGGGCTTAGAGACCCTTTACTCCGACCCATCTGCATGTATGGGCACATCAAAAACTGTAATTAAAACACGTGCTAAAGAATATAGAGGAAAGGAAAGAGATATTTTAAATTTCGACAAAACTACGGTGGCATTATACCTAACCCTTCCGTTTATTTCAGGAGAAATGAACTCATACTTGACATTTGTCGCAAACCCCCGACATAGATTTGTTTTGTTAAGGTTTAGACTAAATTTTATCCTATGTATGTTAGCTTATCCATCAGGGATGTACTCAGTAAATGAACTTCCAGTTTGCCCCTGTGATAATATATCTACTCAATCTAACTTACATTTTATATTTTTCTGTAAATTTTATTCTAGCCTTCGGAAAAAGTATATTCGCCCACTGCTGTTAAAATATAAATTTATTCCTGTTTTTTATCCAAACACTCCCAAATCCATATGTTAATTACTGTGTTGCATCTTATTTATCCTTGGCTTTATCTAAAAGGAGGTCAATGAGATAATAGATTGCACCTTAATGAACGCTGCATTGTGAAGCACTTTATAAACACATGCTGCTGGGTGATTAGTATCCCAAGTTCTCATAAGTATTTTAAGAGATATTGGACAATTTGATGTATTTTACCCAATGTAATGGTAGTGTTTACAAATGGCACTGTTTAGCACTTTTACATGGTATGCTGCTTTTTTGCACAAAGCACTTTATGAGCTACTGAAGTTCCGATCTGCTTTTTTATTACTTTGTTTTCTTGCCTGCACTTTTTGCGATCTTTTTTTATTGGAATTGTTGGTGATGTATTTTAACTATCAATTATGATCAATGTATTTTTCTTGTACTTTTATGATCTTAATGTTTAAAATCGAATAAAGTTATTATTGATTGATTGATTGATTGATAGTGTCTTCTGAGTCCTTCACTAACACTCCTGACAAATCCTCTCACCGTTTTGTGCAGAACTTGATTTGAAGTATTCCTTCCTTCTGAATGTCTTTAATACCTCTCCATTTATCCTCGGCAAAAGGTGAATGAAGCAATCCAAATAGTTTTCCAATTCAATGTTACAACATCCAAGAAGAGCAGTAGATCTTATAGCCCTCAGGCCTGTAACAGAGATAGTGCAGTCCAACTGCATCCATCTTTCTGCTTTATTTCTTGTGTATAGTAGGGGAGGTTGAACCAGAGACAATGTACCTCCTCCTAACCTCCGACATCACCAGAGTCTGGAGGTAGAGTTATATGTAGGAAAAAGTGGCTCAGAGACAGAAGGTTTTTATTTATTTTCTTGGCGGTGATCCATTAGCTTCATGGAAGCCAGAGTCCAGATTGCATGTGCTTTCCAACAACCCATGAACCACTGTCACTAAGGGCCTAACTTATGGCCTAGCAGGAAATCTTGCATATGAGTGATGTTTCATAAATAGTAGCTGATGTTTCGATGTTAAGTCTCTTCGCTGCTGTCATGGTGACCTCCTCAAAGGTAAGGACCTCACCACCTGTGGAATCCTGTGGCAGTTGAATGAGGCATACTAGCTGAGTAAGTACTCATGTCCGAGGAAGATGATGACGACATGCTGTGAAAGAGATCTGAATCTTTGTGACAGGAACAGTGTCCTTCACTTTCTTCTGCTTTCTGAGGTTGTCCATGAGTAGGAATCAATCAAAAAGGAAGGGGGTGTTCTTAAACACAGGGTATTAGAGGCGCTAACCTGTTCTCGTGAAAGTAAATGAAAAGAAAATATCAGTGTGGTGCATCAGGTGAGGTAAAACACCTAAACCCTCAATAGTGGACAAAAGTCCGAATCATACAAATGATAACAGGCCCTGAGCACACACATAAAAGTTTTACAACACACAGTAAACGTTGTATGCGAAGGATGACAGGAGAAACGTTCTTCCGATATTCCTTTAATGAGGTGTGAATTCATATGCCAGCCAACACGTGTTTCGTCATTGGGTGTGTAACCCTTGACTTCTTCAGGGCTCAAACGTAAATGTAGGACTTTGGACCTTACGACTGGTGATAATTCCGACCCAGCTGGTCCACAAAGTTTCATCCAAACCGTCAATATATCCTTTCTTTATCACTATGAAGACTTAGAATTAAGGTGTATTAACAGCGTATAAGTAATCCCCTCGGTATATTCGAAGAAGCACAAAGGAGGGGTCACGGAAGGAGGCGTGGGGGGGGTGAGATAAATCGAAAGAAAAAAGAACCGGGGGACTTGCTACCTCCCTTGGGACCACCATCCCGTTAATATCCCTAAGTTGTTTATCCCTCCCCCTTCGTTTTATGTGTCTAACAGTCGCCCCGGTTCTTTTTTCTTTCGCTTTATCTCACCCCCCCCCCCCACGCCTCCTTCCGTGACCCCTCCTTTGTGCATCTTCGAATCAGGCGCCTCTGCGGGCAGCCCGTGCAGAGAGGCCCGGGAGAGCCCGTGCTACCGCCGCTCACACACACCACGTAAATTTGGACCATTTCCAGATACTTCGGGCAATTGGCAAAGGAAGCTTTGGCAAGTGGATTTGCGGTTATTGACACCGCGTTTTCAGCATACAGGACTTCAAAATGATGAAGACGTGTCATTAAAATAAATATACCGAGGGGATTACTTATACGCTGTTAATACACCTTAATTCTAAGTCTTCATAGTGATAAAGAAAGGATATATTGACGGTTTGGATGAAACTTTGTGGACCAGCTGGGTCGGAATTATCACCAGTCGTAAGGTCCAAAGTCCTACATTTACGTTTGAGCCCTGAAGAAGTCAAGGGTTACACACCCAATGACGAAACACGTGTTGGCTGGCATATGAATTCACACCTCATTAAAGGAATATCGGAAGAACGTTTCTCCTGTCATCCTTCGCATACAACGTTTACTGTGTGTTGTAAAACTTTTATGTGTGTGCTCAGGGCCTGATAATGAGTAGGCTTATCTTGTAGTAAAAGAGAACATGCTCCACCTAGCACCAGAGCACTAGATTAAATTGTAGGGCCTGGCAAATTGGTTACTGAAAGATGCATTGTAACCGAAGACAAGGCATTGATGCAGACAGTCCAGTTTCTGGAGTAAGTACGGACTTTGAGCACTAGATTCCTAGAGCCATGCCTGCGGTTGAGATGGCTGGAATCTCCTCAGAAGAGTGTGGCTTCAGTAAAAGGGAAATATTTATTATTCAACTCCAGGACCTAGGGTTGGCCCCTTTGTCATAGAGGGGGTTAACTTTACCTCTCTTCTCGATTCAGAAGCCATCAACCTCATAGAGTATCAAAGAAAGAGGCATGGGTAACTCAGAATTCCTTACAGCTCACATGTTCCTCCACATCATAAACTGAGTAAAGCCGAAATCAGTAGTCTTTTGCTCACAGCTCTTCAAGTTTCTAAACAGATGTTTCTCTGCTTGATGTTTTTTGAGGAGTTTTCTCTTTGGATTTATCATGCATGATGTTAGGTAGTGGGTTTTGGTTGTGTGGAGTGAGAACCCTTTTCAAACAGACACAACAATTCCTGTCAGGGTGAACCACAAAAGTCCAGAAATTATCCTGTGCTTAACTCTCCTGTAGCTTTTCACAAGGGCAGCCAGGCTTAACTAAGAGATAATATGTTAAGTATATATGCAGCAAATAAACAGTGATAATGTGAAAACACAACATCTGAAAAATCCCACACCAATTTACAAAAATAGAGAAAATACATTATTTGACAGCGAAACAACAAAAATATAATCAGTAGAACCGGAGTTAGGAATTTTCAAAGTTTTCAGGAAAAAATAGCACACAAAAGAACTGAGAGCCAACCACAGGTATCTAGTTGCGCAAGACCAGGCAAAGTCTAAAGTTATGGCTGACTGTGATAGAACATGGTTCTGACACGAAGAGGATTGGGCTCGGTCTCGGCTTTCTTTCGGCCTTAGAAGAAATTTTGAAGGAAAATGTCTGAGAAGGTAAAGCTCAGCAGGGCAAAGCAGTCTGTGGTGTCCTACAAGGGGGTGTCGTCGGGAAGCCGATGGCCGAAGTCGCATTGAAGATTTCTATGAAGCTGCAGACTATAGCCAACAAGGGCTCTATGAGGCCAGATACCCTTCTGAAAAGGAGCTGCTGACCAGGTGTTGCGGCTGCAGAGAAGAACGCAGCAGGAGCTACCACAAAGTCAAGCCAATAGGCAATGCATCTTGGCGGATCAGCAAGCAGGTAGGTCCTGGTCTGCTGTTGATTCTCTGAGCACCTTTTGGCTGAAATTTTTCAGTGTCCCAAGTTTTGGATTTTGACTGTTAGGACACTATTAATACCACTTCCAAGGGTCCAGAACTGGGTAGGCACCACTTGGATGTAGGACTCACTTCAGGGAGAGTACAGGTACATTAAAAACGTAGTGTAAACTTCTGGATGTACCATTTAAAATCACTGCATCCAGATGGACTGAATATCACCGACAGTACTACCCTTTTTTGTTTACTCTTACCTCCCTATGCCGCTACCCACCTCAAACCCTAAAAATGCCCATACCACCTTCTACCCTAAAAATGCCAATAACCCCTACTCACACCCTAAACCATAAAAACATCCTTACCACCCTATAACCTCACCCACCCGAAACCCTAAATACACCCTTGCCACCCTATGCCCCTACCCATCCTTAAACCCTAAAAATAGCTTTACCACCCTATAACCTTACCTACCCATAAATCCTAATTTATGTATATGCGCCCGCACCATGTACAGTTTTCTTAACAATAATTTCATTGCGAATGTTGAAGTGATGTCTTAGAAGTTGTCATGAGTGATATACTAAGTTGGATAATTAGCAGTGCATGGCGAGGGTGCGAGTTATAGTTACCTTAGGGTGCGAGTTATAGTTACCAGAGATATCTATAACTGGTGATTATCAGTGGTTTTGTATGTTTTAAATGTTTTTTTCCACTGAAATACTCACCTAAAGTTACGTTAACCTTTGTTTTTTTCAGTGAATTTCTAGGTTTACATTTTTTTTTTTTTAATGTAAAGTAATATTTTGGTACCATATGTGAAGCCAGCCCTCTTTTCCTGCAGGCAGCCAACCCCATGCCACACACAGTCTCTGGTCATGTGTACAGTGGAGTTGGCGGGCAGGTCCTGGCTTGTAGCCAGGCCCTGCTACCAACTCTTAGCAGGCAGCCATGTCCACACCCAGCACAGCCTTTGGCCACAGGGCCTGGCCTGTGTACAACCCCCCCTGCAGGCAGCCAACCCCATGCTGAGAATGGCCTTTGGCCATGCGCACCAGGAGGTTGGCCTCAGGGCTGGGCCTGTTTCCTACCCCCGTACTGTTACACGGCCTTTGGCCGTGCACTGCAGGCGGTTGGCCCCAGGGCCTGGCCACAGGCCAGGTCCTGTTAACAAACCCCACAGACAGACAGCCTTCCAGAGCAAGTAGTGGCCACAGGGTCCCCATACCCCAGGGTCACATAACATTAAAATGGGGGGGGGGGGCAGCGCGGTCTCCCTCCCCAAGCCTTATTAGGCCCCGGGACCACATGACATTAAAATGGGAGGAGGTCGCACGACACCTCACTACCTGGGGCAGATTATCTTAGTAAAGGAGGGAGGGGGGGGGGTCATGCAACCTCCCCCCCTCCCTGGACCTTATTTGACTCCAGGGACCACATCCCCTGGGGCCACATGACATTAAAATGAGGAGGGGAGGGCGTGCAGCCACCCTCCCCATGCTTTTATAAGCCCCGGGGTCAATAACCAAAGTAAAGGGGAGGGAGACTAGGCCCCCCTTCACTGAGCTTCTAGAGGCTCTTGGGACCTAATTTCCCAGGGCATACAGGGCAGCATGTCATTAGAAAGGGGAGGGGGTCTGTGCGGTCCCCATCGCTGAGCCTCAGTAGGCCCCAGGGCCTGTTTTAATTATCTGTGGGTGTCCCTGGCCCACCTGGGGAGCCCACCAAGAAACACGTTGGGGGGCGCAGGAGGAGGCCCAGGGCCCCACGGCCCAACCATCTCTTCCGCATGGTGCATTGCTCTTGCCGGAACAGCTGCCTATGCTTGCTCCCCCCGAGCAGGAGCAATATCGGTTTCCCTGCCCGCAGGAGTCACGCAGGGAACCAGAAGTCTGCTCCCACCCTGCAGGTGCATGTTTAAATCTCCTGCTTACTGGGTGCAGACATGCCTTTCTGCCCGCGCTGCTGCTTGCAGGGAGGCATGTTTGCTCCCTCCTGGCAGGAGGTTTTAAAAATGCTCCTGCTGGGCGGAATCAAACATATGTGTTCGAGGCATGTGAGCTGTAGATCACAAGCTTTGCATAAGATCGCCATCTAGTGTTGGGTCCGGATGTTTGCACTTGTTTTTCTTCGAAGAAGTCTTCCTAGTCACGAGGTAGGTGACTCCTCCTTTAAGTGATAGTGCGCATGGTCATCGACTCCATCTTCAGATTGTTTTTTTCTGCCACCGGGTTCGGATGTTATTCGCTGCGCTCCGGTTCGACTTCGATCCTTTGCTTTCCCGCGGTGCGTAGTACACTCATCCTCGACGGTATTGTTTCCGATCGCGTATTCAATTCTTCGCGTATCGTGTTCGCTTTGAAAAAACTCTCTTTCGATCGGAAAGCTCGTGGCAGGCCGTCTGGCCTAGCCGCCTCAATTCGGCTCGCAGTCGATGCAACGAACTCCCTTTAAATACTGCCCTCGGTGCCACGCGAAATACCACGCACCGACTCATACGAAGTGTGCAACCTGTGTTTATCACCAGAACACAAAGAACAGGACTGCGACGCGTGTAAGGCTTTCCGTTACAAGAAAACGCTTCTCGACCATCGGGCTCGACGACGCGACATGCAGAGCCAACGCACAGGCTCCATTCCGGACCTCTTCGGACCTGAATCGGAAGAAGAAGCCGGCGACGCTATCGGGGCCGAGGAGGAGCAGGATCCAATCTCCGTTTCAGAGGAGGGCTCCGACCAGGAAGACAGCATCCCGCATGGTCAACGTACTGTAAGTACAGGCCCTTCTTCACCCCGACTCCCAAGTCAACCAAAAAAGAAGTCTCCGGACCAACCTGCGCCCTCAGGCCCCGGTCGGCACCGAGAACACGCTTACGATGCCCCGCCTTCATGCTCGGCACCGAAGCAGCCCAAAAAGCCTTCCGGCTCCGAGAAGCCCCACACCAAGTCCGGCTCCGAGCCAAAGCCTTCGGGATCGAAGTCGAGCTCCGAACCTCATCTCTCGGCACCGAAACACACTTCAGATCCGAAGACTCCAACCCCTAAACCGTCGGCACCGAAAACTTCAGCGTCAAAACAGACTGATGCTCCAAAATCACCCAAAAAGCACTGTTGCGACGAACCGCTCGATAAACCGGACCCGAAACAGAAGCTGCTTTACATACATCCCACAACTGGACATATTACCACCAAGGTGACTTTAAAGAGAAGGACTGCTACTGAAGAGGAATATCACATTCCTTTAAAGAAGAGAAATATTGGAACCAACCCTTCCCCTCCTCGTCCTCCTCTTCCATCACCACCTTCTCCTCAGTATTTACCTGTACCAACTTCACCTGAGCACACTCCACCATATACACCTGACAATTAAGGGGATGGGGATGATGATGATGGTCAACCAGGACCTACAGACGACTGGGATGACTACAACACTAACTCACCCACACACAATGACCCTGACCTATATCCTACTAGGCCCTCTCAACCAGACGACAGTGCAGGTTTTGTTGAGTTGTTAGGGCTGCCACTTACCATGGGGTGCAGCTACACAATGAATCCCTTGAAGAGGATTTCCTTTTTGAGACACTCAACACTACACAAAGATCTACACACATGTTACCCATGCTAAAAGGAATGATCAGGCATGTGGATGACATATTTAAGGATCCTGTCAGGGCCCGTATCCTTACCCCTAGGGGAGATAAAAAAAATATAAGCCTGCACCATCTGATCCAGTGTATATAAGAGGACAGATACCCTTCGACTCGTTGGTCGTTTCCAACGCACGTAAAAGGGCAAACTCCCAAACTACTGGAGATGCTCCGCCCCCAGATAAGGAATCAAAGCTCCTCGATGCTTCAGGGAAAAGGGTAGCCTCTCAGGCAGCTAACTTCTGGCGCATAGCTAATACACAGGCGTTACTGGCAAGATATGACCGTGCGCATTGGGATGAAATGGAACAACTCATGCAATTTCTACCCCAAGAGCATAAAGCTAAAGCGCAAGATCTAATACGTGAGGGACAACTGATTTCAAACAACCAGATCAGGTGCTCCCTAGATGCTGCTGACACATCTGCTAGAGCAGTGAATACTAGTGTTCTTTTGCGGCGACATGCATGGCTGCATATATCTGGCTTCAAAACTGAGGTGCAAACCTCCATATTAAACACACCCTTTGATAAAGAGCATCTCTTTGGGCCAGTGGTAGACTCTTCTCTAGAGAAGATGAAAAAAGATACTGAAGTGGCTATGTCCATGGGAGCCCTTCAATCTACACAAAGCCGTGGTTCCTTTCGGCGCTCCTTCTATAGAGCGGGCTCCAAAAACACTTCCTCGGACACTGCATCCACTTACAAGGGCAATAATCAACCCTCCAACTCTAAAAATTACTTCAGAGGGGGTTACAGGGGTAGAGGTTCTAACACACGCACCTCTCCCTCCAATACAAAACAGTGACTTGCCCACACTTCCACCCGACCATTTAACACCTGTCGGGGGAAGACTGTCACATTTTCTACCAAAGTGGCAGTCAATCACAACAGACAAATGGGTGCTACAATTTATCAACACTCCTCCAAACATTCCTCCAAGGTCACACAAACTTTCACCAGATCACCTACACCTCCTCAAACAAGAGGTACAGTCACTACTTTTAAAAGGAGCTATAGAGTCAGTACCACTACAACACGGAGGGTCGGGAGTGTACTCCTTTTACTTCCTAATTCCCAAAAAGGACGGCTCTCTCAGACCAATATTAGATCTCAGAGAACTACATTTTTACATACAGAGAGACCCATTTCCACATGGTAACTCTTCAACAGGTATTGCCACTTCTGCAAAAGGACGAATTTCTGTCTACTCTAGACCTAAAGGACGCCTACTTCCACATTCCAATTCACCCTGCTCATCGCAAATTTCTCAGATTTGTGGTAGCCGGTCAGCATTACCAGTTCAAAGTACTCCCTTTCGGAGTCACCACTGCCCCCAGAGTCTTTACGAAGTGTTTGGCGGTAGTAGCTGCTCATCTGAGAAGACAAAGCATCCATGTCTTCCCATACCTGGACGATTGGCTCCTCAAAGCCGCATCGTATCAGCAATGCCTCAGACATACGTCCATGACCATCTAGTTACTTCACCAACTGGGGTTCACAGTAAATGTGTTAAAATCACATCTTCAGCCAGCCAAAACTCAAAACTACCTAGCTGCCACTTTAGACACGCAAAGGGCTCTAGCGTTTCCCAACGCAGCCAGAATTGGAAACATTCAGGCGTTAGTTCTCCAGTTTCAAACCAATCAGTCACTTCCAGCTCGAGTTTATATGCAACTCTTAGGAATGATGGCATCTTGCATCATGATAGTTCCCCATGGCAGGCTGCACATGCGTCCACTTCAAGAGTGCTTAGCCAGTCAGTGGAACCAGTCACAAGGTGTATTAACCGATCTAGTGTTGGTAAACGGCCGTACTCATCGCTCTCTGCAGTGGTGGAACACACAAATTTTGTCAAAAGGACGGCCGTTCATAGACCCTGTTCCACACAGACAATACTAACAGCGGATTCGTCCCTTACTTGCTGGGGAGCTCATCTTCAACAACACACAGTGCAAGGTCTCTGGAGCCAACGTCAAAGAAGGCTTCATATCAATCATTTAGAGCTCATGGCAATCTTTCTAGCTCTCAAAGCCTTTCAAGATCACCTGTCTGGCAAAGCTGTCTTGGTCCGGACCGACAACATGACAGCCATGTATTACATACAGAAACAGGGGGAACACACTCTCTACAGCTTTCTCACTTAGCCCAAAACATCTGGAGGTGGGCTATTCACCACAATATCTATCTCTTAGCGGAACACCTCCCAGGAGTGAACAACCAGATTGCGGACCTCCTCAGCAGACAGAGGTATCAAATACACAAATGGGAACTTCATCCCCAAGGTCTCCTCCCATACTTTCAAGCTTGGGGAGTTCCTCACATAGATCTGTTCGGAACACCTCAAAACACAAAATGCCAAAGCTTCGCCTCCAGGTATCCAAAGGCAATGCTCTATGGATGAACTGGTCAGGGATATTTGCCTACGCTTTTCCGCCTCTCCCACTCATTCCATCAGTGGTTCTGAAACTCGTGCAAACGTCCCTCAAACTAATCCTGGTAGCTCCTACATGGGCACGTCAACCTTGGTTCACAACCCTGTTTTAGCTCTCTCTGGTACCACATCAAAAATTAAATTTGACTCCCAGTCTCCTCACACAGAGCCATGGAGAAATCAAACACCCAGATCCCAAACAACTGAACCTCGCGATCTGGCTCCTGAAGTCATAGAGTTTGGTTATCTAAATCTTCCGCCAGACTGTATGAACATTATTAGAGAGGCCAGAAGACCTACTACAATAGCTTGCTACGCAGCCAAATGGAAGCGTTTTGTTATTTATTGTAATAACAATCACATCAACCCTCTTGACGCTTCCATACAAAATATACTCTGCTATCTATTACATTTGCAGCAGTCAGCATTGGCCTATACATCCATCAGACTGCATCTTGCTGCGATAGCAGCCTACCTTCAAAATAGGCAACATTTATCACTCTTCAGAGTGCCTGTAATCAAAGCATTCATGGAAGGACTAAAAAGAGTCATACCACCAAGACTTCCACCTGCCCCAGTATGGAATCTTAACATAGTCCTCACAAGGTTAATGGGACCACCATTTGAACCTATGCACAAATGTGAACTACAGTTCCTCACTTGGAAAACAGCTTTCCTTATTGCTATCACTTCATTAAGGAGAGTGGGTGAACTACAGGCACTAACCATAGAAGAACCTTTTTTCCAGCTACACAAAGATAAAGTGGTTCTTCGTATCAACCCCAAATTCCTTCCTAAGGTAGTATCTGCATTTCACATCAATCAGTCGGTAGAATTACCTGTATTCTTCCCTCAACTTGATTCTGTTGCAGAACGAGCTCCTCACACCTTAGATGTTAGAAGAGCTTTATTGTATTACACTGAAAGAACAAAATCATTTCGTAAGACCAAACAACTCTTTGTCGCTTTTGCTCCACCTCACAAAGGCAATCCTATCTCCAAATCAGGTATTGCTAGGTGGATTGTAAAATGTATTCAGATCTGTTATGCAAAAGCCAAGAGGACTCTAACTGTACCCCCTAGAGCACATTCAACTCGCAAACTGGGGGCTACTATGGCTTTCTTAGGGAACATCCCTATTACTGATATCTGCAAAGCTGCAACATGGTCTACACCACACACATTCACCAAACACTATTGTGTAGATGTGTTAGCAAGACAACAAGCTAATGTGGGCCAAGCAGTACTAAAAACACTATTTCAGACAACTCCACCAGTTACAGGATAGCCACTGCTTCGGGGAGACTGCTGTATAGTCTATGCAAAGCATGTGATCTACAGCTCACATGCCTCGAACGGAAAATGCTACTTACCCAGTATGAATCTGTTCTTGGCATGTAGAGCTGTAGAATCTCATGCGCCCACCCACCTCCCTGGGTACCTGTAGCTGTTGTAGTTCTCTTGTTACTATACATACATATGCATCGACATCTCTATTTTTTGCTACTACTCCATTCTATCACCCTCTGCGGAAAACAATCTGAAGATGGAGTCGATGACCATGCGCACTATCACCTAAAGGAGGAGTCCCCTACCTCGTGACTAGGAAGACTTCTTCGAAGAAAAACAAGTGCAAACATCCGGACCCAGCACTAGATGGCGATCTTATGCAAAGCATGAGATTCCACAGCTCTACATGCCAAGAACAGATGCATACTGGGTAAGTAGCATTTTCCTTCCCTGCCCATATCAGGAAAAGTAACTGAGCTGGCCCCGGAGGATGGGGCCTTAAGAGGCTCACGGAGGGGTGCTGCGTGCCCCACTCCCTTTTAAGTTGTGTTCGGTCCCAGGGGACGGGGTCCACATGGCCTCTTGGAGGCTTGGGAAGAGAGCCACACTCCCCTCCCCTTCTTAAACATATTGGCCCTGGCAATGGGACCCTGGGACCTCTTTAGGCTCAGGGGAGGGCTGTCCTGTCCACCTCACCTTCATTAAAATATTAGCCCTGGGGGATGTGGTCCCTTAGAGACTTGGGGTCGGTGGCCACGCGCCCCCTCCCTCTAAAAAGAAAACAAACCACCCCCTTGGCCCTTTTTAGGTCGAGCATAAGGGCAGCGCGCATGCGCTGTTCGCTCTGCGAGGCATGCTGTATTAGGGTATGCACTGGAAGCTCCGCCCACTCCCCGCCCATATTTTTAATTGGCCTGCGTCATTTTCCTTGGTAAAGGCTGGCTTCCCATTCGTTATTAGGCTTGTTAGTCCCTCCTGAGTACCACCCTTTCTTCTGTTGCCTCCCATGAGGACTGGCCCTTTTACTAGTGTCCTAACTCGGGAGCTTTTATTAGCAATCCCGAGAACTATTACTTTATTACTGTACACCACACTTGCAGGACGCCAGCTTCAGCAATGGCGGCTGCTTACTAAAACAGTTTGCACTTGTATTTCTTTCTTCGAGAAGCAACTTGAGCACTACTGATGGCTTCTTGCATTTTTCCAGGATGCTGTTTATTTATTTTTAATAAAGAGATCCGAGCTGGAGATAATAATTACACTCACACCGAGGCTCGAACCCTGTTCTCCAGCTCCAAAGTCAGCAGCCTTGGATGGTAAGCCACCTCCTCGGCTAAAGGAATTTTGCTTTTTTTAGGGGGTTTATCTTGGTTTCCCTCACCGAGTCACCCTCCCATCATGCACCCACCCTTAACACCTTCCTCGCTTTTGCTTCCCTGAGCTCCCCCAGGAGTGCATGGGAAGTGTGCTCCCTTCATTACACTCATGTCGAGTCTCTCTTCCAGAGCCCCTCTCTGCCAGCCCTCACAACATCCACACACCACGCATTAGATGGGGTAAATTTTAGTTGCTTTCTGCCCAGCCCGTCATTTGGGAATGATTGCTTTGGTTCTTTTTAACTAGAACTTGTGGTGCACACTTTTTTTGTTCTTGTTTTTCAGTGCCTGCATTTCTTTGTACCTGTACTTCATTGTCTTCGCTTCCGGTACTTTTACATTACTGCCTTTTAAATGCGGTAAAAAGGCATTGTCATTTACAATGCCAATAGCTTAAACTCGCGTAAATGCAAGATATTAGCGTGGGTGCCTGCACTTTTTTAAAAAAAAATATTGCCATTGATTTTCTGATCCTCCGCAAATTTGTGCCATATTTCTTTTTTTTATATTACAAAAACGTGTTTTGCCCCTACCTGGGTGCGGGGTAGGGGGTTAATGTATCCCTACCCTGCCCCAATGTCCTTTTTGTGCATTTTTATTACGACTCAGGACTGAATCCCGATTCCTAAGATGGTTGTCGCCACATCTTTATCGTAAGTAACTCAGGACTGACGTGGCTCGAGTGAACTCGAAATTCCCATATTTGACCAAGAGGGTTTGGACCCATATCTCTTGAGCATGAGCCTCCAAATCCAATTACGTAAGAAGGACATCTAGGCTGGGCAACAGGATAGGGTTCTGCACCCGAACCTCCACAGTCTACACCACCATGCGTGGAGATTGAACAGTTGCAATTGAACTGTTTTGGTTTGCCTGAAGTGATGGATGTGATCCTCCCAGCCAGGTGTCAACGTGACCAAAGTATTCGGGCATTGGTAGAAGTTTGTGGCATGGTTTGGGGACCATAACCGTGATCCCTTATACGCCAAGTTATCAGATGTTATTGTTTGCTTTGTCATTAGTCAGGCAAAGCGTTTTAGTGAGCACAATTAAGGTTACATGTCAGCCCTTAGGAGAGGTAGTGCTTGGGCATCTGGACTAACAGTGAGGTATATGCGGTTAAAATTATCCATCAGAATAACCTATTTACCTTCTGTAACACTTTTTCTGGTGGATGACCTATCTTTAAACAGATTCCTCACTGCCCCCCAGTCTCCCCATTCTGTGGAGTGGACATCTGCACACCCTAAAAAGTCCCAAGTTAATTTTCAGGACACGGTCACCTGCAGTTTATCGGAGTTGATCTGCATTTTAGTGTACAGAATTGAAACAATACAGAAACTGTCAGTGTGCAGTAGAGGTGCCTACATTCGTCTCTACTCTGCCTCTTCCAGAGGAGGTGTGAGGCAGCCATTGCCCAACAGTTATTGCTTTAAAATTTCTAGTTCTAGTCTGGTGTGTGGGAATATTCCAATGATAAGGAATCTTAAATTAATATAGTATCCACCAGAAAGAGTGAGAGGCCGCCCTCTCCTAGAGATTGCACAAATCAGATTTCCAAAACTTATCATGCAAAGTATATTTTCTTATGGATATTACATCAGCCAGAAGGTGAGTGAGCTGTAAGCACTGCATGAAAGAGCCTTACGTGGTCTATCATAGGAATAAGGTTGCCCTAAGAACCCACGCATCCTTTCTTCCAAAAGTTGTTTCAGGTTTCGCTTCAATACAACTTTCACTTCCGAACTTTTTTACACGTACTTGTTCCCCAGCAGAAAGGACTCTGTGAAATACTATTAAGACAAGACCAAAAAAAATTCTTAGTCTAATGAAACAATTATTATGGCACTGTCCCTGTGGGAATCCGTCCACAAAATAAACCATTGCTAGATGAATAGTCTGCTTCATTATCAAATGCCATTGAAAGGCTTACAGATGTTAGTTGGGGAGTCCTAGTTCCAATTTCACGAAGGTGAAGGCATCTACTTTTGCTTTAATGATTTATATTCCCCTTCTAGGTATTTGTATGGCTGCAGCCTGAAGATCAATTCATACAATTGTTAAGTATTATTGTATTGATTCTGATTCAGTTGCTTGTACTATAGAGGGTCAGGTCTCCATGTAATTTGTTGGTCTAAGTTCGGCAAGTACTTCTTCCTTGTATGCGTTTGGAAAATTCCTTGCTTGCTACATTGTACTAATCTTTTTGGATATCCGAGAGAATACCAAGACAGAGAAAGAAGTGGTATAGTATATACCTATATTCCTACTTCTGTGTCATTGATATGTTTTCTCAATCCATGAATAACACGACACCTGCTCATATACCAAAAGCATGTTGGAAAATATGTCTTGACCTTACTTTGAATTTCCATCAAAATGTAAGTGCCTCATTTGCTAGGCACTACATGAGTGGAAGGCTAGCAGCTTCGAAAATTCGTAAAGATGCAGGCTCTGCTTGGAGTTGTGGGCACACTGTCTGTTAAAGTCTACATTTTCCCCTTCCTTTTTTTACTTTTAAAAGAGTAAAAAGAGTGGTGTTTTAGACAACTGAATGTATTTTAAAAGCATAAAATTAGAAATTGTTCCGTTACAGGCATGTTTTTCTTTATCTACAACTTTTTTCATGAGAAAAATGTTTTCCAAAAACAGTTTTCCTGCAATGCTGCACTTGTGCAGGGGGTATTCTGTTGTTCATAAATTGAGAGTGAATACCCATGACACTGAATTTGGATTACAGGCAAATATCATTTCATTTTGAATCGGAAAGGACTTGTGTGCATTGTGATTTCGGACTTTGCATTTCCAATGTCAGTTGCACTAGCTTTGCAAGTTCAAAGTCTTTTGGATACTAGCTGCCCCTCCACCCCCCCAGCGTCTAAAGCTTCCAGCCATTTTGACCTATCTTTATAGGCTGAAACCTCATCCATATAATTTTGTTGCCCAAATTAAGACCCCTCCTACAACAATTGATAATTGTAGTGCTTATTCTGTGCTTCAGAAAACATGAAGTCTTCTAATCAAGGAGACTTTCTCTGTGCCCTCTTTGACTGCTAGTTCAAACAAGCATTTGCAATGCAATCGGTCTTGCCTTTGGAACCTTAAATGTATTTAGCTATGCAGCACATTAGCCTAGGTGCTGGAACATCTACTGTTCTTTAATATGGAGGGAAAGTAAGCACCAAACTGTGTGACACACCAGGTATGGGAACACATGGAGAGAAATTTGCCTTTCAGCGGGAAATGGTATAGTCCAAGGCTCTGTTTTTAATATATAATCAGGGCCTTCGGTGGTCATATCACCGAAAATACCGGATTTGAAAAGAATATTATTGTCTACGGGTGCTCGTGGAAGACACTATCTATGGACTAGAATCTAGAGAATGCTAAAGTGATTCTGGTATTTTACTGAACTCTGCTGGTCGTTTTCTATCAAGAAAGTTAAATAGAGGCAGTTGCCAGAAAAATTTAAAAAAGAAAGTGTCACAGCAGAAAGCAATTCTGGTATTTTACTGACCCCTGCTGGTTGTTTTCTATCAAGACAGTTAAATAGAGGTAGTTGAACAGAAAAATAAGTCCCTAAGCGGAAGCAGACAAGTCCTAGGGCTGATCTCCAGAGCCCACAAAGTACATACACATATAAGTATATACTAAAGTATACAAGCATTTGCAATGCAATAGGTCTCGCATTTACGTGAGTTTAAGCTATTGGCATTGTAAATGACAATGCCTTTTAATTATGTTATAAAAACAAAAATAAAAGGCACTGTCATTTGCAATGTCAATAGCTCAAACGCGCGTACATGCGAGACCTATTGCATTGCAAATGCTTGTTCTACTTCTGCTTGGACTCAAGACTTGGGGTATTGTCAGCTGAAACTAAAAAAGTCGCACAAGTAGGCCTGAAGAGGCAATGCACCTCCAGGCGGCCCCTAAATGGCACAATTTCATTTTCCCATGGGTTTTGTGAATGAGGGATTTCAGTACAACTCTTTTACATGAGGGAAGGTGTCTGCATCACTCAGTCTACCAGTTTTAACCAGTTCCAACATCCCAGTCATATCCATCACAATCATTACAAGCAGGAGGCTCTTGTATTTTAGTAAACTAAGCTTGGAGACAAGGTTGATTTGACTTAAGAGCCATGGTACCACATATAGCCCTTCCCACACCTCAATCATAACCCCGTCCCTCCCAGGAAGTAACCCTGAGTCCATAGCAGTCCTTCAGACTCCCAGGCACACAATCATCCAACACCACCTCATCAACGGAGGACATCGATGGACAGTACTTTTGTCAGAAGCCGTGGGAATCGACAGCCTGCTTATCATACAAAGGTGTGCTCCGGTTTCATCCGCTTAACCTGGAAAAGAATCAGAGTTTCAAAGAAACTCAAGAAGCAGCCCCGCCCACATGCCAGATAGAGACAAGGTGTAAACAAAGAAGGCATTTGTTCAGAACTTGAAGGTTCGGAGCTTGGAACATAATTCTACTGGATCCCAAGGAGGAAAAACAAAAGTATTTCTAAAGGAAATACCTGCAGCAAGTTAATTTGGGTTGAAAATAACTCAGGTCTGTTTGCATACATGTGCAAAACAAGTCAACACATTGTCACAACTATGCTTAAACGTTGCCGCAAAAAACAATAAATTCTTAAGACATCTTCATGACGGTCTACGTGTTTTAGTAAAAAACAAATCTTGTTCTATTTGAAGATGATCATAGACACTGTTCCAGGGTGAAAGTAAATAAAATAACTTTTTAAAGTTTGATTTTTAACTGTCTAGGTCCAGCATTCTTGATGGGGGAGCAATTAATAGGCCCAGGCAGCTGGAAACTCCTGTAAAGTTGCAGAAAGTTTAGGGCAGGAAAATGACAACTTACTCAAAGTTGCATTTTCAAAATTGTTATCTAAAATCCGACTTTAGTATTAAAGAGGATTTTAATTACAATTCATTTGAGCCCAAACATGACATTTCTAACTGCTCTCAATCAAAAGTTAGCACTTATTAAATGTAATAAGGTAACCCAATGTTAGAGAATACTCATTCTTCTCTCCGCCTCACAAACTATATGCAGACCACCCAGCTGTTCGCGATTTCTCAAATCGCCTTTTGATCGAGAAATTGGTCAAGGAGCGCAATAACCACTATTTTTAGCAAGCCAGTAAAAGAAGAAAAAAGAAACCACCCTTCACTTTATTTTATATCCCTTTGCTTACATTATGCCTAGAAAACTCGCTTTCCAAGAAGCATTCATGACGTGCCTTTCCGTGCCGTCGCTGCTACATGTACACAGGAGAACTGGTTCTTGCTTTCTGTTCTGCATTCAGCAATTTATTTGCCTCCAGCTGGGGGATGGGAAGAATTACTGCCACAGAGGCAAAGTTTAAATCTACTTAGTGGACAGCAGCAGAGGAGACCACTCTCCCCACTATGGCACTTGTATTGGAGAGAGAGTGAGGTCTTGAGTCTGTCTATTATCTGTAAAGCTTATCTCACAGGCCCCTATCAGCAGTGCAGATAAAATATAAAAAAACTCATTGCCTTCGTTTCTCTGTGCATCTTATTCCTGAGAGGGCTTGTCATTACATTAGATTACAACATGCATGTTGTTCCTAAAGGGGTTGTGACTCAGGCTTTGTACAAGTGCACTACAGAGCACTGATAGAGATAGATTGCAGTTTCCAATATATCATTAATAAAGCTTTACCATAAACACATGGTTGATTGAACACTAAAATGCAAGGAACTATTTGAACTCTCTGATTTAAAGAATTCTTAAATCTTTTTGAAAAAGCATCTAATGGAATCAAGTTTGTTTTCATAGCTTACGAACTTTGATCTCCACGTTTACTATGTACAAGCTATTTTTGGTTCACAGGTGTTATAAACAGTTATTGTTCTATTTATGCATACACATTTATTTAGCACTTTTATAAAGCACTTTGTCATGTCACCAAGGTTACAGAAAAGCAATATAAATATAAGACTGTCCTCTATAGCTTGGTGGCCAGAACATTTGCCATGTCAGGACTAGCGCTGAGCTGATGGAACCAAACTGCCCAACACAACATCCATACAGCGTCTTTTGCAACAAAGACCAGAACACACCTCCATAGCGATTACTCATTCCAAACTACTTTTATTGTGTACGGGTGGTCATGCACAATAAAACTTATTGGCAAGTAGAAGTGAGCACTGTTGTTTGTACCGAAGAATACTTACGGTATAATATACATATATCTTGCAACACAAACCACAATGCGACATACCTCAGTAAAACTTCCACTGACCACAACTCACTATGTAAAGATGTGCTCTGGGGAAGGGTGCCCAGCCCAGTCCCACGTATTTCACGCGCTACTAGCTGGCCCCCCAACTGGAATGGGTGGCCTGCTGGCAAGCGGGACTTCACATGGACGAGACTGGGATACCTAGGGCCGAGGTCTACAAGGGCCTTTTATTACCACTGCTCCTCCCGGGCTGCCAGCTGAAAGGCTCCTACCCACTCCTCCGCATTGCCCGCTAGTCCTTGTAGAGGGACTTTCCGGAAGTCAACACTGTGTGGCCCCATGCCCCGCTAATCCCACACAAGGGTCTACCCCTGGGGGAGGATAGAATGATTAGGAGACACCTGGATGTATGGAAGGAGGGTGTAACAACACTTGGCAACTTGTTCGCTGAGGGAGTGTTGCTATCTTTCCAGGGGCTTCATGAACATTATGGCTTACATGAGGGGGAATTCCGGACATCCACTGTCCGGACCGCCGCAACACTCACTACTCCATACACTGCACTCAATGGGAGATGGTAGGCAGTCAATTACATTGAAATATCGAGCCTGCACACACGACCCCCTAGAGGCGCTGGCCCGCCTATGGCCCGGATGGGAAGACTCTTTAAGACAACCATTCCATGACTCGAATGGCTCAAGGCGTTAGAATATACCAGCTTTCTCCTCCAGTTGCTAGTTTCTGTAGCTCTAGGTTTGTTCCTCAAGTCTAAACGATGCTGCAATATGGACACAACGTCACCCATGCATAAGGCGTGACCCAAGTACGACCCTGTTCAACTTCCTGCATTGTCCTACTGCTCGCGTACTCGCCTTAGACATCAATCGCACTTGTACCCGAATGTATATAGTGTTGCACTGTGTTCTATCTTGTGCCTATCAATAAAAATTGGTTTAATAAAAGTAAAAAAGGTAACCCAGTGTTATCCTATGAGAGAGGTTGCACTTACAGTAGTGAAAAGCGAATTTAGGTGTTTTTCCTTACCAGGACAGGTAAAATTTAAAAACACATGTTCTACTTTTTAAATACATAGCTTCATGCCCTATGGGCTGTTTAAGGTCTACTTTAGGGGTGGCTTTTATATATTAAAAAGATTTAGGACTGGCAAAAGGTTTATTTAGCCAGGTCAAATTGACAATTTAAAACTGCACTGCCGGCTGCAATGGCAGGCCTGAGGCAGGTTTTAAGACGCTACTTTTAGTGGGTGGCACAATGAGTGTTGCTGCCCACTAGTAGCATTTAATTTACAGGTCCTGGGTGCCTGTGGTACCATATACGGGGAACTTACAAGTAAATTAAATGTACCAATCAGATGTTAGCCAATTGTACCCTGTTTTAGGGTGACAGCAAAAGCACTTTAGCACTGGTTAGCAGTAGAAAAGTGCATAGAGTCCTAAAAACGAACAAAAACTGGTTCAGAAAAGAGGCGTGAAGGTAAAAGGTTTGGAGGTGACCGCGCAGAAAGGACCAAGTTCAACACAGAGTAACTAGTAACTGTGGGTGTTGTATCAATCTGTGGTGAGCAGCAAGGAATCATGAGGCTGTAGAGGAGTACAACACACTCCCAAAGTTCCAGGATGGGGGGGGCACTAGCTTTTTGAACATACAAGCACATATTAGTTGTGCAAAAATGCATTTACAAATTTTGAAATCAAGACTATGTAGCGCACTTAGAACATGGAAAACACGATTTTCCATTATGGCAAATTTAGGGTTGATGAGAAGAGGGGTAATTCACAAACATTTGTATGCTAAACTTCACAATGTGTACATTGGAAGTAACTTGCAGAAAAACAGAGCAACAAAAAGAAAAAAAGAAAATGTAATGTGGTATTATGGGAAATATTGTTCACAGGTAAAAAATATTTACTCCTTGAAGAAAAACAGAAGCAAAAAGTCAATGTGCAAATGTACTTTTGCTATGCCTAGGCAAACTGTCCACTTAATGAAAAAAATCTACCCGAGTACTGACAAGGAAGACAACTACTAGAAATCTAGAGTCGCCCTGCACTCCAAGGAGTACCCACTGCGATTGTTGTGAATCCATCAAAACTGACAAATTTACTTCAAACTAAAACCCACATGTGTAGACTTCCTACTTTTTAGATGTGGGTTTGTAAATTGGGCGCGCAGGGGGGGCTAAGGAAATCGGGCCTGCAGGGGGGAAGGAATGAGACACTCAACAGACATGAACGATTCGCTCACCATGTAGTGGCTATTGGCAGAGTCATGTAAAGTATTGCAGAATGATGTTTTGGTCCGCACTATCCAGACATACGTGCATTTTATCAAGCAGTTGTTAGTCTAGAACTATGGGATTGCTGCGAGGCCATACTAATGGCAATACCGCATTATGCAAATCTCTGTAACAACATTTACTGTTAAAGGAAACTGCGCGTTGGCACAGATCTATAGACCGATATGTTGTGTAAAAAAAAAAAAACACAAAACAATGCGAGGTGTCTAGGTATCTGGTACACTTTCTAAAATAATAAAAGGAAAGACTTCTGCTGATGAAACCTAAGGCGGTGATGTAACTGGCTCTCTAGTTTCATTAGCTGGAGGAAAAACATAAGTTGATAGAACCGTAGTGGGACTCGTGGGAGAATTTTGTGTCGCTTTAGTGTGTTACTGTACGCGGTTGGGAGTTTTGTAGACTTGGGTAGATGGGGCGGGGGAAAAGCTGTGATCTCACTAAAAGAAAATGAGTTCAGATAAACTTCTAATGTGTTCTGCATTTTAACTCTTAACCCAAATACAGAATATAAAGGAAAGGTAAAATTATTCAACATTGTCAAAGGATATACATTAACAGCAAGGAACAAAACATGGTCGTCTAAAAGACTGTAAATGTTTAGAATCTAGTCGCATGGACCGTCTCATCTTAGGAATTAATGATAGCTTCTACAGCACTGACAATGTGGCCTTTTGTTAGAATCTTTGAAGACCTTTTGTCACCGATAAATCGAGTGCCTGGATGTGCCACAGCAGCAAAAAACGTACATGCGTATTATGTGACAAAGCATGAGTGATCTTGAAACACGCTTTTTTAAAGCAACCCCACTACATTAGCGTGGATGACTACAACGGCCAGGGGCTCCGAATGCTCAACTATAATCCGGGTAGACCTTTCCCAGCGCAACTGCAGTTCAAAAACAACAACAAACCGCCAGTTGTATCTTCGAATTCTCGGCTCTCCGCGTGATTTTACACACCGTGCTGCGAGCTTGGTTCATGAAGCTGAAAGAGGGCGACATTGCAGGGGGTCTGATTCAGTGTCCCTCGTGGCAGCAGCTGCTCTACGGATATCAGATGCATTCTACAACACACGCATTCCTGGGTGGCAGAGCGCTACATAATATGGCGCTGCTTTAAGGCACACACATTCTACAATGTAACGGAGATAACCCTAGGATAAGGAGTGACAAAAGAGTGGGGGTCTTGGAGCACTTCCACAACCTTTGTTTAAACGGGCACTGGGAACAAGAGGATTTGAGAACAGAGGCGTAAGATTGCTTCACCTTCCCTACGCACGGCAGGTGCCTGTGGGTGGAAACGCTGGCTGCCTCTTGGAATTTCCATGCAGATCTGCAGGTGCTGCACTTGCCGCGGCATCCTTGCACTAGGCCGTACGTGTGTGGACAAGGCTACCAATTTTTCAGTCGAGTCTGGGCTACCCATATCCACGCTGCTTGCCAACCCCCACACAGACATTACGAACGAGATTTATATCGCACACCGGGCTCTAGCATTAGGCAATGCTAACAGAGTCTGCTCAGCCACTCCAAGCTGTCCACACGTGT
Source organism: Calotriton arnoldi (assembly GCA_963921515.1). Taxonomy (NCBI): domain Eukaryota; kingdom Metazoa; phylum Chordata; class Amphibia; order Caudata; family Salamandridae; genus Calotriton; species Calotriton arnoldi. The sequence continues at coordinate 3,017,500 of CAWUFW010000994.1, read as the reverse complement.
TGTTTACAAACAGCAGCAGCACTGTCTCTCCTTACCTGTCCCACGCAGCACGGCACAGACATGCTGCCGGAGTACAGCGCAACCCAGCTCCACTGAAGTGGCTACGGAGCCCCCCCACAGTGCAGCCCCGAGCTCCACGGGCAGCAGAAGGCCAGGCGGTCCCGGCTGCTACCACAGCAGGCGAGCAGGCAGTCTGTCTCTCGGCACCTCCAATCGTTAGCAATCAGGGGCTTCTCGCTGGTCTCACAAAAGACCAGGCTATCCATCGGCTGTTCAATCCCAGGAAATATGGGGTCTCTCGAAGGTCCTACGGCAGGGCAGCTGGTAGTCCCCAGCAGATTGGTTAGTGCAGGGGAGCTCCGCAGCATGCCCGAACAGCGCCTTCTTCTCCTCTCCCTGCCAGCCCCTCCGCCTGCTGAGACTCCTCGTCCCTCCCCTCCGCCCGGGATCCCCTTTGCGCCGCCCTCCAGCACGAGAAGACAAACAAACACTCGGGCTGATGCGCGAGACGCCCAGCCAGGGCCTGGCCGCATTTCACTTCTGCTGTCGTCAGTTAGTTCTGGGGATTTAACGCTTTCCGGTGGTGTTTCCCAGAGGATCTCCTTCCTACTTGGTGTGTCAGGCTGATACGTGAGGAGCTCGCCCCCCGTACACTGCCTGTTCCCACCACCTGTAGGACCCTAGGGAGGCTGAAGGGGGTTTTGGTAGATCTAGTTACTGTGCACCTGTAGCAGCAGGCGCTACGTTAGGCGCAGAAGCATCTTAAAACGATACACAGCCGCTTTACAGGAGTCATCAAAATAAACAGCCCTTCTTTCAAAACATGGCCAGTTTTTCGTTGCGCCAAAATAAACAAGCATTTGCAATGCAATAGGACTCGCATTTACCCGAGACCTATTGCATTGCAAACGAGAGTGCGGGCGGGCGACAAGGCACGAAGGGGGTGGGGTGGGCGAGAAGGCATTGGACTGCAGAAGGGGGGGTGGCATGGGAAGAAAGTAGTCTGTGCAGTAAAGGGGCCAGTAGCCATGGAAGGACACAAATGACGACATGGCCGTCATAAGGAGGGACTAACAAGCCTACAACCAATCGGAAGGCAGCATTTAAGATACAAGCCAATGAAAATGATGGGCGGAGAGTGGGCGGAGCTTCCACGAAGCTTCCATGCTATACTGAAAACTGCAGCGCATGCGCTGCAACGCTAGGCTCGATCCTAAAAAAGTAAGACTTCAGGTGATATCAACCACAGCGGGAATCCCTATCATTTCTTCAGCAGTTACAAAATATTCTTTCATTTTAACAGCCACCTACTCTATTTCACTACAAAAGGGCCAGCTGACTGACATCAAAAGCATCTCATACTTGTTTATAAGGATGCAGATATGATCTTAAGTCATCAAATGTACAATTTGCATTCAGCCTTTCACTGTCTGGGGCTAGTTAAGGCTCTTACACTTACCAAACTCCCAGCTGATATTATTATTCTGTACCAGCATTCTCATGTTAGATTTCTGAACAAATGGGAAAACAGATCTTACAGATTTATTCAGAAGTCATGAAAGGATTCTAGCCCGCAAAGATTCCAAACTTGTAAGGGGGCCTCGTATGTATTGAATTGCAACCACGAGATACCATTATTGTGTTATGGGATGCAGTGGTGAACAGGGTTAAGATAAGGAAGTGTGAGAGGTTGGCGTGCAATTTATGGTTTTCACTAAGCTATCCTCTTCAGCTCTCGGGGTCATTTTATGGTATTTGTAATGCTCATAGTCCAGTTATCTGGTTAATTCACTAGGTTGTCCAGTCTGAGATTTTTTTTAGAATCTCTTTTTATTAAACAATCGCTCAGTAAATAATAACGCCATTGATCGGCTATAGGTCAGAGAAGTAGTACAGAGAGAAAGACATATTACACGTAAAACAATTGAATGATTACGGAAGTGGTCGGTGACCACCTTGTGTATCATAAATGCTGTATCATACAGGGTAATTTCCATCTTACATCTAGGTCAGGGATCTCCAACCTTCTCTCTATTAAGAGCTACTTGTAATCAATGAAAATCACTACGAGCTACCAGAAATATTAGTGTTGTAATTATGACCACATCAAAAAAGATTACATTATATGCCACTGCATACAAGTTTTTTTTTTTTTATAAATTATTTTTATTGGTTTGCTCAAACAAAAGGAAGCAGGAGAACAAATAAAAGTCAGTACATGGCATTACAATGCAAGTCGAGTATCACAATTACAGAAAAACAGAAGTACATATTCCAGGTGCATATGTCATGAAACCAAACTATCACTAGGGTCACTACTGCAGTACTATAAAGGCCTATATATAGCATACAATAAGAGGCACTCACTGAAGTTACAATGGTATCGCAATACCAGACGGTTCACTGTCTACTTCGCCCCCAGCGGTGTTGTGTTGAGGCGGTGTTGCAGTGTCAGCTACTTCCCACGTTATCCGTAGGTAGTCCTGAAATGGCTGCCAAATATCCAAGGGTCTGGCAGCAGGAGGCTGCAATTGTGCGTATAATTCACTATTAGTATTACAGTATGCCATACTACGCAGCCATGCCTGCAATGTAGGGGCGCGTTTATCACCCCAGTTAATGGCTATTTCACGCTTAGCGATAAGGAGTGCAATGGCGACGAAACGTTGCTTGGACTTGGGAAGGGTGTGTATGTACCCAAGTAGTGCCATAAATGGTGTGGGTGCGACCTCCTTCCCAATCATACAAGATACTTCCCCCAAAAAATGCCCTCCAATAGTCCACTATCTTGGTACACGTCCATGTAATATGAGCGAAGTCCGCATCGGGGGTGCCACATCTCAGACATGTATGTGAGCGGGAGGGTCTATGCAGTGCATTTTGCTAGGTGTCATGTATGCTCTCCACAAGAATTTAAAATGCAGTAGCTTATGCCGTTGATTAGGGGAAACACGGCGTATCTGAGCGCAGCACCAACCCCAATGTGCATCCGTAATTGTATGTCCAAGGTCATGCTCCCACGCCGCCCACACTCCAGTATCTTGACTAGGGAGCAATGCCACTACCGCCTTGTACATTCTCGCCATAATGTGACTGCCATCCCCATCCTTAATAACCCCAGTCAGTATTGGAAATTCTGGTGGCTCTAGTGGGTAACTGAACATGTGCGCCCGCAATGCCCTTTGTATTCTTAGCAACACAAAATGATCCATTACTGTGGCATCTCCAAAACGGGGATCTTCTGTATGGGAAAAAATATGACCTTTAGGGAATAGGTCCCCAAATGGAATTTGGCCAATGTACGCTTCACCAAACCTTCCTGCAGTATGGAAATCCAGCCATTCCCTGCCAATGGCAATTCGGGTGAGTACAATATACGGGATCCCGTCAACGTTTGCAATTTATGCCATGCCAACTAGTCGTAGACAACGTTTGGATATCGTTCGGGTCTCGCGGAAACCCAACCGGCAATAGGGTGTTAAGTGGCGTCGGCAGTGCCAAGTCAGCCTCCGGCCTGTAATATGGGATCCGAACATCTGCGTTGTACCAGTGTCAGGTGAAACTCGCCTGTGCCACCAAGTAATAAACCCGAAAATTTGGAACCCCAAACCCTCCTTTCTCATAAGGAAGCACTAGTGTATCCCAACTAATGCAGGGCTGCCTCTCCCCCCCGCCCCCCGCACCAGTCGTATCAGCAGTGTACGAAGTTCTGAAAAAAAACTATTATACAATGGGATAGGGATGTTATGGAATAGATACAAAAATTGTGGAAGTACCACTATCTTTATTATGGCTATTCTACCAGCCATGGACAAGGGCAATGATAGCCAACGCTCTACGTTACGCCCCAACTTTTCCATAACCGGGCCGTAATTCAACTGCAGAATGCGGTCCTTTTCTCTGTGAACGTGGACTCCAAGGTATTTCACTGATTCATCACACCACGCCAGCGGGTACTTCACTGTTCTATCACTAGGCGCTGCTGTAAGTGGGAACACCTCTGATTTTTCCCAATTAATATGCAAACCAGACAGGGTGCCATACCTTGTCACTTCGCGAAGGAGCGGTGTCAAATTCTCGTCCAGGCGTCTAACATATAGTATGATATCGTCGGTGTACAGTGTAAGAAGCAGGGGTCCTGTATTAAATTGCAGCCCCCGATGGCTGTGCCTTTCTTGTAAATGCCGCACCAGTGGATCAAGTGCCACCACAAACAGCAGCGGCGATAGTGGGCATCCCTGCCGCGTACCCCATGTGAGTCGAAACTCATCGGTCAGCGTTCCATTAAGGCGGATGCGTGCCGTGGGTAACGTGTACAGTAATTTAACCACCGCTAAAAACCGCTCCCGGACCCCCAGGCGTCCCAATGTAGCATATAGAAAGGGCCACTCAAGCGAATCAAAAGCTTTTTCCGCATCGAGCATCACCGCAGCCGCTGGGACTGTGGGTGCTATTCTGTGCAGTGTGGCAAACAATGTACGGAGGTTAAGCGCCGGTGATATCAATCGCTCAATGATTCATGCAAGCCTAGTTGCCAATATTTTGGCTAGAATCTTGTTGTCAAAATTTAAAAGCGACAATGGCCAGTATGAACTGCAATTACACGTATCCTTCCCGGGTTTCGGCGGCAAGGTTATAACCGCTTCCCTAAGAGTAGGTGGGAGCACCCCTGCCTCCACCGCCTCCTGATACATATTAATGAGATGGGGTACAATTTGAGCCTTGTATTTCTTATAGAAACACCCCGTGAATCCATCAAGCCCCGGCGCTTTAGAGCCATCCAACGCATCTATAGCCTCCACAATCTCATCTTTGAAGAAAGGCTCAGCAAGAAACTCCTGATGCGCTTTCTCCATCCACACCAGTGATACCTCATCTAGCTAGTCACTATAATCCCTGGGGCACCCGTCGACTCTCGAAGTGTACAACGTAGTGTAATACGTGAGTACCTCCTGGAGAATTCCCACATTGCCAGTTATCTCCGACCCCTCACGATCTACTAGTTCCGCTATGTAGGTTGGTCTACGTGACTGTTGCATTAACCTAGCAAGGGTTCTGCCCGGCCTCTCGCCCTCCCCATATCGCCTGGCAATTGCATACTTTCCTAGGAAGTGCGCCTCATGCTCTGCTGCTTTCCGAAATTCTGTCAGTAATGTTGCACTTTTTTGCAAGTCAGGGGGATCAGTAGTACCCGCCTCAACTCGGTCCAGCTCCATCAGCTGCGCTTCTATTTGTGCTAAGGTATGTCGTAAATCTCTAAGTACCCCAGCGCTTTTGGAAATACATACTCCTCTTATGTATGCCTTAAAGGCTTCCCATGGGATAGCCTTAGAATCCACTGATCCCACATTCAAAGAGAAGTACTCGGTAACCGCCTCCCCCTGTTCAGTCGCAAAAACAGTGTCCCTAAGTGCCATGTCAGGGAACCTCCAAGGACGCTCTACACCCCCCGCCCTAGGGACTCTCAATGTTACCATAACTGGAGAGTGGTCAGATAGTGTGCGCGGGAGGTGACCTACTGTATCTATCCATAGCGCCACCCCAACGGAGAGACACCAATAATCAAGCCGTGTCCAGGTGCCGTGGGGCGCAGAATAGTGGGTATAGCCATCTCGATCTGCACAGTGGTATCTCCAGGCGTCCACTAACCCAAACTTATCTATGGTGTCTAGTAATGAGCGCCTCGCCTTGGGCTTAGTGTCCATCGTGTGTGCTGTGCTATCTCGCACCGGGTCAAGCAATAAATTGAAATCCCCACCCAAATATATATGATCTGCCCCATATATTCTATGTTGGTGTGAATAGGATTGAAAAATCTGGATCATCAACATTCAGTGCATATATGTTAACAAACAATACAGAGTGTTCAAGCATGCACCCCTTAACCAGCAGGAATCGCCCACCAGCGTCCCGGCACACCTCCACCTCCCTAAACGGTACCCTCCTATGTATTAATATTGCCACTCCCCTGGCATACGAACTGTATCTGGCAAAGTACCTATGTGCCCCGCAGTTTGAGGCCAGGGGCGTTTTAACAGATGAGGCTAAATGTGTCTCTTGTAAAAAGGCAATGTCCACCTGGTGGCGTTGCAAATAGTTTGTTACTTGTTTACATTTACGAGCATTGTTTAGGCCCCTAACATTCCAGAACATCATCACAATGTTAGCTTCTGCTTGCACCTTATTAGCCATAATCTACTTGCCTATCCAACATGACAAGACCCAAATGTTCATGTCTGCCTTGTAACTGCCACCTGCAAGTAAACCATGTTATGTACTTTTGCTTCCATACCCCAGATCCCCCCCGCCCGCCACCCATCCCCCTTTCCAAACTTGAGGGGGAAAACCCAACCCCTTGCAACAATAGTTGAATATGCATAAGAACAGAAAAATAGAATAGAACTGTTATGATCTTGCATCCAAACAAACAGGTGCATCCGCACTCGGGGGGGTGACAACGCTGCGTCGCTTCCCCATTCTCTTGGCACAGGTGTGCCTGATTATATATAAGTGTTCCGCCCCTGGTGGCAATCCAATACGACTCAACAGACTATAAGAGAAGACCCAACTTGGCCTATAAACATTCACCAGCACACTATGCGTTGAATGTAGGCATTGGTGTCACTTAGCTGGCAGTAAAAAGATCTGCACTTGCTCCGGAGTCCGGTATATTCTGTGACTGCAGTGGGGATGGTGTTCCGCGTTGCCTCTCTGACTTGGAATATTTCTGACAAAATTCCTGGGCATCATGAGGGGAATCAAAGATTCGCGATCGTCCATCCACATCCACCTTTAGCCTTGCAGGGTAGAGCATCCCATATCAAAGCCCCAACTGCCGGAGGTTCGCCTTCACTCCTGCATACTTACGGCGTGCTTCCTGCACCATTGCAGTGAAGTCCGGGTACAGAGATATGGATGACCTGCTAGTCCAATTGTCCCTTCTCACGCGCCATCCGTAGGGCAGTATCCCTGTCTCTGAAGTTCAGCAGGCGGGCTATAATTGGTCTTGACGGGCAGCCCGGGTTCGGTCGTGGCCCCAGGATGCGATGTGCTCGTTCCACTACGAAGGTGGTGGTGAAGGATTCACCACCAAAAAGATCCGTGAGAAGTGTTTCCACAAAGCAATCCAAGCGCCCAGTATTAGTGGACTCGGGCACCCCCCCATTATCCGAATGTTATTGCGCCGCCCTCTCGCCTCCAAGTCCTCATTCTTAATGGCGATCGCTTTAAGAAGTTTCTCCATTCTTTCGACCTTCTTGGTGGTCTGGGCGGCGCCATCTTCTAGGTCGGATATCCGGCCTTCTACCATGGTAAGGCGCCCTTCTTGTTGATCGAGTCTAGCACCCATCGAATCCAACCTCTTATCCAAGGCATCAAAGCAGGTGTCCAGTGCCCTGAATCCCGCCCTGAGCTCCCGCAACATGGTGTCCGGTCCCACCGCCTCCGTCGCGTGCGACACTCCACCGTCCGCCATATCGACCCGCTGCGTTATTGTGCTGGTTCCAGGCGTCTTGAAGGAGAGGGCTGTTTGCTTAGGGTCCTTACGACCCATGCCACCGTCTAATGCTTCCCAATGATCAGCCCGTGGTGTCAGCCCACTTCAGGTCTACTCCACAGCGACCATTCACCCAGCCAAAGCACACTTGACCCCCAGGGCAATTATGTACAGGCTTGTTGACCACCGGTTCGTATGTGGCACAGTTAGGTGTTGTACAGTGGTGTTGACGTTGCGCCGGGGAATGGCACTGTTCGCTGATATAGTGCTGTGACCGGGGTGAGCGCCCCACCGACGCTGCAATTGCCACTAAGGGCGGCTGAAAGGGCCCCCAGCCGAAGTCCGTCTCCCAGGCACCACAGCTGGTCTACCTTCCAGCACGCCCGGCCATCCGGAACGTCCCCAACCCTGCTGTTAGCCCAACCGAGGCCTCCTGTTTCAGGCTCACAGGTTCATCAGTGAGCCGCGGGCCCGCCGTCATTCATTTGTTAAAGGGAGGAGGGGGGGGCACATCACTGGTGTATCGAGGGCATGGACGCGGGGGGGCCAACACAAATCCCGCAGCTTTCGGCCCAACGGCAGGTCCCCAGGCTCACCCGTGGCCCCTGTCGCCAAGGGGAGCATCCGCAGGACTGTGCAAGTATCTGTACCGGCCTCACTGTGTGCCCCCACCGCATTCACTTACCCCGTCAGCATTTCGCCGCCAGAACGCACTGCAATATTCTCTGTACCCGTCGTGATGCACGCCGGCCCCGCTCACTCGAGTCCCCGGCTTCATGCAGGGCAGCAGGCCGCACCACGCCCGCTCATGAATCTTCGGTGCCGAGTCGCACCGCGCTCATATCCCAGGATGAATTATGTGCCGGCAGCCCCTCCACATCATCCTACGGCACGGGCCTTCACCGCCGCACCTCCAAATCCACCAGGGCGGTTGTTCTCTGTTGGGTTAGCGGCGGAGCTCCAAGCCTACGCGGCCATTACGGTCGGCGGCTTGGCCACGCCCCTCCACTGCATAAAAGCTTAGCAGCAGTGGTCACCTCAGTTCATCTGGCAGGGTTGTCACAGTAAGGTAGAAAGTACTTATCAATTTGGAATGCCTTTATATGGGTCACACATATCAGCCATAGCTGAAATACTCTTGGCACCAAGAAAATAAGTCTCTCCAATTTCACATAAATTATCATTCAAACATCAGCTTTAAATATATTTTGTAAATTCAACCATTTTTCTTCAAACATAGGGTTATAAGTTCTCAAAATACACACATTTTCATCTCGTATATATATTAATTCAGCCAAGCACAATCTTCTGATTAAGTAGCCTGGGCTTCACATAGGAGAGCTACTTACAGGTAGCTGGCGAGCTACCAGTAGTTCACGAGTTACTCGTTGGAAAAGCCTGATGTAGGTAGTTGAGCTACAATCACCCTCCAGAGGGGGACTCTCATTATCCTGTGTGTGCATGCCATGGGTCCCATACCTTCCCCCATTTCCTGGGGCAGCCCTGGCTTTGGTACACTGAGATATTTGTTGAAAAATTATATTTCGCAGCAGCCATTGGTGAAAGGGATAAATGGTGGAGAGATCTGCTGAATGGATTTTGTACTGTCCTCCCATGTATGGTCCTGCAGTTGTGTGCAGTATTTTTCTAAAGTGCTGTGGACTTTTTCCTATGTTGTGTTTTCACTTTATCACTGTTGCTGCATAAATGCTTTACACATTGCCTCTAAGTTAAGCCTGACTGCTCTATGCCAAGCTACCAGAGGGATGAGCACAGGTTAATTTGAGTTTTGCTTGTGACTTCAACCTGACTAGGATTGTGGTTTCTGCTTGAGTAGGGTTTCGCCCTCCTCAACCAGTATCCCATTTTCTTACAGTGATAGACAAGATCCGTAGCAGTTTTGCTCTACGTGAGAGTAAAAGTGTGACTCGGTATTGGCAGAACTATTATGCAATCTGTGTTTACAACAGTTGACTGACTGCTGATGTGATGGTATTAATATTAGTGTTGGCCAGGAGGTTTATATATGAATTTACATTAGTATAAACGATCAAGGATAGATGTAGGTTAGTTCTTCATTATTTATTGGACATAGAAAGTATAGTATTAGTTCCATATCTGTGGATTGTACTTTAAGGTGCAAGATTATTGTGCGAGGTTGTATCACAAGGGTGTGGGATAATGTAGTTATCTTGGAAATAGCCATATTTTCAACTCGTTTCTGAAGTGTATATGCTCTTAAATGTGTCAATTCTTGGCTGGGGGTGAGTTCCAGAGATTGGTGGCTTGTACCGAGAAGGCAGTGCCTCCTATGAATTCCTTATATGTTGATGTTACGTAGATCTGTGGTGCAAACTTGTAGCTTAGTGTTCTGTTTTGTTTCTATTGCTTGAATATTACCTGTACGTATACTGGTCCTTTTCCTCAGTATGCTCTGTATACAACGGAAAGTGCCTGGAACATTGCTCTTCTAGTTATACCGGTTGAGTTAATTGCAGGACTGGAGACTTGTATTCTCTTGAGCCAAAGCAGAGAAAGAGTCTTGCAGCATTTTGAATGAGTTTTATTTTGCATATGATGAAACTGGGGGCACCAAGGTATAAGCTCTTAGCATAATCAAGCTTGAAGATTAAGAGTGTAAGGATAGTGTGTAACTTTTGTTGGTATCTAATTTGTGGGAAGATGCGACATAGTGTTTTCATTGCCTAGAGGGTGCGGTTTGTGACCTTGTTGGCGTGGTATCAAGGATACCTTGGAATCTGTAGTTACCCCTGTTATTCTTTCACACTCTAAGATACGGATCAACTCTTGATGTTGGATAGACCTTGAGTTCTTTGGTCCATATTGCTGAAGGCAGGTATTTTTTTAATCATTGTCTGCAGGCCATGATCTCTGTCTTTGCGGTGTTGGGCTTTGAGTGATTTTGCACTATAAATGCATGGATGATGAGTAGACCGTTGTCAAGGTTTAAGTTGTAGTGGTGTTCTGGGCCATCCATTTTTAGAATGAATTGTGTCATCTGCATAGCTGTAATAGGAGAGGCTGAATGATGTAATCAGGTCTGGTAAAGGGGAAGGCAGATGCTGAATAACAGAGGAGATATGATAGACCGCTTAGGGAAGTAGCTACCAATGTTGGGTATGAGGAGCTGATGTGAAAGGTGGTAGGTATACTACACTTTGTCTGCGAGGTAAGAGGCAATCCGTTTAGAGCATTTTCATGTATTCTGAGATTATAGTCTTGGTAGTAGCATATGGTGGTTGATTGTGTCAAAAGCCATTGATAGATCCAGAATCAGTAGGGCACCCATTCTGTTCTTATCTACTTTGAGTTTTATGTCATCCTAATTGGATATAATGGCTGACTTTGCCTATGCCTGATCTGAAACCAGTTTATTGGTCTGACACTGTCATTTTCATCCATAAACTTGAAAATGTTAGTAGACGCTACCTTTAAAATATTTTTCCTAGGCTTGGGCTATTCGATATTAGACTGTAGTTTGTTAGGTCAGATGGGTCACGGTTTTTCGGTTTGCAGAGTGGTATAATGTAGGAGGTTTTCAGCTCAGGTGGGAACGAACCGAGTTCCGAGAACTTGTTGAGTAAGTTTCTAGCTACCTCTCCCGCACAGGTAGTGCAACAGATTTCTTTAAACAAAAATTGGAGGTGCTGCATCTAAAGGCAATCCTGATGGTTTGCTTGCAATGATAATTTTTAAGGAAATCTTTTTGTGAGACAGTAATGAAAGTATTTAGGTGTAGAAGATTCTTCTGTCCCTTCCTATGGGGTTGGGTTATATGTTGCGGTAGTTTTATCACTGTTCTCCTTAAACAATTTTCTATATTTCTTTCTTTTGAGATCGTTTCCATGGAGATTTTGTCACAGAAGGCTTGCGATTGTGGTGTTTCTGTGTTTGGACACTATGGATTGCGGAATTCTGCTAGAATCCTGTGTAGTAAACCAATCTCTCCCCTTGGAAGGAAATGTATTGCCTCTTAATTTGCTTAGCCATAGTGACAGAGTCAAACCTGAAAATGAAAGAAGGAGCTAGGTGTGCTGCTGTTATGCCTTTTTAAAGCTGTGTGTTTTATTACTGCTGTGTTAAAGAATGCACTGTCTGATTCCAAACCCTAAAACAAGATTATTCAAAGGATGCTTGTGTATGAAAGTAACCAACTCTGGGGAATTTTAGTTGCAGGTAATTATCTTTTTCATCTCATTCAGTATTTTCAACTCCTTCCATTGTTTTCTTTATTTTGTCTTTTCACACTATTCGTATTTGAATATATAGTAGCACTCAATCGAATCGTTGTGTGTGGAGTCATAATATAGGCAAAATTGCTAGACTTTTTACCAAAAAATACTGTTGATAGTGGTATAAATTATAAGAGCAAATATCTGCAAATAATGTGTTCTTTTCTTTAGTGATGAATGAACCTTCATATTGAGTGTTCTATTTACTAGGCTTTCCTGTTTGATGGTTGTGAAATAAAAATAATCTAAAAGAAAATTAAACCATAGACACATCATGGGGTTTAGCATTGATTTTTTTGTTGGAGGTCCAGATTTCTTGTATTTTATCTAACAGATTAGCTGTAACAATTTCTTCATCCATTGTTTAAATGGGACCCCCTGCTGAAAATGCTAAATCCTAGGGCAGGGAAAATACATTTGGGAAAAAGAACAGCCCTAGGCAAATATTAGGCCATATCTGATATAAAGACCTACATCAAGCAACTTAATATTGACATAGACTCAGTGTACTTCACGTTTAAATAAAAAACTTCATTTTATTAATACAAATTCATGATAAAAGGTTATTTTATGATCATCAAAACAACATACAAAAAATATACATTAAACAGACAAAATGTCAAACAATTCAATAAAAAAAATTCAAACGTTGATACAAAAACCAAATATGAATATCAAAGTTGGTTTCAATTTGAAACATCGTGGCTCAATGGTGGAAAGTTCTAAATTTCTACGTGCGTTTCGGCGTACTAAGCACCTTCTTCAGGACAGCCACAGAAATTCCTAGAGTATACTCAACCAACACAACCGAAGGGAAGTCAAGTCAAGAGTCCCCACCTACACTGACTATCCTTTGATATACCTACGAGAAAGCATCCCGGGTCCGCAAATTACATCACATATTTCCAGTTATCGGAACCTTAAACACATTAAGCCTCAAAACTAGTGAATACGACCTTTCACATCATTGGGGTCACTTCCATTTCTGGAGACTTGGGCTCAAGTACCAGTACCCGATTGACCATCTATTTCTACGATCCACAATTTTTAGAGAACGTATTAGAAGGAAGTCCTTTCCCAATCAGTTCTTCACTTTTACAGTATCTATTTTCTGTTCACAAGTGGAGAATAGGTTATCCTTAAACCCTATCTGTTTTGGCTCCAAACATCCATTTTGGTTCCATATATAGTATAGTGTAGGAATTTCTGTGGCTGTCCTGAAAAAGGCGCTTAGTACGCCGAAACGCGCGTAGAAATTTAGAACTTTCCACCATTGAGCCACGATGTTTCAAATTGAAACCAACTTTGATATTCATATTTGGTTTTTATATCAACGTTTGAAACATTTTTATTGAATTGTTTGACATTTGTCTGTTTAATGTATATTTTTTGTATGTTGTTTTGATGATCATAAAATAACCTTTTATCATGAATTTGTATTAATAAAATGAAGTTTTTTATTTAAACGTGAAGTACACCGAGTCTATGTCAATATTAAGTTGCTTGATGTAGGTCTTTATATCAGATATGGCCTAATATTTGCCTAGGGCTGTTCTATTTCCCAAACAATTTCTTCATCCCCCATTGGCCCACGCCCCTACAGTAATTTTAGTTTCATGTTGACCATATACTTTGTGCTTGCTGATACTTAGGGAGAAATGAGACTGGCACTACACCAACACTGCTACTCTTCTATGTAAGAGACAGTTCCTCCTATGCCACGTTTCTGGAGCAATGTATGCCCTCTGGACACTTCAGTTTCTGTCCACTTTATGTAATCTCAACTTGCAATGTTCTTCAGATACCTTAGCTGTTTTTTTTATTTTTATGGTCTATTTTGATGTCACTCATAAGATTACTCCATCCCTACTTACCTCCTTTGAACTTTAGTCTCTCCAGATACTGTTTTCTAACTTCAATTTTTACCTCCACAGGAATAGTTTTTTTTTAATTAATTAATACATAGTGTGCCTAATATATATTTCTATTTGTTTGACTTGTGGATTTTGTCAATGCTTCTTCCAGGGTTCCCATGTCACACGATGGCCTGGGTACTACATTCTACAGTGGAAGTTCCATAGTATGCCTGCTTGCGCTACCACCAACCTACCACGAGTGGATGATGTTCTGGCCTCACTTCAAGTTTCATCCCACAAGTGCAAAGTCATGTACTACACAGAAGTCATTGGATCAGAAGATTTCAGGTAGAGAGTGGTGTATATTTTTCCTCTGGTTGCTCCATGTTGCTTACTTTGAAGTTATGGGCTTATGAGCAAAGGTTGGCACTGAACCTAGGACCACCATGCTATATTGTGATTTTTACATTTTAAATCACACCCCTCCTGACTTTACTAGGTCATACTTTCTTGGAGTATTCGCCTGTCTTGGGAGGCACTTACTAGCTATTAATGCATGAGAAAACTGAACTACTGCATATGGCTAATTCAGAGGATCGTATTGTGTTAGCACGGAAGAGTAATGCCCATTCTACTGCATTTTGAGGGTTTCTGGCATATACTTCTAATCGCAGATACCTCCCCTTGTGAATCATCCGAGCCACTGTACTGGATCCAGAGCCTGGCAACAGCTCCCTCACGCTGACAGGTAGGGACATCGAACTCCATGTCGACCCTTCACCGCCGCCAGATTTGATGATAATGCACCACTTATAGGCACCAACTCCCATGCATTGACATTTTTTCTTTTTTTGTGCCCTTCAATGTAGATCCAGAGTGCTGCTTTCAACTTTTAAGTGTAGTTACGGACTCCCAAAATCCGGGAAACAGTGTGCCAGGTAGATTTCCCCTCAGAAGACAACAAGTTTCAAGCTATGCCATGACCGCCATATGCAGATGTTGGTCACACAGCCGCATGAAGTCTTTCTTTGGTGCCTTGACACCAAGCATGAGTCAAAGTTGGGCAACAAATTCTCCATGACGCACACAAAGATCTTCAGGGAAAGGGGAGGCCAAGCTGTCTGTGAAGGAACCTAAGAAGATAGGCTGGTCACACTTGAAGTCCTGGAGGCAGGCTCTGCTGGCAGGTACTTAACTGCACCTTGACTGCTTGCCTCAGGTCCGCCACTTATTCCTAGCTGAGTGCCAGCCCCAGCTCAAATGGCACTGTCTTTCGGCTCCACACTGGTTCCAATGTCTGATATGAAGCTGACTTTGGAGCCTTCCCAGTCGAAGTTTCAGTACGAGATTACAAAAATCCAGCCTGCGGTTACGAAGGACTCCCCAACAATTCCTGTGTCACAATGCCGGTATTACAGGACATTGGAGGGTATTTTTGACACCAGTCAAGACTTCAGGCAAGTCCCTTGGAATCAGGAATCCTATGATCAGTTTTTTGCCTATTATGCAGATGATGGACTATATTTGGACTCTGCTTACTAGTGGCCTTGACACCTCACTTGCAAATGGCAACAGCTTTTTCTTGAGAATACCCAGAGAGAGGAGTGTATCTTTTGTATTGACGTTTGCTGTGGAGGTCCTGTACTTGTGGGTACCTACGGTTGATAACAGAGCCAGTCTGCATACAAATATTTTACAGCCTGGCCATTCCACTTCTGCTGCCTTGCTGCCGTTCAGAGACTCAGCTGGTTATGTGTCGGCATATTGGTCCAAGTCTTGTCCTCCATTGAGTTGCCTGATTACTCATCAGCCCACTCCTCAGATCCCATCCTTTCTGACACAACATCCCACTCTGGAAAGTCTGGCGATTCAGTCTTCTGCTAGCAGGGTCAACTCAAATGCATTTTGTTCAGCTACCACAATATGCAGTCAAGTGAATTGAAGCCTGGGCTGTTTTATTCTGCTTCATTGGCTCTTCATCAGTTTGATGCTTTAAGCCTTTTAGGTTGCTATACTAATGCCTTGTGGAGTATGGCGAGTGAGATTTTGCCCGCTCTCCTAGAAGTCTTCAGAAGATTTTTCGCACAAATGGTGTAGGAAGACCAAAATGCAGCCAAGTATGTTTTAAGGGCTGGCCTGACAACAAAAACTGTTGCCAGTGCTAAAGGCACCAGTGTGGTTGTCCGGCAGCATGCCTGGATGTGGACAGCCAGGTTTTCCAGGGATGTTCAGGCCTGTCTGATGGACATGCCCTTTGATGGAACCAGGCTGTTTGGGGATAAGACAAATTCTGTACTAGAGCACTTGAAAGACAGCATAGTGACTTATTGCAATCTAGTGCTGCCTTGCCTACTAGCAGGTCCAACATTCTGCCCAACCCTTTCCCGGATGCGGTGAGAGACGTCCTTTCCAGCAACAAGAACATCATTCCTCAGGCGGCGGGCGCTACCTAACCCTTCAATTCCATCTGATCGTCACGTGAGGCTGGTGTGCGTTTTGATTTTCCTGTCAACCGTGCCATTACTTCAGACTGACACTTTTGAGGTTGAATTATCTAGTTCCTTGTGTTTACTTAATCTTTGGCCCTCCAAGGCCTTTCTGTGGGCACTGTTAATGGTTACTTTTCAGCCTTTCTGCGTTTACCAGATAAGCCTTCTTTGTTCTTCCAAAGGTGGTGTCACTCTTACATGTGAGGCAGTGTATCATGGTTCCTGCGTTTTTCCTCTGCTGTGTCCGTGTAGAGAGGCTGCACCAGTTGGATCCCAAATGGTCCCTAAGTTTCTATATTGATAGGACAAGGAAACACCGTCTGACCAATCAGTTTTTCATTGGGTTTGCCAGGACAAAGAAAGAGAAGCTGGTCCGAAAATGGGCATTGCTGATTTATGTCGTCCTGTGTATCAAGGTGTGCTATGTTGTGGCCAAGGAGCCTCTTGAGGGCCTCCAGTCTCATTTCAGCAGAGCCAAGGCCGTTACTGCTGCCCCAACTGGAAGCATTTGTGTGTAAGACATCTGTCAGACTGCTACATAAGAATTTGTCCACACTTTTTTTTTTTACCCAGTATCATTGCCTTGATTCCGAGGTCTACCGAGAGGGTATTTTTGCCTACTTGGTTCTGTAGGACTTCCTAATGCAAAGTCCAGTCCTCAGACTCTTCACCTTTATGGAAAGTACTGCTTTGGTATTGATTCATAAGTTGAGGACTCTGTGGTTAGAACTATCCATCAAAAGAACAAGTTACTTGCCATTGGTAACGCTCTTTCTGGTAGATACTCTAACTGCAGATTACTCTCTTCCCCATTCTGTGATGGGGATTTTTCATGTAAATGGTCCCAAGTTTGATTTAGCACACTGTCAGTTTTCAGTTGTCATTGGCTCTGCATCTGAGGTCACGAAAAACAGTGGTGGCAAACTGACATCAGCAAGCGTGGTTGGCTGCTATATGTGGCACAGTGTTTATCCAGTATTTGGGTATCTGTCATAGATTCACATACTCGAATCATTCCTCGTCTGGAATCTCATCTCAACGACGGGGAATGATTCAAGCATGCAAATCTATGAAAGATACCACTGCTGGATAACCGTAGTTACTAGTAAGTAACTTATTTTCTTATCCAGTATTGGGGTATCTTTCATAGATTAACATGCTTGAATCATTCCCAGTCGTTGAGATGGGAGTCCCATCTCAACGACGGGGAATGATTCAAGCATGCGAATCTATGAAAGATTCCAATACTGGATAACCGTAGTTTCAGGTAAGTAGCTTATTTTCTTTCACATCCAGAGGCGGTGCGGAACCGCTCTTGCACCTGATGGCGCACAGGAGTTTTTAGAAGTTTCCAGATCCAATCTGGTGCCCAAGAGGATTTACAGGGTGAGGAATCTGCTGTTAGATTACCATCCAGAAGAAGCATTTGTGAAGGTATCTTGTTTGTTTTGCCCTTTCCCCATAGTTTTGGGCACAAACTGTTTTGTCGCACTGGTCAGTGAAAATATTATGCTGCTTTTAATTGGTTAAAGGAGATGCCTTTGCTGCCCCACTCCATTATGAGGGCGGGGCGACCTTGCTGTGCTATTGTGTGGTGGGTGTGAGCTATCCAAACATAAGGAGGGAACCTTGCTCTTCTGCATTGTCAGACTGGTAACCTCTCTGGCTCTTCATACGTTATGAACCTGCTTGTGTGGCCCTGCCTTAAATAGAGTAAGGTGATGTTGCTGTCCTTGTATACTGTACCTCCGTGTTCTAACTCCCTTTTTTAGAGATGGCTTTGCTTGCCAAGGTACATTGCTTCTGTAGCATTTTCCACCTCTGCATTAGAAATAGAAGAGATTGCAGTTTCTGAATGCTGCCCACCTGGACGTTTGAATGGTGGCCTTTATATAGTGATGCTTAAATGGCAGGAGACCTTGATCTTTGCATTTTGAAAAATTTAATTTCGTTCACCTTATGTGCTTTTGAAAAGTAAAACATTTACCCCACTTCATGGTGAGGTATTATGATAGTGGACTTCCATAGTGCCTTCTTGAAATAGTGCGTTAAGAACTAATTACTTGCACATGAATATTTGTCCTCCTGTGAATCTGTGTCCATGAGTTCAAACAACCTTACTTATAAATCTTGCTCAAATTCTGAAGAGAAGCTGTCTTTCTGGTTGATTGGAGTATGGCCACAAGTTGGTGAGAACGATAAACTTACCTTCCCGAGATTTATGCATGGAATAAAACATCTGCACAAGGAATAAATTATGCAAATATTGATACATTGCAGGAGTCCTGCCAGTTTTGCAATAAAGGGTATGTATTATATACATGTTTCCCTTCATTTGTTCTCTCCTTCTCTTCATGTAGGGGTTCTATGACCAGCTTGGAGTCCAGCCACAGTGGATTCTCACAGCTTAGCGCCGCCACCACCTCCTCCAGCCAGTCTCACTCCAGTTCCATGATATCCAGGTAGTGCCAGCCAAGCCTCCGTTAAACAAAAACCATAGAAACATTGGACGTGATGGCGAGCCTGTTCTTTCTTCGTCTGCGGACTACAGGGCAGCCCAGCTTCCATTCCCACTGATGCTGTAGTGCCTGTCGTTCCCGTAGATAGAAGCTTTAAACTTATTTTCATTTCATTTTCTCCATGTCTAACCTGAACACTTATTATTAACGCATTATCCTTAACCAACAAACTTTGTACCACTCTTACGAGCATTATACGAAAACCTTTCAGAATTATACAAAAAGCTTTTCACAAGATATATATGTAATGATATATGTATTTGTATATACATACACACATATATGTATCTATATATATGCACCTATAGTGTATAATATATATATTTATATATATATATTATATATCATAAACTATTGTACTAATATCTGAATGTGCTGGTTACAGATGCTGTAGAAAAATAATTGTGATGAACTAATATATTCTTGCCTGCCTCCTGGAGTGTTACTTTTTACGCTTAAGTGTGGATAATATTATACACGCACTGCCAGATCATTGCCTTGTCTCTTCTACTCTTCTGTTGAAAACACCACAACATGTTTTTGGGGTGGGGATAAAGGAGGGGTAGTTGGGGAGAGGAGGCGATCTTCTTTTAGCAAATGAATATAATTGCACTGTCTTCTTTTCTCCACGTCACGTGTATTTTTTTTGATCGGTCTTCTGTATTAATTTTTCCATCTTCCGTTAACCTGTCTTACATCCCCCTTCTCCATTGATTTGTCTGTATCCTCTAGGCTTAAGTGTCTAGTACGTCCCCGTGTGTTTGAGTTCACATGTTATTTAAATCCATCATCTTGGCATGCATATGTTAACTGCATGTTTAGACCTCCTCTGGCCCTGACCAATGTATAAATATATTTTCTTTTTGTGTGTCTTTTGTTCTTACAGAGAGCCCCTTCACTTATCTGAGCACGGGCTCTCACTCGCCACGCCCAGTCCTGACCTCAAGGCCTGTCCGGATGGGGTCCTCAGGTTTTCTCAAGCCCCTTCCTTCTGGGGCCATCACTTTTCCACTCTGTACACCCTCCGCCCGCCACAGTTCCTTCGGTGGCCACCGTCTTGGCGCTTGACTTCTGTCCGGGAGGGAGTGGCGACGACGGAGATTGATGCTAGCACCACCACGTGACTCGGGACTGCTTCCACTTCCTCTTCCCTGCCAGAGTGGCCCACGCGCGAGCTGGATACGCAGCGGGGCCCGAGTTCGGCAGGCGCGAGGGAGCAGGAAGCTTGCAGCAGACTACCGCTTACTTTCCTCTCCAGAGGGCTGCCTCCAGGGCCAACAGTGACTCGAAAAACCTAATTAACTTGTCTCTCGAAACTTGAAACAATTGCAGGCTTTAACATTTTTAGCGGAGTGCTGATAAAAGCCTCTCCCTCTAAAGTATGCAGGATTAACATTTTCAAGCCAGACCGCTTCCAGCAGCCACAGACTAAACCTGGCATTCCAGCATATGTTCAAAACTTTATCCACAGCCCAGAGACCCTCACGCTCTTCGAACCCAACCCACGGGAACATTTCTGTTATCTTTGCTAAAGCTGTTCAGGCTCTTCCTAGCAAACTTAATCCACTCAATGAACATTGTTGTCAGCAGCTCTCCCATCCTCAGCTCACCCCGGTTAGGGTCGGCCTGTACTACTGACTAGTTCCCAGTGGAATAATTTGAGAGCTGCTATGTGTGTGTTTCCTACTTTTCTTTCTAATTAGTCATCTTGCAAAGCACTTAAGTGTTCATCTAGCTTGGCATCGGATTTGTGGTATCCTAATTGTGTTGATATTTCTCTTAACTGGGGTGAAACATGGGCTTTCACAATGAAGTAACTCAGCATTATGTTCCTTTGGAGACAGAAAGAGCCTCACAAATCAGTGAATGGAATCATATGTTGATAGCGAGGCAGTCCTGTCTCTTATGTTGCATGATATTTAACTGTAGGCTTTCCACATGCTGGGTTTCTCTCCTTCAAAACAATGACTTCCTTAATGCTAAATACAAATGTCAGTCTGCACCTATTTGTCCTATGGCTACCATTCTTGAGTACAGAACTTAAGCGTGTTGGTTTGGTGAGAAGATGTGGCTATTTTCAGTGTTATGAAGGCATTCAACACCGTGGTCACTGGCCTTGGTGATGCTATGTTGTAATGGAACCTTGTTAGTTACTCCACATACTAATTCTGTTTCCCTTTGCCCTTTTCATGAAAAGTTTCCAGGATGTTTTACGAAAACCTGGCAGCAATGACATTTGTGTTTGTATTTAATCGGCAGGATATTAGTCATAAAATAAGTTTATATCACAGATTTGTTTGTTTCCAGCGATATCCATGAGCTCAATCTAACTATATTTCTTGTAGCTCTATAAGAAACATTTCTTTCTTCTCCTACAGTCTCTCTTGCGGTGTCATCAGCTGTCCGTGGCATTAGCTAGTTGGATTGATTTGTTTTAAAGACAAAATTCATTCATTATTGTCATTTTTTTCAGCTTTTAGTTCTGAGAAGCGTACCTTAGCCACCACCCTTTCGAGTGATATCAAGTTAAGACTCAAAGGGTTAGGCGCATGATCATAGGAAACAACTTTTCTGAAATGTGCTTTTGTTAAAAATATGTAATATGGTAATTTATAATTTATTTGTTTGTGTGTTGCATGACTGAATGGTGCTAAATAGGTTAATGGGGGTACATGCTTAGCCAGATATTGAGGTTTTAGACCTGTAAAGAGAATTGGTATATTGGAAACTTTAAGCAGGATCAGAGGAGAGTGTATACAGAGGCTTTGACTTAGGAGTGCACAACTTTCTATTGAAAGGCCTTTTCCTTGGCAGCTTCTCTCATGGAACTCAATGTTTTGAAGGCTCGTTGTAGCATAGTGTTTATTCTGGCCAAAAAGACTGCTTTCCTTCCCCGTGATAAGCATGTGTTAATTTGTTAACTCCCTGTGCTCTCTATCACGATCACCGAAGTACAGTGCCCCTTGCAACAAAAAAATATAATTCATCCAGTCAATTTCCAACTGCACTCCCATCCAGAAGCATTTTTCTGCGGCAGATTGAAGGCACTCTGATCCACGTTTGCTTTTAGATAAAGCTTGTGTGGAAGTCAAATCTGACGAATTACATTATAGTGGCAGGTGGGAAGAGGCATATGCAGGGCATCAAGAGAAGAAATACAGTTGGCTTCACTAGTGGGAGCAGTTGTCCATTTCTATTATTTTGAAGCAGTTTTTGGGACCTTCGGCTATTCTGGCAGAGAATCATTTGCTTCTGTCCATGCTTTACATAGACCAACAGATAAGCTTTCACCTTGTACAGCATGAAGGATGGACGGTGACCACATTTGTGGTTACACAACCTCAGCTTTGTGCTTTATTTTAGTAACAGGTACTGCCCCTATTTGCAAAGCAAATTAACATGACCTCTTCTGTGCCTGGGTTTGATTAATACACTATATTGAGCCATTGCAAAGCTAGACACAATAAATGTTAAAATTAGTCCTGCACAAAGTGAAAGTTGTCACTTCAAAGCATACGCTACAATTGTCTACCTTGTCCTTGCCCATAGCTTAGGCTTCCAGTTGTGATTTTCAAGTAGCCATAATTCCCACAATTGAAAACCCAGAAGATTATCTTGCTTGTGTCGAGGAAAGTGACTTTAATACAATCGTGGTGAGCGTTCCTTTCTGACTTAGTTTGAAATGTTATTGTTAAGTACCCTGAAGCTTGTTCCAAGTGATGTTCAACCTTTGTCACGCCACCTTAGTGATGGCTGCGTACATCTCTCCTCAGGATAGTTCCTCTGATTTGCTGCTGCCTTTTTTGTCCTGGATTGTACTTTTACCTCTTTTGGATACGTATTCCTTCTGTATGCGTAGGTCAATGGGGAGGGGGGGTTGTGTGCATACATTTGTAGTCTGTCTGTCCATCCTGTTTTTCCCTTATGGTGGTGCGTGTGATTGAGTGTATATTCTTCACTTCCTATATGTGATTGGTATCTCTTTTCTTGCATATGTGCCCACCCTACTTCGTGTGCCGATTTTTTTTTTTTTTTCTTTTTTTTATTTCATCTTGGGGATCTGTTTCACTTGTTCATGATTCACCTATGTATAATTGTGTGTGTTTGTGGGGGGATTCATTCTCTGAGGCGCATACTCATCCATACAGAACAGCTTTGAGTCATTGGAAACCCTGTGGCTAATTGCTGAACTGCTACATTCAGTCTTAGGTCAAAATAGCCAAATCCTCTCCAGATTCACTCTGCCCAAACTGGCAATATATTGTCAGTAGTTTTGGTACCATCCTGTATGTAAATAGGCATGCCAAAGTTATCTTAGATTTTCAAGGATGTGTGCTTGCGTGTTTCACCATTTCTAAAAATAAATAAGTGGTCTAGCAGAAAGGGCACATTTATTGGCTGAAAAAGCAGGAACGTTGCTCTGTCCCTGTTTCCTAGGTTTGATCTACCTTCAGTTAACCACTCTGGATGTAGGACTGCATAATAGACCTTTTTCCTGGCACCCTCTGTGAGTGGTGTCCATGTTGTCTACTATACACACTGTTCTCTGTGCCATATGATAGCTTTTGCATGGCTCTGTACACCATTAGCTAGTCCTTCCCATGGATAGTCTTTCCTCGGAGTAACGCTTGAGATTACCTGTACTGTCAGACTACCATTTAAAACTGGATTGTGGTGAACTTCTTTGAGCCAAAGACATAGCTGCTCATCTATGAAAAGGCCATCCGATTTTAATTGCCTAATATACCACCTTCTATCATCTCATCCATTTCTTCACTTTTTGCATATCTGGTGGGTGCTTCAGGTTCTTTTCTACAGGTCTTTATATACTCTGTTGTGATAATTATAATTTTTAATGTATCACCAGGGTTTCAGAATTGAGCACACGTCTTAATGAAAGCTCAGACGATAAATATGAATACGCTGTGCATGAACTATTTCAGATACTGACATAATGCAAATCATTCACCAAGCAGCTCAGATTTTAACCTGATTTTTAGTCTTAAACTGCCAGGGCTTCTCTTAGCTGTTCTGGAGGCAATGATGAGTGTGCACGTTCCCTGGCCTTAGGGTTGAAGTTATGGATTGTCCTGCAAACCTCGAACTATCTGTTACTTTCTGACTTCAGTTGGTTAAGATAAGTTGCATCTAAGTAAAAAGATGACTTTGTGAACGACAACCACATGTTACAAATAACCAAGAAAAATATATGTAGCTGCCAGTCTGAGAGGTCCTCAGTTTTTTGTTCCATTCTGGGCCAGTGCTTTAAATGGGTCGGTACTGTCCGGTACGCAGTACCGGCACTTTTTTATTTTGAGAGTGAGAGTACCGGCACTTCTCAAGAGAAATGCTATTCCTATAATTGGTGAGTACCGGCACTTCTCGGAAACAAGCAGGTACTCTGGTACAGAGTACCTGCACTTATATTTGTCCATTTCAAGCACTGCTCTGGGCTATGCAGGAGCACAGTTGGTAATACATATAATGCAGATCAGGACATTCCTGTGTGGGTAGAGTCTTTCCCTGAAAGGACTTTGGGTTGTTGTGTAACTTGGTGGTAAGGCCAGATCCGAATGAGTTCTTCCTCTCTAACGTGAGGACATCTATGCTGGAAAGGCAGAGTAGACTTCCTGTGACATTGCGTTTCATTTCATCCAGGCAGAAACTTTACTCAACTTTAAAAGCATCCTGAAACCTGCCCAGGTGACAAGTCTGCTCCCAAATTCCTGTAGTGAGGAGGCAGTGGTGCCTGTTACTTCTGTCTTGATTCCATCATCCTAAGAAGAATGACCAAATTCACCATCATGGCGTTTATGAATCATGTCCTGCCCTATCCTCCCGGTGCACATCGACTAGGTGACTGGGTAATCGCGGCTTTTCCGCTCCTCTGTAGGGCTGTCTCGTGCCTTGCAGTTGATATCGAAACGAGGCAACTGCTGGTTCTTGTTTTCTTGTTTTGCCGTGTGTGTGGTGGCTTAACATTAGATTTTAATAGCCCTTAAACAAGTTTGCTTTCTTCTCTGAGCAGCAGACCTTTTTTGGAGTGTGGAGGCATGCAGTGGCAAAATCAGAATGATATTAAACGTTCAGTTTATGGAACTGCTACTGCTTACCAATAAAGTTAGCGCTGTTGGGTACTCCTCACTTTGCATGTTTAGTACTACTTCTGCCTTCTTCAGGAGGTGGTATGTTTAGCATGAGTAGTGTGACCCTCTGTAGTGCCTCGCATAAATAGCTTGACAGAGTACTTAAATGTGGGGCTTACCTTTAGGGAATAAGACCTGTCAAGTTGAGGTTTTTCTGTCTTGATTGGATGAGTTCTAAGGAATGAATCAGAATGTAGACCGAATTCACAGCGGGACAATCGCGGAAAAGAGGCAGTATGTTCTTTTACTTGCCATCATGGAAATGCCAGCCAAATTCATCCCTGCAAGGCTCTCTTTCCGACGACATGACGGAATTCATTTGCAATCGTCTAACCTTAAGGGCTTTTACCAAATCACACAGCTCTGTTTTTTATTATAAAATCGTTTTCAGCACTTTGATAGTTGTGTTGTGCATTTGAAACCATTTTCCCTTTAATGAAGCAAAGGCTGAGGCAATGCATGCGTCCTAGTTTTTGGTGTCGGGGGGAGGCACAGCTCCAATACGCTTACAGAAAGTGTGCGTTAAGAGGACGCCATGACGGCCTTTCACCATAATCCTCGTGCTGTAAAGGAAGATTCTGACAGCAGGGCCTTTTCAGTTATTATTTATTTATATTTTGCGTAATTCTTTAATGTTGCTAAATATTCTTACGGGCATTGCTTGCTCTTTCTGCTCAGAATTTTCAAACTATGGCATGTTTTCAAAGATTGGACTGTCTAAGAGTATTGTGAATCATTATTGACCGAGCTCTTATTTTTTTTTTAATTACATTTTTTTAATACTTTTTTTCATTTGCCTCGTCCTGAGCAATAAGCAACTTCATAGAATTTTGAAGCACAGAAGAGCACAAATTAAATTGGTTTAATAGACTGACAACCTTTGCACATTGTAAATTGTGATGCATACAGAAATGCCTCAGTGATACAATTTTTGCACCCAATAAGAGTAACCTGTGCATATGTTACAAAACGGGACACACTGTGGATGGCATCACCGCTGTACTTTCTCTACTTTTTGGCTGTTATGAACATTCCTCTGTTTGGCAGGACTACTGTGACGCCTTTGGAGTACAGCACCCCTTCACTGATTTCTCTGAATTTCTTGCTTTTAATTCTTTGTAACTCTTTTCTTCTGTATTTCATCCATCACATATCAGACTCTGTAAATGTTTTGTAAACCTATTACCTCATTCTTAGTAACAAAATGAAATTTAAGTCTATAAAAGATTTTTCTATTAACAAGAATAAACATTAAAACTATTTAAGAACATCGGAGGACAGGGTTTTTTTTAAGCAGTAATTTGTTGCCATATATAAACAGCATTTTCTTCTTTTAAATAACAGAAAAATTTTAGTAATGCTCTTCTAGTGAGTGTCCGAGCTAAGGGAGTTTATAGTCCCTCTGTCCAAACCTGTTGCTGCCAGGCTTGAAGCGACTGGAGATTGTTCCAAAGAACTGCCCCATAATGAAGGAGAGAGCTGATCTAAACTTCCTCAAAAGGCTTAGAGAGAGGATTTGTTTTTAAATGTCAGACATTTTATTTTAGTTTACAGCACAGTTTGTGTAATATTAATATATATATGCTCAAATGACATTGGATCACCAGCATTTGTTTTTGGATAGATTTGCATACTATTGATATCTCTCATGTCAAGCAGGGAATCCTTGATTTTGTAATAAAAAAAGAGGTGTACTTTAAAAGAACCTTACAAAGACTAATTTCTACATTCATTTGAGCTTACTTTCTCCCACACACACTGGTAGGAATCCTACATACAAGCACCATCTTTGGTTTGAATATTTACTTCACACCTAGTACATGAAATAGACTAACTTCATCCTCTATTCTTCACTTTACCTATGGTCTCTGGACTACAGTGCTGTCATATATTTTGAGCTGTGAAATATCACCAATGTTTTCTAGCCTATGTATGTATAGGTATTTCTAGCATCTAGACACAGCTAGAGACCAGCGGAGCACTAAACAAGGTCAGCGGCCAAGGTATAATTCAGGTTTGTTATAATGAAGCAGAATATTCAAAGGTGGTGAATCCTATTGTGAAGGGATGTAGTGCTTGATCTCTTCAGCATTACTAAGGGCCTGATTTAGATTTTATCCCACGGTTACTCCGTCACAATGGTGATGGATATCCTGTCCTCCGAAATATAAATCCTTTAGGATATTATGGGATTTATATTTCAACGGGCAGGATATCCGTCACTGTTGTGACGGAGTAACCCGTCCACCGGAATCTAAATCAGGCCCTAAATATTTGGTGTTGGTGGGGATGTTGTTCCAGATTCTGAGAGCATAGATGATGTTGACTTGTCTGCTGGTTTGCCTTTTTCAAGTTTTTTTTATGCCATTCTGATGATGTCCTGGCTTCTGCTGTGGTGCCGTCCACCGGAGGTAGGTATGGAGTGGTGGCCATGTGATGGTGGCTATGTGATGCAGGTTATTGTGAAAACGATGTTAGATTTGAAAGGTAGCAAGTGTAGTTTATGTTTTTTTGTTAAATCTGTTTATTGACATTTCTTAACAATACAGCCAAAGCAAATGACAGTAGCATGCATGTCATGCGAACAGTGGTGACCACTAATTCTAGGTGAGTTCAAGATCTATTAAGTATCCGGTGTGCAAGGAAACTGAGATCTGTGGACCTACATTAAAGGATTATGTACCACATCCACTGTGATATAGGCGCCATAAGGTAGTACATGAGCATGCATGGGAATCCAAGAGCGGTATGTCACAGATCTGAACAGTGGGAGTGGGGTACAAAAAAACGAGGACAAAGTAAGCCGAAGGAAGGGAGAGTGAACTGTTGTTGAGACGCTGCTGCTTGCTCTTCGCTAAGTGTCTGCCCAATTGCGTGTCATGTGTGCGGGATGGTTTCTCACATGTATATATTAGCTCGCAAGCGACCCAAGTGTGGAGCTACCCTCTATACATCCCCAAGTTCGGCCAGTTATGTCTTCAGCAATCTGATCCCCCCTCCCCTGCAGAGGGATCCACAGGATTTGCATCTATCCTGTTGTAGTTCTGCTAGAACGGTCCCCCAGCTGTCTGCTAGTGGGAACTTGTGGAGGCCCAGCGGGTCCTCCCTGCGGAGGACGACATTCTCTGCCCTGGCCCAGTTAAGTAAAGAGTGGCGCCCCGCCATCGCATGTGGCAGAACGGGTGCTCTCCACCGTTTTGTGATTAGGCGTTTAGCGGTGGCTAGGCCCAGGTCTAGGAAGCGAGTGGTAACCCTGTGTTTCCTACCCCTTTTGAACAAGTGTAAGAGATAGACTTCCTATTTGAAGGGGATGTAGTGTTCAGTTCAGTGAACTAGGATGGCGGCTACTTCAGTTCAGTACCTGATGAGTTAAAGGGCATTGCCATAGCATGTGCAGGACCGCCGCGTTAACTGAACGGCATCTGGGGCAGGCAGAGTCTGTGCGGTGAAAATATTTATTAATTTTGGCTGGATGTAAAATAAAATGCTGGATTTGGCGGAATCACTGGTTGAGGGGATGCGAGTGGGGCTTTCTAGAGCTGCAATCCACTCAGATTCAGAGAGGGTATGTCTCAAATCTTCCTCCCATCGTAATTTCAAGGAGGTGAGGGAGACTGCGGCATGCTGACGGATTGACGCTGTGAACCATCTGATCAAGTGACCCCCTTCACCCATAACATGCAGGTATTGGACTTTAGAGTGCATGGGAGGCCCTGTGGATAGGCTACCCCATCTGGACGAGAGAGATGCAATGAGTGAGCGGTGCAGCAAGAAGTGCCCTGGGTGTAGGCCCTCCGCTGCTATAAGCTCGGCATACGGGATAAGGGCACCATCCCGGAATAGATGGCTGGTGTCTCGGAGTTCGGCTGTGTCCCAGTCCCGCAACTCTGCTGCTGTGGTGGTCTTTCGCCCCCTGGGTGTCCCTAGCAAAGGAATGTATGAGGCGTACGGCTTTGTGGCGCGGGTGATAAATGGACAGCATCGGTAGCATTTGTGGGCCACTGAGAGTAACGGAGTTTGTGCCTCTGGGTCGTGTGCATGGGTGGAACAGGTGCAGGAGTGAGAGGTGTGAGTTAGGGGGGTGCAAAGTGGCTGTGTCTGACAGATGACAGGAAGCCATCCACCTGGCAATCCACTGCATCTGAGCAGAAATCAGTGTTCGAAATTAGGCACAGCAAGGCCACCATGCCCGGCAGGCAAATAGAGTTTTTTAATGGAGACCCTGTGCCTGGATGTTCCCCAGATAAAATCCCTAATTGTTTTCTCAAATGCAGTGAAAAAGGAGGGGGGTATGGAGAGGGGCAGATTCGAAAAATAATAAAGAAGTTGAGGTAGGATCACCATTTTAGTGAGGGCGTTCCTGCCGGAGACAGATAGCGGGAAGAGTCCCCTAGAAGGATATCTGGGATCGAATTGCGGTCACAGCTCTAGTAATATTGCCATCAAAAAGATCAGCCTTACACCAATATATACGGATACCTAAATATCAGACGGTGTCAAGACACCAAGGCACCGGGACCCCGCTCAGGGAGTACCCCGGGTCTGAGATGGTCACGGAGAAGGGGAACAGGGTAGAATTTCGTGCGCTGACCCGTAAACCCGATATAGTAGCAAATGACGACAGTGCCCAACCCAGAGAGGCAGGGATGGAGTGCAGGTCTCTGACGTATAGCAGAATGTTGTCTGCGTATAGAGATATTATATGCGTGTCATCTCTGAGGGGAATTCCCACACCTACAGGAGTACGGACATAGGCCGCAAGGGGTTCCACCGCTAAGGAGAATAAAAGGGGAGATAGGGGGCAGCCTTGCCGAGTCCTGCGACCTACTGCAATGGATTCAGAAATGTAGGGCCTGTTTTAACTTGAATGGTTGGGTGTTCAGCAGTCAGACTAGTCCAATGAAGAAGATCCCGAATCTGGGCAAGGTAGCAAATAGATAATTTCACTCTAGAGAGTCAAATGCCCTCTCTAGGTCCAAAACTAAGCAGCCTGAGGGAGGCCATTCCCGAGGAGCATATTCCGCCACTCTAAAATAACGACGAAGATTGAGGGAAGTGTTACGGGCTGGAACAAATCCATTCTGGTCAGGATGGACCAAGGTGGGGATGAGAGGCGCAAGTCTGTTAGCCAGAATCTTCGCTGGAATTTTGTAGTCAGTGTTTAGAATTGCTAAGGGTCTATAAGAACCCAGACCGTAGGGTCCTTTCCTGGTTTCAGTAAGGAGACTACGTTGGCCGCATATAGAGAAGCCGGAAGTGTGGAGCAATATATCGCTTAACAGTAAAGGGCCTGTATATGTGGAATGAGTGTGTCAGCATATGTTTTAAAAATTTTAGCAGGGAGCCCATCCGGGCCCAGCACTTTCCCCGATGCCAGCGAGGTCAATGATTCCCGTACCTCATCTAGAGTGATGGGGGAGTCTAGCGCCAGATGTTAGTCCAGGGACAGCGTAGGCAGCTCAGTGGAATCTAAAATGGCACTGATTTGCTGGGGATTTCCATGTGGTTGGGATGTGTAGAGAGTAGAATAATGACAGGTAATGGCTGCGTGGATGTACAACTGCTTGTATCTCGTGTCCTAGATCATCACTTATGGTGTGGATTGGACGTTGGGGGTGCTCTTGCCGTATAAGATAGGCAAGCATCGTACCTGCTCTGTCCGATGTGGCATGCGTGTGCGTGGAGTGCGCTGAGAAATTATGGCAGCGCAACTTCTCCAAAAGTCCAAGCCGTTCACCATGCGTTTCATCAAGTTTTGCTTTGGCTTCAGGGCTGAGAACCGAGGTGGATTCATGACGCAGGAGTTCTCGTTCGAGAACATCCAGGGATGTGTTGAGTTGTTTGCGGATGTTCCACGTTAGACCCAAGCAGTGTTCACCGGGTTGTGACTTTAAACGCTTCCCATTCTAAAGATAGAGGGCCTGTGGAGCCAGAGTTGTGTTCAAAGTAGTCTAGTAATGACATTCCTAGTAAACTACGGAATGCTTGATCTTCAAGTGCTGCCGGTTGCATCCTCCAAGTGGGGATCGGAAGGGGTCTCCTCTCCCAGCTGATCGTCATGATCTGGGGATTGTGATCCAAGAGCGTGCGGCCAAGGTAGTCGATGTCCTGAATCAAGGGGAGCAGTGCGGCTGAGGCCAGCATGCGATCTAGTCGCACGTGAAGGTTGTGCACTGGTGAGTAGAAGGAGTATACACAGGAGTCTGGGTTACGTTCTCGCCATACATCAGATAGGGACCAATGCCATAACCAGTTACATAGATTCTGTGCATTAGAGGATACTGTTGTGCGTGTGAGGGGTGGGAAAGAGCGGTCCAGCGAGGTGTCTAGGACTGATTTGAAGTCACCCCCTAAGAGCCATGGGTTATCGCTCCATTGAGATAGAACTGTGGATAGGCCACAGAGGAAGGTGTGCTGATCTACGTTAGAGGCGTATATCTGAAAGAGACACGTTAGTGACAGATTCCTTACCTTAGAATATCCCCAGGCGTCAGGCTGGATCCGGAAAGTTTTTGCATAGCAGTACCCTTGCGCGTCGGTAGGCGGCGTCGTGCGGCTCCGCGTCCGTCGTCGGCGTCGTGATCGCCGGGATGACGTCGCGGGCAGTACTTAGGCGCCGCCCCTGCGCGCTGACGTCAGTTCTTCTTTTTCCGCGCCAGCAAGCGCAGACCCGGGAAGAGCAGTGCCCTAGTCATTTTTTGACTAACTTTTTTGGTGAATTTTTTCACTGTTTTTCTTCGAATCGACTTCAAGGTGTCGTAGGGATGCCCGGGTTTAAACGTTGCGGCGCCTGTGCTCGGATGATGTCCATCACAGACCCGCATCGGGAGTGTCTCTTCTGCCTCGGCCGAGGCCACGACACGGAGTCTTGTTCCGACTGCCGGGCCCTCAACCCGAAAGCTTTGCGAGAGCGGTCTCGAAAGCTCCTCGAGGCCCGGCATTCGGCTCCGCGCAAGCCCCGGTCGCGTGAGAGGTCCAGGGGTCGATCGCGGAGTCCACACCGGTCGTCGGCATCGAAGTCTTCTTCGTCCGGTAAGTCCAAACACAAAAAGTCCAAAAGCATCATCGCTCTAGGACTTCGCCTCGCCGGTCTCGCGACTCGGCTGAGGCCCCTCCCGGCACCGTCCCCGCGGCCCCGGACATGCCTGTGGAGTCGCCCCCGCAATACCCATCCTTCCCGGGTTCGGGGGCGGATCCGGCCCAAGTACAGGAATTCCTGTCGGCCATGGCCCGCCTCTTCGGGCCTCAAGGTCCCTCCGGTGCGCCTTCAGGCCCCGCGGGCCCTGATGGGGTTGCTCCGGCGTCGCCGACAGCTCCGGCCCCGGCGTCGCCCGTGCCTCCAGCCTCGATCCCGGCTCCGGCCTCGATCCCGGCTCCACAACCCCCATCGACGCCGGTCGACCTAACGACACCTCCGCCGGCGCCGATGTCTCCGGTGCCGTTCTCGACGCCGCCTGGGGCTCCGGGCGGCGTCGTCCCCAGTTCCTTCCGGCTCCGGACATGGACCCGGACCGACGTCGCTCGACGCCGGTTCCGGCGCCGATGGGACCTTGGGTCCCAAATGTCCCTCCTCCTCCTTATTTTGAACCAGAGGAGGACCAGGAGGACTGGGAGGGGTCTGATGACCCTCTGACACAACAGTGTCAGTACGATGAGGACTGGACAGAGGGTCTAGGGGATGCCAGTGGTCTAGATACTTCCCCTGACACTGGCATGCTGTCTCCTCCCGTGGCTACGGAGGAGGGAGCCAATTTTGCAACGGTGTTGCGTAGGGCGGCTGGGGCCTTACGTCTCCAACTCCCTACTGTGGCGGTCAAGACGAATATCTTGACAGAGGTGCTTCAGCCGGCAGCCTCCTCTTCGGAGACTGTGCTGCCGTTTAACGACGCCCTCACTGACGTTCTTTGGGCGCCTGGTCCAAGCCCAACACAGGGGCTCCTGTGGATAGGAACGTGTCCCGACGCCATCGCCCAGCTCCGGGCGACCCCCTGTTTCTCTCTGTCCACCCCACTCCTGAGAGCTTGGTTGTCCAAGCCTCCGCTTCCCAAACCGCCTTCCCTACCGCCCCTCCGGATAGGGAATCCAAACGCCTGGATCAATTTGGGAAGAAGGGTTTTCTTCCTCCAGTGCTGGCTTGCGGTCCATCAACACCGCTTGTCTTTTGGGCCGATATACCCACTCCTTGTGGGATTCGGTGGCGAATGTTTTGCCCCAGTGTTCTGAGGAGGTCCAGACACTGCTTTCCCGCGCCATTGCGGAAGGAAGGGATGCGGCCAAATACACGATACGATGTGGCCTTGATACCGCCGACTCGCTGGGCAGGTCTATTGCAACGACGGTGGCGCTGCGACGCCACGCCTGGCTGAGAACCACTGGTTTTTCGGGGATGTCCAGAATACTCTCATGGACATGCCCTTTATTGGAGTCGGTCTTTTGGGTCCAAAGCAGACCATGCGTTGGAGCGCTTTAAGGACTCACGGGCTACTGCCAAGTCCCTGGGCCTTTCTGCTACATGCCCTCCGCTGACTTCTGCTTTTCGCCCCTATCGTGGCCACGGTAGGGGCGCCCCTTCACGTCAGCAGCCCAGCCACCGGCCCGCACAGCAGGCGTCTTCGCGTGGCCGAGGACGTGGATTCCGCCGTGGCGGATCGGGCAACCAGCGTGCGGGTCAGGCCACCACCTCCAATCCGTCCCCGGCCTCCCAGCCCTCCTAGTCCCTCCTTTCAGGTGCACAGCACGCCAGTAGGGGGCAGGGTCCGCCATCACCTTCCCCACTGGTGTACCATCACCTCGGATAGGTGGGTCTTGGACATTGTCCGAAGGGGCTACTCCCTCCCCTTCGAGACCACCCCCCCAGCCATGCCACCTCAATTCCACCGCATGTCAGGGGATCACTTGGTACTTCTGCAGAAGGAAGTCACGGCCCTCTTGGCCAAGAGGGCCATCGAGCATGTTCCGACCCCAGAAGTAGGGCGTGGTTGCTACTCCCACTACTTCCTGGTGCCCAAAAAGGACAAGGAGGACATGCGTCCTATCTTGGACCTCCGGAACGTCAATCGCTTCCTCCGGAAGGAGAAGTTCAAGATGCTCACCCTAGCTCAGGTCTTGACTGCCCTCGACCCTGGAGACTGGTTGGTAGCGTTGGACTTGCAGGACGCATATTTCCACATCCCCGTCCTGCCGGCCCACCGGCGTTACCTTCGGTTCACGGTAGGCCCCGAGCATTTTCAGTTCACCGTGCTCCCCTTTGGCCTTACCAGTGCCCCTCGGGTGTTCACGAAAGTGATGGCGGTGGTCGCAGCTCATCTGCGCCGGGCAGGGGTTTCAGTCTTCCCCTACCTCGACGACTGGCTGCTGAAGGCGGGCTCGTCCCAGGCAGTCGTCTCCCACCTCCAGACTACGGCCGAACTCCTGCACTCGCTGGGGTTCTCCATCAATGTGCCGAAGTCACATCTGATTCCTTCTCCACAGCTCCTTTTCATCGGAGGAGTTCTGGACACGACGCAGTTTCGGGCCTATCCTCCCGAACGGCGAGTCCGGGATATTCAGGCTATGATTCCGATCTTTCAGCCTTTATCCTGGGTTTCGGTACGGATGACCCTGAGGCTGCTGGGCCTCATGGCCTCCTGCATCCTGTTGGTCAATCATGCCAGATGGCATATGCGGGCTCTGCAGTGGGACCTGAAGTTCCAGTGGGCGCAGCACCAGGGCAACCTGTCCGATCACGTCCAGATCTCGGAGGGGACTGCAAAGCAGTTGCAGTGGTGGCTCTCGAACCGGCAATGGGTCATGGGCAGATCCCTCTCCCTTCCCCAGCCAGAGCATACAGTTGTGACGGACGCGTCCCTTCTGGGATGGGGCGGTCACATGGGAGAGGCGGAGATCAGAGGCCTCTGGTCTCCGGCGGAGTCCCGGCTCCATATCAACCTTCTGGAGCTCCGGGCGATCCGACTTGCACTCAAGGCATTCCTTCCCTCTGTCAAAGGGAAGGTAGTGCAGGTGTTCACAGACAACACCACCGCCATGTGGTACTGCAACAAACAGGGCGGGGTGGGGTCTTGGACCCTTTGTCAGGAGGCTCTGCGCCTCTGGACATGGCTGGAACATCAGGGCATGTTCCTGATGGTTCAACACCTGGCAGGTTCCCTGAACGCCAGGGCGGACGAACTCAGCCGCAGGTGCATGATGGATCACGAATGGCGTCTTCACTCGGAAGTGGCGCAAGGACTCTTTCTACAATGGGGAGAGCCTTGGTTAGATCTATTCGCCACCGAAGAGAACGCGCAATGTCATCAGTTCTGCGCGTTGGAATTTCCAAGGCGGCACTCGCTCAGCGACGCTTTTCGTCGCGAGTGGAGTTGCGGTCTGTTGTACGCCTTTCCGCCTATACCACTTCTACCCAGAGTGTTGAAGAAGATTCGGCACGACCGGGCCCAAGTCATTCTTGTGGCTCCGGACTGGGCTCGAAGAGTTTGGTATCCCGAGCTACTCAATATGAGCGTAGATCCCCCGATCCGTCTGCCTCTTCGGGAGGATCTTCTGTCGCAGCAGCAGGGGACGGTCCTCCACCCGAACCTGTCCAGTCTACACCTGCTTGCGTGGAGATTGAGCGGCGGCAGTTGATTCCTTTCGACTTGCCTCCCGAAGTTTGTGATGTGATTCTGGCAGCCAGGCGTCCCTCCACTAAGGTGGTATACGCTTGCAGGTGGAACAAATTTGTGGCATGGTGCACAGCAAAGGCTGTGAATCCCTTTTCTGCCCCTCTTTCTGAGGTCCTTCTGTTCCTTCTCTCTCTGGCCCAACAGGGTTCTGCCCTGGGTACCATCAAGGGTTATCTTTGTGCTATCTCGGCCTTCCTCAGGCTCCCTGATCAGCCCTCCCTTTTCAAGTCCCCTGTTGTTAACAGGTTCTTAAAAGGCATTACACACCTCTTCCCTCCTGTTCCGTTTGTGATGCCTCAGTGGGACTTGAACTTGGTTCTTACCTTTTTAATGTGCGCTCCCTTTGAGCCTCTACATAACTGTCCTCTTCGTCTTCTGACTCTGAAGACAGCCTTTCTGGTGGCCATCACCTCCGCTCGGCGGGTGAGTGAGCTCCAGGCTCTATCTTGCAAACCTCCCTTTCTGTCTGTTCATCCAGACAAGGTTGTTCTTCGGACGCGTCCGTCCTTCTTGCCAAAGGTGGTTACTGCTTTCCACATTGGGCAGACCATCACTTTGCCCACCTTCTTTCCGCCTCCGCATCCTTCCAGAGAGGAAGAGAGGCTCCACCGTCTGGACCCAAAACGTGCGCTCTCCTTCTATATCGACCGCACAAAACACTTCCGGGTGGATGACCAGCTCTTTGTTGGCTACGTGGGTGCCAAAAGGTTGGGCGGTGCACAAGAGGACCATCTCCCGCTGGGTTACCTTGTGCATCAAGACCTGCTATTCTTTGGCTAAGAAGGAGCCTCCTGTTGGGCTGCGTGCCCATTCCACCAGGGCAACGGCTGCTACCACGGCCTTGGGCCGCGGTGTTCCGCTGCCGGTTATCTGTCAGGCAGCTACGTGGGCCTCGCTGCACACGTTTACAAAGCATTACTGCCTTGACAGTCAGGTCCGGAGGGACGGCTTCTTTGGCCGTTCTGTCCTCCAGGACTTCCTTGTCTGATCTTTGTTCGCAGACCCACCACCGGGGTTGGTATTGCTGGGGTATCTATTCTAAGGTAAGGAATCTGTCACTAACGTGTCTCTTTCAGATGCACAAGTTACTAACTTGTGTAACGATATATCTGTAAGAGACAGTAGTTAGTGACAGATTCCTACCGCCCCACCCATCCTCCCCGTTCTGCGAACTGATTTCTAGGGTTAAGGACATCCCTTTCAGGGCCCTAGTATTTTTCAGATACCTATGTCAGCTTCTTGCATGGCTCTGCGTTCCTGGCGCGGAAAGTCGTGTACAGAACTGACGTCAGCGCGCAGGGGCGGCGCCTAAGTACTGCCCGCGACGTCATCCCGGCGATCACAACGCCGACGACGGACGCGGAGCCGCACGACGCCGCCTACCGACGCGCAAAGGTACTGCTACGCAAAAACTTTCCGGATCCAGCCTGACGCCTGGGGATATTCTAAGGTAAGGAATCTGTCACTAACTACTGTCTCTTACAGATATATCGTTACACAAGTTAGTAACTTGTGCATCGAGCCCAGTAAAAGGGACTGGCCATTAAGCTTACCTTTGAGAAATACGTAACGCCCTTCGGCATCGACTACCAATTCCTCTTCCTCCCAAGGGACCTCTGCCTTCACCCAGATCAATGCGCCCCTCGCTATGGTAGAAAATGTAGTGCTGTACACCTGATCCCGCCAGAGTTGCTGCAACCAATGTGCCTCTGTGTTTGTCCAGGATGTCTCCTGGAGCAAGGCAGTGCCTGTGGATCTGTGCTGCAAGTAGGTGTAAATAGAATACATGCGTGAGGGGGTGTGTATCTCTCTCACATTCCAGGTTATGATGTTAACCCGCACCATGGGGAAGAGTTATGGTGGTGGAGTTTCGGCCGCGGGATGGTCGCGAAGTGTGTGAGCACATGGTGCAGCAGCGTCTCAAAGGGAGTAACAGAAATCGTTCGGGGAAAACTATAAGTCTACAGTTAAGACATGGAGCTGCATAAGAGCGAACCCCTAACGGGGGTTGACTCAAACCAAAGCACCAAAACATGGCAACTAATGCTCGGTCAGACTCAGGGATGTGGAATTCCTCTAGTCCGACGCCCAGGACATATTGTTTGGGGTCAAGGGCAACAAGTTTTCATTTGTATTTTGTCCTTGGGACAAGTAGGCCCAACCCCCTGCAGCACAAACCCTTTGGCTGCCAGTTTGAGGTACTACATTATGGACCAGGAAAGGGCACTATCTGCAGTTAAGGTAATATTTTTGTCCATATGTTAATGCTGTTCAAACTTGTATTTTGGTTCATTAATTGAAAGCCTTTATTATCAGGGGGAGCGCTCAAAGTAAATGTTGTAAGCTCCGACTACACTACTGAATGTGGTTCCAGTATAAAAATACACACCTTTTCAAAGTTTAGCAATATGAGGCTATGTATAATGCTCCCAGAATGCTCTTTGATTTGATGCTAATATTTGCAGAAGCTTGAAAGCAAGATTGATGATTCTTTGCTTTCAAATTAAAATGTTCATAAAAAATGAAAGCAGGCGAAAAAACATTTCGCTAAAATACTGTAAAATTTCAGGTACCATTTCTCTGCAGCATCATTTAGTAACGTGTTGATGCATGCTAGTATTTCCCAAACATACTCATAATAGAAAATCAGTGTAACCAGTTTCAATAAGATTATGGGAAACAAAAATAAACAAGCATTGGCAAAGCCAGTAGGTCTGAAATTGGTGGTCAGCTTTTTAGTTTTGTCAATGTGTGACTTTCTTTGGTATGGTTTTTGTAAAACCTTATTGGTGTTGGAGCTGCCGGGCCCTCACCATTATAACAAACATTGGCAAAAGCAAAATTCGTTTGTAGTCTCAAAAAGCACACACTGCCATAGTAGTTACTGGCACTGAACAAAACTACTTTGTGTGCTGATATGCTCCTTTTGAAAGAGCAGAATGCTGTCACTCACAGTGAAGCCAACCGATACAGAGAGAGAGACAGAATTTTAATAAACACAAAAGGTCACGGTCAACGCCAGACCGAATTAGGGGCACAATTATTAAAGAAAGTCTAAAAAGTGCACCCAAGGTATATGTCCTTGCATTAAGTGCAGCTATACGGCTTTCGTGAATTCCCAAGAATTTACAGAAGTAGGACAAGAAATAGTACTCCTAGAAAATATTTGTGAACTGCATTTTAGCATGAGCAAATATGCATGTGTAGATTTGCTCATGCGAAAATCTGAGTGTTTGCAAATTCACTTTTCCTCCAACAACTTTTTTCCCCAACTCTGGAAGAAGTTTTAAGTCTGCCATTGTCAGGAGTAAATTTCCAACATTTCTCAGTATGGGAAAAGATTAGCGAAGAGTTGTTGAAAACCCTTAAAACATGCAAGTTAGTAGGTTTGCACAGACTCAAAAGGGTATTCTAACCCTGGAACTATTGCTTACCACTACCTTCAGCACCAGTATGTAGATCTGCGGAAACGTGGCAGCATAAGGGGATTGCATGTATTCAAACACTACTATGGTATGAGCCCTGGCATGTTCAGAGAGGCTATATTAGAGCTCTTATATAATGGGATTTCTGCCATAATTTGTCGCCGCACTACAAGGCACCAAAGGGACAAGCGGATTTTGTTACAGGACAAGTAGATTTATGAAGCAACCTTCCCCATGGACAAGTAGATCTTTTAATATATTCCACACCCCTGCAGACTACGAATCTGGGAAGGACTGGTGAGTGTGGAGGTAGCCCATATTACCCATCCCCCAAGTAAGCAACATTAAAAGAAAACTGAGGAGAAAATGCCATTGTGTGCCCAGTCTATGTGAATCCATGCATTAAAACATCTGGTCACGAGCAGAGTGTCCCTCAACAGGGCGTATCAGTAGGTGACCGCCGGCAAGGCAGGGGTTTTTAGCTGGTGCCTGACAGTTTTAGATGATATTGTCTGAGGGGTGACATCAGGTAGGTGAGGTGAGTCTGAGTTCGCTGACCATGCCAGAGGGGAGTCTACATCATCGCCTGATCTGGATGGTGACGCCGTGGAGTATTGTGGCGACCCCACAGCATAGAGGGCCGCTGCTATGTGTAGTGCCTCACGTCGTTCTGTCAGGATCTGCTCCGGGTTTGGTGCATTCACCGGTGAGGCCCGGCGATGCGTCCTTCCGCCTTTGCCCCTTCGGCAGCCGTGTCTGCCCCGTCTGGGGACAGTGAGTCACCAGGTGGTCTAGATGCCATGGCAAAGCCGGCCTCTTCCAACCAGTCCCAGGCGTCGGAGGGTGAGTCAAAAAAGCGGGAGGTTCCATTCCTGACCACCCGCAAGCGGGCTGGGAATAGTAGAGAATAACGCAAGTCCAAGTCCCGCATCTGGCGTTTTACCGCCCCGAAGGAGGCCCGTCTCTTTTGCACCTGGGCGGTGTAGTCTGTAAAAAATAGGACTGTTGTGTTTTGCACCTTGAGCCCTGGGTGTTTCCTAACTTCTCTTGTCCCTGTCCCGAAAGTTCAAGACTCTGGACAGGAATGGCCATGGGTTAGCACCAGGCGGTGGGTTGGCACTCAATGGGCACCTTGTACCACAAATTGCGGGGAGAGGACTCCTGCAGGGAGCAAGTCTTTCAGCTAGTTCTCCACGTATTCGACTGGATTTGTCCCCTCCGTCCCTTACGGGAGGCCAATCACACGCACAATGTTACGACAGGACCGGCCTTCAGCGTCAGCCAGTTTATCTTCCAGGGT
Organism: Calotriton arnoldi; assembly: GCA_963921515.1. Lineage (NCBI taxonomy): Eukaryota > Metazoa > Chordata > Amphibia > Caudata > Salamandridae > Calotriton > Calotriton arnoldi. The sequence goes on along the minus strand of CAWUFW010000994.1, from coordinate 2,977,356 downwards.
GCAGACGCGGTCAAGCAAATCCTGGAGCGTAGTCGTGTGATTGCGAGTTTTGGGTTGCAGGTCAGAGAGCGTGAGTTCTGCATCGCGTACTCGACCTTCCGTTCTGTGCCCCCACTGCTATGACTGTTTTCGTTCTGTGCCCCCACTGCTTTTCCACTGTTTTTGCCCTTCCGTTCTGTGCCCCCACTGCTGTGACTGTTTTCGTTCTGTGCCCCCACTGCTTTTCCACTGTTTTTGCCCTTCCATTCTGTGCCCCCACTGCTGTGCACTGTTTTTCGTTCTGTGTCCCCTGTGCCCCTTTTGATTTCTGTACCCCTTCGCCCTCCCGTTTCCCGCCGCTGTGTCCCCTGCGGCCTCGCCCCCCTCGCTGACCACTCGCTGCCCCTGCCTCCCGCCTCCCAGCTGCTCCTCCCTCCCACCTCCCCATATATGGCGGCCGCTGCGCGGTGAGGTGAGCGACCCTTGACCTCTGGGTAGGTCGCCCCCCATCCGCACAGCGCCACCTGTGCGTCCGGCTCCCTGCTGCTGCTGATCTGAGGCCCTCCTCCACCCGCAGGCTACCACCTGCGCCTCATCCCTGGTGGCCAGTGGTAGGCCGTGGGTAGGTTCTTGTCGTTGTGAGCGTCACTGTTACTGTCTTTCCCCTCGATATTTGCGCCCCCACTGTTTTTCCACTGTTTTACCCTTCCGTTCTGTGCCCCCATTGCTGTGACTGTTTTCGTTCTGTGCCCCCACTGTTTTTGCCCTTCCGTTCTGTGCCCCCACTGCTGTGACTGTTTTCGTTCTGTGCCCCCACTGCTTTTCCACTGTTTTTGCCCTTCCGTTCTGTGCCCCCACTGCTGTGACTGTTTTCGTTCTGTGCCCCCACTGCTTTTCCACTGTTTTTGCCCTTCCGTTCTGTGCCCCCACTGCTGTGACTGTTTTCGTTCTGGTCCCCCACTGCTTTTCCACAGTTTTTACCCTTCCGTTCTGTGCCCCCACTGCTTTTCCACTGTTTTTGCCCTTCCATTCTGTGCCCCCACTGCTGTCTACTGTTTTTCGTTCTGTGCCCCCCTGTGCCCCTTTTGATTTCTGTACCCCTTCGCCCTCCCGTTTCCCGCCGCTGTGTTCCCTGCGGCCCCGCCCCCCTCGCTGACCACTCGCTGCCCCTGCCTCCCGCCTCCCAGCTGCTCCTCCCTCCCCATATGGCGGCCGCTGGCGCACCAAAGGCGCGCCTAAGGCAAGCCCGTCCGCGCCTGGACCGCGCCCAGGGCCAGAACCCCTGGCCCCCGCATCCGCGACGAAGACCACCTCCTATACGACGCCAGCACCCTCATCGCTCTCAACCCAGGACGGACCTCCACCTGCTTCAAGGCCGCCCCGAAACGCACCCATGGTCCCTTCACCTGCCGGAACTGCAGCTTCACCTGCCTCGGAGAGCCCGAGACTCCCGCCAAGAAGGACCTCAACCATCTCCGGTGCATCCTACTAAACACCCGCTCCGCACGCAAACACGCCGTCGAGCTCTGGGACCTACTCGACACCTCATCACCGGACGTCGCCTTCCTGACAGAGACCTGGATGAACGAATCCTCCGCACCCGACATCGCCATAGCCATCCCTGACGGCTACAAGATCACCCACAGAGACCGCACCAACGGAATCGGAGGAGGAATCGCCATCGTCCACAAAGACACCATCAGGGTCTCGAACAGCACCGACGACACTCTCAGCACCGCCGAACACATGCACTTCCAGATCCACACGGATCCCAACACCACCGTAAGCGGCACCCTCATCTACAGACCCCCCGGACCCTGACCCCAGTTCAGCGACTCCATCGCCGACTTCATCAGCACGCACGCCCTGACCTCCACCGACTACATCCTCCTCGGAGACCTGAACTTTCACCTGGAGAACAACAACGACAGCAACTCCTCCACCCTATTCGACAACCTCGCCAACCTCGGACTGAAACAGCTCGTCACGACGCCGACCCACATCGCCAGACACACGCTCGACGCCATCTTCTCCTCAAGCTCCCACGTCTCCTTCAGCCACACCTCCGAACTCACCTGGACCGACCACCACTGCATCCACTTCACCTTCCGGAAACCCGCCGCACCCTACAGATCCCCCGCAGATGCTGGAGCAAAGTCACCGAAGACCAACTCCAGACAAACCTCGCACTCAGCCCACCCACCGACCCCTCCAACGCCGCCGCCCGCAATCTCAGACGATGGATAGACGACTGCGCCAACACCTTAGCCCCGCTGAAAAAACCAACCTACAAAGACACCAGCAAGAGAGCCATCTGGTTCACCCCGGAACTCCTAGCATCCAAGCGCACCTGCCGGAAACTGGAGAACAAATGGCACAGCGAGAAGACGCCGGACAGCCGCGCAGCCCACAAAGACGCCATCCGCAACCACCATCACCTCATCAGGTCCGCCAACAGGACCTCCTTCAAAGACCGCCTCGACAACAACGCACACAACAGCAAGGAGCTCTTCAGCATCGTGAAGGAACTCTCCAACGCCAACGACATCCCGCCGTCGCAAGCCCTGTGTGATTCCCTCGCCACCTTCTTCCACCGCAAGATCGCCGACATCCACGACAGCTTCGACTCCCGGACGACCCCAACAGGCCCCGACATATCAGACCCGCCGCACCCCATCGACCACGACCCCCTGACAGCCTGGGTCAACGTGAACACCGAGGACACCATCAAGACCATGGGCACAATCCACTCCGGCTCCCCATCAGACCCTTTTCCACACCACATCTTCAACAAAGCCATCTCACCCTTCAACATCTTCCATCTCACCCCACCTGCGCAACGTCATCAACCTCTCCTTCGAGACCGCGACCTTCCCAGAGAGCTGGAAACACGCCGAGATCAACGCCCTACTCAAAAACCCAAGGCGGACCCGAGCGACCTCAAGAACTTCCGGCCCATCTCCCTGCTTCCATTCCCAGCTAAGGTCATCGAGAAGATCGTCAACAGACAGCTCACCCGCTACCTCGAAGATAACAGCATCCTGGACCCCTCCCAGTCAGGATTCCGCAGCAACCACAGCACCGAGACCGCCCTCATCGCCGCCACAGACGACATCAGGATCCTGCTGGACAACGGCGAGAGCAGGCGGCCCTCATCCTCCTGGACCTCTCCGCCGCCTTCGACACTGTCTGCCACCACACACTACGCACACGCCTCCACGACGCAGGGATCCGAGACAAGGCCCTGGATTGGACCACCTCCTTCCTTTCCAGCAGAACCCAGAGCGTCCGCCTCCCCCCATTCCGATCCGAAGCCTCCGAGATCATCTGCGGCGTACTCCAGGGATCTTCCCTCAGCCCGACACTGTTCAACATCTACATAGCTCCACTCGCACGCATCGCCCGACAGCACGACCTCAACATAATCTCCTACGCCGACGACACTCAACTGATCCTCTCCCTCACCAAGGACCCCCTCACCGCCAAATCCAACCTCCACGAAGGAATGAAAGCCGTCGCCGACTGGATGAAGTGCAGCCGACTTAAGCTGAACACAGACAAGACGGAGATCCTCATCCTCGGCTCCAACCCATCAGCTTGGGACGACTCCTGGTGGCCCTCGTCACTAGGGGCATCCCCGACACCAACCGACCACGCACGCAACCTGGGAGTCATCCTCGACTCAATGCTCACCATGACCAAGCAAGTCAACGCAGTCTCCTCCTCCTGCTTCAACACCCTCTGCATGCTCCGCAAGATCTACAGGTGGATCCCGACAGACACGAGAAGAACAGTCACCCAGGCCCTCGTCAGCAGCAGACTCGACTAAGGAAACGCCCTCTACGCAGGAGCCCCGACCAAGCTCATCAAACGACTGCAAAGAATCCAAAACGCCTCTGCACGCCTGATCCTAGACATTCCACGCCACAGCCACATCACCCCCCACCTGAAAAACCTGCACTAGCTCCCCGTCGACAAGAGAATCTCCTTCAAACTCCTGATCCACGCACACAAGGCACTCCACAAAACTGGCCCAGCCTACCTCAACAGTCGACTCTCCTACGTTCCCAACCGTCAGCTCCGCTCCGCCGACCTCTCCCAGGCCACCGTCCCGCGCATCCGGAGAACCACCACCGGAGGCAGATCCTTCTCTCACCGCGCCGCCAAGATCTGGAACACCCTTCCCCTCAACCTACGACAGACCCAAGACCTGCTGACCTTCAGGAGACGACTCAAGACCTGGCTATTCGACCAGTAGCGGCAACACCCCCCATCTCTCCCTCAGCGCCTTGAGACCCTCGCGGGTAAGTAGTGCGCTTTACAAATCTTGTGATTGATTGATTGATTGATTCAGTTTCTGATGATCAGCCTTTAAAAGTGTAAAATCCGATACTACTTTATCCTGGTCTCGAGGGATGCGTGCGTGTGCTCCAGTGCTGTGCCAATCTTCTCGACTGCCGCCAGCACAGTCAAGTTTGGTTGATAGGTCAGGGTGCTGAAGTTCCGTGGGCTTTACTGTCCTGGAGGAGAACCCCTCCCCAGTATCACGAGGTGCCCCCACCTGTCGGGTGGTGGAGCACAGGCGGCCCATCACCAGCTGTTGTGCATTCGGCATCCGGAGACGGTCAACGCGATTTATCCGACCGTGGGGTCCGGAGGGAAGACCGGGCTATTCGTCGCCGCTGTGGGCTCCGATAAGGTCCGGCCCGATAATGTGTGGCGCGTTATGGTCAGTGCTGTCCCATGTCAAGCGATCAGGTACGCCACATGAAGACGCCCCTGCAGTGCTAGAGGCTGGACCGCTGGCAACCGCCCTCCGCAGGATGGGACTATCCTCCCAGGTGCAGCCAAGTGACCTTTATGATCCGGCCCATGGATTCCAGGTGTCCGCCCAATGCCTCAAGAGGCCCACCGCTCACAGCCCGGGTCCCGTCAGGTTCACGTGTCTTGGCACGTCCAACATGTGGGTCAGTTTGACGTGGCCCAACACCCCCCGCCTAAGCTGTCCCAGACGTGTGGAAGGAAGGGGGGAAATAAGTGACCTGGGACTGATATGAACCTCGTGTCGCTCCCTTTCAACAACCTTCTTTGGGGCGCAGCAGCCGCTGAATCAACAGGAGGGGCCCCCATGAGAGCAATCCCCTCCGTTGCCCAGTGAATGACCCCAACGCCCGCCAGAGTGGTCCCCGTTCCGCTGTTGGTCAGTTTCAACTGGGGTTGCAAATTATCTGCCTGCCTCAGGGTGAGGGAATATGAGGATGAGTGAGTTGAGGCCTGTACCCGGTCCTGTCCCCGAGCCTTCCCCACACTGGTAGACCCTCTGGAGGGGGGCATCTACTGAGGCGTAGTCAGCCTCAAGAGTTCGCTGGGGTGCAGGCAGAAGAGGGGGGGCCAGCCTGGGACTGAAGCGACCCTCGTGCTGCTTACTCCTGGTTGTGCCTAGCGGCGCGCAGTTCAGGGCGGGCAGAGACACCCCGCCGTGTAGTTTCAGCACTTGGGCATGCTGCAAGTCGCTTCCCCTATGCCAGCAGCATAGTCTCACTGAAGGGGGGCCTGGGCCCGATCGACCCCCGAGCCCTCGATCCGGTCCCTTGCGCACCCCTACATTCAATCACGGGGTCAGGGCCCAGCGGGTAGCCGTCTCAGTCACGGCCGCAAGGGCGCCAGAGGGTTTCTGGCCTGCACAGGGCCCACCGCCCATCAGCAGGCCGCCCGATGCCTCGTCCGTCCAGGGCCTCCAAGGCGGGAGTGCCGCAGTGTTCTCCCGTCTTCTCCGTGGCAGGTCGTGCTGAGGCAGCGTCCCGTCCGAGTCGCAGCCTCTCTGTGCCCAAAGCAGCGCAGTGGCAATCTTGCGGCAGATCCGGAGGGCCCGCCGCGTGTTTTTCTTATTGCGTGGCCCCACCGACCCAGGGCCGGGCTAAATGGTTGATGCGTAGCAGGCCCGGGGGCAGCAGCCATGCGGGCCAGGCGGCGAGCTCCCGCGACTTGCAGGCCGCACCTCTGGTCCCGTAGGCACCGGAACCCCCGCGAGTCCAGAATGCCCACCGCCAGGGTCAGCAGGGTTCAGGCAGTGCTCGCCGAGCCCACCGCGTCTTCTGAGGCAGAGGCGGCACTGCGATGGCCAGGATAACGGGGGATTGGGCTTGGAGCAGATTCAGGTAGCGTCCGCCATCTTAGGCCTCTAGTGTAGTTTATGTTTATGATTTTATAGAGCATGGGAATGCCCACAGTGGGAGTTCTGCTGCTATCCCACTGAATGAATCTGAAGGAAGGGAAAAAAGGAACTACTGGATAAGGTGCCAGGTCTCTTGAGCTTTTTTCTTAAGATAGATTCAGGTGGGGATAAAAGTGGCTCCCGATATAGTTTGTTCTAGAGAGTGAAGAAAAGGAGGCCACCTAATCGGACTTTCCTAATGGCATGGGATTGTGGGTAGTCCTTTGTTTCGGATCAAAGGTTCTGGGAAGACACATAAGAACTGATTAGACTGAATAAGTACTTAGGGTCTATTCTGAAAGCAATGGAACATTAAATAAGAACCTTTAAATTAGAAGACTTGCTGATAGACAGCCAGAGGAGTGGCCTGAGATGGGATGCAGTAAGGATTATTAAAGAGAAGTCTTGCAGTAGGTTTCTGACCCATCTGGAGGTAGTGTAGGAGGTATTTAGGTATACCACACATAAGGCATTTCCATAGTCCAAGCAAGATGTGATAAGTTGTTGAACCTCTGCCTTCCAATAGGATACCGGCAGGAGGGGACCTTCCTGAGTGATCTGAGCATGCCCAAGCAAGTCGCAGACACTTTAGAGGTATTGGTAGACAAAGCAAAATTGTTGTTAAACCAGAATCTAAGAATGTTTGCTGATGATGTGAGAGTAAGCAGTTGCCCGATGTTATCTGGCCACCAGCTGGGCGACCTTGGTAGAGTCTTTGAACGGAACAAGAGGACTTCTGTCTTTTTTTCAGTTAATTTAATACAGTTGTTTGACATCCAGTTTGTAACTGCCTTTATATATTTATGGAATCTGACCTCCATGTCAGAAACTTTGTTATGGAAGGAGACAATGAGTTGAGTGTTGTCTGCATTTAGAGAAGATTTTGAGCCCATTTGGGCTGATTCGATCCTCAAGAGGAGAGACGAAAGTATTGTAGAGCATAGGGCTGAGAGCTGAGCCCTCTGGAACACCTTGGGATAAGAGAACTGGTTCAGAGCAGAATGAGGGAAGGAAAAAAGACTATACACAAATATAGAAGAATAGGACTAATCATATTTGAAAACACCAATTTAGGGCAGGCATGATACTCAGAGATGCAAGGGTCTCACCCACAAGATTGTGGCATACTTCTTCGTACAAGTTAAGTGGGCTACAACCACCAATAGTAGGAGCAAGATTTCTTTTTTTTAAATTCATTATTATAGAGAGAATCTCCTGTTGTCAGAGAACGCAAGAAGCTAAAACATGCTTCTGTAATCCAAACCTAATGTTTTATTTACTTGTTGCCTTGACTGGATTAAAAACTGAGGGATAACAATGAGATTGGTATCAGTGATAGATGGGGGTATTGATTCCGGTCCAGGGAAGACATGGTTTGGCAGTTCGGTCTGGACTGTTCCCATGAGGCACAGGGTCAAGACTGATTTGCATATGGCTATGTCTGAACTGGGGTGGCGTGGTGAAGCAAAATAACGATGGATTAAACCCAGATCTGTGACTGGGGGTGAATGTTTGCCAATGTGCAGCATTCCGTCCATCATCTTGTGTGTTTTGCATTTCGCCCTAAGTGGGAAGGGTATGCCCAGACGTAGGTCCTGTGCTCACTACGCCTCTGGAGTCAAGCTATCCTGGCTGATGAAGGCTGATAGCCTGAAACCGGTCCTAGGATGCTTGATTCCGGTCCAGGGAAGACATGGCTTGGCAGTTCGGTCTGGACTGTTCCCATGAGGCACAGGGTCAAGACTGATTTGCATATGCTATGTCTGAACTGGGGTGGCGTGGTGAAGCAAAATAACGATGGATTAAACCCAGATCTGTGACTGGGTGTGAATGTTTGCCAATGTGCAGCATTCCGTCCATCATCTTGTGTGTTTTGCATTTCGCCCTAAGTGGGAAGGGTATGCCCAGACGTGGGTCCCGTGCTCACTACGCCACTGGAGTCAAGCTATCCTGGCTGATGAAGGCTGATAGCCTGAAACCGGTCCTAGGATGCTTGATTCCGGTCCATGGAAGACATGGCTTGGCAGTTCGGTCTGGACTGTCCCCATGAGGCACAGGGTCAAGACTGATTTGCATATGGCTATGTCTGAACTGGGGTGGCGTGGTGAAGCAAAATAATGATGGATTAAACCCAGATCTGTGACTGGGGGTGAATGTTTGCCAATGTGCAGCATTCCGTCCATCATCTTGTGTGTTTTGCATTTCGCCCTAAGTGGGAAGGGTATGCCCAGACGTGGGTCCCGTGCTCACTACGCCACTGGAGTCAAGCTATCCTGGCTGATGAAGGCTGATAGCCTGAAACCGGTCCTAGGATGCTTGATTCCGGTCCAGGGAAGACATGGCTTGGCAGTTCGGTCTGGACTGTTCCCATGAGGCACAGGGTCAAGACTGATTTGCATATGGCTATGTCTGAACTGGGGTGGCGTGGTGAAGCAAAATAACGATGGATTAAACCCAGATCTGTGACTGGGGGTGAATGTTTGCCAATGTGCAGCATTCCGTCCATCATCTTGTGTGTTTTGCATTTCGCCCTAAGTGGGAAGGGTATGCCCAGACGTGGGTCCCGTGCTCACTACGCCACTGGAGTCAAGCTATCCTGGCTGATGAAGGCTGATAGCCTGAAACCGGTCCTAGGATGCTTGATTCCGGTCCGGGGAAGACATGGCTTGGCAGTTCGGTCTGGACTGTTCCCATGAGGCACAGGGTCAAGACTGATTTGCATATGGCTATGTCTGAACTGGGGTGGCGTGGTGAAGCAAAATAACGATGGATTAAACCCAGATCTGTGACTGGGGGTGAATGTTTGCCAATGTGCAGCATTCCGTCCATCATCTTGTGTGTTTGGTATTAGTTTCCCTGCCAGCTAGACTGGTTTGCATGTTTTAACTGTCTAAAGAGCCCTACGGGTCTGCGGCTTTCTTCAGGACCTACTTAAGTCTCTGGCTTATGTGAATAGTTAACACCTACATGTAAAGCCTATCATATGTGAATATATGCAAAATACATGCTTGGTATGCAGAATTGAAGGCACCTTTTAAACAAAAAATAGAAAGTTAATCCCTCATTGGCTATTCTCTTTGGAAGAGAGGCATTCAGCTAACACATAGCACTATTACATCAAAATATATAGTAAACATTAACAGTGCATGGGGCAATGCGAAATGTGGACACAGCACAGTGGTAACATGCTTATCTATGCATACCAGACATAAAATGTGGTTGGTGCCGCACAACAGGATTCTTAATTTTCTGACCAACAGGTTCTGCAGTTTACTCTTAGCCAGGGGAAGAGGAGAACGTGTCACCCTGCAGTCACACACTTGAAAAGAGAAAATAGGGTTCATACGTAGGTGTAGCCTCTTCTGTATAATGCTATCAGTAAAGGTTATATGGTTATTAAAAGGAAGTATCCTAACTCAAAAATATAGTTCTCCAGTATTGGATCTTTCATAGATTCAAATGCTTGATTCATTCCCCGTCGTCGAAGTGGGAGTTGCTCAGTAAAAATGTAAAGCAGTACAATATATAAAATTCATAGCCTATAATGGCTAGAAAACATTCACTTCATTAACTTATCCACATCATTTATAAAGATTCATACTTCATCCAATGAGACGACAACACCCCCTTGGACACTCCCGTCAGAGCTATCATTCCCTGATATTTTCTAGCGTACATCATGTGAAGGGAGTCTCTATAAGCTCTGCTCAGTTATTCAACGGTTTTGTCTCATAAAGTATTTTTCATCGGATAAGACAGTTCAAAACTGCACCTTCCAACCTTTGACTACTCACAGTGTCAGAGTCAACAAAGAAAGGACTTTGCAGGTCATGTGGAACTTGTGGAAAAAAGAGACTTCATTCAGAAGACCCACATAAGGAGTGTATTTATTGTCTATATCCCTGTCACAAGGTAAAAGATTGTAAGATTTGCCATACATTTTTCTCTAAGACTCTGAAAGATATAGAGGGAAGACTTCTTATATGGCTCCAAAAATTACAATCTAAGGAGGTTTTGATTTCTGAGGAGGATAGTGAGGATTCCTCAAAAATTGAGGTGAGGTCACAGAGAAGGGAAAGAAGACTTGATCAGAGGTCTTCAGAGTCGCCACTGTAAGACTGTGGCGCAGCCACTCACCTGAAGTTCAGGTTGTCTGCAGGCGAGATGAACTGTCCTCTCTCCTCCTAGAACACCTCTCAGCACTACTGAACTCGCTACAGGAGTCCCGGCAGGTGTCCCAAAAGGGAAGGGGAATGGGACGAGAAAAAGAGAGAGAACACTGCTACTCCACACAGCCTGGTCCAGCCCGGCACCCTTGAGGGGATCTGTTTGCAGAGTAGGGTCGCCTTTTTGAGGACTCGCGTTTCTCTATAAAATAAGAAATGCAACGGATGAGTACAGAGTCACTTCTGGGCCACCCATGCGCACTCAACACAGAACATTCATAATAAGTGAGTTATGTTAATCCACCTGGTTCTCAAGAGGAGCTGAGATACTCTCTTGGCCTTTGTCTGTAGGTTGCAGGAGAAAACAAACCAAATAATAGTTCTTTAAGAACAATGCTGCCAAAATGGAGTCACTGGTTATGATTGTGTCATCTACAGCCATGTAAACGAATGGCACTTCGACACGTCGTTTTGTTTGCACAAAACACCCGTAAACAAATATTCACATCTAGGAACAGGCCCGAAGGGCTACATAAGCCAGTGTCCATACAATATGATGATCAGAGGGTTGACATGATGCTTCCATGCGCTGGGCGGTTATCAAGTTCGCAATATTCGTCTTAATATCAAAGTTCTATGCAAGTAGTGTAGAAACAAACTCTCAGAAGTTAGAAATGAGTTCAAACATAAAATGACCCCAAGCGCTAGGCTGAATACAAATTTGAAATGAGTTCAAACATAAAATGACCCCAAGCGCGAAACAAAAATATAAATGCCATAGTCTTGAATCAAAAGTCAATTGTGCCAAATACCAGATGGCCAATTCACATGGCAAATATGCAAGGACGAGCCTTCCGATACCAACAGAAAATGTCAGTCACACAGCCTTTCACTTCACACGCAGCCTTAAAGCACACTGCACTTAGCTGTCTGATGCTTGCTGCAGTCCCGGACCGGCGCGTGCTTCTGTCCAATGGTGAAGGAAGCAATCCTGAAGCGGTGGCAGAAGCAGTCTCCAGCTGAAGCTGGAACCAGGAGATTAAGCCAAGCACTGACAGGTGTGAGGCTTGGGCTTTTATAGCCGGTTCAGTGGCAGTTAACCACACATGGCTAGCCACACCCATAAGCATGCCAGATGCCTCAGCCACGCCCATAAGCATGGCAGGTGCACATGTCCAATAATGCGACACTGTTTTTTTGTTTGTTTTTTTACAGAGTTTTATATAGCGCGAACTTGACCCGAAGGTATCGGGTATCAGAGCGCTTTACATAGTACCAGTTGCGTTACATGAGGACACATTCATTTTTGTTGGGCACAGGGAGATTTAGTGATTTGCCCAGAATCACAGGATGTTCAGCGTCATTGCCGAGACTCGAACCCAGTTTCCCAGATTCAAGGTCGACCGCCCTAGCCGTTAGGCCAACTCCTCTCCCTGTTGCTAGCACCCAAAAACAACAAGCATTGGCAAAACAAGCACTGGCACCAACAAATACAATAAAAAGAAACCAACATTGGCAGTGGCTAGAAAAGGAAAAAACCAAACGACTTAGTGGACATAAACGTGAGCAAACGGGGACCCCTGAGGGTGCCGACATACCAGACAGGACTGGGAGCTCCTGACAGTTCCCCCCCACCAAAGGTACTCGTAGGGGGTGGGGTGTTGTGGTATGGCGAAGGTGAAAGAGACGCCCAAGGGGAGATACATGGACCGCAGAGGTGGGTTCCCAAGAGTTGTCATTGGCACCATAGTCCTTCCAGGCCAGCAGATAGTGCAGCACGCCCCGGATGTGTTTGGAATGCAGAACTTTCGCCACCTCAAATTCCAACTGTCCATTCACTTGAATTGGGGGAGGCGGAGGAGCTGAGCGAGTGGTAGGGGAATAGGGACGAAGCAGGGATACATGAAATACAGGGTGAACCTTGTAGTCCTCGGGTAACTCAAGTTCCATGGCCAAAGGGTTCACTACCTTACGGATGGTAAAGGGACCAAGAAAGCGGGGGAGTAGTTTTTTCGATCCTGCTAAATGTAAATTCTTGGAAGATAGCCAAACACGATCCCCGCTATGATAGTCAGGAGCAGGTATTCTATGTTTATCTGCTTGTGTTTTACATGCCTCTTGATACTGAGCTATATGTCGTTGTACCTGTTGTTGGATGTCATACAATTTAGTGTGGTGTTCCTGCACCGACTGGACTTTTCCTGCTTTGGTAGGGTCAAGAATAGGGAACATTCTAGGATGATGACCAGTCAAACAGTAAAACGGGGAAATCCCAGTAGCAGTGTGCTTACTGTTATTATAGACAAATTTAACCAGTGGCAAGACCTTATCCCACTCAGAGGACCATGTGGAGACCAGACACCGTAGGATTTGTTCTAAGGATTGGTTTGTGCGCTCCGTTTGACCATCCGTCTGCGGATTATACACAAAGGACAAACGGACATGTATCCACAGAGAGGAACATAAACCCTGCCAGAAGCACGAAATGAATTAGGTCCACGGTCAGACATGATGGAAGAAGGTAACCCATGAAGACGCACTATGTGTTGTATAAACAAAGTCACTAGCACACTAGCTGTGGGTAGGGTTTTCATGAGAATAAAATGTGCCATTTTTGTCAGGTAATCTACCACTACCCAAATGACAGTGTGCCCATTGGAGGAGGGTAGGGCCGTGATGAAATCCATACTTATGGTGTAGACAGAACTGGGAGAGGTTGTAAAAGACCTGCTGGAGGTGTGTGTGGTGTTTTTGCTTGAAAAGAAGTAGGATAGTCTTGAATGTATGTCTTAACATCCTGTATTAACGTAGGTCACCAAAACCAGCGTTGACATAGGTCAATTGTCTTCTTTTCCCCTGAGTGCCCTGCAAGAGCAGAGTCATGTCCCCAGTGTAACACTGTTTCCTGCAATTCTTGGATGGGAACAAAGAGTTGGTCACCATGATACAAGAAGCACTGTCGTTCAAGCACACAAGAGAGATAAGGAGTGACCTGAGCAAGTTTCTCATAAAATTCTTCAGAGGAACAGACTGCTATAATTCTCTCAGCTGGTATAATAGGTTGCGTCTTGTTTTGATCCGAATCGGGTGAAGAGAAATTGAAACGTGAAAGTGTGTCTGCTTTTTGTTGTGCATTGCCCGGTCTATTTGTAATAACGAAATTGAATTAGTTAAAGAAGAGCAACCAGCGGAGCTGTCGTGGAGTCAAGGCTTTAATGTTTTGGAAGAATTGAAGGGTAAGGTGATCAGTATGGATGGTTATGGTATGTCTTGCTCCCAAGAGATGATGACGCCATTCTTGGAAGGTGAGCTTTATGGCAATCGGCTTCCTTTCTGCCACCGTGTAATTCTGCTCGGCTGGTACCATTTGTTTTAGAAAAATAGGCAACAGGGTTAAAACATCCTGTTTCAGGGTCTTGTTGCGACAGGACACCACCCACAGCAATTTGTGACGCATCAGCCTCCACAAAAAAAGGTTGAGATGGATCTGGATGTAGAAATAAAGGGACTTCCGTGAAGACCTTTTTAAGTTGCTGAAAGCATTCATTAGCTTGTGAATACCAGCAAAAGGGAACCCCTTTTTTCAGTAAGCGGGTGATGGGTGACACCACCAAAGAAAACTGGGGTATGAAGCGCCGGCAGAAGTTTGCAAACCCCAAAAATGCTGTATTTCTTTCACGGATTTGGGGGGCTTCCATTGTAAAATGGCTTGCACCTTGGAGGTGGTCATGGCAATCCCATCTGGGGAGATGACATACCCCAAAACTTCAATGGTTGTGGCTTAATAAATGCATTTCTCGGCCTTGGCGAAGAGGTGGTTTTTTCCGAGTTTTTGAAGGACCGCCCGTACATGCTCTATGTGTTTTTCTGGAGATGACGAATAGATCAAAATATCGTCAATGTAAACTATGACACAGACATCAAGGGATTCCTGCAGCACTTCATTGATAACAAATTGGAAGCTGCAGGGGCGTTGCACAGACCAAAGGGCATCACAGTATATTCAAAAAGCCCAAATTTGGTCCAGAACACCATCTTCCACTCGTCTCCCTCCATAACACGAATTAGGTGGTAGGCTCCCCTCAGATCAAGTTTCGTTTAGCTAGTGGAGTTATGGACTTGGTCAAAAAGAACCGGTTTCAGTGGCAAGGGATATCTGTTTTTTACGGTTGCCTTATTAATTGCGCGGTAATCTTCACAGGCGCGCAATTCGCCATTCTTCATTGGGACGAAAAAGAGTGGTGATGACACATGGGAGGTAGAATGTCTAATGAAACCCTTAGCCAAAAGGTCATCTGTATACTCCCGGAGATACATGGTTTCTGGTTCTGATAGAGCATAAACTCTGCTACACGGTAATGCAACTCCTGGAATTAAGTCAATGCGGCAGCCGTATGTTCGATGGGATGGTAAGCTTGTGGTCTGTTGTTCACTGAAAACATCAGAAAAGTTACGGTATGGTGCAGGTAAGTCAACTGGTGTCTCAGCCATGGGTTGGGTGGAAGCACAATGTAATGGGATCACCAGCTGGGGTTTCTCCTGATAACGCACTTGCCAACAATGTTTGGAATCAAGCATATTTGTTCTTGCAACCCAGTCTATTTTGGGGTTATGTACTTGTAACCACGAGATACCCAAAATTGCTCCAAATACTGGGGTGTCCATTAGGTCAAACTGAATCTGTTCAGTATGATTGTTGCCACAAATCATGGTTAAAGGACCTGTCTCATACATGATTAATCCAGAGGATAATTCAGATCCATCCACAGCTTGGACTGGTTCCGGGGTGTTTTTCTGGATCATGGTGTTACCGAGGGTCTTGGCTAGACTTAAATCAAAAAAGTTACCTGTTGCTCCTGAGTCAAGCAGTATGGGAAGGACCTTACGTGCTTGCGGAGACAAAACCAAGGTCACAATCAAGGTAAGATGACGGGGTGAAGGTTTAGTATTAGCTAGGAGATGGTAGACCACGTTCATGGGAGCGCTCGATAAGGTGGTCTCCATCTTTACCGAGCCAGGTCGTTTTCCGGCTGCTCCATACCAGGTTCTACTCCTACTGTTAATGCTACTCCCTTTTTTGGGAAACTGGGTTTATTACCACAATCCCGGGTGAAATGTCCAGCCTTCCCACAGTATAGGCAAAGATTACGTTTCTGTCTTCTATCTTTTTCCTCTCCCGATTTGCATTGGTTCTGTGGTATCCTGGGAGGGACTGGCTGTTTCTTTCTTCTCTGTTTTCGGGACTAGCACTCGAGTATCCCACAGTGACTTTTCACCTTTCCGTTCCCCTAGACGTTGTCTAACCTAACTACTAAATCAATGAAAGCAGAACATTCAGTTGGTGGTTCTACGATCTGGGCTATGATGTCCTTTAAGTCATCCCATAGACCACGATAGAAAAGTGAGGTTCTTTTCTCCTCAGGCCATTCTGTTTTGGCAATGAGACGATTAAAAGAAGTAATGTATGTCAACAAATCTTTACTCCCCTGGCGCAAATTTAGCAGTTTGTTGTCGCTAGCCTGCACAAACATGTGTTTTGCAAAGAGTTTGTGCATGGCATCTTTAAATCTTTCAAAATCATAAAGTAAGGGGTAATTCCGCTCAACAAGGGGAATGGACCATGCGGCCGCATTACCCCCAAGATAAGAAATAATGGAGGCTACTTTAGCCGATTAACTTGGAAAGGCGTTGGGGCGACACAAGAACTGTAAATGACACTGGCGATAATACAAAATTCAGGGCTTTTATGACTCAAAGAAGCACTCAGGTGGGGCTAAAGGGACTGGAGTTGGGGTTGTCACATTCAGATGTAAGTGTTGAGGAAACATGTTTGCAATAGGGGCTGGTTGAACAGGTGGAGAGTGTAACGGAAACTCGAACCTAGATGGTTGCATAAAGTTCTTGGGTTGTTTTACCTTACTTTCATCCCATGGATTGTCTCAAGGCTTATATCGCAGTAACTCCGGTCGAATATCCTGATTCTCTAATCTCAGATTTGAGACCTCCTGTTGTAAACTAGTTAGGACTTTCGTAATGTCTGCTAAGGTGTGGGTGTCTGTGTGTAGTGCCTGTGCTAAATCGCCAATGGACCCCCTCCAAGATTCCATCACTCAGGCAGGCCTGTATTTTGTGGCTTGGCTTAATGTAAGACTGTGGCGCAGCCACTCACCTGAAGTTCAGGTTGTCTGCAGGAGAGATGAACTGTCCTCTCGCCTCCTAGAACACCTCTCGGCACTACTGAACTCGCTACAGGAGTCCCGACAGGTGTCCCAAAAGGGAAGGGGAATGGGACGAGAAAAAGGGAGAGAACACTACTACTCCACACAGCCTGGTCCAGCCCGGCACCCTTGAGGGGATCTGATTGCAGAGTAGGGTCGCCTTTTTGAGGATTGCATTTTTCTATAAAATAAGAAATGCAGCAGATGAGTACAGAGTCACTTCTGGGCCACCCAGGTGCACTCAACACAGAACATTCATAATAAGCGAGTTATGTTAATCACCTGGTTCTCAAGAGGAGCTGAGATACTCTCTTTGCCTTTGTCTGTAGGTTGCAGGAGAATACAATCCAAATAATAGTTCTCTAAGAACGATGCTTCCAAAAAGGAGTCACTGGCTATGATTGTGTCATCTACAGCCAGGTAAACAAATGGCACCTAGACACGTCGTTTTGTTTGCTCAAAACACCTGTAAACAAATATTCACATCTAGGAACAGGCCCAAAGGGCTACATATGCCAGTGTCCATACAATATGATGATCAGAGGGGTAACTGGATGCTTCCATGCACAAGGCGCGGTATCATGTTCACAATATTCATCTTAATATCAAAGTTCTATGCAAATAGTGTAGAAACAAAACTCTCAGAAGTTGGAAATGAATTCAAACATAAAATGACCCCAAGCGCTAGGCTGAATACAAATACGAAATGAGTTCAAACATAAAATGACTCCAAGCGCTAAGCGTAATAGAAATATGAAATGAGTTCAAACATAAAATGACTCCAAGCACTAAGCGTAATACAAATATGAAATGAGTTCAAACATAAAATGACCCCAAGCGCTAAGCGTGAAACAAATATGTAAATGCCATAGTATTGATTCTAAAGTCACTTGTGCCAAATACCAGATGGCCAATTCACATGGCAAATATGCAAGAACGAGCCTTCCGATACCAACAGAAAATGTCAGTCACACAGCCTTTCTCTTCACACGCATCCTTAAAGCGCACTACTCTTAGCTGTCCAATACTTGCTGCAGTCCCGGACCGGAGCGTGCTTCTGTTCAGTGGTGTAGGAGGAAATCCTGAAGCGGTGACAGAAGCAGTCTCCAGCTGAAGCGGGAACCAGGAGATTAAGCCAAGCACTGACAGGTGCGAGGCTTGGGCTTTTATAGCCGCTTCAGTGGCAGTTAACCACATATGGCTAGCCACGCCCATAAGCATGACAGGTGCCTCAGCCACGCCCATAAGCATGGCAGGTGCACATGTCCAATAATATGGCACTGTTGCTAGCACCCAGAAACAAGCATTGGCAAAACAAGCACTGGCACCAACAAATACAATAAAAAGAAACAAACATTGGCAGTGGCAAGAAAAGAAGAAAAAAAAAGAACTTAATGGACATAAACGTGAGCAAGCAGGGACCCCTGAAGGTGCCGACATACCAGACAGGACAAGGAGCTCCTGACAGCCAGAAAGGCATTTAAAAAGACTTATCAAGAGCCTCCAAGAGAGCAGATGGCATCAGAGGAGCGCTCTGACAGACAGAAGCAGGAAAATGTTTCCTCAGAAAAAGTAAGACCCAAGCCGCCTTCTCCCTTACCTAGTTTGGCATTGCTTTGGAAAAAATCCTCCTCAGAGCCATTGATAATAACTGTTAAAGCAGCCTCAAAATTGTCATCGATGGCAACGCCATTGACGATCATACCGATGTCGACATCAGCCGCAGCAGTGTCGACTACTGTGTCGCCGATGATGGCACCATCGATGACAACAACGGCACCGTCGACAATGGTAATACCATTGAAAAAGTAATCTACAATGCTCTTAGTGGCAGAGAAGAATTTTCCGCTGACGATGAAAAAACCCGTGGGATCGTCGACGATACCGTTGATGAGGGAAAGACACAATCAGACATTTTAAGGCCAGAACACACTTCTCCAAGCAAAGTTTATTCTCTCCTGTCAAGTCACTTTGCTTGATGAAGAGGATTCAGATGATGACAGGCCATTTGGACCGGCCCATAGTCCTTCCAAACTGAATGTCAAATACCAGGAGGAAGATGATGAGGAATACTATGAAGATTACTATGAAGATTACTGTTCCTCAGGTACCCAGTAATATATAAAGAGAAACATGCACAATATATGGACCAATTCCAGCATTATAGTCATCCTCACATCCTCAACTTCAGGAAGGCATGGTTCAAGTACCAATGACTTTAGTACAAGACCTCCAAAGCATACTGCAAGACTACAATAGAAGGTTTCCAGATCCTACTCAGGCTGTATCTCCATCACAACCAATGCATCTGCCACAATCCCCTCAAATTCTTACCCCTCCTCCACACACTCCTCGTACATTAACTATGCTTCTGACAACTATGAGGACTCCAGCGTTGAATATTGCAGTGCTTCCCACGGATGAGTCCGGCTCCTCGGATGAGGATAGAGAGGAAGGGTAAATCCATGAAAACCTATTAACACCCAATGAATGGAACGATTATCCAATTTCAGCAGCATCTCCCCCTGCACCACACCTAGTGGATTCTCCACCTGTCGACATCGAAGGGTTCCATAATCGGATGGAAGGAGCTGCAAAAAAGGTTTCAATTGCCATTGACTACTAAGCAGTCAGATTAATTTTTTTGACTTTAAAGAATCTGCTAAAAAATCAGTTAAGGCAATCAATCCCTATGGTAGATTTATTTGGGAAGAAGGTGTCAAGATAGTGAAAAACCCTGCTACAGACACTGCATTTTTACCAAGGTTAGACAAAAGATGTAAAGCACAGGACAACTCACAAGCAGCCTGATTGGTCATCCAAAACCAGATCTGTGGTGACAGAAGCAACTCAACGCCAGTCTAAGAAACGTCTACTCCCATCTCCACAGCACCGGATACAGAAGGCCGGTGTTTAGACAACATTGGAAAATGTTTTCAACTATGTCATCAACTACTGTTCATGCCGCCAATTCACTAACGATTCTTGACTGTTATGACAGACAAATGTGATCAAAATCTTCGCATACATAGATCTCTTGCTGGAAGATGTAAGAGGAGAAGCAAACAAGATCTTTCAGGAAGGAGAAAGAACCCTTTTCAGAAATGATGCACTCTGCGATTGTTATCACATCAACAGGGTTTCGTCAACTAGCAGGAACTGCTGTTCTCAGACAGCAAGGATGGTTGCAAGCCACATCGTTCAGGCCGGAACTCAGAGCAAGGTATTGGATATGCCATATGATGGTGAAGTATTGTTTGGAAAACATGTGGATGATGCCTTACAGGCAAAAAAAAGCAGACACAGATACCACAAGATCTTAAGGTACCCTGCCAATGAGAAAGATACCTTTTTGTGGTGGAAGAGGAACAAGATTCTTTGCATATAGAGGAGGATATCAACAATATAAATATCAGCAATATCACCCTTTTCAACAACAGTATCGGCCTTCTTATCCACAACAGCACTTTAGACAACTGTCAACAGCAGCTTACACCAAGAAACCCAGATGAGAAAGCAGACTTCTCAAGGCAGAGACTCTGGTTGCAAACTTAGGGTGCAAGTTACGCCCTCTCCATCCCACCAACTAATTGGAGCAAAAATCTCAAATTATTTACACCAGTGGAAACAGATAACATCAGACAAGTGGGTTTTGGACTCTATCACCTACGGTCATATGTTAGAATTCACCCAGAAGCCACTAAACACTCCACCAAAGGGAGCAACCTCACCTCACCTACATCTGCTACAACGAGAAGTACTGACCATGCTAAAAAAAAAAAAGGAGCGATAGAGAAAATGCCTCACTCCCAGAAAGGAATTGATTCCTGTTCCAGATTCTTCTTAATAAGAAAAAAAAACAGGAGAACAGTGACCCATTTTGGACCTGCGGAAGCTGAGCAAGTACCAGAGAAAACAATCCTTTTGCATGGTAACTCTTCAAGATATCCTGCATCTATCAATCATGGAGATTACATGTGAACTTTGGATCTACAGGATTTCTACTTTCATATTCCCATTTACCCAAGATATCACAAATACTTAAGACTCAGGGTAGCCGGCACTCATTACCTATTCAAAGTTCTCTCTTTTGGGTTGAGATCAGCTCCCTGTATTTTTACAAATTGTTTAGCTCCTGTTGCAGCTCATTTAAGACAGATGGGCTTCCGGGTATTTCCAAACCTCGACGATTGGATGATAAAGGCCTCAACTTCTCAGCAGGTGACAAAGGCAACAAGAGCCTGTCTAGCACTGTTCAGCGACCTAGGTCTTACCATCAATCACCAAATATAGTCAATAAAACCTTCAACTAAGATAAAGTTTCTGAGAGCTGTTCTGGATACAATTCGAGACACCGCATTATTATCTCAAGAAAGGCGAATAAGACTCGAACTGTTAGCGCAGATGCTGCTGAAAAGAAAGTCCGCTTTGGTTCATCTATTCAAATCACTATTAGGGATGATGTCCTGTTGACAGGATTAACATTCCCACTCAGATACCCAAATTTGTTATCACCATAGATGCTTCCCTAGAGGAGTGGGGGGGCTCAACTCCAGGATTTAAAAGTAAGTGGGAAATGGTCTCCCCATCAAACAAAAAGTATATAAATTTGTTAGAACTCAAAGCCATTTCATTGGGTCCCCAAGCATTCCTACCCAGAATAAAAGGCTCATAGGTATTGATTTGCACAGACAACACCACCAGCATGCACTATATAAACAAGCAATGGGGCACAAGATCTCTGGCTCTATCTCAGGAAGCACAAGAAATCTGGAAATGGACGGTACAGCAACAGATAGCAATGAGAGCGGAGCATGTCCTAGGCACAAACCATATTCTGGCAGATACATTGAGCAGAACCAGAAACATCTGTTCTGAATCGGAACTCAGTCAAAGAATTCTAGACAAAATCTTCTATCATTGGCACTTGAACTTTTCGCGCCGCAGGAGAATCAAAAATGTCGGTTTTACGTAAGTTGGCCTCCGCAACAAGGGTCGTGGGGTAATGCGTTTTCGATCAGATGGTCAGATCTTCGCCTATGCTTTCCCCCCCAAACCCCTTAATTCCACGACTTCTTATCAAAATGAAGAGGGAACTGTGCTGAATAATTCTGATTGCCCCAAGATGGCACAGACAGCAATAGTTCACTGAACTGTTACTCCTATTGGAGAAGACTCGCATTCAGCTGAAACCCCTAATTACATTACTGACAATGAACCACAACCAAGTACTTCATCCAGACACAACTTCCTTGCACTTATCGGCCTGGCTCCTGAACAAAATGAGTTTGCGAGCATGAGCATCCCTCAAGACTAGAGAAATTCTTGTGAGAGCCAGAGCTGATACCGCTGATAAGACATATAAACTGAAATGGAAGCGTTTCTGTTTGTGGTCCCAAAGATCGAAAATTCACCCTATATCAGCACCGACAGCAGATTCTACCCTATCTATAACTTATGGAAAGTCAGGTTTGGCCCATTCTTCTATTAAAGTGCATTTAGCAGTAATTTCAAGCTATAGAAGGTCGACTGGCTCACCATCCTTGTGGTCTAGTAGGGTGATTAAACAGTTTCTTGAAGGCCGCTTCACAGTCTTTCCTCCAATAAAGACACCTCCTCTGGCTTGGCAACTCAATACAGTGCTTGCATAACATTTTTTAACATGGACAATGGCACTGTTATTGGCTCTTAATACTGCCATTCACAATGAAGGAGCCTTTTCTGTAGTTCAAAGATAATAGTGTGGTTTTCAAAACCAATTCCAAATGTATTCCTAAATTCCCTATGGATTTTCATTTAAATGAGCCTATTGTCCAGAGGACTTCTTTCTGAATCCGCAAACCGCAGACGAAAGATCATTACATACATTGGATTTTAAAAGATGCCTTAAATTCTGTCTGCATTGGACTAAACAATTCAGGAAAACAAACCAACTGCTAGTAGCATATGGGAATCATAAGTAAGGGTCTTCCAGTTTCCAAACTGAGCATAGCTCAATGGATTTCAGCAGCTATCCAGCTTTGTCACTGCAAAGCTGGAAGACCTCTGATGCACAAAGTTAAAGTGCACTCTACCAGAGCGATTTCTACTGCGACCATTCTATTCGCTGGTGTGCCCCTCGAAGAAATATATTGGGCAGCAGCATGGAAGAACAGGAATACATTCATGCAACATTATTGCCTGGAATCGTCCGAGCACAGTGATGCAGTTGTGGGACAAGCAGTGTTAAGCCATTTGTTCCAATGAGGTGAGCCTTTTTTCTATTCTATTATCACACCTTCTGCTATTGTGCCATTGTAATGATGATTTTGCAAATGCTCTAACTGCTAGCTATTCTGATTCAATCTATGAGAGATACAATACTGGAGAAGAAAATAGGTTACTTACCTGTAACTATAGGTTCGAGGCATATGAGCTGTAGATCATATACTGTGCATAGATCGCCATCTGGTGTTGGGCTCGGATGTTTGCAGTTTGTTTTTGTTCGAAGAAGTCTTTGTAGTCACGAGATAGGTGACTCCTCCTTACGATGATAGTGCGCATGGGCATCGACTCCATCCCCAGATTGTTTTTTTCCGCCATCGGGTTCGGATGTGATTTCTTGCGCTCTGGGTCGGTATCGTCTTCGAACCCCTTCGACGCGCAATCCTTCACCGCTCGACGGTATTGTCTCGATCGCGTTCCCCTTTCGACGCGCATCCTCCAATTTCAAAATCCTCGACTAGGAACTTCGACGCGGGCCGTTGGGCCTAGCCGCGCCGACCAATACGGCCGTCGATGGAACGGACTCCGTTTAAAAAATGTCCCAGGTGTGGTGCTAAATTCCCACACACAGACTTACACGAAGTGTGTAACCTCTGCCTCTCCCTCGAGTATGAGGAAAAACACTGTGAGGCCTGTACTTCGTTCCGGTCCAAGAAAACCATCCGTGATCGTCGGGCTCGACGACACGAAATGTCTCGCAGCAGCAGCTCGATTCAGACATCTTCCAAGCATCAGAACTTCAACCTGCAGAAGAGATATCTCCGTCTCTGAAGCTGACGACTCCGAGGAAGACGAGCAGACTGTCACCCCGGCTCAGCGGACAGTGCGTACTACCCCCCAGCCCGCTACCAAACCCAAGACTCCAGTAACACCTTCACCCTCGGGCTCAGGTCGACACCGTGTTCAAACTTCAGACGCCCCGCCCTCGGGCCTCGCTATGAAACCGAAAACTCGGGCTCGAGTCGGCCCCATTCCGGCACCGAATATACACATTCGGCACCGAAGCCTAAAGCCAAGCCGGTGCCCCACATTTCATTACCGGCACCGAAGACACCTTCGACGCCGAAGACCCCGACTCCGAAGCCACCAAAAGGCAAAGCTTCGGAGCCGAAACAGGACAAACTCAAAGCTTCGGAGCCGAAGCAAGACAAACCAAAAGCTTCGGAGCCGAACAAAACGTCAGATCCGAAAACTCCCTCACAAAAGATTTCAGAGCAGAAAACACCTACAAAACAGCTTAAGCCCGTTAAGGAACACTCTACGGCCAAGCTGCCGGCGCCGAAACAAGACACGCCACCCACAGAACTTTCTCTTCTACAATCTTCGGATCCAAAGCAGAAAACACTGCATATTGACCCCGAAACTGGCAAACATCTCCCCAAATCTCCTAAAAAACGGAAATTAGACCTTCCAGAGGATTCTCCCATACCTCTAAAACGCAAAGACATGGGTACTAACCCTTCTCCCCCTTATATACCTCCCTCTCCTCCTCCTCCTGATCCTAACTTATTCATCTCACCAGCAAACTCACCATCACCTACACACTCACCTGTGCCACAAGAGGGTGATGATGATGATGGTGGGGATGGGGATACACTAGGGGATGATGACGACCAGAACATACCACAGGACCCAGACCCATGGGATGACTATAATCAAGATCCGAATCTCCACAATGACCCTGATCTTTATCCCTCCAGGCCATCACCACCTGATGATAACATTGGGTTTGCACAATTTATCAATAGGGCTGCTCACTACCATGAGGTGGAACTACACACTGATCCCCTAGAAGAGGACTTCTTAGTGGAAACATTTGCACCCTCACAAAAATTCACCCACACCCTGCCTATGCTAAAAGGCATGTTAAAACATGCACCAGAAGTATTCAAAGACCCTGTTAGAGCCCGAATACTTACACCAAGGGTGGATAAAAAATATAAAGCAGCTCCTACAGACCCAGTGTACATCAA
Organism: Calotriton arnoldi; assembly: GCA_963921515.1. Lineage (NCBI taxonomy): Eukaryota > Metazoa > Chordata > Amphibia > Caudata > Salamandridae > Calotriton > Calotriton arnoldi. The sequence continues at coordinate 2,952,542 of CAWUFW010000994.1, read as the reverse complement.
AGGCCAGATACCCTTAGACTCTCTCTTGTTGTGTCTAATGCACGCAAAAAGGCTGATTCCCAGGCTACAGGCGACGCCCCTCCTCCTGACAAGGAGTCAAAGCTTATAGACGCTTCAGGGAAAAGGATTGCGTCACAGGCTGCAAACCATTGGCGCATCGCCAATGCGCAAGCTCTCCTAGCGCGCTATGACAGAGCGCACTATGACGAGCTGGAAAAACTGATGCAGTATTTACCAGACGAACACAAAAACAAGGCCAATGAACTCATTCAAGAGGGCAAACTAATAACTAACACCTCCATAAAATGTGCCCTAGATGCGGCTGATACAGCATCCCGTGCCATTTACACCAGCATATTACTGCGTAGGCACGCTTGGCTTCGAATCTCTGGATTCAAGTAAGAGGTTCAAACCACCATACTCAATCAGCCCTTCGATCAAGACCATCTTTTTGGACCTACAGTCGATACTTCATTGGAGAAAATGAAGAAAGATACCGAGACTGCTAAGTCCATGGGGGCCTTGCAACTCCCTTCCAACAGAGGTTCCTTTTGCCGCTCCTTTTACTGGGGTGGCTCCAAAACAATATCATCAGAAAATCCCTCCTCGTCTTACAAAAGCCCCAGTCAATCTACCTCACCCAAAGGATTTTTTCGGGGAGGATACAGAGGGAACAATAATAGGGGAAGAGCCAGAGATAACAAACCCGCAGTTCCCCTAACACCTTGCAGTGACTTCCCTTCACTACCCCCGACCATTCCACTCCTGTCGGGGGACGTCTCTCACAGTTCCTACCTGTCTGGAACACCATCACAACAGACAAGTGGGTAAGACAAATTATCCAGTATGGTTATTGCCTGGAACTCACCTCCACTCCCCCAAACATCCCTCCTCCAAAGCATCATCCAATGTCATCAGAACATCTGACCCTCCTAAAACAAGAGGTTCTCTCCCTTTTACAAAAACATGCAATAGAACCAGTCCCCTTGCCTAATCAGGGCACAGAGGTTTACTCCCTATATTTCCTAATTCCAAAAAAGGATGGCTCTCTCAGGCCAGTACTGGACCCCAGACCACTAAACCTCTATATTCAGTCAGATCACTTCCACATGATCACCCTCCAACAGGTGCTCCCATTGATTCAACAAGGTGACTTTCTTTCCACTCTAGATTTAAAGGACGCCTACTTCCACATTCCCATTCATCCAGCTCACAGAAAATATCTCAGGTTCCTGGTAGACGGTCAACACTACCAGTTCAAAGTCCTCCCCTTCGGGGTGACCACAGCACCCAGGGTCTTCACCAAGTGCCTCGCAGTAGTTGCGGCTCACTTAAGAAGACAACACATTCACGTGTTCCCATATCTGGACGACTCTCATAAAAGCCAAGTCACACAGCAGCTGCGTTCACCACACCCGGAAAACAATTCAGTTGCTTCACAACTTGGGATTCACCGTAAATCTCACCAAGTCCCACCTTCAACCATCCAACACACAAACGTATCTAGGAGCTACAATAGACAGTTCCAAAGCTCTAGCATACCCCAACCCAGTCAGAATACGCAACATACAGGCTCTAATATCACAATTTCAGCCTCAACACTCATTACCAGCTCGAGTGTTCATGCAATTAATCGGGATGATGGCTTCTTGCATTCTAATCGTTCCTCATGCAAGACTCCACATGCGTCATCTACAGGAATGTTTAGCACAACAGTGGAACCAGGCTCAAGGTCAGCTAACAGATCTGGTGTTGGTGGACAGCCGCACATATTGCTCTCTGCACTGGTGGAACACACAAAAGCTTTCCAAGGGACGGCCGTTCCTCGACCCGGTTCCACAGGTAGTGCTAACAACATACGCATCGCTCACCGGTTGGGGAGCTCATCTCCAAATCCTTACCATTCAAGGCATATGGACTACGAAACAAAAACAATTCCACATAAACCACCTGGAATTACTGGCAATATTTCTCCATCTAGTAGGCAAAGCTGTCTTAGTTCGTACGGACAACATGACAGCAATGTACTACATACAAAAGCAGGGAGGAACACATTCTCTACAACTTTCACACTTAGCTCAACGCATATGGAAATGGGCCATTCCACAAAACATATATCTCCTGGCAGAACACCTCCCAGGAGTACACAATCAAATTGCGGATCTACTCAGTCGTCAACAACAACAGATCCACGAATGGGAACTTCATCCTCAAGTTCTTCTTCCATTCTTTCAAATGTGGGGCTACCCAGAAATAGATCTGTTCGCCACACACCAAAACGCAAAATGCCCAACCTTCGCGTCCAGGTATCCACACCCATTGTCCAAAGGCAATGCGATATGGATGAACTGGTCAAGGAAATTTGCTTACGCTTTTCCACCTCTCCCACTCATTCCGCTAGTGGTTCGGAAGCTCAAACGGCATTCCCTCACACTGATCCTGGTTGCTCCCACATGGGCCCGACAACCCTGGTTCACAACACTCTTGGAAATGTCAGTAGTTCCTCATCAAAAACGACACCTCTCTCCCAAACTTCTCACTCCGAACCATGGAGAGATGAGGCATCCAGATCCCAGTCAACTTAACCTTGCGATCTGGCACCTGAAGTCTTAGAGTTTGGCTACCTTGATCTCCCGCCAGACTGCATGAACATCATTAAAGAGACTAGGCGTCCTACTACTAGAGCATGCTACGCAGCAAAGTGGAAACGATTTGTAAGTTACTGTACAAACAAAATCAATCCACTAGACGCTTCCACTCAAAACATTATTTGCTATTTATTACACCTACAACGATGTAACCTAGCATACACATCTATAAGACTACATCTAGCTGCAATAGCAGCTTATCTACAAAACAGACAACACTTGTCTTTGTTTCGAGTTCCCGCTATTAAAGCTTTTATGGAAGGACTTAAAAGAATAATTCCCCCTAGAGTTCCGCCCTCTCCAGTGTGGAATCCTAATATCGTCCTTACAAGGCTCATGGGCCCACGATTTGAACCTTTGCACAAATGTGAACTACAATTCCTCACTTGGAAAGTAGCCTTCCTTAAAGCCATCACATCTCTTAGAAGAGTGAGTGAGCTACAGGCACTAACCATAGAAGAACCATTTTTGCAAATTCATCGTAACAAAGTGGTTCTCAGAACTAATCCAAAATGTTTACCTAAAGTTGTGTCTGCCTTTCATCTTAACCAATCTGTTGAACTACCAGTTTTTTTCCCTCAACCAAACTCAGTGGCAGAAAGGGCTCTTCGTACGCTAGACGTTAAAAGAGCACTACTCTATTACATTGAACAAACTAAGTCCTTTAGAAAGACTAAACAACTTTTTGTTGCTTTTTCCCCACCTCATAAAGGCAATCCCATTTCAAAAGCAGGCATTGCACGGTGGATTGTTAAGTGCATCCAAATATGCTACCTCAAAGCCAAACGTACATTAACAGTTCCCCCTAGGGCTCATTCTACACGCAAACTAGGGGCTTCTATGGCATTCTTAGGGAACATTCCCTTAGACGACATCTGCAAAGCTGCAACTTGGTCTGCACCGCACACATTTACAAAACACTGTTGTGTAGATGTGCAAGCAAAACAACAAGCTAATGTGGGCCAGGCTGTCTTAAAAACACTCTTTCAAACCACTGCAACAGAGACAGGTTAGCCACCGCCACAAACAAAACTGCTGTATAGTCTATGCACAGTATATGATCTACAGCTCATATGCCTCGAACGAAAAATGCTACTTACCAGTATGCATCTGTTCTTGGCATGTAGAGCTGTAGTTTCATAGACGCCCACCCTCCTCCCCGGGTACCTTTATCTGTTGCAGTGTTATCTTACTTAGATACATCACACATGGACATCTCTTTCTATTTCTTACTAACTCCATCATCACCCTTTATGGCGAAAACAATCTGGGGATGGAGTCGATGCCCATGCGCACTATCATCGTAAGGAGGAGTCACCTATCTCATGACTACAAAGACTTCTTCGAACAAAAACAAACTGCAAACATCTGAGCCCAACACCAGATGGTGATTTATGCACAGTATATGAATCTACAGCTCTACATGCCAAGAACAGATGCATACTGGTAAGTAGCATTTTCCTTCTCCAGTATTGTCATCTTTCATAGATTCATATGCGGCCCACCTTCTTCCCCGTAGAGGCTCTCCTTATTGTTAAGGAATTACCTTTCCCACTAGTGCTTGAAAATCTGAGGGAATAATGCCTCTGTGGGGAGTGTTGTTGCCTGATTGCCTGAAGTTTTGATCTTTATAAATGTTGTGGATAAGTTAATGAAGTGAATGTTATAGGAAAGTAGGATCTGCTTTCATGGTTACCCCCACTTTTTGCTGGTGTTATGCTGTTTTCTGACTATTCTGACTTGGATCCTACTAATCAGAACCCCAGTCACTGTGCTCTCTCCCTAAATTTGACTATGGTAAGTACTTTGGTACCTTCCCAATTAGCTACTGATATACCCTTCTAAGTCCCTAGTATATGGTACTAAGGTACCCAGGGCATAGGTACACCAGTGGTCTCCCCTAGGCTGCAGCATGTATTATGCCACCCATGAGAGATCACACAAACTGTGACTACAGGCCTGCCATTGCATCCTGTGTGAGCTGGTGCTAGCAGCACTCACAACATATATGTTTCCTTATATCTGAGGTCACTGCACTTAAAACCTATAAGTCTCCCATAAGACAGGCCTTTCTATCCTGAAGGCAGGGTGCTAGGTTATAAGTGTGAGGGTGCCCTGAATGAGCAGGGCACCCCCTACAAACCCCGGAGTCGATTCTCCAGGCTTTGTAATTGCGGTCAGCCATTTAATACATATAGTGGAATTCAAGGCAATTACGAGATTTCTAACTATATATTTGGTGCACCGAAACCGGTCATGTTTGCTATCAAACATGTTGGAATCCTACCCCAACACCGATTCCAGTATTGGATGTAGGAGCCCATGTACTGTGGGGCTCCCCTGGGGACCCCCCTGTATTCCCGGTACCAGCCTTACAGGGTCTAACAGCAAGCTAGTGCTGCTGCCGACCACCAACACGATTCTGCCCTCCTGCTGCTGAGCTGAGCTCGAGCAGGGGAAGGTAGAACAATAGGTTTTCTGTCACAGGGAGGTGTAACCCCCTCCCAGACAGGAATTAGTGTATTGGGCTGGGGTGGGTGCGCTTGCCAGCTCCACCAGACTCCTTTGAAGGGCACATTTGGTTCCCTCCATGCATCCCCCAGTTGAAACCAGTTCAGGGAGCCGTTGGCTCCCACTCTGGCACGAAACTGGACGAAGGACGTGGAAGTATCCTCCCCTCGGTCCTGCCTCTCCGTTTGGGAGAGAACCCTGAATCGTCCCAACCCTTTCCCTACGGTACTTAAGGACTTACCTGTGGGTGGCTCTTCAGAACAGAGACTGCATCAAGGAAGACTCCTGCTGCTCCTGGTCTTGTCATCCTGCCAGTCTTCTGCGTCGTCTGTGCCTGTGCTTCATCCAGGTTCTTCTCCAGGCCTGTGGGCATCAAAGACACCCGAAATAATCTCCCTTTGATTGAAGGAGTCACTCCCCTGCATCTGCAGGCTCTGCAACGTAGCTGACCGGTCTGTTGCTCCTGAGGTCCCATGGTCTCTGAAAGGTTCAGCAACAAAAGTGGTGGTTCTGCAACACCCTTGAGGCCTGCCCCATCTTCTAAGCAAGTTTGTGGCCACTATCTCTTGTTGGAACCGCTGGAACAGAACCCCTGTGCACCGTGTCGACTTTCCGTTGCCAAGGCTTTTTGACTCTGTCCTCCAGAGATCTTCGGGCTACAAGAAGCTCCAGCACATCTTACCACCAAGGTCTTCGTCCTCACCGCATCCTCTGCAAAGTGGGTCTGCATCTTTGTTGAGCTGCTCAAGGTCCTCTTGTAACTCCTGTGCCTTCGGCCTGTGGGTCCTTTTGAGGGTCTTCTTTGGCTTAAGTGGGCTCCCCTGCTTGCTCCGACACCGACCCCGTGGTTCTCGACTTCCGACATGGGACAGCTCGTGAGCGGCTCCTGGTCTTCCACAGCGTCGCCTGCTCCTCACAGATGCAGCGACAAGGTCACAGTCAACTCTCCTACATCTTCCGTCATCAGTGGTCTTTCGTCTTCCACGCCTTCTGGTCACTCCCAAGTGGCATAGACTCTGTCCCCTCTGCTTGCAGGTATTCCTCTTTAAGAATCCATCCTTGGATTCCACCGGACTCTTTCACCTTCTTAGCCAGCGGTTTCCGACGTCTATTCGCACCTATGCACCTGGCTTCCCTGGTGTAGGTACACTGGTTCTTGGGGTATCCATGGGTGGGGTGACTCTCAAACCTTCTATCTTCCACAGGGTTTCTTCAGGCTCCACTGGGAAGGGTCCTTCTTCATGAAAACTGTAACCGCAGGTTTTCTATTGACTTTCATTGAGTACGCGGCTGTGTTTCCATTCTGCCCACAGCCTCCGTGGGGCTCCTTGGTACTTACCCCAGGTGGTTCTTGGGTCTCCAGCTCTTCTGAGTCTTCTGGTCCAAGTCTCGACTTCAGGCGCAGTTCGCATTCCATTTCTTTAGTATATGGTTTGGTCTCCCCCTGGAGACCACTGTGTATTTGTGCTACTTACCTGTTCTACTTTTGAAATATTGTGTGTTTTGTGCTGATATCTCTGGGTAGGAGATATACCAATGTGTTAGTGAGTGTGTGTATAATAAATATAACTATTTGTATAACTACACTGTGTGGTTCTTTTTCGTTTAACCTACACTATATGATTAGTTCTGGTAAAACAAGCTGCTTAACACTCCTTCTGGACTAAGCCTAAAGGCTGCTCTCCGCAGCTGCCACTTAGAGAGCTTTCTATGGTTGTCTAAGACTGCTAAAATCACCAAAAGGGTTGTCTGGATTAGTGCAAGGTGCTTCACTTAAATAAGTGTGCACCATATACTAAGCCAGCCTCCTACAAATGTTTTCTAGCCATTATAGGCTATGTATTATAGATTGTGCTGCTTTACAATCTTACCGTGGGACTCCCACTTCGACAACGGTGAATGATTCAAGCGTGTGAATCTATGAAAGATGCCAATACTGGAGAGCTACAATTACAGGTAAGTAATTTATTTTCTTCTAAGGGAGATTGTTTGAAGGCTTAGAGGACTCACATGGACAGTCTCATAAAAATGCCCTCCTTTGTAGGGATGCAAAAAGAGCAAATGATGGACGGAATGCTGAACAATGTCAAACACTCACCTCAAGTACAGACACTCACCTCAAGTACAGAGAGCTGGACCTAAATCCATTGTATTTTTTCTCACCATGCCATTCCAGTTTGGACCCAGCAACCTGCAAATGAGTCTTGATCCTGCTCCCCATGAGAACAGTCCAGCCCGAACTGCCATGCCAGGCCAGGTTGGAGGTTTAGGCTGAACTGTTCCCATGGGAAACAGGGTCACCCCAAGTCAGTTGGGGATGCCCAGACATGGGTCCCGTGCTCGCCATGCCACTGGATTCAGCCGATTTTGGCTGATGAAGGGTGATACCACAAAACAAGTTCTAGGATCCTTGTTTCTGGCCCAGGGAGGGCCTGGCTTGGCGGTTCAGGCTGGACTGTTCTCATGCGGAGCAGGGTCAAAACTGATTTGCATATGGCTCGGTACAAGCTGGGATGGTGTGATGAACAAAGAAAATGATGGATTTGGGTCCAGATCTTTGTACTGGGTGTGAGTGTTAGACATTGTTGAGCATTCTGTCCATCAATTGTTCTTTTTGCATTTGTCACCTCAAGTGGGATGGGGATGCCCAGACGTGGGTCCCGTGCTTTGTCCATCAATTGTTCTTTTTGCATTTGTCACCTCAAGTGAGACTGGGATGCGCAGACGTGGGTTCTGTTCTCGCCATGCCACTGGATTCAATCTATTCTGGCTTATGAGTGGGTGATATCATGAAACCAATTCTAGCATCCTTGTTTCTGGCCCAGGGAGGACCTGCTTGGCGGTTCAGGCTGAACTGTTCCATGGGGGTGCAGGGGCAAAATTAATTTGATATGGCTAGGTGCAAACTGGGGTGGCATGTTGAACAAAAAAAGATGGATTTAGGCCCAGATCTCTGTTTGACATTGTTCAGCATTTAATCCATTAGTTGTGTTTTTCTCATTTTTATGAAGACATCTACCAGGCATCCTGTGAGATTATTATTATTATTATTATTAGGTATGTGCTTTAAGATTCCTAAACAGAATCCCTAAATAAATGACCAAACAAAACATGGAACAAGCACCTTTACATCCTCAAAGGTAGAACACCACCACATTTGCTGCCTTCAGCATCGCTCTGCCAATACCAAACTAGGCCTGGGAGTGTATTTGAGTATTATCGAGGATGTGTGTTTTTCCAGTCCTAGCTCCATCATGTGACCAGTTCACAAGGACACAAGTCGGATAACGGTCAGATGGGAGAAAAAACAGTCAGCCATATTGAAGCAGTCTCTTGAGTTGTAAAAAAACACACTGAGTGTTAATGTAAGTGGTATTACTAAGAAAGTTAATGAATTGGAAAAAAAAAACCTATTGTTAATTCCACAAGATTCAATAATTCAAAAGGCAAGTATTGTATTGTCAAACGAGGGTTGGCAAATCTGTAGCCTCATGTATATATTTTTAGGTGTATAAATGCTACGATATGGTCACAAAACAGCAGTGGCCATCTTGGACTTGCGCACTATTCATAGGGTGGCCACAATTCGGGTCATTTGACTAGCTTGTTCAGTAAAGTAAAAATGCTGTGTTTCAGGGCTCCTGTCTGTATACCCACGAGTAGTTCAATTAAAAATGGCCTGTCATTTTTCTTTTATTATATAGGTAATTATTGTGTAGGTTAACGGTGCAAAGTTGTGCTATGAGTATCCCAGTCATGGTGGCCATCTTACACATCCCAAATATACTTGGGAGAACCATATATCAGAAAGTATATCCCTTTATGTGTGGTTGCTCAAAAAATATGGTTATTTATGCAAACAGATACTCAGCCAATTCTAAAACTTCCTTAGAATAAAGGGCCATTAAATAATAATGATCAGGTAACCACTATTAATTATGAAATGCCACTAATACTTATTGATTATATTTGAGAACTTTTGATTTTCTTTGTTTTTTTGGTTGTTTGGTATCCAGGGTTTATCGATAACCACCCATTTCAGGTCATTTTCAATATGGTCAGCTTCCAAAAAATGATTACTTAGTTTTGTAGCTGATCTGCCGCATCGTATTGTGCTTTTATGTACACTTATCATTTTTTTTCTTTTCTTTTTGTTTGATCATATCAACATGGAACAGCCCACATGGTGCATGAAATCAAGTTGATTACCCCTTCTGATTTACAATTTGTGGTTTTATAGGATTTAGGCTCAATGGGGTTTTTAAGCCTACATCAATTTGTTTTTTTTTCAAAGGAATAATTTACACACATTACAGCTACCACAAGGAAAATGGCCCATCACTGGGTCTCCATCCCAAAGTGTATTGTCAATCAAGGGGGTTTTGGATCGTGGTCTTGTGTGTACAACTGATTCTCAGATACTGGCACCCTTTTTGAAGGAGAACTTGGGTTTTTGTTTATGTAAATTATTTCAACTCAAAATGCTGCAATGTTTGGTAACGTTTTGTTTGTGTTAGAGAATGTGCTTAATGTGGTTACACATATTATGTTATCATTTATTTTTTTCATGTAGCTGTCTAACAAGGATTTTATGGCAAGACAGGAGGCTAGCATGCATAAACCTTTTATTCACTTCTTCTGAGAGGCGGCATGTTTATGCATAATGTTAGCCTCTTTGTCTTTAATAAAATCGCTATTTTTATTCAGTAAACCTATAAGAATTGTCATACTGCTTGGAATTTTTCAAGGAGAGTAGGGCCACAGCACAAGCACAGTTCTCTGGGTCTTTCAACCCCTGCCGAACAATTTCTCCACCAGAAATTCCCAGGCTGTTCTAGAGGGCTGGTATATAGCCACTGTCAGTCTTCACAGCCTCTACTGCAGTCACCCTAGTCCTGTAGAGGCAAGAAATGCAGATAGGCCAGGCAATGTGCCGCGCACCAGTCTTCCCTGTACTCTCCCCCTGCGGCAACAGCCACAAAGCCGCTTCAGTTTGCCATTAGTGATGCTCAACTACCCTATGGGAGACATGATCCAGCATTTTCTCCTGAGGATGTGATCTATCACGTCAGATAGACGGATCCTCCAAATTGTTCAACATAGCTATGCCTTACTATTTCTTTCTGTTCAGCCAAATATACTCAACATCTCCACATCACAGTGAATCTCAAGTTAATACCTGCCCATTCTGTTGCAGGAGGTAGAGATTTTACTCGCCAAAGGAGCCATTGCGAAGGGTTCCTCACTAGTAAATGGGATAGGGTTGCTACTCTTGCTAATTCCTTGTGCCGAAGAGGGATGTTGTCCTTTAGCCCATCTTAGATCTTCGTCTTCTGAATGCCTTACTGAGAAAGGACAAATTCAAAATGCTCACGCTGGCACAGCTTCTGCCTTCCCACTCTGGACTCGAGTGACTGGATGGTGTCCTTGGAACTGCAGGACTCATTTTCATGTACCTGCCTTGCAGTCCCACAGACTTTACCTGCGGTTTAGTGTAGGCTAGGAGCATTTTCAGTTTGCAGTGCCCCTCGAATATTCAGGAAAATGATGGGAGTGGTGGAGCCCATCTTTGGAGGTCAGGGATACCATTTTCCCCTACCACTACAACTGACTGATAAAGGTGGGCTTGCCACAGTTAGTCATGGACCACCTCCAGGCGATGCAAAACCTCCTTACATCGATTGGGTTCACAGTCAACAAGTTGAAGTTGCACCTGACTCCTTTGCAGTTGCTTCCTTTCATTAGAACTGTCCTGGTGATGGTTCAGTACAGGGCCTTCCCTCCTTTCCAGCAAATTCAGGTCATTTAGCCTATGATCACAATGTTTTAGCCTCGGTCCTAGAGAGAGAAGTTCTGAGGCTTCTTGGTCTTTTTAGCTTCCTGCATCCTCCTTGTTGACCACACCAGGTGGCATATGCAGGTTCTGCAATGGAATCTGAAGCTCCAGTGGGCCCAGCACCAAGGAAATCTGCCAAAGGTGATTCAGATTTTGGAGATAACCGTATATGATCTGCAGTGGTGGCTGCTTGACTGCAGTTAGGCTTGTGGCAGAGCCTTTTCCCCCACCAGAGTTGACGGTGATGACTGATGCATCACTGCTGGATTATGGAGGCGTTTCAGCAGGAACACTCAATAAGAGCTGCATTCCTGCTGGAATGAAACACTGGGCTCCTGCACGCCTGCCTGCCCTCTTGTCATCTGTCCCGAGATCTGAAAAAGATTAAGAACAACCAGGCCCAAGTCACCTTATATAATGTTGGTAAATATCTTCTGCTCGGGTCACAGGTGAGTCACAAGCACTGCCTCAGGTTGTCCACATTAATTCTCATCAATTAGTTGGCAGCAATTGCGGCATTACTGAGTGATTTCCAGAGTCCAGCTGGATCTCTGAAAGGCATGCATTCCTCGCCTGAAGTCGCTCTGGCCAACCTAGGCTTCTGCAGGTGAGGGCATGTGCGCAGGGGGCACCTTGCGCAGTCTGCACAAACATAAGATAATTTGCCTTCTTTTCAACAGAGCGGTTATTTGTCGTGTTAAATAGCCTCCACCATAGCCTAGTGGGGCCGAGATTTCCATATAAAATGCTAGACAAGCATGGGAATGAGAAATGAGGCGTTTCTTCAACTTTGTTTATTTGGTTTGGGCAACGTGCTTGAGAGAATGTTTAAGTGGAAACAAAGCAAATGGACAAATAACAATAACTAGATTGAGACAAACACGAAAAACTGACTTCCCTCTGGACAGGTCCTTGGAAAGGCCTTCACTATACTGTGTCACAAGATCACCACTTTTTCTGTTCTCAGCTTTCGTTGTGTGAAGTGAAGTGTTCTTATCAGGCTTGTCAGTCCATTTGGTTCTGTTCAATCGAGCTGCCCCCCGAAACGCATTTTTATTTAAATAAAATCCCATGACTGGAAATGTGGTTTCCTCGCGACACACGTTCATATGGCAACAGGCCCCATCTATGCTGCACGCTACTCACCCGTGAGGGTCTCTGGGGGGAGGCAGGGGTGCATAGATCCGTTTAGCCGAAGAGCCAGGTCTTGAGGGTCTTCCTGAAGGTGTTCAGGGAGGGGGCGAGTCTGATGTCTGACGGTAGCTCGTTCCAGGTTCTGGCTGCAATGTGGGAGAACGATCTTCCGCCTGCTCTGGCTCTGTGGATGCAAGGGGTTTCAGCCAGTGCGAGGTTGGCAGATTGGAGGTTTCTTTTGGGTACGTGGAAGTTTATTCTGTCGTTGAGGTATTTGGGTCTGTTGTTTTGTAGGCATTTGTAGGCGTGAGTGAGGATTTTGAAGGTGATTCTCTTCTCCACGGGGAGTCAGTGGAGTCTCCGCAGGTGTTGGCTGATGTGTTCGTGCCGGGGGAGGCCGAGGACGAGTCTGGCTGCGGTGTTCTGTATTGTCTGGAGTTTGTGGAGAAGGGACTTGTTGATGTCGGCGTAGAGAGCGTTTCCATAGTCCAGTCTGCTGTTGTTGAGTGAGTGGGTGACTGTCTTCCTTGACTCCGGGGGGATCCATCTGAAGGTCTTTCGAAGGATGCGGAGGGTTTTGAAGCAGCTGGAGGTGACGGCGTTGACCTGTCGGTTCATTGTGAGTGATGAGTCGAGTACGATGCCGAGGTTTTTGACATGGTCTGAGGGGGTAGGTGAGCTTCCGAGGGCGGTGGGCCACCAGGTGTTGTCCCATGCTGAAGGGGTGGTTCCAAGGACGAGGACTTCTGTCTTCTCGGCGTTGAGTTTTAGGCAGCTGTTGGTTATCCAGACTGCGACGTCTTGCATTCCTTTCTGGAAGTTCAGTTTTGCGGTGGTGGGGTCACTGGTGAGGGAAAGGATGAGCTGGGTGTCGTCGGCGTAGGATACTATGTTGAGGTCGTGTTGTCGGACGATGGCTGCGAGGGGGGCCATGTAGATGTTGAAGAGGGTTGGGCTCAGTGATGACCCCTGTGGGACTCCGCAGGTGATTTCCGTGTGGGCGGAGAGGAAGGGCGGTAGTCTGATCCTTTGGCTTCTTCCGATGAGGAATGATCGGATCCAGTCGAGGGCGGTTCCTTGTATGCTAGCTTCGTGTAGTCTGGCGACTAGTGTGCGTGCGGTGAGAGACGGTGTCGAACGCTGCGGACAGGTAAAGGAGGACGAGGGCTGTGGAGTGGCCTTGGTCCAGGAGGGTGCGGTTGTCGTCTGTGGCGGTGAGTAGGGCGGTCTCGGTGCTGTGGTTGCTCCAGAATCCGGATTGGGATGGGTCAAGGACGGCGTTCTCTTCGATGAACCGTGTCAGTTCCCTGTTGACTGCTTTCTCTGCTACTTTGGCTGTGAAGGGGAGGAGCGAGATGGGCCGGTAGTTCTTGAGGTCGGTGAGGTCAGCCGTGGGCTTCTTGAGCAGAGGCCTGACTTCTGCGCGCTTCCAGCTGTCTGGGAAAGTGCCTGTTGTGAAGGTGGTGTTGATGGTCCGTTGTAGTTCAGGCGCAATGGTGTCCGTGGCTCTGTGGTAGATGTGCGGGGGCAGGGGTCGGTGGGGGCTCCCGAGTGGATGCCTTTCATGGTCGTGGCGGTGTCTTCGGTCGTGATTGGTGTCCAGTCGGAGATGGTGGGCTGGCTGGTGTCTCTGGGGGGCGGGGGGCCGGTAGTGGCGTCTTGAGGGTGGTCGACGAAGTTGTCGTAGAGTGTTCTGATCTTGAGGTGGGAGTAGGTCCCAAGCTTGTTGCAGAGGTCTTGGGACAGGGTGATGTCTGTGGCTTCGCTGCGCGGGTTGGTGAATTCCTGAATGACAGTGAAGAGTTCCTTGGAGTTGGTGGCGTTGGTGAGGATTTTGTTGTGGATGAAGTTCCTTTTGGTTGTTCTGATTTGGTTGTGGTAGTCCGTCATGGCGTCCTTGTAGGTGGAGTAGTTGTCGGTTGTCTTGGTGTTCCTCCAGTTCTTCTCCAGGCGTCTGCAGGTGCGTCTGGCTTCTTGGAGATCGGAGGTAAACCAGGCGACTTTCCTGGGGCGTTGTTTGCCGGGGTTGCGTAGCGGGGCGAGCTTGTCTGCACAGTTGGAGATCCAAGTGTGGAGTCCTCTGGCTGTGGTGTTTGCGTCGGGTGCCCAGGTGGGATTGTCTCGGGTGAGGGTGGAGTTCAGTTGCTCGTCGGTGACCTTGCTCCAGTTCCTTCGTGGTGAGCAGGGGGATGGTTTCGGTGCCTTGAGTTTGTGGACGGTGAAGTGCACGCAGTGGTGGTCGGTCCATGGTGGTTGCGTTGTGTGGTTGGAGCGGACACTGTTGCCTGCGGTGAAGATGGGGTCGAGGGTGTCTCCTGCTCTGTGTGTGGGTGTGGTGACGAGTTGGTTGAGTCCAATGTCGGCGAGGTTGTCACGGAGGATGGTGGAGTTGAAGTCGCTGGGGTTGTCGAGGTGGAAGTTGATGTCTCCGATGAGTATGTAGTTCATTGATGCGATGGCGTGGGGTGCGATGAAGTCGGTGATGGTGGTGGCGAAGGGTGTCTGGGGAGGTCTGTAGACGAGGGTTCCTCATAGTGCGGTGTTAGGGCTGGTCTGGATCTGGAAGTGCAGGTGTTCGGCGGGGGGAAGGTTTCGCTGGAGGTGGTGAGGCGGAGGGTGCTCTTGTGGGTGATGGCGAGGCCCCCTCCCGGGTGGTTGGGATGGTCCTTCCTCTGGATCTTGTATCCGTCCGGGATGGCAGTGTTGATGTCGAGGGCGGAGGCGGCGTTGGTCCAGGTCTCTGTGAAGAAGGCTATGTCGGGCGAGAGAGAGTCGAGTAGGTTCTAGATTTCCGTGCTGTTTGTGTAAGGAGCGCACATTGAGGAGGATGCATCTTAGGGTGTTGTTGGCTCTGGTGTCTGTGGTTCCGGGGGTCGGGGTGGAGGAAAAAGTCTTGACGGCAGTGGTGGCAGGAGAACTGGCCATGGGTCGAGGTTGGCGAGGCCTGTTGGCAGTCCCTGGGTCTTCCGGGGTTGAGTGCGAGGAGGGTGGCGGAGTTGTAGCGGTGGAAGGTCGTGGATCCAGGGTTCCTGGCGCTGGTTGCGGTCAGGTCGCGGACGGGTGCAGACAGGCTTACCTTAGGCGCGCCTTCAGCGCGACCGCACAGCGTCCGCCATTATGTAGAGAGGGGGGAGAGAGGAGCAGCTGGGAGGCGGGAGCGGGCGAGGTCAGGGGCTGCAGGGGCAGCAGCAGCGGGAGTGGAAGCGGGGAGAGAGGGGAAGACGGATTAACAGCACAATAGCAGCGAAAAATAGTGACAACAAAGTATTATGACAAGAGAGCACAGTTAGCAGGAACAGAAAAACACACCACAATACCGGGCGTAGAAATTAGCAGGAATGGAAATAGCACAACAATGTCAGGGGCAATCGGGCAGAGTCACCCGGAGGAGCTGCAGGCAGGGTTCTCGAACCCTCGGAGGAGGCAGGAGGCTCGGCGGCGGCGCAGTGAGGAGCGGAGCTGCTGGGGAGAGAGTATGCCTTTGACCAGGGGTCAGAGGTTTTACTCGCGCTCCCCCGCAGCGGCCGCCATTATGTAGGGGAGGGGGGAGGGAGGAGCAGCTGGGAGGCGGGAGCGGGTGAGGGGAGGGGGGCGGGGCAGCAGCGGCGGGAGTGGAAGCGGGGAGAGAGGGGAAAACGGATTAACAGCACAATAGCAGTGAAAAATAGTGACAACAAGGTATTATGACAAGAGAGCACAGTCACCTGTCAAGCACCCTTGGAGAGGGGTCTATTGTCAAGTGCGTCTGTTTATGTAGCCCGCCCTGCCGAATGACGTAGTAATTGGTATCTAAGAACTGCCATTTCCAGCCCATTTTATGCTTTTATCTACTGCAATATGTCATTCTGCTTTAACATTACGAAAACGCATTAAAGGCATACATGCCAACATTTGGAAACAGATGAGAGGGGGAATGTAGTTACTCTGTTAACTTGCATGCAGTGTTTCCCAAACTGTGTGCTTGGTGCACAGCGCCCCTGGCTAGTTTTGACGGCGCACCGGGGTGCTGTGGTGCACAGATTGGGAACCTCTGCATGAGGCATACAGTATTAGAGGATAGTAAGAGGGAGCAGACAGGATACGTACACAAAATACACTCTGAAGAGGACAGAGTTAAAAGGCAGGAAGCCAGACGAGGGTTTACCTGGTACCATCAGACTGGAGGCAATGTGCAAAAAAGAAAAAACTAGATGGCAGATGCAGACCTCTATCAATGCATCCAGGATCTGAAACAACATTCCTGTATCTATCAGGGCCTCACAAACCCTGCAAAGGAATGAACTAAAGACACACCTCTTTAAAGAGCACTACATCACAATGCAGTCACAGTTCAATTCTTCGAGAACCCTGTGTCCCTCCAATCAGTTGTTGACCACATGGGGCTCCACAGTGAATAGGATTGGATTACATCTAGGATTACAATACCTTCATCTGCTCCATCCCAATTATTTTCAGGGAGAAAAATTAAAGTTCTGCAGAGGCCGGGTGTGCATCCCCCCACTCACAAAAAAGTAGCATAATGGGGAGCCGCAGCCAACGGCCAATAGGTCAAGGGAGGCGCGGGTTCAAATTGTTTGGGAACCACTGCTCTACACTGATTCATTTCTGTTCCAGAAATTACGTGTGGGACCAATATATGCACCACTCCAGTGTGCTGATATCAGTTCCTTTCTTTCAGTGACTCCAGACTCTGATCCAGAGCTATCTCTCAGACACATTTACCTCAGTTCTTCTCCACAATTTTACAGTGTGCAAGGGATCTCACCCCCTAAAATGACAGGGACAGTCACAAATAAATGTCTATGGCAGATCCCCATCAGGGGTGCCTGTGGTGCCTGTGGGGGGTTGAGCCACGGCTCCATGGCTTGCAGACACTAGGTGTCGATCAACCTGGAGGTCATCGGGGAATGTGAGGCAAAACTCTACGTTACCAAGCATAAGAAGACTCTGCAACTTTCCATTCCAAGTCCCACTCTGCGTCCAAACTTCGCTCTCAGTCCTGTTCCCAGAGGTGCTCCGAAGGTCGATCTTCGTTGCAATCCAAGTCCTCAGGTAAGCGTTACAAACACAAGCAGTTAAAGCGGTGCAACTCTTCTCAATCTCGCTCCCTAAATTAACTGACTTTGAAGCCCATTTCTGCGGCTGGCTCCGGCACAACCCGAGAGGCCTTCCACCATGGATATCTCCAGTTGGTTCTTCCTCTGCAGCAGCTGGATCCTCCACTCTTACTTTGCTTCGGCTCTTATTCCAACTCCGGCCACAATGAAAGCCGGCATCAGGCACGTCAATGCTGACTGGACACCAGTCCGACCTCAACCATTGTGGCACCCAAATCTGCCTGAGGTGCCGCTTCCCCCCACTTGACTTACTGCCTAGACAATATTTTCCCCATTCCCTCTTTAGGAGTCACTCTGATAATGACCCGGGGGAGGAGTTAACTTGGGGCCTACCAAGATGCCAATTGTTAAGAGGTCAGTGGCCTCGATACCTCTCCAGAGACATTTCTGTTTTCTCCACCTGGCCCAGCCACAGAAGAATCCGCCTCCTACGCCATGATAATGCATAGAGCGGCAGAAGTACTTGACCTCCTGCTCCCCACTTTGGAGGTGAAAACTAATGTCTTGATGGAACTGGGGCAATGACGGATATCATATTGGGGGCTTGGGCCATACCTTGCTGTGGCATCTCAGTCAATAAACAAATTGCCAGGTGCCATTACCCTGCTCCGGGCAACCCTGCTTTTCTTTTGCAGCATCCCTCGCCAGACAGCCCAGTGGTACAGGCTTCCACCAGCCGTTCTAATCCCAACAGATTTCCCAACGTTCAGCAAACGTGTCTTTCCTTCTACAAGCTTGGCCCTCCGATCTGTAACGTCAGCTGTGTGTTGGACAATACTAACACACTCTTTGGGAGTTGGTGTCGCAAGTTCTCCCTGGTGTGCCCAAAGACCTTCACCCTGGCCTTTCTCAGGCAATCCAAGATGGTTGTGATGCTGCCAAGTTCACGATTCGTTGTGGCTTGGATACCACTGATTCCATCGGCCAGGCCATAGGCACCTGCGTTTCCATTCACAGCTATGCATGGTTGCAATTGACTGGCTTCTCTGATGATGTCCAGTCCTCCTTGAATGCCATGCCCTTTGATGGGACTCGCCTGTTCGGAGAGAAAGCTGATTCTGCTCTTGAGCGCTTTAAGGAGAGCAGGTCACACTCTGCGCCTTTTCGCCCTGCCTCACCAACCGCAAAAGTTCCATCATTCTTTTTGCGGCTTTGGCCGAGGCACTCCTTACTGACAACCCAGCCATCCCCCACAGAAAACCCAGCAGTTTTGTGTTAGCGGCCATGGTGCCGAACGCCCCGGGGCCAAGTTCAGCATGCCGCCTAGCTCACCCCCACCATTGTGGTCCCACCTTGCAGGGACACAGCCATCCGGTGGGAGGCAGAACCCACCGATTCTTATCAGGCTTCTAGGCAATCACATCGGGCAGGTGGGTCCTAGAGATTGTTCTCATGGGTAACTCATTGCCCTTTCTTTCTCCTCGGCCGCACCGTCCCCTCAGTGACTGACGGAGGAACATTTCTCCATTTTGCGGCAGGAAATGCAAACCATTTTGGGCAAATGGGCTTTTGAGAGGGTGCCAGTGCCAGAAGTAGGGGGAGGTGTTATTCCCGCTACTTTCTGGTTCCCGAGAAGGACATGGGCCTTCAGCTTATTCTAGACCTTTGCCCTCTTAAAGCCTTCCTCGGTAAGGAGAAATTCAAAATGCTCACCATAACCCAGGTCTTGTTTGCCCTCGACCCTGGAAACTGGATTGTGGTGTTTTGATCTGCAGGACGCCTATTTTCATATTCCCTTCCTGCTGGCACATCGGCGTGACCTGCAATTCAGGTGGAAGAGGAGCATTTTCAGTTTGCTGTGCTCCCCTTTGATCTCACCATCACTACTCAGGTGATGGTGGTGGTGGAAGCACACCTTCGGGTTTCAGGATTTTCCGCCACCTCAACAACTGATTCACTGTCACACCTGACTCCTTGTAAGACGCTTCCTGTCATCGAAGCCATTCTGGACACAGTTCTAGATTCAATCACTGGTAAAGAAATATAGGTCTTAGGGGAGCTTTTTTGTCTTAGTTGTTCACAGTTCAGTTTTGTGCCTTTCCCCTGAAGAGAGAGTCCAGGACATTTGCGCTATGCGACTGTTGGGACTGCTGGTCTCCTGCATGTTGCTGGTCAAGCACACCAAGTGACATATGCTGGTTCTGCCGTGGGATCTGAAGTCCTAGTGGACCCAACATCAAGGGGATCTCTCCAATCATGTTTAGATTTTAGGGGAGACTATGTAAGATCTGCACTGGTGGTTACTGGACCACGATTGAATCAGTGGCAGACCGCTCTCCCTTCCCCACCAAGAACCGGCATGGTTGACCGATGCATCACTTCTGGGTAGGGGAGTCCTCTGGTCTCCAGCAAAGTCCCGGCTCCACATTAACTTTCTGGAACTGTAGCCTTCCGCTTGCCATAGAAAGCCTTCCTGCTGTCCATCAAAGGGAGGCTAGTCCAGGTGCTCACGGACAACACCACCGCCATGTGGTACTGCAATAAACAGGGCAGGGTGGGGTCACAGTCCCTTTGCCAGGATGCCTTGCGGTCTATAAATAGCTGGACTATCAAGGAATTTTCCTGGTGGTGAACCACCTGGCAGGATCATTGAATGCCAGGGCGGACGAGTTCAACGGTCGACGCCTAGCGGATCACGAAAGGCAACCACACCCAGAGGTGGCACAAGGCTTCTTCCGTAAATGAGAAGAACCTTGGCTCTTTCTGTTTGCCACCCCTGAGAGTGGGCAATGTCAACAGTTCTGCATGTTGGAGTTTGCAGGGCGTCTCTCACTTAGAGAAGCATTCCACCTGTGGAACTCGGGACTCCTTTATACTTTCCACCTATATCACCAGCCACAAGTTCTCAAGAAAATCTGGACAGACCAGGCCCAATCCTGCCTACTGGCTCCAGATTGGGCATGGAGAGTATTGTATCCAGAACTCCTGGGCGTGAACATGTGTCTTCTGGTCAGAATGCCCCTCCAGGAGGACCTGTTTTCACAGCAACAGGGCAGGTTCTGCACTTGGTCCTTTGCAGCCAGTTGTACCTCAACGAAAACTGTATACGCCTGCCGTTGGGACACATTTGTGGCTTAGTGAGGCACACGCCAGATTGATCCCCTTCGACCGAGTTATCTGACCTTTGGGAACAGTTAAGGGTTATTTTTCAGCCCTTTTGACCTTTTTAAAGTTGCCAGATCAACCCTCGTTTAAGTCATCCGTTGTGATGTGATTTTTGACCGGGCTGCAATAATTTTGACCCTTCTCCATTTGTCATGCCCCAATGGGATCCTAATCAGGTCCTGACATATCTGATGTACACGCCATTCAAGCCGTTTCGCATGTTGTCCTTTATGGCTCCTCCGTATCAAGGCTGGGCTCCTCATTGCCATCACCTCGGCAAGGCATGGGTGAGCTTCAGGTTCTTTGTGTCACTCCGCCATACACTTCATTCTTTCCAGACAAACTGGTTCCGCAGTCAGAGGCATCCTTTTTGCCAAACATTGTGATGCCATTCCACATCAGTCAAACCATCAGATTTCCGGCATTCTGAGCTTGGCTTCACCCTTCTCAGGAGGAGAGACTTCATCGCTTAGAGCACTGACCTTCTACATATATCTTAGTAAAAACCAACGGGTGGAATATCATCTCTTCATGTGGTTTGCTGGAGCGAAAGAAAGCAAGGCAGTTCAGAAGAGAACCATCTTCCGCTGGATCGTGCTGTACATTAGGATCTGCTACGAATTGGCAAAGAAGCAGCCTGCGGAAGGCTGCATGCTCATTCTACTTGGGCCAAAGCTGCTGCCACTGCGTTGATACACAAATTGCCAGTTCTAGACATTTGCCAAGCGGCTAGCAGCTACATAGGCATTCCTCCATAGGTCCACAAAGATTTATTTCCTGGACAGTTTCACCAAGAGAACCATTTTGCCCACTTGGTCTTGCAGGGCTTTCTAGTTTGAGTTCATCCACAGACCTACCTCCAAATAGGTATTGCTTTGGTATCTTTTCAGAAAGTGAGGAATCTGTGGGCTAGAATTCTCTATAGGAAAAACTACTTACCTTTGGTAACGCTCTTTCTGATAGAGACTCTATCTAGCCACAGATTTCTCGCCAATCCTCCCCATTCTGTGGTTGGACTCTATCGGTTAGTGAGATACCAGGTGTAGGAATCTGCACACTGTCAACAAATTTGCTTTTGGGGCTCTACATCTGGGGGTGCGGACAGTCTCAAAAGCAACTGATATCAGTGCACGGGAATGGTGCCTATATAGAACCGGCAAGTCATTTCTGGGGCGGAACGACATAGTAGGGAGCCGCAAGATGCCACATTTTGGCATGCAGAGGTACTACTGAAAAGTTTCTTGATCCAGTATGACCTCTGGGGAATATTCAAAAGGTGAGGAATATTTGGCTAGGTAAAGTTGCTACCAGAAAGAGCGTTACTGATGGTAAGTAACTTGTTCATGTGATACAAAGTGTACACAGGGCCTGTAAGTTGAATGTCACTAGTGGACTGCAGCACACCCCTGTGCCACCACAAGAGTGACATTGCAAAACATGACTATATGCATCTCACTATTGCCTGTCCTCCTTTTAAATACTAATAACTCACCCCAAGTAGGCCATAAATGCCCATAACCCAGGGTGCATGGTATTGGAAAGTAGAACATTTAAAGTTTAATGTTAAACGTCCTTACAGTGACAAGGCGCTAAAGGCTATTTTCACTGTAGCAGTGTCTGCTTTTACATAGAAAAGCACTGGGATAAAATATTAAAATTAATAATGTTCTCAGTCTAGGAATCCGCTACAAAATGAATCCTTGGACTTTTAAAAATATTTATTACAAGCCCAATTCACTGGTAAAGTCGGATTTGTACTAAATGTTTTGCAAAAGGTACTTTTTAAAAGTCACCTTTTACCTGCCTAAAGCGGCTAGAAGCTCATTTGCATGAGCTTCCAACTGTCTCCCAGGAGTTAAATAGCCCCTTTGATGAGGTGTAAACTTGATGCCAGAGCTCTGACAAAGACCTTGGGTGTGGGGAAGTGTTCTGCTCCGCTGACAAAATGACCATCTAAGCACTGTCCAGAAACTTAGTTAACTTCAAAGAGGCCTACTTTGTTGAAGGCAGATGTAGCTAACACTTGGACCTCTGACCCCTCCTTTGTCCCTCTAGTCAGCCAGGCACCAATCCCAGTGAGAGATGACCTACCCCAAGAAATGGTTTTTAATGGCCACAGAGCAGGGTCTGCTCATTTCTCTGGCCACCTGCACAGGGGAAGAAAAGTTCTGCCATGTTGGATTGAGGTAGAGAGGGTTACTGTGGGATGGCATGCAGTAGTGCACGCAGGAACTGCTGCAAAAATGGGTAGGGTTATGGTTGGGATCTTTTTTCCTATTGGTCAGGGAGGGGTCAGGAGTCGCCACAGGCTAGTGTCAGGCATAATTGTGGCATCCCTGCCACCCTCTACTTTAGAACTCTACTGACCTGTTGAAGACAGAAGGACTGCCCCTGATGTTGTGATGTTGAGACCTGTGAGGAGACCTGAAATGCTGAACCTGCTTCCACTTGTGCCCAGGACAAAGAAGTGTATCCCAAGGGTCAGTTGGCTGATCTCCTATTAAGCTACAGGGACACAATAAGCTGCTAGAAGCCCTTTTCATGAAGAGCCCAGCTGACCAGTTCCAACTGAAACTGCCCTGGACCTTGCGGGTAGTTTCTGCTGGAATGAGTCTTGACCCCCGCAAGTGCTGTCCCTGAGGTCCTGAGACCTTTGACCGAGTCAAAGTGTACTCCTCCTAATATCCTCCGAAACCTGGGACTTGCAAATGTTTTGGCTCCAAAGACCTCTGGAGGTCTACAACAAACCTGCCAGTTCAATCAGACGAATGTGCGTTGTCGTTGAGCCAAAGATTCAGGTTGCTCCCTCAGAGCTTTTCTGCAGCACCAAATCCGTTTCAGTGGGACATCGCAGAGAGGATATGCTGCCTCATGGAGCCCTGTTCAGCTACAGCTTGCAGCCTTGCTCCACTGGAAGAATCCAAGCTCCAAAACAGTGACTACCTCCGAACTTAGAAATATTCACTGAGCAAAAACACTAAAAGTATCTTGCCAGCGAGGGACCTTCCTTGAGCACGAATTTTGAATTTCTCCCACTTTGTGCTTTCTTGCCAAAAGTCAACAGCTTTGCTGGGACCTCGTCTAACGTCTATTCAGTGTTGTGGAGCCCTTCTCGGCCACAGCCCGCCTCCTTGCCCCCTGAGAATTTTTGACTTCCATTTCAGAGACTAAGTCAGAAGGAAAATCTTTCGCCTGGGATGAACCCCGTTTCTGGAATCGACTCACGCTCCATCGCGATTGGCCTTAAATTGTGCCTAGGTCCCGGTCAAGTGAAGCCAGATGACTGCAGCTGGTGCTTAATGTGTTTTGGTGCTATGTTTACATTTATATTTAACCCTTTTTGTGCTTGCGTCAGCCAATGTCTGACGCAAGCACCATCTGTGACGTCAGCGCGCCGCGAGGCGCTCTGACGTCACTGATTTCCCCACCGGAGCGGAGGACAGCCGCAGGTAAGGCCGCGCTCGACTCCGATGGGGAAATCTGGCCGAAAACGGCCTCCCCAGCTTTCAGGGAGGCCTCGTTTGAAAGGGGAGAGTCTCCCCTTTCAAACGAGGCCTTACTGAAAGGGTTTCCTGGCCGTGGATCGCGGCAGCGCTGCGATCCACAGCCAGGAAACCCCACTAGACACCAGGGATGTCTTTGGGGGGGTCGGCCCTCGTGGGAATGGGTCAGTTGGGGGCAATTATTTATTTAAAAATTACCTGGGTTTCCCTGGGGGGCGCGATCGCCCCCCCCACCCAAAAAGTAAAAAAATTAGCATGTAAGCATTTTTTATGGAAATAAAAAATGGCGGCGATATTGGCAGGGGGTCGGTCCTCCTGCTCAGTGGCCGACCCCCTGTGGGGGCAATTTTTTTTTTTTTATATAGCCATGTGCTTTCCGTGGGGGCCACAATCGGCCCCCAGGGAAGCCAAAGCTATTAAAAAATAATAGAGAAAGAGAGATATCTCTTTCTTTATATATATATATATATATATATATATATAGAGAGAGAGAGAGAGAGTCTCTTTCTCTCTGTAGATGATATATATGTATCTATATATATATTCACTGAAAAAACCATAGGTTTCAGGGGCGTTATAGTTAGCTGGACATTTCACTCGTACAAAACCATAGAAATTCCACTGTTATAGTTAGTTCAGCTAACTATAGCTCGCGCCCCCGCAATGCACTGCTCATGACATCACATATTACATCATTCATGGCATGGTCAGTGACATCACTGATGACATCACTATGTATGTATATATATATGTATGTATATATGTATGTATATATGTATATGTATGTGTATATGTATGTATATATGTATGTATATATGTATGTATATATATGTATTCACTGAAAAAACCATAGGTTTTAGGGACAGTTATAGTTACTTGGACATTGCACTCGTACAAAACCCGTGAAATTCCCCCGTTATAGTTAGTTCAGCTAACTATAACTCGCGCCCCCGCAATGCACTGCTGATGACGTCACATATTACATCACTCATGACATGGTCAGTGACATCACTGATGACATCACTGATGACATCTCAAATGACATCACTGATGACATCATCCAGTGACTGTGTGTTTCTGTAAAGTTTAAATATTTTTAAAATATATAGGAAAAGACGTATTGAAGAATGAGTGGGTGTCTAAGTATCTGTATGGATGATTTAGTAGGTGCGTGACTGACTCTATAAGTGAGTGATTTAACGTATCTTACTGAATGCATGGGTTAGTGACTAAACTGGGTGTATGTCTGTATCCGTCTGTCTGTTGCTGTGTAAGTGGCTGCATGTGTTTGTGAATAGCTAAATGATTTTCTATATGAGTTATTGAATGCTTGTCTGAGTATCTGTATGGGTGCCTGAGTGTTTGTGTGGGAGGGGTGTGTGCAACTCTGTGCATAGATGTGTGAGTGGGTGATTCACTGGGTGGATGGTTTCAAGAGTGCATCTGTGATAGACTGTATGGGTGGGTAAGTGTGTGTAAGAGTGTGTTAGTGAGTGAATGTATGTCCCAGTGGTACATGTGTGAGTAACTACATATGTGAAAGGCAGTATATATGTGTGTTGGAGTATATAAATAGCTATAAGCAAGAGTGAGTGATTGTGATAGTGGCTGTATGGATGATTGTGTGCTTGTATCAGTGATTGTATAAGAGCTTAACAATGTGCTACTATTTGTATGAGTAAGTGAGCTGGTGTGTGTATAACTGTATAGGTGAGTAAATGGCAGTGTGTTTAATTATTTGCATGACTGACTAGGTGTGTGAGTATCTCTATGGATGAGTGGCGTTGTTTGAGTGTCTATATAGGAGTAAGAGTGCATATGATAGTCCTGTACTGAGTGACCGTAAGTATGAGTGACTGTACGGGTGAGTGAGTGGATGTGTGTGTGTAGACCTAAGAATCAGTGAGTGGGTATGTAGTTATTGGTGTTGGAGTGTCTATGGTTTTGCGAATGGCAGTCTGTAATTTAGAGTAGGTGTATCAAAGATTATATTAGGGTGTGAGGAGGTGCATCAGATTATCACGTGGATGATGTCATCAGTGATGTCATTTGAGATGTCATCAGTGATGTCATCAGTGATGTCACTGACCATGTCATGAGTGATGTAATATGTGACGTCATCAGCAGTGCATTGCGGGGCGCGAGTTATAGTTAGCTGAACTAACTATAACGGGGAATTTCACGGGTTTTGTACGAGTGCAATGTCCAAGTAACTATAACTGTCCCTAAAACCTATGGTTTTTTCAGTGAATTTCAAAGGTTTTTTAAATGCTAATTTGTAACTATAACGTGTCTGAAACCTATGGTTTTTTCAGTGAATTTCAAAGGTTTTTTAAATGCTAATTTGTAACTATAACGTGTCTGAAACCTATGGTTTTTTCAGTGAATTTCAAAGGTTTTTTAAATGCTAATTTCTAACTATAACGTGCCTGAAACCTACGGTTTTTTCAGTGAATTTCAAAGGTTTTGTAAATGACAATTTTTAAAAGTATTAATTGTTATATTAATTTTTTTCATACTGATTTACTACATATTTAGAAACAATTTTTTTTACATATTTTATTTGTCAAATTACATTGTAATTACATTATACATTACATTACAAAAAATACTTTCTCAGAATGAATTACTTTAGTTTAAATACTTTGCAGATAGGCAATAGACTTTTAAGTACAGTAGTTACAGTTGTTGCAATGGGCAACACATTTTCAAACACAATGCAACATTCAGCTCAATGTGAATTTTTAGTTAAATGCAATTAGTTACTTTATGGATTACTTTTGTAACCACAGGACTGGATCCTAGATTCAGTCCTGGTACATCTCCTGTAAACAGTTGAGTAAAAGCGTTTTGGTTACAGTCGTGATTTTTAAGGAATATTATTGTATTTTAAAAGTTGACACTTTGAAACTTTTTCTCATAGAATCACCAATGTTATCCTATGGAAGGAAATTCACTTAGCAGGTAAAAACTGTTATCGTTACTTTTTCTTACTCAGTGTTGGATCCTGGATCCAGCACTGGTGCATCTCCTGTAAACAGTTGAAAGAATGCGTTTAAGTCATACAGGCGATTTTTAAGGAATATTTGTAGTTTGTGAAAATCAACACTTTGAAACTTTTTGCTGAAAACCAGTCAATGTTAGCCTATGAAGGAAATTCAAGTTACCGGTAAGTACGGTTAAAATTACTTTTGAGGATCAGTACTGGGCTGAAACATGCAGCACTGAGGTCTCTCCTGATAACAGGTGAGTAAATCGGAATTCGTATTTCGGCTGATTTTAGAGGAATATTTTAAAGTTCCAAAACTCCACACTTAGAAGAATTTCCAAGTGAAACCAGTCAATGTTAGCCTATGGAAGGAAATTCAAGTTACTGGTAAGTACGGTTAAAATTACTTTTCAGGACCAGTACTGGGCTGAAAGATGCAGCACTGAGGTCTCTCCTGATAACAGGTGAGTAAATCAGAATTCGGATTTCGGCTGATTTTAGAGGAATATTTGTATGTTTGAAAAATCAACACTTAGAAGAATTTCCAAGTGAAACCAGTCAATGTTAGCCTATGAAGGAAATTCAAGTTACCGGTAAGTACGGTTAAAATTACTTTTCAGGATCAGTACTGGGCTGAAAGATGCAGCACTGAGGTCTCTCCTGATAACAGGTGAGTAAATCGGAATTCGTATTTCGGCTGATTTTAGAGGAATATTTTAAAGTTCCAAAACTCCACACTTAGAAGAATTTCCAAGTGAAACCAGTCAATGTTAGCCTATGAAGGAAATTCAAGTTACCGGTAAGTACGGTTAAAATTACTTTTCAGGATCAGTACTGGGCTGAAAGATGCAGCACTGAGGTCTCTCCTGATAACAGGTGAGTAAATCGGAATTCGTATTTCGGCTGATTTTAGAGGAATATTTTAAAGTTCCAAAACTCCACACAGAAGAATTTCCAAGTGAAACCAGTCAATGTTAGCCTATGGAAGGAAATTCAAGTTACTGGTAAGTACGGTTAAAATTACTTTTCAGGACCAGTACTGGGCTGAAAGATGCAGCACTGAGGTCTCTCCTGATAACAGGTGAGTAAATCAGAATTCGGATTTCGGCTGATTTTAGAGGAATATTTGTATGTTTGAAAAATCAACACTTAGAAGAATTTCCAAGTGAAACCAGTCAATGTTAGCCTATGAAGGAAATTCAAGTTACCGGTAAGTACGGTTAAAATTACTTTTCAGGATCAGTACTGGGCTGAAAGATGCAGCACTGAGGTCTCTCCTGATAACAGGTGAGTAAATCGGAATTCGTATTTCGGCTGATATTAGAGGAATATTTTAAAGTTCCAAAACTCCACACAGAAGAATTTCCAAGTGAAACCAGTCAATGTTAGCCTATGAAGGAAATTCAAGTTACCGGTAAGTACGGTTAAAATTACTTTTCAGGATCAGTACTGGGCTGAAAGATGCAGCACTGAGGTCTCTCCTGATAACAGGTGAGTAAATCGGAATTCGTATTTCGGCTGATTTTAGAGGAATATTTTAAAGTTCCAAAACTCCACACTTAGAAGAATTTCCAAGTGAAACCAGTCAATGTTAGCCTATGAAGGAAATTCAAGTTACCGGTAAGTACAGTTAAAATTACTTTTCAGGATCAGTACTGGGCTGAAAGATGCAGCACTGAGGTCTCTCCTGATAACAGGTGAGTAAATCGGAATTCGTATTTCGGCTGATTTTAGAGGAATATTTTAAAGTTCCAAAACTCCACACTTAGAAGAATTTCCAAGTGAAACCAGTCAATGTTAGCCTATGAAGGAAATTCAAGTTACCGGTAAGTACGGTTAAAATTACTTTTCAGGATCAGTACTGGGCTGAAAGATGCAGCACTGAGGTCTCTCCTGATAACAGGTGAGTAAATAGGAATTCGTATTTCGGCTGATTTTAGAGGAATATTTTAAAGTTCCAAAACTCCACACTTAGAAGAATTTCCAAGTGAAACCAGTCAATGTTAGCCTATGAAGGAAATTCAAGTTACCGGTAAGTACGGTTAAAATTACTTTTCAGGATCAGTACTGGGCTGAAAGATGCAGCACTGAGGTCTCTCCTGATAACAGGTGAGTAAATCGGAATTCGTATTTCGGCTGATTTTAGAGGAATATTTTAAAGTTCCAAAACTCCACACTTAGAAGAATTTCCAAGTGAAACCAGTCAATGTTAGCCTATGAAGGAAATTCAAGTTACCGGTAAGTACAGTTAAAATTACTTTTCAGGATCAGTACTGGGCTGAAAGATGCAGCACTGAGGTCTCTCCTGATAACAGGTGAGTAAATCGGAATTCGTATTTCGGCTGATTTTAGAGGAATATTTTAAAGTTCCAAAACTCCACACTTAGAAGAATTTCCAAGTGAAACCAGTCAATGTTAGCCTATGAAGGAAATTCAAGTTACCGGTAAGTACGGTTAAAATTACTTTTCAGGACCAGTACTGGGCTGAAAGATACAGCACTGAGGTCTCTCCTTATAACAGGTGAGTAAATCGGAATTCCTATTTCGGCTGATTTTAGAGGAATATTTGCACAATGGTGAAGGGAGGGGCGGGGCCTGAGGTGACATCTTTGCAAACGCGCCCCGTGGCGCGTTTTAAGTTGGGGGATTAAGTTCCCTTGAATCCTGAGGGTCCCTAGGGGCCAACTAGACCACCAGGAACCTCCAATATGCGCCAGGGGCTGCGTTGCAGAGACGTGTAGAGAGGCCACACCCCTTTTACACCTCTCTGCAACGCAGCTCTGTGGCGCTTTCTGGATGTACCTGTTGGGCTAGTTGGCCCCCAGGGACCCTCAGGATTGAAGGGGATTTAATTCCCCATCTTAAAACGCGCCACGGGGCCTGTTTGCACACATGTCACCTCAAGCCCCGCCCCTCCCTTCACCACTGTGCAAACGCGCCCGTGGCGCGTTTTAAGTTGGGGGATTAAGTCCCCTTGAATCCTGAGGGTCCCCGGAGTCCAACTAGCCCACCATATACCTCCAAAAAGCGCCATAGAGCTGCGTTGCAGAGAGGTGTAAAAGGGGCGTGGCCTCTGTACACCTCTCTGCAAGGCAGCCCCTGGCGCATACTGGAGGTTCCTGGTGGGCTAGTTGGCCCCAGGGACCCCCAGTATTCAAGGGGAATTCGTTCCCCTCTGCAAACGCGCCAGGGGCGCGTTTGCAGAGTGGTGAAGGAAGGGGCGGGGCCTGCGGGCCCGATCGTTTTTTTATTTTTTTTTATTTTTTTTTTGGGGGAGAGGGGCCGCGTGGCCCCCTCCCGGGCCACTACTTGCCCCGGGGCCCCATCCCCCGGGGCTGGCCCTCTCGTTGGGGACTGTGGGGGTCCCCAATCCCCCACAGTCCCGCCGGCTCCCCGTGTCCTAGGGGAGCCGGCATTGCTTTACACATGGGGAGCTGCTAAGATGCAGCTCCCCATGTGGAAAGCAGTCGGCTTTGGATATTGGAAGAGAGAGCAGGTTTCCTGCTCTCTCTTCCAATATCCAAAGCAAGTTTGCAATGACAGGACGGGAGCCGCGAGGCTCCCGTCCTGTCATTGCAAACAGCAGTGTCCCGGGGTAGGCACCCCGGGACACTGCAGGAGCCGGCCCTGGGGGTGGTGGTCCCCAGGGCCATCAAGGGCTCCAGGAGGGGGCCGCGCGGCCCCCTCCCATTCAGTGCACAGCCCCGGGAGGTGGTGGTCCCCGGGGCTCTGGGGGTCCAAAACGGACCCCCATTGTAATTTTTCTTAGTGCCCCGGGAGGTGGTGGTCCCGGGCGTGTGGGGCTGGAGCCCCCACACAGGTTTTTAATTAAAAAAAGAAGCCCCGGGGAGGTGGTGGTCCCGGGGCTGCGGGAGGGCTCAGAGCCCTCCCGCACCATTGTACATAAAGCCCCGGGGGTGGTGGTCCCCGGGGCTTGGGGGCCCTTAGAGGCCCCCACACATAAAATTAACCCCCCAGCATGCCCCCGGGACTTGGGCCACCCGGGGCCAATTAACATCGAAGCGCGGGAGACCGCACTTCGATTTTTTTCGGCAGGGTTCGCGCTCCCTGAGCGCATCCTGCCGATTTTTAAAAAAAAATTTTTTTTTGCCCAGGGGGTCCTTGTGGGACCCCTGAGCAAACCTAGGGGGTCAGGGTGTTTCTACCCTCCCCCCTTTGTGCGCTTTGCGCACTTGTTTCTGTCCCTCGGTTCTACCGAGGGACAAAATGGCTGCCAACATTTCCTGAATTGGAATGTTGACAGCCAGCTGACAACCAATTAACATGCAGCTCGTGATCGGGAGGGTGCGCGAATCCTCCGTGCCCATAGATATATATGTACTTTTACTTTTTGATTTTCTCAGCAACTACTGAACGGATTTACACCATTTAACAAAAGGGTTCTTTCTGAACCAAGAACTACCTCTTTGCCAAATTTGGTGTAATTCCGTTCAGCAGTTCGGGCTGTAGCCGTGTCTAAAGTTTCCTATGGGAAAATGCATGGGGAAAACGCGTTTTGGGACCCCCTTTTTCTCGGCCCCGCTTGACGTATCACCCCGAGACTTTCAGGGTAGGAGCGGACCGGAGCGCCCCACGAAGTTTGAAAATTTCGCGAAGATACGTCAACCGGCAAGAGAGTTATTTCAAATAGAATGTCGCGGATTTCCTATGGATAATAGGTTGTAACTATAACTATCTACTGGCGACCGCCAGTAGATAATATATGTGTATATTGATGCATATATATACATAAGTACAGAGTGAATGATATATAAATGCATCTATATACATATATATATATATATATATATAGATATATATAAATATATGTAGAGATAAAATCATATATATATGTATATGGGAAAGGAGGATTCCGTGACTGCCTTCACTCGCATTGCGCCGCCATCATGGAAGAACACGGAAAGGTAGCACTTGGAACAGCGAGCTCACACCAAGTAGTAAGTTGCAGAAGTCTTTTTTATTTTTACATTTTCATTGATGCAAAGTGCAAATAGTGCAAAAATAGAAACAAAAACGACCTACGCGTTTCGGCCTGCGGCCTTCGTCTGGATCAAAGTGTAAAAGTGAAGATAGTGCTTTATAGGAGGTTGGTAGGACCCTCCCCCCTTTAAAAAAAAGAAAAATCCATTGCTTTTCAGCTATTAAAGGAACATTACACATTTTTAGCCAAACCAGTACTTTTCTTTTTCTATTTTTGATTGCCAGCTTTATGCGTTGCTGTTACTGACAAGTTGCTGAAGACTTTTGACAATATAACCGTTGGAACAAGGTAATCATTTGTAACCAATGTGTGCAGAATACCGGGTGAAGTACCCATTAGCAATTGATACTTATACAGTACTTTGATGGTTTTGCACAATATTATTTTCAAAAAATTACATAAATCAATAAATAAATAAAATCCGTTATAAAAATTTAGTTGGAACACATTGCAATTAATGATTCATGATTTCATTTGATCACATTCCTTGACAATTCTAAAAGTCACATTGGAACGAAGTCACTAAAATCATTATTAACCGCACAAAAAGTGCAGTGCATAATAAAGTGCAGAAGACAACATGATTTTAAATGTGTCAAGGTGCCAACTATTAAAATGTGCAAAAATGCAAAAAAAATGTAAACAATATTCCAGTTGTTATACTATATCTGGATACCAGATGTTATAAAGTGCCAAGTGCTATAGGAATTGTAAACATTAATGCTGCTATGTTGTAAAAGTACATCACACTCTTGTAAACATTCATGCATTATAATTTTGGTAAAGTACCCAAAAAAAAAAAAGAATAATTACAATGACCATTTACGTGGAGATTGAGCGGTGGCAGTTGATTCCTTTCGACTTGCCTCCTGAAGTTTGTGAAGTTATTCTGGCAGCCAGGCGTCCACTAAAGTGGTATATGCCTGCAGGTGGAACAAATTTGTGGCATGGTGGATCCCCTTTCTGCCCCTCTTTCTGAAGTACTACTGTTCCTTCTTTGGCCCAGCAGGGCTCTGCTCTGGGCACTATCAAGGGCTACCTTTCTGCTATTTCTGCCTTTCTCAGGCTCCCTGATCAGCCCTCACTTTTCAAGTCCCCTGTTGTAAATAGATTTCTCAAAGGCATTACACACCTTTTTCCCCCTATTCCTTTCGTGATGCCTCAGTGGGACTTGAATCTGGTTCTGACATACTTAATGTGCCCTCCCTTTGAGCCCCTTCACAACTGTCCTCTTCGTCTTTTAAATCAAGACAAATCAAATCAGGGACATTTGTACAGCACACATATCACTCGAAAGTCTCATGGTGCTTGCAGACGGCTCTGATAGAGTACTCGTTTAGTTGTCGAATAGCCATGTTTTCAACTTTTTGCGAAAGCAGATATGATCTGAGATAGTACGTAAGTTCCAGGGAAGTTTATTCCAGGAGACAGGAGCAATATAGGAAAAAGACCTTCCTCCGTATCTCGCAGTGCGGATTCTGAGGGGTGTGAGAAGGGATTCATTGCTCGATCTTAGCGACCTACAAGGCTGGTACCAACGTAGTTTTTGGACCAGTACCCGGGCCTTTTCCATACATGTTTTTATGTGTTAGACAGAGAGTCTTAAATAGGACTCTCTGTCTGACTGGGAGCCAATGTAGAGATCTCAGACAAGAGGCAGACGGGGATCTTGGCGGGAGATTCAGAACCAGTCTGGCCGCAGTGTTCTGCAAGATCTGGAGTTTAGTGAGAAGGCCTTCGTTTATTGAGGACAGCAGGGCATTTCCATAGTCTATGCGATTTATTATCAGTCCCTGGACTAATGGTTTCCTGGCCTCCATCGGAATCCATTTGAAGACCTTTCGTAGATTACGCATCACTCCAAAACATGAGCCGATTATGTGATTGGTCTGATTTTTCATTGACATTTGACTGTCCATGTGGAAGCCTA
Source organism: Calotriton arnoldi (assembly GCA_963921515.1). Classification (NCBI taxonomy): domain Eukaryota; kingdom Metazoa; phylum Chordata; class Amphibia; order Caudata; family Salamandridae; genus Calotriton; species Calotriton arnoldi. The sequence goes on along the minus strand of CAWUFW010000994.1, from coordinate 2,918,767 downwards.
AATTCCGTACCGTCGGTTTGGGTGTTGGACAAGGGCCAAGGTTCGGGGGCCACCAGTCATGAGACCAATGCTCGTGAGCCTTGCCGAAGAGCATGATCTCGGACTTGCCTCCGTTTAATTGGAGATGGTTTGTACTCATCCACCTGTCAATGTGGGACATACATTTTTTTTAAACGCTGTTTTGTTTCTGATGGGTCTGGTCCAAGAGTGACCAGGATCTGCGGGTCGTCAGCATACGACACGACATCAAAACCATAAGATCTGATCACCTTGGCCAGTGGCGTCATGTACAGATTAAAAAGAGTCGGACTCAAGATGGAGCCCTGTGGTACGCCTATCTTGACCGGTCTGTTACATGAAACAGTGTTTCCCACCTAGACCGTTGTAACACGGTCTGTTGGATAACTTTTAAACCATTTTAGGGCGTTCCCCCTGACACCAATCTCCCAGAGCCGATGTTCTAGAATGCTATGGGAGATGGTGTCAAAGGCAGCGGATAGGTCGAGCAGGACAAGAATTATTGACTGACGTTTGTCCAGAGCTAATCTGATGTTGTCTGTTACCTCCACCAATGCTGTCTCTGTGCTATGGACCGCCCTGAAACCCGACTGTGAAGGATCCAGTAGCCCATGGCTCTCTAGATAAGTGACAAGCTGTTGGTTTACTAATGATTCCAGCATTTTCCCGAAATAGGGAAGCAGCGAAATGGGGCGATAGTTCAGGCAGAGATTAGGATCAGCTGTGGTTTTTTTTAGAATAGGCCTTACCCTGGCAACTTTCCATAGTTTCGGGAATTCAGCTTCCGATTGATTTATTAAATAAGTTGGTTAAATTTTCCAATAACACCGGCGCGATGATTAAAAAGAATTTAGGAGGGACAGTCAGTGGGGGAACCTGAATTTATTTTCTGCCCGACAGTTGCCACTGACTCGATGTTGCAACTAACAAATTCGTCCAGGGTATACGGAGGGTCTGAGGGCAGGCTAAACGCATTTTCTGAATGGTCATTAATTATTTGGGACGGAAAGGAGTGATGAATTGTGGCGATTTTGTCTTCAAAAAATTTGGAGAGAGAATCAGTCCATTCTTGGGAATTTGGGGTTAGTAGCTGGGTGGGAGGAATTGTGAATTCTTTTAGGATTCTGTAGAGCTCCTTACAGGAGTTCTCTGCCTTGTCTATTCGGTTTAAAAGAAAAATATATTTTGCTTGCTTGATGTCCTCCATGTAGCCATGGTGGATGTTTTTATATGTTTCGCGGTCGATCCTTTCTTTGCTTTTTCTCCATTTACGCTCTGCTGCTCTGCACGAGAGCTTCACTATCTTTAGTTGCTCCGTGAACCAGGGAGCAGCCCTAGGTTTAACTTTAACCTTAGTAAAAGGGGCTATTCTATCTAGTGCGGCCGTGATGGCCTTTTCAAAAGCAGTTGTCGCAAGGTTGATGTTTTCCTTCTGGCTTGACTGAGACAGACTAAAATGTTTTGAGAACAGAGATGGAGTGACTTTACGCCAAGACCTTCGCCATATTAGTTCACTTTTGGGGTCCTCTTTGATCCTATGGGCAGGAATAGCAAATTTTATTAGATAGTGATCTGACCATAGCAGTGGAATGGGAGGTTCAACGATGATATCTGAAGAGTTAGAGAAAAGGAGATCAAGCCTATGGCCTGCGTTATGGGTGGGACCTGTTACCAATTGGGTCAACCCTAATATATTCATATTTGTGATCAGCTGATCTGTGTCCGAATTCGACAATATTTTAGCATGATAGTTAAAATCCCCTATTAGGAAAAAGGAATCAGATGCCAATATATGCGGAGCGATTATCTCCAATAATTTATCTAAGAAATCGCTTTTAGGACCGGGAGGTTGGTATATTAGGGCTCCCCTCCAGGTGCCCCCAATTAGGCCTTCAATTCTGAAGATACATAACTCTAAATGGCCTGAGCTTATGGTTTCTAAGGAGGTGATACCTCATTAAAGACTGCCTTCCTGGTGGCCATCACTTCCGCTAGGCGGGAGCGTGAGCTCCAGGCTCTTTCTTGTAAGCCTCCTTTCCTTTCAGTCCATCCGGACAAGGTTGTGCTCAGGCCCCGTCCTTCCTTTTTGCCAAAAGTGGTTACGGCCTTTCACATTGGGCAGACTATTACCTTGCCCACCTTCTTTCCGCCTCCGCATCCTTCCAGAGAGGAAGAGAGGCTCCACCGTCTGGACCCAAAACGTGCGCTCTCTTTTTATCTCAACCGCACACAGCAGTTCCGGGTGGACGACCAGCTTTTTGTTAGCTACGTTGGCACCAAGAAAGGTCGGGCGGTCCATAAGAGAACCATCTCCCGCTGGGTTGTCTTATGTATCGTAGCCTGTTACTCTTTGGCTAAAAAAGAACCTCCGGTGGGGCTGCGTGCTCATTCCACCAGAGCTACTGCAGCCACTACTGCATTGGGACGTGGTGTCCCCCTGCAAGACATCTGTCAGGCAGCCACGTGGGCCTCGCTGCACACGTTTACCAAGCATTATTGCCTGGACAGCCAAGCCCGGAGAGACGCCTTCTTCGGCCGTTCTGTTCTCCGTGACTTTCTGTTGTGATCTTAGTTCGCAGACCCACCACCGGGGTTGGTATTGCTGGGGTATCTATTCTAAGGTAAGGAATCTATCACTATGTGTTTCTTTCAGATGAACAAGTTACTTACCTTCGGTAACAATATATCTGTAAGAAACATTTGTAGTGATAGATTCCTTACCGCCCCACCCATCCTCCGCGTTCTGCGAACTGATTTCTTGGGTTAAGGTCATCCCTTTCAGGGCCTGGCTCTGCGTTCCTGGCGCGGACAATCGTGTACAAAACTGACGTCAGCGCGCGTGGGCGGTGTCTAAGTAGCGCCCGCGACGTCATCTCGGCGACCACAACGCCAACGACGGACGCGGAGCCGCACGACGCCACCTACCGACGTGCAGGGGTACTGCTGACGAAAACTTTCCGGATCCAGTCCGACGCCTGGGGATATTCTAAGGTAAGGAATCTATCACTACTAATGTTTATTACAGATATATCGTTACCGAAGGTAAGTAACTTGTTCTTCTTGTTCCGTTGGTGTACCCTAATTGCAATTGATGTAAAGTACAAAATTTAATACGGTACCCAATACAGGTAAATGATCACATACATGTGATGTAATATTAATAATGGCTCAACTTTCTTTTAGGTCTGATGGAAAATATCCATGTTAATCTACCCAGGTTATTTATTTTGACCTATATGTGCCCACACATATACGAAAACGGATTTAATTAATTCTATATAATTTTATCTATGTGCTCCCATAGACATTTCCTACGCTACAGTTACATCATTGCTAATCAGTTTTGATCTGCATGAACAGGTCTACCAATTATACTTCCTCCTCTGTTAATAAAGTGCTAATACTGGACTTAAAAGCTGGTTAAACCAAATTCATACTGAAAATGTATATCAAACACATCATACATAAAAATTATAGTTCTCTTCATCAAGACAGATTATAGGAAGGTATGTAATTCTGCATCGGCATTGAGTCCCCATGGTGTTTCTGTTCCCATCATCACTATCCACTTGGACTCTGCTTTTCTGATGTTCAGGGGGATGTGTTCAATGCCATAAAATGTCAAGTTTTCAAAGTTGCCTTCATGGTCTTTCCACACATGTTTTGAAATGGCATAAGTAAAATCCTTGTTTTTAATTGCCCTCAGATGTTGACGAATACGTAATTTCAGTTTGTTTACTGTACTCCCAATGTACTTTTTACCACATTCACATTGCAGGGCATATTCTCTCCATAATTCTGATTTTCTCCCCTATCAAGTTATTTACTACTTGTCGATTTTGACTATGTTTGCACGCCTTACATTTTGGGCATTTGTAAAAACCACTCACTTTCAGCCATTGACTCTTGCTTCCACTTTTGTCTGCTTTCTGATAATGGCTGTGTGTCAGCAGGTCCCCAATGGAAGGAGCCTTTTTATAGGTGATATTTGGATGAGTAGATGTGCAGTCCTTCACCTGTAGACAAAATCTTCCAATGTTTTTGTAGAGCATCTCTTATCATATTTCTGGAAATGTTAAATTGTGTAATATATCTTATCATTTCCTCATCAGATTGATCTTTTTGTTTCTCCTTGATGCTCTTTGGATATAACAGGGATACCCTCTCTTTTTTCATGGCCCTTGTTTTGGCATTGTCTAGTACCACCACCGGATATCCTCTTCTCAGGAACCTACTATACATTTGATCAATCTGTTCCAAAAATTCTTGATCTTCCAAGCAGTTCCTACGTGCTCGAAGATGATCTATATATATATATATATATATATATATATATATATATATTCACTGAAAAAACCATAGGTTTCAGGGACGTTATAGTTAGAAATTAGCATTAAAAAATCCTTAGAAATTCACTGAAAAAACCATAGGTTTCAGGGGCGTTATAGTTAGTTGGACATTTCACTCGTACAAAACCGGTGAAATTCCCCCGTTATAGTTAGTTCAGCTAACTATAACTCGCGCCCCCGCAATGCACTGCTGATGACATCACATATTACATCACTCATGACATGGTCAGTGACATTACTGATGACATCACTGATGACATCTAAAATGACATCATCCAGTGACTGTGTGTTTCTGTAAAGTTTAAATATGTTTAATATATATAGGGAAAGGCGTATTGAAGAATGAGTGGGTGTATAAGTGTCTGAATGGATGATTTAGTAGGTGTGTGACTGACTCTATAAGTGAGTGATTAAACATATCTTACTGAATGCACGGGTTAGTGACTAAACTGTGTGAATGTCTGTATCCGTGTGTCTGTTGGTGTGTAAGCGGCTGCATGGGTTTGTGAATAGCTACATGAGTGTCTATATGGGTTATTGATTTGTTGTCTGAGTATCTGTATGGGTGCCTGAGTGTTTGTGTGGGTGGGGTGTGTGTGACTCTGAGCATAGATGTGTGAGTGGGTGATTCACTGGGTGCATGGTTTCAAGAGTGCATCTGTGATGGACTGTATGGGTGGGTGAGTGTGTGTATGGGTGTGTTAGTGAGTGAATGTATATCTCAGTGGTACATGTGTGAGTAACTACATATGTGAAAAGTAGTATATATGTGTGTTGGAGTACATAATTGGCTACAAATGAGAGTGTGTTATTGTGAGAGTGGCTGTATGGATGAGTGTGTGCTTGTATCATTGATTGTATAAGAGCGTAAGAATGTGCTAGTATTTGTATGAGTAATTGAGCTGGTGTGTGTATAACTATACATCTGAGTAAATGGGAGTGTGATTAATTATTTGCACGAATGACTAGGTGTGTGAGTACCTCTATGGATGAGTGGCGGTGTGTGAGTGTCTATATAGGTGTATGAGTGCATGTGATAGTCCTGTACTGAGTGACCGTAAGTATGAGTGACTGTACGGGTGAGTGAGTGGATGTGTGTGTAGACCTAAGAATCAGTGAGTGGGTATGTAGTTATTGGTGTTGGAGTGTCTATGGTGTTGAGAATGGTAGTGTGTAATTTAGAATGGGTGTATCAAAAGTTATATTAGGGTGTGAGAAGATGCATGAAATGTTCACATGGATGATGTCATCAGTGATGTCATTTGAGATGTCATCAGTGATGTCACTGACCATGTCATGAGTGATGTAATATGTGACGTCATCAGCAGTGCATTGCGGGGGCGCGAGTTATAGTTAGCTGAACTAACTATAACGGGGGAATTTCACGGGTTTTGTACGAGTGAAATGTCCAACTAACTATAACGCCCCTGAAACCTATGGTTTTTTCAGTGAATTTCTAAGGTTTTTTAATGCTAATTTCTAACTATAACGTCCCTGAAACCTATGGTTTTTTCAGTGAATTTCTAAGGTTTTTTTAATGCTAATTTCTAACTATAACGTCCCTGAAACCTATGGTTTTTTAAGTGAATTTCAAAGGTTTTTTAAATGCTAGTCTCTAACTATGTCTACAGAGGTAGGACATGTGAAGAAAGAAGAAAAAACGCACAGAAAGAAGCAAAAGAAATGCAGAAAGAAGCAACAGAAGTCCACAAAGCCGAAGAAAAGTGCAGGAAGAAGCAAGACATGTGCAGAAAGAACCAACAGAGGAGCAGAAAGACGCCTTGTTCCAAAATCATCCTGTGCCCACAACTTTTTCAGATGGGTACTGGTGGTAACTGACTCTGACTAACCAGGCCTAGAGCCAGTGCTATGGTAAAAGACACTTGGAATACAGTGAAAACACCTACATACACTAGGGAACACTATGCGTTGGGGTACCCCTGTGATTAGCATGACCTCCGCTGTAAGGCCCTAGTACATAATAGGGCAGGGGGATTAAAACTACCTCTTAAAACGCGCTACGGGGCGAGTTTGCACAGTGGTGAAGGGAGGGGGCGGGCCTGATGTGACATGTGTGCAAACACGCCCTGTGGCGCATTTTAATTTGGGGAATTAATTCCTCTTCAATCCTTAGGGTCCCTGAGGCCCAACTAGCCCACCACGTACCTCCAGTAAGCGCCACAGGGCTGCGTTGCAGAGAGGTGGCCCAGGCCACGCCCCTTTTTACACCACTCCCTTTGACCCCATCCCCCGGGGCCTGGCCTCTCGTTGGGGACCGTGGGGGGAGCCCAATGCCCCCACGGTCCCTGCCGGCTCCCCGCGTCCTGCGGGAGCCGGCATTGCTTTTCCACAAGGGGAGTTGCTGACATGCAGCTCCCCTTATGGAAAAGCAATTCTGCTTTGCTTCATTGAGCCGCGAGGCTCCCGCCCTGTCATTGCAAACAGCAGTGTCCCGGGGGTGGGCACCCCGGGACACTGCAGGAGCCGGCCCTGGGGGGTGGCGGTCCCCAGGGCCATGAAGGGCCCCAAGAGGGGGGCCGCGCGGCCCCCCTCCCAACAATTGCACAGCCCCGGAGAGGTGGTGATCCCCGGGGGTACATTATGGACCCCCGAATTTAAATACTAGTGCCCCGGGGAGGTCTTTTATCTTTTTTTAAAAAGCTCCGGGGGTGGCGGTCCCCGGGACAGCGGGGGGGGACGTGTGCCCCCGCTAAATAATTAATGAAAGCCCCGGGGGGTGGTGGTCCCCGGGGCTGCGGGGGGGGGCTGTGTGCCCCCCACAAATATTTATAGAAAGCCCCGGGGGGTGGCGGTCCCCGGGGCTGCGGGGGGCCATGAGCCCCCCACAAATATTTATGGAAAGCCCTGGGGGGTGGCGGTCCCTGGGGCTGCGGGGGCCTCCTTGGGCCCCCGCTATTACATTTTCGCATGCCCCCGGGACTTGGCCCACCCGGGGGCTAAATATTAACGAAGCGCGGGAGACCGCGCTACGTTTTTTTTGTCTTCACGGCGGGATTCGCAGATCATACGCGAATTTCACCATTTAAAAAAAAATAAAATGCTTTTTTTGGGCCCTGGGGGTCCTTGTGGGACCCCCTGAGCAGGCCTAGGGGGTCAGGGTGTTTCTACCCTGCCCCCTTTTCTTGTTTTGCGCCTTAGTTTTTCTGTTTTCTTGTGCCTCGGTTCTACCGAGGCACAAGATGGCTGCCAACACTTCCTGTTTTGGAGTGTTGACAGCCAATTAGCATGAAGCTCGTGGTCGGGAGGGTCAGCGGATCCTCCGTGCCTCTAAATATCAAATCTTTTATTTTTGATTTTCTCAGCAACTACTGAACGGATTTACACCATATTTAAAAAGGTCGCTTTCTGAGCCAAGCAGTACCTTTTGCCAAATTTGGGGTAAATCCGTTCAGTAGTTTCGGCTGTAGCCTTGCATAAAGTTTCCTATGGGAAATTGATTTTTGACTCTTTTTAATTTCTCTGGAATTAGTGAACGGATTTACACCATTTTAAAAAAGGGCGCTTTCTGAACCAAGCACTACCTTTTTGCCAAATTTGGTGTAATTCCGTTCAGCAGTTCGGGCTGTAGCCGTGTCTAAAGTTTCCTATGGGAATTAACATGGAGAAAACACGTTTTGGGACCCCCCTTTTTTCTCGGCCCCCGCTTGCCGAATCACCCCGAAACTTTCAAGATAGGAGCTGACCGGAGCGGGCCATACGTTTTGGAAATTTTGCGAAGATTCGTCAACTGGCGCCAAAGTTATTGGGAAAAGAATGTTACGAATTTCCTATGGATAATAGGTCCTAACTATAACTATCTACTGGCGACCGCCAGTAGATAATATATATATATATATATATGTATCTTTTAAGGGAATACTGGCAGGAATATGGTGGTTTTCTATGCAGCAAACCTACTAATGGAATTGTAATTTTAAAGGAGACACAGTGGCAAACTACTAGAGATTTAACACTACAAAGACCAGAGTGCTTTACAGCCACGCCCACTATGGCAATTAACTTAAAAGCGCTGCAAATACGGCGCGAAACTGTATAGCTTTGCCTTCTGATGACACCAGTGATCAAGGGCTGAGATAGCCTGAAACGCGTTTGGACAAGAGCAACTTGCTGTTAGGAGCTACCGTTTTTCTTGCCACCTTGCAGAATAAAAGGTTGTTAATCGCTGATGTGTGGTGCCTCTATCTAGGGCAGCAGCATATGGTTTATATATATGTATCTATATACATATATATGTGTATATAGATACATATATAAACATGCGTACAGGGTGAATGATATATAAATGTATCTATATACATATATATGTATATAGATACATATATATATGTAGAGATAAAATCATATATATGTGTATATATATATATATATATAACGAAAACGAACCAAATGAAGAGCGCGCTCTCAGTGACATCAGGATTGAAAGAAAAGAAGATTTAATACTACTTTTCTTTCAATCCTGATGTCACTGAGAGCGCTCTTCATTTGGTTCGTTGCTATGCGTAGCTGGTTCTCCAGGTTTCCGGAAGGAGTTTGTGCTAGTGGAGTGTGATAGGGATATATATATATATCTGCTCCTTGATGCACCGTGAACGGCGCACTTGCGGACTGGTGCTTTACAAAGGCGGGGGTGCGCCCGCGATATTTATCCAAGCTCTGTTTCCTTGTTTCCCAAAAAGAAAAACAGCACTCACGGGGGCATGTTGCGTTGACAATAAACTGAAGCAACTGCCCCCGCGAGTGCTGTTTTTCTTTTTAGGAAACTGAGCTTGGATATATATATATATATTTTGCATTTCAATGACAATTCTGCTGCATTGCCCCGGGACCATGACAGGTTGTTCAAAATTCGCCTGTCGTGGAACATTTGTCTGCCAGGTTTCCAGAGGTTTATACTCCTGGAAAGAATATATCCATTGATGAGTCCTTGATCTTGTATAAAGGGCGGCTGCTGTTTAGGCAGTACATTCCGAGCAAACGCGCTCGCTATGGCATCAAGCTGTACATGCTGTGTGAGAGCTCGACTGGCTATGTGTACAGCTTGAGAGTGTATACACAACTCTTAACCCTGTAGGTTGCCCTCCCACGCTAGGGGTCACAGGAAAGATCGTATGGGAGCTTGTCCAGCCACTTTTTCACAAAGGTTATAACCTTTATGTGGACAATTTCTATACAGGAGTAGAGTTGTTCAGTGAGTTCTACAAAGCTGGCACCGTGGCTTGCGGTACAATTCGTTGTCGCCACAAAGGATTCCCACAGGAGCTTGTTTGCAAGAAGCTCCAGAAATCCCAGAGCACTGCGTTGCATTCCAACGAACTGCTTGCAGTCAAGTTCTCAGATAGGCATGACGTGTACGTGCTCACTACAATTCATGCTGAGAGCACTTCCCCTGTCACGGTTTGGGGTCAGATGGCCGAAGTCCACAAGCCCACCTGTATACTTGATTACAACTAGTACATGGGCGGAGTGGACAAGAACGACCAGGTTCTTCAGCCATACAATGCGAGTCGTAAAACTCGCACTTGGTATCAGAAACTGTTTACTCACCTGATCCAGATGGCAACATACAATGCGTATGTTGTTTATCGTCAGACTACCACAGGAAGACTCATGTCTTTCCTTGACTTTCAGTTGTCTGTGATTGAAAGTCTCACTGCTACAGAAGTAGCAGCCTCCACTTCATGTGTTCTGGACGACGTGGCAAGGCTGCAGGAGCGACACTTTGCTGAAAAAATTCCTGCAACACCCAAAAAGGAGCGACCATGTCGTCGTACAGTGTGCTCGATGCAGGGAAAGAGGCAGGAGACTCGTGTTTACTGTCCCCAGTGCCCAAGTAAGCCTGCCTTCTGTTTTCCTACTTGCTTTATGTTGTATCACACTATAGCAAAATACTGGGAAATTGACTGAGGTGGAGCTGCCAATAGGTAATCATTTCAATTGGTGTGAATGGATACTTACTGTCTGTGGGCCACTCCTTCACTACGCAAGCAGCTGCAGAATATTTCTTCCTCTACTTCAGGAAATCATGGACTTCTCAACACCTTTATCTGCTTTGAGAATGTGGTAGTTGTGCTGTTCGCCAATTGACAAGTGCATTATAGTCCCCATGCTGCACATACTGGTGGACAGAAAATACGCCACGTTGTCACGGAGTACCCGTGTTTCACATTCAACCGTTCTTCATAGCTTATGATGTTCGCTTTAGAAAGCTTTTGAAAATTTCCAGCATGTTTGCCTTAGTTTCAAAGGTAGATATGCTTGCTCAGCTCGAGGAATGGCTTTGCGGCATACTCGGGCACCCCCCAACTTGCATCCACAAACTGGAAGGAGTTGGATTTAGCACAGTGAGAGCATTGATAGCACGTGACAGAAATGTTTTCTCAAGCTTCAAGTAGCTAGAGATGGAAGGCATTAGTATAGGGTCTCTTGACAATTAGACAGGATTAGTCTGGACTCTGATGAGGACAGACACACGAACGGGTCAGAACAGCTTATGGCCGGTGCGCTTTCCGAGGAATATTGCAAAGGTAGAAGGCAGATGGTAAAGTAGTATAGATACACGTCATGACTTCATCTTCACCCATGGATTCAAATCCATTGCTGTCACTCTCGCACTGAATTTACTATAGTACTTATGGGTCAATGCTGCTTGCCATGTTCATCCTCCGTTAGAACTCAGTAGATGGTTAGTTTGCTGTATGATAAGTGCATTACAGTCACTGCACATAACGGTGGATTGGACATAAGCTACGTTGTCACGGACCACCCGTGTTTCACATTCATCCGTTCTTCATAGTTTATGATGTTATCTTTTGAAAATTTCCAGCATGTTTGCCTTAGTTTCAAAGGTAGATATGCTTGCTCAGCTCGAGGAATGGCTTTGCGGCATACTCGGGCACCCCCCAACTTGCATCCACAAACTGGAAGGAGTTGGATTTAGCATAGTGAGTGCGCTAAAGGCGCATGTAAGACATGTCTTCCTGAGCCTCATGTGGCTGTCATGGAAGCCATTAGTAAAGGTTCACTCGGCATGCGTTTGGTAACGTTCAGGAAGAAGGAGGGGGAGACTTGAAAGGTGGTAAAATGTAGTCAAACTCATTATGTCTTGTGGCATATGAATGTGATGGGCCCTTGCATGGCGGCGGTATGTTTGTGTGAGTGCAAGTGATCTGGTTGTTTGGGCCCTTGGCTGGCGGTATGGAAGTCTTGTGTGTGGTGTGTGAATGGCGTGTGAATGGACCATAAAGTGGTTGGTGCCGTGAAGTGGCTTTATGGCTCCCCTTCAGAAGGCTTGGCTTCAATATTTATATACTTTGATAAGTATTTGTGCTTTGAAGACAGCATTTCTGGAGGTGCTAAAACCAACCAGTGTAAGTGGTGGATTAGCTTTATCAAATTACTGTTAGATTTATATTTGTGGCTGTTTAATGGCCTTTAGTAAGTTTTTTTTTTTTTTTTTTTGGTCAATATGGGTAGCAGGGGACTTTGTGCCCTAGCTCAGTCGTCAACTAGGCAAACCTTCACATTTTTGAGTACTAGACAAAGGGGGAAGTACAAGGGTGAATGACTTGCGTGGCTCTCACCGTTTTATTTTTTTACTCAACATGCCCTGCAAACCTCAAATTTAGCCGAAAAAACCCACTTTTTCCACACATTTTTGTGTGTAAAAGTTGTGTGATCGCCGGGCTGTCACAAACTTCCTACCACCCAACGTTCTCCCAGGTCTCCCGATAAAAATGGTGCCTCACTCGTGTGGGAGGCCCAAGTACCCGCGACAGGCAAGGGCCCAAAACGTATTGAGGAGACATCAAAATTGCCTATCACAAAACGACCTGGTTTTGCAAGGGGGGTCACCTGGGTTTTTGGCCCCGTGCTCTGCGGCCAGCTAGGGAAACCTACCAAACCCACACATTTCTGAAAACTAGACACCCGGGGGATTCCAGGAAGGTATGGCGTGCGTGGATCCCCCAATGTTTTCTTACCCAGAATCCCCTGCAAACCTCAAATTTATCTGAAAGAAATCACTTTTTCCACACATTTTTGTGTGTAAAAGTTGTGTGATCACCGGGCTGACACAAACTTCCTACCACCCAACGTTCCCCCAGGTCTCCCGATAAAAATGGTGCCTCACTAGTGTGGGAGGCCCAAGTACCGCGACAGGCAAGGGCCTCAAACGTATTGAGGAGACATCAAAATTGCCTATCACAAAACGACCTGTTTTTGCAAGGGGTCACCTGGTTTTGGCCCGTGCTCTGCGGCCAGCTAGGAAACCTACCAAACCCACACATTTCTGAAAACTAGACACCCGGGGATTCCAGGAAGGTATGGCGTGCGTGGATCCCCCAATGTTTTCTACCCAGAATCCCCTGCAAACCTGAACTTTAGCTGAAAAATCACTTTTTCCACACATTTTTGTGTGGGAAAGTTGTGGATTACCGGGCTGACACAAATTTCCTACCACCCAGCGTTCCCCCAGGTCTCCCGATAAAAATGGTGCCTCACTCGTATGGGAGGCCCAAGTACCCGCGACTGGCAAGGGCCCAAAACGTATTGAGGAGACATCAAAATTGCCTATCACAAAACGACCTGCTTTTGCAAGGGGGGTCACCTGGGTTTTTGGCCCCGTGCTCTGCGGCCAGACATCAAAATTGCCTATCACAAAACATTTTGGTCCCTTGCCTGTGGCGGGTACTTCGGCCTCCCACACGAGTGAGGCACCATTTTTATCGGGAGACCTGGGGGAACGCTGGGTGGTAGAAAATTTGTGTCAGCCCAGTGATCCCAGAACTTTCCCACACAAAAATGTGTGGAAAGTGATTTTTTCAGCTACATTTGAGGTTTGCAGGGGATTCTGGGTAAGAAAACCTTGGGGGATCCACGCAAGCCATACCTCCCTGGAATCCCCGGGTGTCTAGTTTTCAGAAATGTGTGGGTTTGCAGGTTTCCTAGATGGCACGCTGAGCACGGGGCCAAAAACACAGGTGACCCTCCTTGCAAAACAAGGTCGTTTTGCGATAGGCAATTTTTATGTCTCCTCAATACGTTTTGGGCCCTTGCCTGTTGCGGGCACTAGCCCTACCCACACAAGTGAGGTACCATTTTTCTTGGAAGACTTTGGGGAATGCGGGGTGGGTGGAATTTTGTGGATCCATGCAGATTCCAGTACTTTCCACCACAGAAATGTGAGGAAAATGTGTTTTTTTTTTAACAAATTTTGAGGTTTGCAAGGGATTCTGGGTAACAGAACCTGGTGAGAGCCAGACAAGTGACCCCATCCTAGATTCCCCTGGGTGTCTAGTTTTCAAAAATGGATAGGTTTGCTAGGTTTCCCTAGGTGCCGGCAGAGCTTGGGTTCAAAATCTACAGCTAGGCGCTTTGCAAAAAAAGGGTCCGTTCTCACTGTGAAAATGAGGTGTGTCCACATTGCGTTTTGGGCCGTTTCCTGTCGCGGGCACTAGGCCTACCCACACAAGTGAGGTACCATCTTTCCCGGAGGACTTTGGGGAACGCGGGGTGGGTGGAATTTTGTGGATCCACGCAGATTCCAGAACTTTCCGCCACAGAAATGTGAGGAAAATGTGTTTTTTTGACAAATTTGTAAGTTTGCAAGGGATTCTGGGTAACAGAACCTGGTGAGAGCCAGTCAAGTCACCCCATCCTGGATTCCCCTGGGTGTCTAGTTTTAAAAAATGTATAGGTTTGCTAGGTTTCCCTAGGTGCCGGCAGAGTTGGGTTCAAAATCTACAGCTAGACACTTTGCAAAAAAAGGGTCAGTTTTCACTGTGAAAATGTGGTGTGTCCACGTTGCGTTTTGGGCCGTTTCCTGTCGCGGGCACTAGGCCTACCCACACAAGCGAGGTACCATTTTTCTCGGAAGACTTTGGGGAACGCGGGGTGGCTAGAATTTTGTGGATCCACGCAGATTCCAGAACTTTCCACCACAGAAATGTGAGGAAAATGTGGTTTTTTGGACAAATTTTTAGATTTTCAAAGGGATTCTGGGTAACAAAACCTAAGGAGAGCCAGTCAAGTCACCCCGTCCTGGATTCCCCTGGGTGTCTAGTTTTAAAAAATGTATAGGTTTGCAAGGTTTCCCTTCCCTTCCAGAGCTAGGGTTCAAAATCCACAGCTAGGCACTTTGCAAAAAAAGGGTCAGTTTTCACTGTGAAAATGTGGTGTGTCCACGTTGCGTTTTGGGCCGTTTCCTGTTGCGGGCACTAGGCCTACCCACACAAGTGAGGTACCATTTTTATCGGGAGACTTAGGGTAATACAGAATTGTAGAGCAACTGTTATTACCTATTGACTTTCGATGCATTTCTGCCTTCCAAATGAAAGACAATGTGTAAAAAAGAAGTCATTTTGAAAAATGACCTATAATTCTCATGCTAGTATGGGCACTCACAATTTCGGAAATGTGCAAATATCTACTGTTTCTAAACTCTATATTTAGTTCCAATTTCAGAAATACATAGGTGTCTTTCATACCGATTTTGCCATGTATATATTTCCCCAAATTAATTGATATAGACCCGGTACATAATGAAAAACCATTGCAAAACGCTGCTCAGTTATTGGCTCTGGGTTCGTCGGGTTCTTGGTGAACCTACAAGTCCTATATATCCCCACAACCAGAAAGGTCCAGCGGATGTAACGGTATATTGCTTTCAAACAGCTGTCACAATTAGAAGAAGTTACAGGTGAAAACGTTGGCACAAATGGCTGATTTTTTCAACTAATTTTCAATTTTTCCTATATTCAACTGTTAGTTTCTATAAAGAAACCTTGAAGGATCTACACAAATGACCCCTTGCTGAATTCAGAATGTTGTCTACTTTTCTAAAATGTATAGCGTTCCAGGATCCATTATTGCTTTCATACCCATTTCTACCATTAACTGGAAGAAGGTTGAAAGCACAAAAAATAGCAAAAATAGGCTATATCCCAGTAAAATGTCAAAACTGTGCAAAAAATGTTGGTTTTCTGACAAAGGTCTGGAAGTCCCTAAAAGCTGGGGAAATTGTGATTTCAGCCCCACAAACCCTTTGTTGATACCATTTGCAGGGAAAACACCAGACGCTTTCATTTGCAGCACTTTTTTCCCATTTTTCCCCCCCCCAAAAAAATTTAGCTGTATTTTGGCTAATTTCTGGGTCCCCTCCAGGGGAATCCACAAACCCTGGATACCTTAAGAATCCCCATGATGTTGGAAGAAAAGGACGCAAATTTGGCGTGGTTACCTTATGTGGTCAAAAAGTTACAGGGCCCTAAGCGCAAACTACCCCAAATAGCCAAAAAAGGGCTCAGCACTGGGGGAGGGGGGGGGGGGGGGCAGCAGTTAAGGGGTTAAATCTTCATATTTCCAGCTATCCTTATTGGAGTATTTTCTTTTTGGTGTTATTTTGTTAATTAAATTATCCTCGATTTTTATAAATTGTGGTGGAATTTTTATTGTGTTGGGGTTTTGACTACTTAACGGTTTTGGTACTTTTAAATTCTTTACACATTTTCTTAAGTTAAGCCAGTCTGCTCTGTGCCATGGCAGCAGGAGTTGAGCTTAGTTTGAAATTACTGAAACCTTTACTGGACCTAACAAGAATAGTGACAGTATTATATGTGGTGGACTACCATCCACTCCATCTATAATAATCCACTTTCTCACAGTATGCATAATATACAGGTTTACTCTAATTTTAATTGTAGATGGGACAGATAAAATTGTCTAAATTAATGCAAAATAAATGAGAGCAAAATATTGTTTTCTTTTGTAAAGCATGAGGAACTGTGCTCTGATTGAAAACAAGATAAATATACACCAATTCTGTGTGCCGTGTTTGTATGCAGTATTAGGAGCTCTTTCAATGTGAGTAATAGAATATAAACATACATATATATCTGAAAGAAACACATAGTGATAGATTCCTTACCTTAGAATATCCCCAGGCGTCAGACTGGATCCGGAAAGTTTTTGTCGGCAATACCCCTGCGCGTCGGTAGGGGTGTCGTGCGGCTCCGCGTCCGTCGTTGGCGTCGTGGTCGCCGAGATGAAGTCGCGGGCGCTACTTGGACGCCGCCCACGCGCGCTGACGTCAGTTCTTTCTTTTTCCACGCCAGCAAGCGCAGATCCGGAGAGAGCGGTACCCCTAGTCTTTTTTTACTACGTTTTTTGAGATCTTTTTCTCACCCTTTTCGAGTCGATATCGACTCCTGGTGCAGTTAGGGATGCCCCGGTTTAAGTCCTGCGAGGACTGTCATCAGATGATGTCGGTGACGGATCCGCACCGCGTGTGTCTCTTCTGCCTGGGGCGCGACCATGACCCCAAGTCGTGCTCCGCGCCGTGAGAGGTCCCGGTCCAGAGGGAGGTCGAGGGACCGTGCGTGGAGTCATCATCGACGATCGTCGGGATCGAAGTCTTCGCACTCGGGGTCAGGTAAGGCGAAGCACAAGAAGTCAAAGAAACATCATCATTCTCCAACTTCCCCTCGCGCGACGCGGCTGAGGGCCCGCGGCTCCGGCGGAGTCCATGGAGTCGCCGTCCGACTACCCGCCCTACCCGGGGTCGTCGGCGACTCCGGCCCAGATACAGACTTCCTGTCAGCCATGGCTCGCCTCTTTGGGCCGTCGGGTCCCGCCGGTGCGTCTTCGGGCCCCGCGGTCCCGCATGGGTGTCCTCGCGTTTCCTCACCGGCGGCTCCGGCCCCGGCGTCGCTGTCGGCTCCGGCGCCGCAGGACACCCTTGGATCCAGGCCTTGATCCCGGTCGACGCCGGTTGACCTTATTACGCCTCCACCGACGTCGACTCCACCGGCACCGATCCTGATGCCGCCCGCTCCTCGGGACAACGTCGACCCCAGTTTCAGCCCCAAAGTGGACGCGGCGTCGGTCCGGCGTCGGTCGATGCCGTTCTCGACGTCGTTTGGGGATTTCTATCCCCATGTCACTACTCCTTATTTTAGGCCTGTTGAACAGCCTGAGGAGCAAGGGGAGGACTGGGAGGGCTTGGACGACCCTCTCGCTGCAGCCTGCGAGTCTGAACAGGACTGGGCTGAGGAATTGGGGGACGCCAGTGGTCTGGATACCTCACCAGACCTTGGCATGCTGTCTCCTCCTACCGTGGCTACGGAGGAGGGAGCCAGTTATGCAGTGGTGTTGCGTAGGGCGGCGGAGGCCCTACACCTCCAGCTCCCTACTGTGGTCGTCAGGACTAACCTCCTGACAGAGGTGTTTCAGCCAGCAGCTACTTCTGCGGAGCCGCTGTTGCCCTTTAATGAAGCCCTTTAGGACGTTCTTTTGGGCACTTGGTCCAGGCCCACCACAGGGGCTCCTGTGGATAGGAACGTGGCCCGACGCCTTCGCCCGGCTCCGGGTGACCCCATTTTCCTCTCCCAACACCCCACTCCCGAGAGCTTGGTTGTCCAAGCTTCTGCTTACCCAACCGCCTTCCCTTCCGCCCCGCCAGATAGGGAATCCAAGAAGCTGGATCAGTTTGGGAAGAAGATCTTCTCTTCCACCAGCTCTGCGCTGCGGTCCGTGAACACCGCATGCCTCTTGGGCCGTTATTTCCACTGTCTGTGGGATACGGTGGCGAACGTGCTGCCCCAGTGTCCGGAGGAGGCCCGGCCTGCTCTCGCCCAGGTTGTTGCAGAGGGGAGAGACGCAGCGAAGTTCATGATCCGTTGTGGTCTAGACACCGCCGACTCAGTAGGCAGATCCATTGCAACGACGGTGGCGGTTCGCCGTCACGCCTGGTTGAGAACCACTGGGTTTTCAGGGGATGTCCAAAACACCCTTATGGACATGCCCTTTGATGGCCATCGCCTTTTCGGCGACAAAGCGGACAGCGCGTTGGAGAGGTTTAAAGACTCACGGGCTACGGCCAAGTCCTTGGGACTCTCGGCAGTCCGCCCTCCTCCGCCTTCCGCTTTTCGCTCCTTTCGTGGCACAGGAAGGGGCGCCCTGCAGCGTTCGCAACAGAGCCACAGGCCGGCGCAGCAGTCATCCCAACGCGGCCGTGGATGCGGGTTCCGCCGTGGCGGACAAAGGGGCGGGCGGGTCAGTCCACCACCACCCCGGCCACCACTGCCTCCAAACCTTCCTAGTCCGAACTTTCAGGCCCATCAAACGCCAGTGGGCGGCAGACTCCGCCATCACCTCCCCCACTGGCGCACCATCACTTCGGTCAGGTGGATTTTAGAGATAGTCCGGAGGGGCTACCCCCCCAGCCATGCCACCTCAATACCACCGCATGTCGGGGGATCACTTGGTGCTTCTTCGGCAGGAAGTTGCGGCCCTCTTGGCCAAGGGGGCCATCGAGCGCGTTCCGACACACGAAGTAGGCCGTGGTTGTTATTCCCACTACTTTGTGGTGCCCAAGAAGGACAAAGGCCTGCGTCCTATCTTGGACCTCCGGAACGTCAAACGCTTCCTCCGCAAAGAGAAGTTCAAGATGCTTACTCTAGCTCAGGTCTTGTCTGCTCTCGACCCACAAGACTGGATGGTAGCGCTGGACTTGCAGGACGCCTATTTCCACATCCCCGTCCTGCCAGCCCACCGGCGTTACCTGCGGTTCACGGTAGGCCACGAACACTTTCAGTTTACCGTGCTCCCCTTTGGCCTTACCAGCGCCCCTCGGGTGTTCACCAAGGTGATGGCGGTGGTCGCAGCTCATCTGCGCAGATCAGGGGTCTCAGTCTTCCCCTATCTCGACGATTGGTTGTTGAAGGCGGGCTCGCCCCAGACAGTCGTCTCCCACCTCCAGTCTACGGCCGACCTCCTGCACTTGCTGGGGTTCTCCATCAATGTGCCGAAGTTGCATCTAATTCCCTCCCAGAAGCTCCTCTTTATCGGAGTGGTTCTGGACACGGCGCAGTTTCGGGTCTATCCTCCCGAACGGCGAGTCCGGGATATTCGGGCTCTGATTCCCATCTTTCAGCCCTTGTCCCGGGTTTCGGTCAGAGTGACTCTGAGGCTGCTGGGCCTCATGGCCTCCTGCATCCTGCTGGTCAATCATGCCAGGTGGCATATGCGGGCTCTGCAGTGGGACCTGAAGTTCCAGTGGGCGCAGCATCAAGGAAACCTGTCCGATCACGTCCAGATCTCGGAGGGCACTGCACAAGCATTGCAGTGGTGGCTCACGAACCAGCATTGGGTCGACGGCAGATCCCTCTCCCTTCCCCAACCAGAGTTCACAGTGGTGACGGATGCGTCCCTCCTGGGATGGGGCGGCCACATGGGAGAGGCGGAGATCAGAGGCCTCTGGTCTCTGGCGGAGTCCCGGCTCCATATCAACCTTTTGGAGCTGCGGGCGATCAGGCTTGCACTGAAGGCATTCCTTCCCTCTGTCAAGGGGAGAGTAGTGCAGGTGTTCACAGACAACACCACCGCCATGTGGTACTGCAACAAACAAGGCGGGGTGGGGTCGTGGATCCTCTGTCAGGAGGCTCTGCGTCTCTGGACATGGCTGGAACATCAGGGCATGTCCCTGGTGGTTCAACACCTGGCAGGTTCTCTGAACGCCAGGGCGGACGAACTCAGCCACAGGTGCATGCTCGATCACGAATGGCGTCTTCATTCGGAGGTGGCGCAAGGTCTCTTTCAGCAGTGGGGAGAGCCTTGGTTAGATCTATTCGCCACCGAAGAGAACGCGCAATGTCATCAGTTCTGTGTGTTGGAATTTCCAAGGCG
The DNA here is from genome assembly GCA_963921515.1 of Calotriton arnoldi. Taxonomy (NCBI): domain Eukaryota; kingdom Metazoa; phylum Chordata; class Amphibia; order Caudata; family Salamandridae; genus Calotriton; species Calotriton arnoldi. Next base: position 2,898,698 of record CAWUFW010000994.1, on the reverse strand, counting down.
GCACTCGCTCGGAGACGCTTTTCGTCGCGAGTGGAGTTGCGGTCTGTGGTACGCCTTTCCGCCTTTACCACTTCTGCCCAGAGTGCTGAAGAAGCTCAGGCGCGACCGGGCCCAAGTCATTCTTGTGGCTCCGGACTGGGCTCGAAGAGTATGGTATCCCAAGCTACTCAGTATGAGCATCGATCCCCCGATCCGACTGCCTCTTCGGGAGGATCTTCTGTCGCAGCAGCAGGGGACGGTCCTCCACCCGAACCTGTCCAGCCTCCACCTCTTTGCGTGGAGATTGAGCGGCGGCAGTTGATTCCCTTCGACTTGCCTCCTGAAGTTTGTGACGTTATTCTGGCAGCCAGGCGTCCCTCTACTAAGGTGGTATACGCCTGCAGGTGGAACAAATTTGTGGCATGGTGCACAGCAAAGGCTGTGGATCCCCTTTCTGCCCCTCTTTCTGAGGTTCTACTGTTCCTTCTTTCTTTGGCCCAGCAGGGCTCTGCTCTGGGCACTATCAAGGGCTACCTTTCTGCTATTTCGGCCTTTCTCAGGCTCCCTGATCAGCCCTCTCTTTTCAAGTCCCCTGTTGTAAATAGGTTTCTTAAAGGCATTACAGACCTTTTTCCTCCTATTCCTTTCGTGATGCCTCAGTGGGACTTGAATCTGGTTCTGACGTACTTAATGTGCGCTCCCTTTGAGCCCCTTCACAACTGTCCTCTTCGTCTTTTAACGTTAAAGACTGCCTTCCCGGTGGCCATAACTTCCGCCAGGCGAGTGAGTGAGCTCCAGGCTCTTTCCTGTAAGCCTCCTTTCCTTTCAGTCCATCCGGACAAGGTTGTGCTCAGGCCCCGTCCTTCCTTTTTGCCAAAAGTGGTTACGGCCTTTCACATTGGGCAGACTATTACCTTGCCCACCTTTTTTCCGCCTCCGCATCCTTCCAGAGAGGAAGAGCGGCTCCACCGTCTGGACCCAAAACGTGCGCTTTCTTTTTATCTCAACCGCACACAGCAGTTCCGGGTGGATGACCAGCTTTTGTTGGCTACGTTGGCACCAAGAAAGGTCGGGCGGTCCATAAGAGAACCATCTCCCGCTGGGTTGTCTTGTGTATCAAAGCCTGTTACTCTTTGGCTAAAAAAGAACCTCCGGTGGGGCTGCATTCTCATTCCACCAGAGCTACTGCAGCCACTACTGCATTGGGACGTGGTGTCCCCCTGCAAGACATATGTCAGGCAGCCACGTGGGCCTCGCTGCACACGTTTACCAAGCATTACTGCCTGGACAGCCAAGTCCGGAGAGACGGCTTCTTTGGCCGTTCTGTTCTCCGTGACTTTCTTGTGTGATCTTAGTTCGCAGACCCACCACCGGGGTTGGTATTGCTGGGGTATCTATTCTAAGGTAAGGAATCTATCACTATGTGATTCTTTCAGATGAACAAGTTACTTACCTTCGGTAACGATGTATCTGTAAGAAACATTAGTAGTGATAGATTCCTTACCGCCCCACTCATCCTCCCCGTTCTGCGAACTGATTTCTAGGGTTAAGGTCATCCCTTTCAGGGCCCTAGTTTCAATGCACCAGTGGTCAGTATCTTGCATGGCTCTCCGTTCCTGGCACGGAAAGTCGTGTACAGAACTGACGTCAGCGCGTGTGGGCGGCGTCCAAGTAGCGCCCGCGATGTCCTCTCGGCGACCACGACGCCAACGACGGACGCGGAGCCGCACGACGCCCCTACCGACGCGCAGGGGTACTGCTGATGAAAACTTTCCAGATCCAGTCTGACGCCTGGGGATATTCTAAGGTAAGGAATCTATCACTACTAATGTTTCTTACAGATATATCGTTACCGAAGGTAAGTAACTTGTTCATTGGGTTTGCTACAATGGATGATCTAGTTTTGACAGTACTTTCACTTCGAGTATGAATTCTAATAGACCATGTGACCCAGTATTTCGTACACCCTACAAGACATTGTGTCATGTATAGAAAAAGCCCAAATGTACGGCAATTGATCTATTATGTTTTTGGGATTATGCATTATGTTTGTGTAACGCCCAGTTATTTTGCATCTGTTGGGGTTTGATTTTGAAGATCCAACACTTGTTCGTGGTATTTAACCTGAGGTCTTCAGTGTCTTTAAATGTCAACTTGCAATCACTAGACTAATTGCACTTTTATGATGTTATGGTTTACAAAAAATAATAATGGAAATGTTTATACAGATTTGTAGACTTACCGACAGCAGTGCCATTTGCAGTATTGTTTCTATGTTCATGTATCACGCGCTTCCCGACTTTGTTTAAATGAGGGCTCATTACATCGCTCATTAAGTGTGAAAAAGGCTGGTTTCTCTGCCATAACGCGTCCATGGCAGACTACGCTTGATTAAACATTTTGAGTAATTTGTGATTTCATGCAGTGTCGGAACTGTTCTTTATTTTGGGGCACCTATTGGAGAAGTGTGTTTTCAAGCTGGCTGGTAACGGAGAGCGACGTTCAGTAAAAAAAACATTACCAGGACAAAGTCCTGATATTTGATATGAAACCTCCTCATGTCTTTTCAAAGTGACTGGTGGCCATGACAACCTAAGAAATGAAATAATATTCATCTATCCATACCTAGATGAATGATTAATAAAGGCTCCCTAACACCCGAAATCACAGCAAAACTTCTACCAACAGTTTCTCTTCTCCTGGGACTTCCATCACTAACCCAGAGTTAACTCCAACTCCAGTACCGGTTATCCATTGCCTAGGAGCAAATCCAGACTTGCAAAATGGAAAAGTGTTTCTTTTTTTTACGACTGTTTGCCCAACAAAACATTAAATTCTTCAGGAGATGTTTCCAAAACGACCTCTAATATATGCTGTAATGGGATCCATCGTGCCATGTATTTTCGCTGTGCCAAACATGCTAAAACATTTTTCCTTAAAAGGATGCAGAACCCACATTGATGGCTTCATGATCATGGCATTTGGTGTAATATAACTTTCTGTTTCACATTAAATTAGATGAATTAGTATCCCAAAACTGAAAAGGCAGAAAACGAAGACTTGGTACAGCGGCCCCCAAAATGGCGAAATGAGGCAAAGAAAATTGCAATGGCGAATAGACCCTTCACTAGTCATCTTAAGAGCCTCTGCAGTGAACACTTTTAGCATGTTTGTTAGCTCAGAGAGCTGCCTGTTGAAAAAGCCCTAAAAGACTACTAGGAATAGTGAAGCAAAGCATCAATCCACCAACTTTGCCTAAAATAACCTAATCCACAGAAAACTCAAAAATTCTCTAATGTTTTGAAGTCACACCCGTCGATCTTTCACGATTTCTACAATGGAAGAGCCAACTCGCTCTTTCTGACCAAAGTCAGCCAAGACCTGGTCCCAATTCCAGGAGGTGATACAATCCGAAATCTCCAACACCCTTGCAATGCTAAAGCCTTTCATACACTTCAAAGATCCCAGCCTCTCTACTTGAAAGTATAACCTCCCTGTTAACACTGTTTTATACCGACTTAGTAAACACTTGCTTGATGCAAGGTATAGTCTCTTACAATCAAAAAACAGTCTAAAAAAGAAAAACAGGTGCTGATTCTCAGAGCCTGAAATATTTTCAGTTGGTGTCCAACTTCCTTTTCCTATGTAATGTTCTGGAATCCTGTGTCGCTAATCAACTTGAAGAATTAGTCAGGGATAATAACCTCCTTGATGGCCTTCAGTCAGGTTTCAGGAAGGGTGCAGTACAGAAACTGCACTACTTCAAACTTTGTAGATGAAGGTAACTCATCTATTCTGGTACACTTGACCTGTGAGCAGCATCGTTTGACGTGGTTACCTATTTCACCACCTTAAAGCACTTGAAATGAGAAAGGGTATCAAAGACTCTATTCTTTCACCGATTTCACTCATGTTTGAGAATATATGCCAAAAAATCAAAATCAAAGCTTCCATCTCCACCATCTTACCTCCACCAAGGTTTACCACAAGGCTCCGTCCTTCCTCTTTTTTCTTCAGCCTTTATCTGGAAGCTCTGTGCTCTGTTCTACGAATTTCTCTCTTTTTATGTGAACCATTCACAGATCTATTTCCAGGAAAGGCAATCTTAAACTCTCCCCAATAGCATTCAGTCCTGGGTGCCCTTCCTCCATCTGAAACTCAACCACTAATCCCTGCACGTTGTAACCTTCAAATCCTAGCCTGGCTTAACAACATATTCGATTGCAGCCCACACCTAACTGACGGTGTGAAATCTCTATGTTATATGATGGACAAAAACCTACATCTTCAATCCCACATTAACACATTGATGAAAAGTGCTCAGTTTGAGCTTTGGTTGGAGAGAGTAATTAAATCATATATCCCCAAAAGAGGACCTCAAAACAGTTGCACAGTCTCTGTGTCCCGGATAGAATATAGTAAAACAGGACTGCCTGGCCAGCCCAAAGGCTAAGTGACCACAATGACTGTGTTGATGGCGGTCCTACATGCAGCAGCTAGTTTGGTGTTGGGCAATAGAAGATATGATCACCGATCCCCTATAATGCTCATCCTAAATTGGATCCTGATTGAAACCGCAGCATCTTCAAGCTAGAGTGCATTGTCCACAAATGTCTGCTCCTCGGTATTCTCAACTATATCACTTAAACTGATCATCTGAGGCTTCTTCCTGTTGTACGGTTCTTACTATGATAATAGGACTGCCTATTAGGACAACAGAACTTCAGAATATGGGATACTGAGTGCTTTCACACCATCAGAAACCACCAACCCAATTTCTGGCTCGTTCACAGTGCCTCACCTAAACTCCTAACCCTGCTGGGGTGAAAGGTGAGTGTGGCAGCCTGAACATGTCACTCTGACTTCCCAGGGAAGTCATGGAAGCAGACCTCACCCTTTTGTTATAATACTTATGCATGCCCAGGCGAAACAAAAAGCAATACGAAATACTTTGTCAAAACCTTTATTGAAACAATCGTGGTCTTGCATATAGAGAATGGGCTGCGATAATTAGGCAGATGAAACAAAGCAAAGTCACCAGCAATATAAACATGGTAAAGATAATGAACAGTCCAAACATGATAAATGAGTTCTAGAGGGTCCTCCCCAACCCTAAGACTATACTGAGAGCATAGCGGATGTGCCCTCCTGCCTGCCCAATCTATAGGATTAGCCTTAGCCCCATACCTGGAACAGAGTCAGGAATCAGCCTATAGTGTGAATGACAATCCTGTCAGGAAGCTGGTAGATTAGCGCCAGCAGAGTTGCATGGTGAATACAGCATTCGTCCCAGGATGGTCACAACTGGAATGCCCCTGTGCCCCTTCCGGCTCAGTGCGTCATTTATATTATAAAAACCACATTGTACCAGAAGCACAGCTCTGATGTAATGCCATGTCTGGATGTTAGAAACTGCCTCCTGAGCGGGCAACATAGGCACTAGGGTATTGTGTACTGTTCATGCAAGTAAAGCTGAAATAAAATATGTAAAAGGACATTACTAAAAGCAATGTGGCTAAAACGCATAAAACATAATGTGCAATTAAGCTAAGAAACGGGGGAACCAACTTGGGTCCAGGAGGTCCACATGACATCCTCCCCTTGCTTGTGAAAAAGACAGATTCTAAAACCCGTACTATAAAACCTTTTAAAGGATCAATATGTTCACTTCAACAAGCAAAGCTGAAGTAAAATTAGCCAATTAAAAAGATAAACAATTTGCTTAAAACAAGTGCCAAATAAAAAAGTTAGTGGAGGCGTCAAAGATGTCATCCATATTGACAGTGTCAATAGAATCCAGAAAGTATCCAGCATCCACAGACAGAACCATGACAGCCTCAGTGAGCAAGTCGAAGGAACAGACCTGGTCAGAGGTTGCAGCCGCTATCGTGGTAAATGTATCCTGTGCAGTGCCCGCAGTAGATGAGCCAGAAGGCAGGACTCCTGGAGCCGTAGCAGCCATATCCATGTAGAATGGCTTATAAAAGACATCCTGAAGTAATCGCAGTTTCATAGGACAGCTCCGAAAATGAACTCTTAATGGGGACATCAGCAGACTCGTGTCCAAAGGTAGTACCAATTGCGCTGCAAGACCGATATCAAGTGCACACTCGAAAGGGCACCAAAGACAGTGGAACACATGCTACACACAGCAGACCCATACTGGTTGGAAAGACAAAGACCGGTATTCATTTAGTTCCTCCAAAAATGTACGTCAAAGTACTGTATCATGCATTCACGACACAGCTAGATGTGTGGTAGTTCCATCACCATTTGGCTCTGAGATGGGACATCCATTGCGGGGTAGCAAAAGTAGTATTAAGATACCACCAATTAGGAATAACACAAGTGGTATGCCTCCACACACACTCTAAAACAAAGAGTGTATAAAAGAAGAGATCACTCTAAAAACTGTCTGGAAAGTACTGACAAACCGAAACCCAATTGCTTTAAGTGCACAACACCTGCTGTGTTTGATGCATTAAAAATGCGAGTCACAAGTTCACCCAAATGTCTTTGAAAGTTGGTGTTTAACAGCGACTGTATTTCAGAGGACGACCCGCAACTTGCAACTCAAAAATTTCATGGGTAGATGTGAGCGCCACGTGTTTTGATACAATAGTGCTTTTGGTCGGCTGAGCTTGTCAAAGTTAACATTAAAGATAGGAATGGAAGGCCACAAGCCAGCTACCATAATCTCATGCGTGGGAGAGAAAAGTATGTTACCGCAACAGGTCACTATTTGGGAAAAAGAAACCACATAAGGGACACCTGCTCTCATCCCACAACAGCCTAGATCATTCAGCACCACGTAACTTCCATTTGAAAGTAACTGAAATACTGGGCGAATCAGTGAAACTGGTACTCCCTTCAAGTAACATGGCAGATTGGCCACGGACGTGTTACAGACTCCATGGCAATGTCACCTGTTTACAAATCATTGAGTGATTTACAGAACTTTTGCATTTATTTCGGCTTAAAAAAAAATCCTTTTCACCACTCACACATTTATAATTGTAGGGTAGTTCCCACACCTCTTGAATGAAACTCTTCCCTAAAGCCTCATATCTGCCCACTGGAAAATGTTTCACGCATGATGTAAACTGAAACGCGGTGATTGGCAGGGATGGGAGATACCTCAGTGGATTAGCCATATTGCTATTGGTGTTTCTGCGACTACAAAAGGAAATTTCTCTAACTTTTCTGTATTAAGCATTGTATATGTAGCATCTTTCTTTGCCATTATTTGTTTCGTATGAGTTAAATTAAATGGCATTAACAACTTTGTTGCGTTCACGTGATTCCAGGGCACACTGTTCGATTTAAGAACTTGTAATGTCCAACTTAACTGCATAATTGATCTTAGTTGACTTTCTCCATGCTGTCAAAAAGACTTGTTATGTTGTATTATATCTGATAGAGACTTCTAGCTGCAGATTCCTTACCTTAAAATGATCCCCAGGCGCCAGACTGGATCCGGAAACTTTTCTACAGCAGTATGTCTGCATGTCGGTAGAGGGCGTCGAGTGACTCTGTAATGACATCGTCCATATAAGCCCTCCCCCAACGCGGTGACGTCAGTTTCTTCCTTTACGCACTTCCACATGGATCCGGAGAGCAGTACCTCTGGCCATTTTTGGCCTATCTCGACGTTATCAATGAAACGGGGTGCTTTTTCTGAATATTTCCAGCGTCATGTGGACTACGATATCGAACGCCACACTCTCATTCTATTTGCATGTGGTGTCTGGACTTGCACCCTGAATCTGAACGGTGCGGTTCATGCCTTCAGCTTCAGTCGCCGGCGTTGCAGTTGTGCCTCATGACACTGTTAGCAGCGTGGTGGTTGAGGGTCTTCTTCTCCCTCCCAGGACCACTCGAGGGCCAGCTTCCGAAGTCCTCCATCCTTGCTGTCGGCTGGTAAGTCTCGCTGTAGGCAGTCAGCGCCACCGCCTTCCCCAACTTTACTGCGTCTGCGTGGTGCCCCTGACATGCCCCTATTCCTCCGATTTCGGTGTTGGAGCGAGAATCTGCCCTGCACTTTCTGGTGTTTCCCGGCGCCAAGGCAACTCTGGCTCAGATGAGGAAATACTATCTCTCCCTTCATGCCATTTTTGGTTCTCAGCCTCCCTCTGGTGTGTGCCTCAGTCCCAAGGAGGTCTTGTAGCCTTGACTGACGCCAAACCGGCAGGGCCTCCCTCAGTGTCATTGAGACCCTCCAAATCCGTGATCGAACCCTTATCGGCTTCGGTGCACAGCCCTTCGGGGTTCCCACCTGTGACGCCAGTGTTGGATGCACCGACATCGGCGTTGACGGCGCCGATCGCCACTCATTTGTCTCTCCTCCCCAATGCCGAGGTGTCGCCTCTTCGACGTCGGGGAACAGTTCTTTTTGGCTACCTTCCTCCCCTTTAAAAGGAGCCATTTTTTTATCTTTTGTCTTTTCTTGAACATGGATTGCTTGCCCTTTCACTGTTTGTATGGAGGTTGGTGATCCCAGGGGATTCTTTTCCGGGCTGTTTTTCACTCGCTTCTCGCAAGCCTAGATATTGTTCCAACCTCTTGGGTGGTTCGCTCTCCCTCTCCTAAAGAGTATACTAGTTATGATTTTGGGTGATGTGAGGACCCTTACTCATGATGTCACATGGCTTGCTTTCAGGTCATAGATCATCCCGTGCACCTGGACCTTTCCTTTTCCTTCTAGCCCACATCCTCGTCCGGCTGTAGGCTCTACCTCTCCATTGTTACTTCTGTTCTTTACACTGGTTCCGTGGTTTGGACCTTCATTTGTGGTCTTGGTCTTTCAATGCTATTTTCTCCATCTTGTCTGCTGCTTTGGCCAGGTCCTTTCTCCATCTGTTATCTCCCTCAGATGGGGACTAGTTATCTGCGCAGGCCTCCTGAGCTGGCTTTGTTCAACTTGACCCTTTTACGGTTCTCCATAGTGTTCTTGTTCTATTCTAGCGCAATTGTTTTTCTTTTCACCAGTCTCTTGGCTACCTGCTTATCACCACTCAGTCGGTGGTGTTTTTCTTTTGTACGAGTCTATGTGGTTGGTTGCCAGCTCGCTGTTGTTCCACCTTGGCTCGTGCCAATGTGGAGGCCGCTTATATGTGCCCTTCTTGAACGCCTCTTGTTATACACTTTTTCTTCTGTATAGGTATTGGTATGTATATATGTGTTATGCATGTGTTTTTTCATGCATAGATTTATTTTCCATATCTTTTATACCTACCTTGTTGGGTATCTCTATAGTGAGTGATCTTCTCCTGCCTCTCTTATGGAGGAGTGTGTTTCTGTTTACATTGTTGCAATCTTCCTCTTCCCCTAAGAAAGCCTCCTCATGTTGTTGCTTGGGTCCCTTCTCTGCCATCCTCCCCTTCCCCCCCCCTGAGGATTATACTTAGAATAGTCCCAGAGCGCTCCTTTCCCTCTCTTGAGTGTTCCCTCTGACCACATGTGATCTGTGGCCTTAATTGTTGTCATTGCCCACAATCCTTTTCTTATACTATTAGTTGGTGCTCTCTGCAATCCTTGCTTCTATGGCAAGGAGTTTTAACTCAATATTTTTAGCTACTGTCCTTCCGTTCCGTTTTCTTGGACCGGTTGACTTTGAGGGAACGATGTAGTATTATGTTACTATGGACTGTTCTTTCCGACTCATCTTTATTCTTCTTCCCATATTTTTGCCCAAGTTGCAGATTCAGTTCCATACAGGCTTCTCCTCAATGTTTCTGATGAGATGTCTCTCTCTCACCTCCCTTCCTGGCAGCCAGTCTCTCTTTTCCTTCTTATTTCAGACAGGTTAGCCTGGTCGAGGAGCTTTTCTATGATCCAGCTCGCAGACCTTTCTCCGGGGATGGTATTGCTTGGGTATCTCATTCTAAAGTAAGGAATCTGCGGCTAGCCATCTCTATCAGATGAATAAGATCTAGCTGCTGATTCCTTACCTACCCACTCATCCTCCCCCCTCTATGACCGGATTCTCTCTCTCTTTCTTAAAAAAGAAAGAGAAGTGATAACATATATATAATGCTAAAACAAGTCTGATCGTTTTTCAAAAAGAAGATTCTTTTTGGACACAGTTTCCGTTGCAGTTTCTTTATGTGGCTCAGCAATCTATCTTAGAAAGTAGTCCTGAAAGAAACTGACGGCAGCACATGGTGGTAGTGCTTATATGGACTCTGCCGATGTCACATCCGCTGGACGACATCGTTCCAGAGTCGCTCGATGCCCTCTACCGACACGCAGAGGTATTGCTGTAGAAAAGTTTCTGGATCCAGTCGGGTGCATTGGGATAATTCTAAGGTAAGGAATCTGCGGCTAGATCTTGTCTCTACCAGATAAAGTGTTACCAAAGGTAAGTAACATATTTGTCAATTGCAGAAGACACAATGTTGTTCAATGTGTAAATGCAAGTGGACAATGTATTTATTCCGTTATCAACAACAGCCAGTGCTTTCTCTAAATTAGACTGATCTATTTGCTTTAATCATGCATCTGCTTCCATTTGAAAATGCTTCCAAATTTCGTTGTAGGTGGCATGCAAGAATCGCATGGTGACTTAGGACCTACTATGACATCCTGTAAATCCATGCATTCAGAGAGGAGAGAGACTAATGCTCTTTTTACGCTGATAGTGTAGACTGTTGTAACCAGGGCTGACATAACTTCCCAACGATGTATGTAGTGACAGTCCCTATGTTCTGTGACTTGATATAACGAGGGTCCAGTCTGTTTGCTTTAAAACCCAGAGAGGAGTTTATAAAACGTGCATGACAACCATTTGTGTTCACTGGCCACAATAACCACCAGCTGGGACCTGAAAGTGTAGAGTTTAATGTACCATTCTGCATCATACCATTGAGCTGTTCCTCTGTGTAATTTACTAAATGTTGCCAATTGTCAAAATGTGCAATTGAGGGGATACTGGGCACATTCATTTCTTTAATTTTTGCTAGACTAGGCAAGTTGTTTGCTGCACTGTGTCAATCAGGATGCCAAACAGGACTCTATAAGGCGTTCGGCCAACCAAAGATCTTCTAGGCAGATTATTTAATGCTCTCTGGACCCCATAAAGGTGGTGAATCCAACTACGACCTGAGCTTAATACTCTAGCTTTTAAGGATTGCTTTAAGTCCGTGTTTTTCCTTCCCACTACCGAATTTCCCTCTGCATGTTATGGGGAAGAATAATGCACAGTCACAGCCAGGGTTCCCATGGTGTCCCTGTATGCTTTAGAATCAAAAGCAGGGCCCTGGATGGAATGCAGCTACTGCATATGTCCCGATAAAGACTTGCAAATCTTTTAATAACTGCACAAGCATCAGCCAATCCCTGTGGCCACACCCAGAGGAATCTGAAGAAAGAATGTACAGCAAGTTTCATGTATTTAAAAGCTGACTGCGTTTAGAGGGCTGCAATGGTCTAGATACATGCATTAAAGAGGTTTGATTGAAACCAAGAGGGGTGTCTGCAGTGGGCGTTTGATGGTGGAAACTAATTTGTTGGCAAATTTCACAACTAAGGGCATACAGCTTTGTCTGTTTGTACAGACCATGCCACCAATAACGTTTTTACAATAGAGATACTGTGGCCGCCACACCGGCATGTGCAGTTGCAACACCCTCATGAGCAGCTCAAATTAATTCTAGCCTTCAGTCCTGGTTGGAGATCACTAGGCCCGGGCGGAATTCCGCGGAGTTACCGAAAAACTCCGCTAAATTCTGCGGAGTTCCGCGAGCAGACGAAGTATTGCTCTGCCATTCCTAATTGATGCCAATGGTCATAAAACACAGCATTCTATTACAGAAACAAGCATGACCAAACATGGCAACATCGCCCTTCACCCACTAGGTGGTGTAAAAGAACTGCAAACAGTTTCAAGTCCCTGTTAAATCTCAACATGTGTTGTGTTGTTCACTTAAAAGGTTAAAAAAGCCACAGGTTAATTAATGCAACTGTAAAATCCATCTCACACAACATTTTGGTTCAATGCAGCTTAATCTTTGGCTTTTACAGAAAAGAAACACTGACAACACTTTTTGCTGTGCTGTGGCTCTAACATGTTAGTAACACTGACTGGAAAAATCTAGGTGGGTATAACGCAAACTTTGCAATAAGCACTCTGTGTGTATGTGCTGTGTGAATCCATAGGGTGTTTTGTTCTGCATCATGGTTACAGCTTTGCCATTTTTCTGTCAGGCTCTGCTAGGAGGCTGTCCTGGAAGGGCACACACTTTTGTCATTTGTTCAGCCCTGATAAGGTTCAGGTGCTGGCACTTTCTGATTCGAGCTAATTTTGCCTAGTTCCTTGCTCTCACAAAAAGCATGCGGGTCCCGGAAGATCCTGTCTGCCGTCTGAACGAGCACATCTTAGATACAATGGGAACTAACTAACAGAGGCGCAACTAGAGTCAAATTTCAGGGGAGGGGGGGGGGCTAATAAAAATTTCGGGGGGGGGGCTAATTCTTCCAGCAATCGGCACAGTGAAGATGCAGGGGCTCTAAGAAGGGGTGAAAGAACAACAAAGCCTCGTTAACACATAAATGGTCTTTTAAAGACCTGTGAAGTACTCGGGTGCGGCTGTGATAAGCTCAAACTGTCTGTGTGTGGGCCCGGGAAGCTGTCTGAGCCCGGGCTAACACACACGACGGGGGGGGGGGGCTGCTGAAGCCCTTTGAGCCCAATGGGTTTGTAGAAAACAAGGGGACCCCAATATGTGAACCTGGGGTAGTAGAATATGTTTAAAGGACAATGGTTCAGGGATGGCCTCAAAGGTCCAAAGTGAAAACGGTGACCCGGAGCGGGGCACTGTTGTTTGAATAAAGTTAATTTTCAGAACGAAAATGGTGACCCAGCAAGGGCACTACTGTTTACATGTATGAGATTTAAATTTAGTCAGGAGCAAAAGGATTTACAAAGGGTCATGTGTGTCATTTTCTGACACACATGACCCTTTGTAAATCCTTTTTTTGCTCCTGACTAAATTTAAAACTCATACATGTAAACAGTAGTGCCCCTTGCTGGGTCACCATTTTCGTTCTGAAAATTAACTTTATTCAAACAACAGTGCCCCGCTCCGGGTCACCGTTTTCACTTTGGACCTTTGAGGCCATCCCTGAACCATTGTCCTTTAAACATACACTTTGAGCCCAATGGGCGTTGCGCGCCTGCTAACTAATATGTATGCAGTATAAAATGAGTTCCAGAAGTCAGGCACAATTTCAAAAACAAGATTTGCAAATACCTGTGGGTTTGAGTACTACGTGAATTACCCTCAGAAAATTAAATGATTGTATAATGCAGACACTCAGGGGTATATGTACAAGGACTGGCGATAACTATCGCTAACGCTAGTTAGCGGCAGTTTTATTATCGCCGCTGAAAACTATTGCCATGTTAGCGGCGTATTTACAAGCCGTCGCTACATGGCGATAGTATCAGGGATCTGCGGTGAAAACTGCAGCTAACATTAGCGCGATGGCAATAGGAATTCCGGCGTTAGCGGGCGAAAACTACCGATAGGCCCATTAGCGGCAAAAAAAACTCACGTTAGTCAGCCCAACATGAGTTTTTTTTGCCTCTAATGCAAAAAATAGCCTATCTGCAACCTCCAATAGAAAATAGGCATAAAAACCAAAAAAATGCAGAATGTAGCAGCCAGGGCCAAGTGCAGCACACATCAACAACCCCTGCAAGCCACCCAACATCCAGGATGACCAGGATGAGAGACTGGATGCCTCGCTGGACCTGCGTCTGGAGCCTGGATGCCTCGCTGGACTTGCGTCTGGAGCCTGGATGCCTCGCTGGACCTGCGTCTGGAGCCTGGATGCCTCGCTGGACCTGTGTCTGGAGCCTGGATGCCTCGCTGGACCTGCGTCTGGAGCCTGGATGCCTCTCTGGACCTGCGTCTGGAGCCTGGAGTGGGATGCGGAGGAGCTGTGGAGTCGATGAGCCGTGGCGGTAGACATTGAGGCGCGACGATCGCCCGTACCTGGTGGTGAAGTCTGGCAGGTCGCATGGAGACACGTTGCTGACCTGTGTGAGAAGACCGCCTTGCGCCCCTTGGAGCTGTTAATGGTAGAGGCGCTCCTGCGCACCAACGTAGAGAGGTCTGCATTGCATACTACGATCCACCACTACACCGGGGTGCACGGAGGGGATTACCAACGGTGGGTGCCGCCTCTCTGCATCACAGGCCGGATGATGTTGGGCTGGCCGGACACTGTGGAGGGTGAGGCCCCTGAGCTGCGCCGAACTTGTGTAGCGGGAGCGCTGCAACTTCACGCTTAAGGGGGCCCTGCTGCATCGGGAGGTTCACCAGCGGACTTGGCGGCGACTGCTGTACCCAGACTTGTGAAATCACACCTGGCTGAGGCGCCTGCTGGCTGAGTCATAGATTTGGGGAGAGTGCAGCGGATTGCGCCACGGTGTCAATGTCCAAGTAAGGAGAAGGTGGGATGGGACACGTAGCGCAGGAGGCCCGGGGGTCGAGTTGCCCAGGCCTAGCACACGTAGATGACGCACCCCCAGTGGCGGCTCATCCCCTATGGCGGAAGAGCGTCGCCCCACTGCTTTCAAGCAGTGCAAGAAGAGGAAAGATCATCACATGATGATAACTTCCTGATGTAATCGTGCTATGTTTCCTTTGCGGGCGGGAGGGTGGGTAGGGCTGCTCCACTCACGGAGCAGGGCAGGGGCGGATTGGCATGCCCACTCAAGTGCGCAATGACTGTTTGGTCTGCCCGCTCAGGCCGCCCAAAGCAGTCATGCGCACTTCCCTGTTCGCAATGCAGGCTTTATTACAGCCTGCATGGAGAACATGCCCACCCCTCCAGCCCCTGGCTGCATGCCTTGTCCCCGCGCCAATGACCAATCCCAACGCTGCATCGCAGCGTTGTGATTGGCTCAGGGGAGGGAACCTGGCTGCCTACTTACTGTTCCTGGAAGCAGACTCAGGAGAGCAGGAGCAACGAAGACACGGGCACCGGCATCAAGGTAAGATTTCCCTCATTTAAATATTTACAACACCCGCTCACACACACACCCCGCGTCCACGCCCCATCCAGTGTTCTTTCTGGCCTTTCCCACCTCCCAGCTGTCCAGTCCCCCCCGCAGCCCTTCTCAATGGTGGCCGCTGTGCAGCCATGCGCAGTGGGCGTACCACTGGTGTGCCAAAGGTAGATATGAAGTTACGACGCATACCATTACATCGCATTCCATTACAATGCATACTAATACTAGGCATATTGCAACAGTAGGGAAGGTGTTGCATAGCAGAGATGTAAAAATTACTATTCCCACTTCAGTGAGTGCAACCCTAAAACTAACCATTGCACCCCAAAGTAAACCGTGGACCCTAAAATTCATCTGTGAGCCCCCAAAACACACCCTAAAAATCATATTTGACCCAAATGCACACCCCAAATTTCATATTTGACAAAAATGCACACCCCAAATTTCATATTTGACCCAAATGCACACCCCAAATTTCATAATTGACCCCAAAACACACCTGAATTTTTATAATTGACCCCAAAACACACCCGAATTTCAAGAATTGACCCCAAAGCACACCCCAAATTTAATCTCCAACACACGAAACCCATACCCACCCTAAAAATTAAAAATACCCCATTACTGACCTCACAATGCGTTGTAATGGAATGCGATGTAAAGGCACCTGCGTGGTTGGAGTAGCGTTGTAAAGGCATTACAATGTAATGCCTGCGTTGTAATGGACGTCTCTCCTGCCAAAGGCAAGCCATAGGCAAGCCCGTCTGCGTCCGTCTGCCCCTGGACCATGCTCAGCACCAAGGACCCTTCCTCTCGGACACTCCACCGCTACGATGCCAGCACCCTCCTCGCCATCAACGCTGGACACCATATCGCCTGCCAGGACCAACTTCTGCTCCGGACCGGACATCGCCATCACTGACGGCTACTGAATCACCCTCAAGGACCACCCCGACCCTCCAGGAGGAGGCATTGCCATCACCTACAGAAGCACACACCGACTGACCACGCACTCTAATGACCCAACGGTGACCAAGGAGCACCTCAACTCACAGATCTGGACCAATCCCAAGCCCATCCTCTGCGGCACCCTCATCTGCAGGCCCCCCGGGCCGTGGCCCCCCATACTCCGATACCATTGTAGACCTCCTTGCACCCCAAGCTCTCCCATCCACCGACGACATCCTACTCGGTGAACTCAAGTTCCACCTGGACAACCCCAGTGACCAGAACACCACCCCCTCCTGGGGAAGCTCACCAACATCAGACTCAAGCAGCAAGTCACCGCAGCAAGCCACATAGCAGGACACACGGTCAAGCACGTCTCCTCCGCCAGCGAGAACTTCAACTACAGCCACACCACTGGACTTTCCTGGACCGACCATCATTGTATACTTCACGTCTTCACCATGCCCACCGCACACTACCGCCATCATCGCCCCCCCTCGCAGCTGGATCAAGTCCACCGAAGAACGTCTTGTCAACTCCCTCAGCACCACCACTCCACTAACGCTTACAGACGATGACACCGCAGTGCGCAAAAGCCACCGATGGATCTCCAACTGCGCCGACACCCTGGCACCCCTCAAGAATGGACCAGGCAAAACTAGCACCACGTAGTGCCGTATTTGCAAAGTGACGCATGTAGGCATATGCGTGACCTTGTGAAGCCCTGTGCCACATCATACCTGCATGATGTACGCAGTGTGTGCGTTCCCACGCGACAAAGCCTCATAGGAGTGGCACAGTGAAATTCCTCAGATTTCACTACGACTATTGTAGGACGGCACTGTATCAGTACTTTACGCCTGCCTAATGGCAGGCGTAAGGGTGACGCAGTGCCACAGGGATAGGCTGGCCCCATGCATTGCTGGAGTTGCGTTATGCTTGTGACACAACAGCAGCAATGCGTGACATTAGCGCAGACAGATACGTCAGGATTCCAGACGTATCTCTCATTACTTGCGTCATGGAGCGATGTCCAGTGAAAACAGCGCATCCATGGAGTCGCAAGAAGGGCGTAGTGAGAAGTGTTGCGACACTGTCTTGTCGCAGCGCTGCAACACTTTTCATGAGTGAGGCCCAGGAATGCGCACTATCTTATTGATGGTGCGCATTCCTGCCCTGTAGTTTTGTCGCAGGGCAGCGCAACAACATTGCTTGCAGCGCTGTCCAGCACTAAAACCTGCTGACATGAGGCCCCAAGTGTTATCTCCATTTTTAAGACCAGCTATTTTCTGGTCTTAAGTCCCAGCCGCTAACGAGCTTTAGCTGTTTTTTTAACGTATCGCGGGTCCGGGCGATCATTGTAAATATCGCGAAGTGGGGTTAGCGTGCGTTTTTGCACGGGAACGCCTACCTTGCATATCATTAGCGATAGTTATCGCTACCATAGGTGGCGATGCTGGAAACGGCCGGTATCGCCAGAAATCTGTCGCTAATGGCTGTTAGCGACAGCTTGTTAATAGGGCGATAAAAATATCGCTGCATTAGCGGCAGAAAAGTGCAGCTAACGCGGCGTTAGCTCCTTGTACATATGCCCCTCTGTCTATTCAAATATTTCTCTGCTTTGTATACCCCTAATTGCTCGCACTGGCACTGGTATCCTGTTCATACCCGTATACATAGTCCTCATATCCTACGAAAGAAAAACGCAGTCAAAGAAGGAGAAACGACGTAATGCAGTTAAAATCATTGCTCCGCATCATGTCTCTAGATTATTAAACCGAAGCATTGTTTGAGCACTAAAGCTCACACATGCCCACTCTTACCTGCCTAGGGTATTTGCTATTTGTGAGAGCCTAGAGCTCACTTCCTTCGGCGAGCCTTTCCCCATCACCCGGCTGTATTCTGGCTCCTTTACCACGAGTCTTTTACTCGCCATTCAGGAGCTTTATGAATACTGTTACCAATTAACAGCTCCCAATAGGACCGGACCTGTAATCGGACCCTCCACCTATTATTCCTATGTACCCTTTCTTATGTTCTGGTAGTACATCGGTTTTAGAAGGTTCTATTATTTACATACTTTATAGTTGCATTTCGTTAAAATTATTAAGCTAAAGACATTCTAACAATATTTTCTTTGCTCAGCTACACTGAATAACATACATCTAAGAGCCTTGGGCAGGTGACATCTGGACTGGTGATGACAAGCCAGTGGTGCGAGATACTCTAAAATAGAACTTCAAGATTTATCAGCACCTCAGAATTGACTCACCTCGGTTTCCTGCAGAGCTCCAGTTTCCATAACCTGCAAAAACAGAGCTAAATCAGACAAGATTGTTTTTAAACGACCTTGCTGATAAAGGACAATAAATTCACTCGTAAAGGAAACTAAGATCCAAACATGGCGAATGGGCTTATACCACCTCACCTCAGTAGTATGTACACCAAAGACACAAGGTGCAGCCTACCACAAATAGTTATGACGTATGCATTTTCACGCCTGATAAATATTGCCAGCAGTGAAGCGGCAGCAGCCAGGAAGAGGCAAATGGCCCAGGGGGAAGGGAGGCTGGTGCTCTCCTCGGCGATGTGCAGACTTCGACAACGATCACTGATTTCGAAGCCCTGAAACACAATGACACAGCACAAATCTCACAAGGCAACCCCTCACCAGTGCGATCACAACCACGAGAGCCGCCAGGGGCCACTTAAAGGGCAATACTCAATTCTAAACAAGGAAACCGGGAAGATAGTTTGACCACGCCAAGCTTAACTAACCCAACACCATCACAGTGCACATCAAACGCTGCAACACCTTGAGCAATAAGACATAGAAATCAAGGTCCTGTACTGAGCCAGCCGGTAAACTCCACTCCTCCGGTGGCTGACGGAGTTTGATGAACTTTGCTCTCCAAATGGAGTGCCAAAAACTCTGTGAACTCCGCCGCCGGGGCGGAGTTCACTGCCCACACCTAGAAATTACCCACCCCCGGAATGATTGCAAAAGGAATGTTTTGGGCACTTAAGTGGTAGAAATATTTGGCTGGATATGCTTTTGGTAAAGGAGCGCCAGTGCTTGAAGCAATGATGGCAGTCATTATTTCTTCATATACCCTTGTATGAGAACAAGTAATCGCAGCTACAGTAGCAGTCTTGACTGCAGGTTTGGCTGCTTCATTAGCCAATGAATTCCCTACAACATGTATTCCAACACGTTGCTGACTCAATGTATGTATTATATGGGCCTGTGGCAAACTGTCCTTGAGTTCTGCCACCTTTCCCCAAAGCCCTTTATGTTTGATACCATTTCCTTTTGAATCTCTGAATCCATTTAAGAGCCAGTAATGTAAATTTTCATTGAAAGACTGGACAGAGTAATACGAATCACACACTATAAGAGCGGGGAATTCAGGCTCCGTTTGATCCAGTGCTAGAATTAAAGCTTTCAGTTCAGCCAGTTGAGCAGTGCAATCCCCTAGGGACTGCATGAATGTTTGTTAAGGGTGGAATTCTCCATCCCTCCTTACTTCATAAACAGCTGCGCAAGCCGAGGACTACTGTTGTTTAGTGCTTATAGTAGGCTGAGCTGAACCGTCAGTATAAACAATATACTTATACTGATCGAGAAGCAAAATGTTAGTGGGCATGGGGTATTCTTGTTCATACTAGAAAAATTATTGCGGTTGTAGCATTGGGTCAAAAACTTAGTCTACATCAGTGGCAGTCAAGGAAGTGGCCCATTGTATCCATCTAGAATGTAAGGCTTCTGCGTGTGGAACACTGGCCTTTGTGACAGCCTCTAAGGCTAAAAGGAGAGTAACAACAATGTTGCGTTAGCCATGAGCCAGTGGTCTTTCCTTTATGACAGCCATCTAAACCGCACGCAAAATGTTTTCAGTGGATGCAAAATGCATTTCTGCTTTAGAATATAAATGCTAATTAAATGCAATTGACACTGTCACATTCATTGAATGTGACGTAGGTGAAACCAATGGCACTGGATATTATCCGGATGACCAGGTTTGTTTTGTTTACACAGGTGTGTAAATGTCATGCTGCAAGCATGTAAGTCAGTAATTAACTGAGAATTTGTGTATGTTCTGGTGTTTAGTCTTTACTTGAAAAGTCTAGACGAATCAAATCGTATCTTGATTTTATGCGTTATGAATAATCTGGAATCTATGTTCTGTCAAAATTAAAGAATTCTAATAAGGATTGTAGTTTTTTAATAGTGTTTGGTGGTTGTAGTTGAGCACACGCCTCTAGGAAGTGTGGTGCTAGGCTCTTTCCCTCATTGATAACTCGTATCCCAAGAACAGGACACTGAGAAGAGCAATTTTAATTTTCCCAAAATTAAATTTGTAGCCATGTTCTGCAAATACCATAACAGTGGCCAGATGGGTATTTGTCATCGTCCATTAAATATATGTCATCATTGTAGGACAATGCTTCTGGATCAATATTGCACAATATTGATGTTACATGGGCAGCAAACAGTCCAGGACTAATCTAATACCCTTTAGGGAGTCGTCAAAATCGATGCTGAGAGCCGCGCGCAGAAAAAGAAGTGAAGTCCCTCCTTTCAGGTGCTATGTTTTGGCAGAAAAACCCATTGGAAATATCCAGGGCCGTTTTGTATTTTTTTATGGACAATATTATTTATTAAAGCCGTACTATGTGAATTTTGTATTGCAAATGTGCGTTTGTGACAGTCTAAGTATCTATAGTCGAAGGAATGATCCGGCTTAACTTCTGGAAATAAAGTGTTGTTCATGGGAGATATGTTTCAAAGGATTTGCTAGAGAGAGGAGGTGGGGGACTAGGAGCTGGATGAGACGTCTAGTGCCCATGCTCCTTGGTTTATGTCACAAACAAAACTTAGGGCTACTGTTCCTAAAGAGAAAGAGACGATATCGACAGGTTGTGCAGGGTTCGGGCATATGCATGATGGCAGTCAACAGGACTGTTTCATGTTGCCCTCACACATCCCAAAGGGATGTCATACTTCATCATAGGGCTATTGCTCCTCGTTGGGCTGGCGCTGCAATGCCCAACGGGTCCCCCGAACGGTCACTTTGGTGGAGAGCTTTTATTGGTATACCGTATGATGAATTCAAGGTAGAGTCTAGATGGGGTGGTATCTCATGTGTGATGATGTGGGTTAAAACTGGTCAGAGAGGCCAACAACTACTTTTAATAACTGGACCGCCTTGTCAGATTAAAAACCTTTATAGGTAAATACAATACAATGGGGTCATAAAGTACCCTGGTAGTCTGATGTGAGTTCCCTCTTTGGGGTCCAACTTTAGTCAGTCAACATATTTCACGCCCCTAGTGGTCAGGAGGGTCCGTGGCGCTTCGTCAGGACAGGAATAGTGAGTGAATCTTACTACCCCACTAATGTGTCAAAAGTGGTGTCCTTTGAGTGGTACCTACTTTTTGATGCGTCTCCTAAGTAGCTTTCTCGTGTCCCCAAGATGCTCTATTCACATAATGGTATGAGGATGGTGACACTCTCTTTACAGTTCACACTCCTAGCAAGCTCTGAACCCGAGAACCACAATGCCCTCCCCAAATAGTAGACACAATATTATGGGGGTGTGGTTATGAAAAGGCAGGCCTCTTGACTTTGTCAGGATGTCACCACTTTAACAAAAGCAGAAATATGTTATAATAATGCAAAACAATTAAAACCACTGAGGATGGCACCATCTTACAGTGACATTCATTTAGACACGTAATGATTCACTGCTAACGTTGCCAATGAGTGCCTTCTACACAGTAAAAAAACTATTTCCCATCTTCCAATACCTTGCATAGCAACATAAACTGCAAGCCATCCTCACACTTACAATCTCTAATCTTTACTATACCAACAGTCCATACCTTGGTGCACCCGCATTCATCATACGTAACAGACAACTGGTCCAAAATGCTACAGGAAGGCTTCTTCTCCGCCTTCACCCAAGACAACGCATGACTCCAGTCCTGCAATCGCTGTGCTGGCTACCTATAGCTGGAAGGGTAGTGTTTAGATCACTCTGCATTGTCCTCAGAGCCACCCAAGGAAAAGGACTGCTATACCTATAAGTTAAATTCAAGCAATACAAACAAAAGAGAATAATGCGTTCCAGGCTTTTTCCCTCCGTTCTCCCTGTGCTGCTGCATCGCTCTTGCTCTTGTCTTCTCATTGCTATTTCCCCACTTTGTGAGTGCCTTCTCCCATGATTTTCGATCGTTTTCACTGCTTTCTCCTTGCTTTTTCCCTCGTTTTTTGAGTGCCTTCTCCTTGCTTTCCCTTTGTTTTTATTGCTTTCTCCTTGTTTTCCCCACATTTCTTGAGTACCTTCTCCTTGCTTTTCCCTTGTTTTCAGTGCTTTCTCCTTGTTTTTACCCTCATTGCTGTTCCTGCCTGCCACCTTTTTCCTGCCTCCGCCTCCAGCACCCTTCCCAGGACCTACTTAATGGAGGCCGCAGGGCGACCCCATTGAGAAGGCCCCAGGCCCAGCTCTCTCCGTGTTGCTGCATTGCTCTTGCTCCTGTCGTCTCCTGTTTTTTGAGTGCCTTCTCCTTGCTTTCCCATCATTTTCATTACTTTCACCTTGTTTTTCCCCTGTTTTTGAAAGCCTTCTACTTGCTTTGCCCCTCATTTATATTAAAAAAAAGCAGTTAGCAACTCCAACGCCTTGAGACCCTCACGGGTGATTTGCTGCGCTTTATAAATCCTTAATTGATTGCTGCCCATCCCAACAGATCTCTCCACTTCTCTCTCCCTCCAGCCATGCCAGCTCAAGACCACAACTATATGCAAAATCTCAGATTCGACAACTCATTGCAGTAACCAGCAAAGCAGACTATAATCATAATAAATACCATAAGGGAACCTGTACAGCTGTTCAAAGCTACCAACATACTGAAAACCAGAACACTGTGCATCTGTCTCTCACAAGTCATCATCCACCACACTGCTACACGCTATGTCCTATAGCATGATAACCGCACCTTGATGGTCCTCACATATGACATGGTCCTTTCTACATAGGATCAAAACAAAAGCAACATCCTTCCAACCACACACCCTAAACAGTGTAGTGTGCCACGCATGTAGCCAAGTGCCTCAGCACCCCACGGAGGGGTAGTAAGTGCTGTATAAGTGCTACAGTACAATACAATACAATGGCCACAAAACATTTCAGTAAACTGTGCATGAGTTTTTTTTCCTCTATTTACATATGCTTCAAAGCGGCCTTGAGACCCATCAACAGGAATCTGCACTTCAGAGTATTCAGGCTAAAAGCCCCAGCTCCCTAAGTACTTGAACGGAATGGAAACCTCTTCCAGGGTCATAATATAAACCCTTGTGACAGTTGGGTGAATGCTTCAATTTTGGGAGAAAGGTTTTTCGGGCTTTCACGAGACCCAACCCTGTACAATGGTGCCACCCAACACTTCCAATTTAGTGCCACAGTGTCCCTGAACTCCTGCGTACTGCACACTCATTATCCTTCCAACTATTTGTCTTTAAACAGCGGCCTCATGCCACAACAGCCTGTACATGTTTATCTAGAGTCAACTCAGGGCCTCTTATCCCAGCTGCACAGCAACAGACCGAATCATAAACGGTAGACTGGCAGTAAGACAAATCCATTCTAACAAAGCCTACAGTAAGTGAGACTCCATTCGAGAGTCTCACTCACGGCAGAAGTCCAGACAATGAAATCTGATCTTTTACATACTGAGGTTTCATTCATGGATCTCTTCCCCCATAGCCCAGAAGAGGAAGTGTCCTCAGTTTTGTGCCTTACATTTCCCTCTGAATGACTCCCCGGGGGTTCATCTGATCTTGGAGCCTGCTCTATATGCTTTCTCAATTTGTGCTCCGGGCAAAAAGCTGCTTCAGAGGCAGGAGGATCAAACAAAGGCCATTCTGATCTCCCTAGGATGGGCATGGAAGATCTGGTAGCCTGATGTGTTGGTATTCAGTATTTGCCCATCTCTTCCTTGTCTGTGCAGAGCAGACCTGATCTTGCAACATTACGGTCAGGTCCATTATTTTAATCCCTACAGATGTGAAGTTTGAGTATGCCAGTTCGAGTCCTTTTGCCTTCTTGAATAGATTGCAGACGTCTTCATGATGGCCAGGAAGCTCACGACCAAATCCATTTAAGGAGGTCAGTGGAACAGAATCATTCAATGGTGCAAACCGGAAGGCCTCTACTCCTTTAAATTTTGCTCTTCTGATGTCTTGCAATTTGTGTCGTCCATCCTCAGTAAAGCCTGACGGTGGTTACAGCTATAGGCTATTTGACTGCCTTTGTGTACCTTCCTTTCTAACTTTCCCTGTTTAGATTGCCACTAGTGGTGTTTTTTACTGGAAGGTTTGCTTTGCTGGTTTATCCCACTCTGTTTGTTTTTCCTTAGAAGGATTGTACCCTTGTGTTGACCTTGATGGCATCCCCATCCAAGCCAACGCAAGATTGTCCAGTTAAGCTTCTTAAATTGAAAACACTTTAGTTGGTGGCAGTAACTTTAGGTCCTTTCAGTTCGTCCACTTTTCATAGTTTTCTACCTAGGTGTATTGATCCTTTGCACCAGACCATCCTTTGTGCTACAGTGGTTTCTTCATTACATGTGGTGCGGTTTATCAACATTCCATTTTTCTTCCCTCTTCTACATCCAACCAAGGGGGATCCCAGGCATGCGATGTCCTACATTGACTGCCCTCAACAGAATAGAGTGCTTGATCAGCTCTTTGTAGGCTTCGCTGGAACGAAGAAGGGCAATCAGTGGGCAAGCTCACAATTTCGTGTTGGGTCATTTTCTGTATCAAGATCGGCTATGCGTCAGCCAAGAAAGATCCTCCGAAGGGCGTTCATGCACATCCCACTAGAGCCATGGTTGTCCCTGGTCCTTCGAGACCGCGACCTTCCCAGAGAGCTGGAAACACGCAGAGATCAACGCCCTACTCAAAAAACCCAAGGCGGACCCAAGAGACCTCAAGAACTTCCGGCCCATCTCCCTGCTTCTGTTCCCAGCCAAGGTCATCGAGAAGATCGTCAACAAACAGCTAACCCGATACCTAGAAGAAAACAGCATCCTGGACCCATCCCAATCGGGGTTCCGCAGCAACCACAGCACTGAGACTGCCCTCATCGCCGCCAC
Organism: Calotriton arnoldi; assembly: GCA_963921515.1. Classification (NCBI taxonomy): domain Eukaryota; kingdom Metazoa; phylum Chordata; class Amphibia; order Caudata; family Salamandridae; genus Calotriton; species Calotriton arnoldi. The sequence continues at coordinate 2,873,590 of CAWUFW010000994.1, read as the reverse complement.
CGACGACATCAGGACCCTGCTGGACAACGGTGAGACCGCAGCCCTCATCCTGCTGGACCTCTCCGCCGCCTTCGACACTGTCTGCCACCGCACTCTACGCACACGCCTCCACGACGCAGGGATCCGAGACAAGGCCCTGGAATGGACCACCTCCTTCCTCGACGGCAGAACCCAGAGAGTCCGCCTCCCACCTTTCCGATCCGAAGCCTCCGAGATCATCTGCGGCGTACCCCAGGGATCCTCCCTCAGCCCAACACTGTTCAACATCTACATGGCCCCGCACGCATCGCCAGACAGCACGACCTCAACATTATCTCCTACGCCGACGATACTCAACTGATCCTCTCCCTCACCAAGGACCCCCTCGCCGCCAAAGCCAATCTCCATGAAGGAATGAAGGCCGTCGCCGATTGGATGAAGATCAGCCGACTAAAGCTGAACACGGACAAGACGGAGGTCCTCATCCTCGGCTCCAACCCCTCAGCCTGGGACGACTCCTGGTGGCCAACGACGCTGGGAGCAGCCCCGACACCCACCGACCACGCACGCAACCTGGGAGTCATCCTCGACTCAACGCTCTCCATGGCCAAGCAAGTCAACGCAGTCTCCTCCTCCTGCTTCAACACCCTCCGCATGCTTCGCAAGATCTACAGGTGGATCCCGACAGACACAAGAAGAACAGTCACCCAGGCCCTCGTCAGTAGCAGACTTGACTATGGGAACGCCCTCTACGCGGGAGCCCCGGCCAAGCTCATCAAGCGACTGCAACGCATACAAAACGCCTCCGCACGCCTGATCCTCGACGTACCACGCCACAGCCACATCACCCCCACCTGAGGAACCTGCACTGGCTCCCCGTCGACAGGAGGATCACCTTCAAACTCCTCATCCACGCACACAAGGCACTCCACAAAACTGGCCCAGCCTACCTCAACAGACGACTCTTCTTCTACGTCCCCAACCGCCAGCTCCGCTCCGCCGACCTCTCCCTCGCCACCGTCCCTCGCATTCGAAAAACAACCACCGGCGGCAGATCCTTCTCACATCTCGCCGCCAAGACCTGGAACACCCTTCCACTAAGCCTACGACAGACCCAAGACCTGCTGACCTTCAGGAGGCTACTCAAGACCTGGCTGTTCGACCAGTAGCAGCACCCCGCCCCCCCCCTTCCCTCTCCCCAGCGCCTTGAGACCCTCGCGGGTAAGTAGTGCGCTCTACAAATTCTGTGATTGATTGATTGATTGATTGAATGTACTAGGATCACTTTTTAAATGGTATTAATGCTCTGACTCCATGCCTACTATTTTCTTTAGGAATTGTATCAAATAATTCACTTTATCTCTCGCCTAGGTAATGGGTTATTTCGTTCTCAAATAGCTATCTCTCCAATATTTCGAACAGAATTCAGAAGATTAAAATATTTTGGGGGTTTTTCTCACAGAAAGCTTAACCCGTTGCGTGCGTCTGTCGGCCAACGGCCGTCGCGAGCACTACCTCTGTAGTGTTGCGAATGTCCGTTGGCCGACGCGGCCCCGCCCACTCCGCTAAACCGCCGCACCGCAGCGGAATTGCCGCCGCGGTTAAGCGGTTAACTGTAATCTTGATTGATTACTATGCATCGCTAGTTGCCTATTGGTGCTTTTTAAGTGGGACTTTTGAGAAAAAGACAGGTGTGAGATGGCATAGAATCCTTCTAATCGGAAAATTTACTGTGTCGATCATTGAGTGGGAATAACTCCAGATACTGCTTTTCCCAAACTCCAGCATCAGGGCCAAGGAACTGCTGCGTCTAAATATTAGCAGCTCTCGACTAAACAAGTCCCATGAATCTGCTTTTCATCAGTAACTGCTGAGTAAACGCTCTTCACCCTGCCCTAGATGTAGTCTTTTGAACTCAGATGCAGTTCTGTTCTCCTGGCATACTTCTATGGTGCCCCCCCAACACCCACCCCCTCCCGCGCGCTCTGAACATTTGCTTCTGTTCAGGGGCATGTCTGTCTCTTTCTGTACTCTTATGTCAATGTGCTCCTGTGTGAATATTTATAGTGTGTTTACAAGTGCCCTTTGCGTATGGTAAGGTGTTTTGCTGCGATTACCTCCCACTCCCGGATATAACAGCCAGCGTAAGGTGCAGTATCTTCAACTCCCACCTCTTCACTTCCTTGCATTGAACCTTTCAGATTTTTAGTGACGTGTACGCGATTTTCAGTTGAAACATTTGGTCAAAAAGACCCCAGTTGTGTCCTTGTACTTGCCTTAAAAAGTAATAAGAGTGAATGGAAAGAACAGGTACATATAAACACCTCTTCATTTACAGGGTTGTTGTGTGTCAGTGTATATCCATCTTCACCAAATTTCTACATCTACGACTCGCAGTTTAGAAGTGTACAGATCTTTGGCCCTGGTTAATGTAAAGACTTGGCACACATTTCAGAATGAGCGCCATTTAATATAGGACTGTTGGTATATTTGTAGTCTGGACCCTTTGAGTCTTTTTTAATGTGTTTTTGATTTTATGAGCTGATAGTTGCCTTGGGACTGGATATTGGCAGTATGTTTAACTTGCAGCTTAGGAACAGAAATTTCCAGTTCCAACCTTTACCTTTTAATTTCATCTTCCACTGTAATCTAAAGATTGTGATTCACCATCCATTTCAAGCGTATTCCACCATTTTTTTCACATACGGGGCTACAATGCTCGAGCCATTGCATGATATCAGTCTTTAATACTGTTTTATAGTATTGCCACTCATGCCAGTGCATTTCATACCCTCATTGTGGTTGAAGAACATAATGTTCATAAAACACTGCTGTAGAGCCTCCATTCACTGAATGCACATCCTCACTCACAGTTGCCATAAGTGACTGATGATTAGCCAATGCCCACCCGCAGAAGCAGGTGACACTGAATTTCACACTGTATGTGAAATGACAGGGTTCCTCCTTACACATAACATAGTGGTATCATTAAATGGATCCTCTTAAGGTCTGATGGAGTGAAGATAGATAGGTGCAATAACTACCTTGCGTTAAAAGTGGACTCTCAAAATGGAACTAGAAAAACCATCTCCAGTGCTAATGAGGCAATTGAGAGGTATCTGACAGGTCTCATGCATTATCTTTCCGCTGATATAGCATCCTAAAGAGCCCACGGGCTAAGAGTAATGGAGTCACTCAAGCAAACTCAATCAAACCGGATTTGTAAAGAGCTGCTTATCACGTGAGGGTATCCAGGCGCTGGGTGTTGCTGCTGCTGGGTGTAGTTAGTCGAACAGCCAGGTTTTCAGATCTTTTATGAATTCCTTCAATGGGGGGTGTCATTCCAGTTCTGCTGGCCAACAGGAGTCATCCCACGGAGATGTGTTGCTCCCGAAGGTGAGTACCTCCATTTTGTCAGTGTTGAGTTTGAGGCAGTTGTTCTGCATCCAACTGGACACACTGGTCATGCACAGGTGGAAGTTGGCCTTGGTGTTTGCGGGGTCTGTGAATAGGGAGAGGATGAGCTGAGTGTCGTCTGCATATGGTATGATGTTCATTCCATAGGTCCTGACCAAGGTGGCCAGAGGGGCCATATTGACTTTGAACAGGGTGGGGCCTAGTGAGGACCCTTGGGGGCATGCTGCAGATGATGTCCTTTGGGCCCACAGTGTAGGGTGGAAGGCGGATGCTCTTGGTTCTTCCGGTGAGTAAGAATGCGATCCTTTTGAAGGCATCCTCTTGGATCCCCATCTGGTGGAGTCTTTTTAGGAGGATGTAGTGGGACACGGTGTCAAAGGCTGCTGAGAGGTTGAGGAAGATCAGTGCTGCGGTTTCTCCATGGTCTAGAAGAGACCTGATGTCGTCAGTGGCTGCAATTAGGGCAGTTTTTGTACTATAATTTGAGCGGAACCTGAATTGGAATGAGTCCAGGAGGTCGTTGTTCTCTAGGTCGTTGGTGAGTTGGCGGTTGATTGCTTTTTCCAGAACTTTAACACGGTCTGTGGATGGGTTTTTGAGTAGTGATGTGACTTCCATGTGTTTCCATATCGCTGGGAAGGTGGCAGAGGTGATGGGGGTGTTGAGGATGGTGGTGAGTTATTTGCTGATGGTGCTGTTCCCATGTTAAAAATGATCAGGGGTCCCTCAGTGCTCCTGAGTGGATGGAGTTCATGATGATCTGGTGATCTGTGTGGTGAGTTGGTCCCAAGTTATAATCCTTGCGTTTGAGTGGGAATCTGTGAGGAGAGGCGGCTGTGGATGCTGGCAGTGGGCGATCGGGGATAGAACTGTTCATAGATGGGGTGATTTTGCTGAGCATGAAGTCTGCTCGGGTGTTGCAGAGATCTTGAGACGGGGTGATGGTGTTCTCAGTTGCTGAGGGGTTGGAGAACTCTTTGACGATGCTGAAGAGCTCTTTGCTGTGATTGCAGCTGGCTTGGAGGCAGGCGGTCAGGGTGTCCTTTTTAGCATCCTTCAGGCATTGGTGGTAGTTGTTGAGAGCTAGTTTGAAGGTGGCTCGGTAGTGTGGCTCTTTGTGGACATGCCAGATCCTTTCCAGTCGTTTGCAGTTGTGTTTGGTGGATTTAAGTTCCGAGGTGAACCAGCTGGTGTGTTTAGTGGGTCTTCCTGGCTTGGCGGGTTTAAAGGGAGCAACTATGTTGGCGCATTTGGTGATCCAGGAGTTGAAGTTTTTGACGACCACCTCGAGGTTGGAAGAAGTGTCTGGGGGGAGCCTGTCAGGGTGTTGGTCTATAGGTTTTTGGTTACCTTGTTCCAGCTCCTGTGTAAGGTGCTGGTCTGGTTGGTGGGGGTTTTGGGGTGGTTGTGATCTAGAAGTGAATGATCGAGTGGTCCGGCCAAGTGATTTCGGGGGCACGGCTGTAGCAGATTTTGGTGCTGGCTGTGAAGATGGGGTCCAATTTGTGTCTGGCAATGTGCGTGGCGTTGGTGACAAGTTGGGTGAGGCCCAGGTTGCTCATGCTCTTTAGTAGGTTGGCCATATTGGGGTCGTCAATGTGGAAGTTGAGGTCTGCAAGGAAGGAAAACTTGGCTCTTCACCAACTAACATGTCATCTACAGCTACATCGGCAACCTTATTTGGACTCTCTGACCTCAGCGCCTAGATGCCCCCGGGCATTTGTGCGCTTTATAAATGCACAAATCAAGATGAAGTTCTTGTAGTTGATGGCCAGAGGGGCGATGAAGTTGGAGATGGCCTCACAGAAGGCGGGGCATGGTCCTGGTGGTCTGTATATGAGGGTGCCTCTGTTGGCAGTCTTGCCTTCTGTGTTTAGTTGAAAGTTGAGGTGTTCCATGATGGGGGTGGTGTCATCAGTGGCGGCTGTGCAGTGGAGAGATTCTTTGTGGATGATGGATATTCCACTTACGTGTTTGTTGATGCTGTCCCGATGTATGATCTTGTATCTGTTCGGTGTGGTGTGGGAGAGGTCAGGTGCTGATGCGGAGTCGAGCCAGGTCTCGATGAGGAAGACACCGTCAAGGGTGAGGGAGGTGATAGTGTCCCAGATCTTAGTCACTGTATAGGTAACTTTTTCCTTCTGTAGAAAAACCCATACAAGAGTTATCTGGAATTATACTGAAATGTTTTACCCCAACTTGCGCAATTATTAGCACACCTTCTCACAAAATTCTGCAATAAGATCTCCACTTTTTTATTGCTTTTTTATAACCTGTGAGCAAAGGTTTCAGTGAGACCCGCCCTTAAAACATATTTCTTTACTTTTTACCCACCCACACTTAAGCATAAATATCATGGAATGCACTTCTTTCAAACTTCACTTTTACATTTAAGTTCTTGAACTGGGGATACCAATAGAGTGCTACCAGTGGCCATACCTTAATGATAATTCTAGCACCGTTAAGTTTATTTAAGCACTACTCCATCCTCAATCATTTTACTTCTGTCTTTCAAGCCATTGACATTTTTATCTTTGATAAAGAAACAACAGCTGAACAGAATTTTAACAAATTTGACATGAAGTTAGAAATTTACTCAAGGAAGTTCACATTTTTTGGTTTCCTTACAACTTTGGTGCTGTTTGATGAATCTCTGCAAAAATTCCTAAAAAAAAGTCTCCCTCCTCCACTTCAGCTCCTTCCTGGAAAGTTTCGGGGTCATCTGTCAAGTGGGAGCCCCCGAGAAATAGAGGATGAGGGGCACAAAACAAATTTTCTCCATTCATTTTTCCATAAGAAATGTAGATACCGCGGCAGCCCAAACGACTGAGCAGATTTACACCATATTTGTCAGAAAACTAGAGTTTGGTCCAGAAAGCATGCTTTTTATGATTTGATGTAAATCCATTCAGTAGTTTTTGAGATATTAATACTCAAAAACTTTGTGTATTTCACACCGCAGAGGATCCGCAGAGCCGACAGATCTCAAGATGAAATCTGACTGGCTGCCACCACATCAACAACAATATGGCGGCAGTCATCTTAGGACTCTGGACTCAGTCCCTTGTCCTGAAAAAAAAAATATATATATATGGGGGCAGGGCAGGGATATCCTGTCCTCCTAGGTCTCATGAGGAGGTCCCAGAGGTAACAGCCCGGGGGCCAAAAACAATTATATTTAAATCTGTGATCCGTAAAGCCTTAGTAAATGTATAAACAAGGGCTTAAAAAACAGCCGCCCCCCTAGGGAGGGCCAGTGCTGGGGGGGCGCAATGAATTTTAGAGGGAAAGGCGTGCGGCCCCTGAGCCCCCCAAAAAAAGCAGAGAACTCTGGGTAGTTCCCAAGTTTAGGTGGAGAGAAGCTCCTGTATTGAGCACTCTACAATACCAGTGACACTCTAAATTTGCCCACCTCAAATGTCTGCTTTTTTATCAAAGTCTTTAGGCATAGGATTAGCACAGTGCCATCTATGCCGAGATAGAAAGGGACAAAGTATTTTGCCATTCCTACCGCAAAGTCTTTAAGCATAGAATTAGCACAGTGCGCTATATATAAAATATGCATTGACATGTCATGTTTATGTAGAGAGAGAGACATAATTATCTCTAGGATTGATTACTGTACTTCTCTTTATGTGGGCTTACCTATATACAGTTGGCACAGATGACAGCTTCTACAGAACGCTGCGGCCAAGTTGATCCTTGAGAATTTCATGCCATCTCAAATGAACTGGCCAATTTACACTGTCTCCTGGTCCAAAAAAAGGTGTCAATTCAAAGCACCGTGTCTCTGCCATTGCACCCTCTACAATCACATGCAAACATCTTACATGGCAGCAATCTCGTGGTAGCAACCTGAAAGAGAACAGATCACAATATGCTTTTAAAATCATCATCCCAAAAAGTCAGGAAGGCTACAATAGGTGGATGCTCCTTGGCTGTGACCACAGCCAAACTATGAAATCCTCTTCTGTTAGTGTTGCACTCAGAATATTACTTCTGGAATTTCAGAAAGAAACACAAGACATAGTTTTTTCTTAATTAGAAGTAGCTTACTGTCCTCCTAGGTGTGGAATGTCGGGTGTCTCACTTCTTTCTCAACCCATCTTTTTTCCATTCTACAACCTGGACACTTTGTTCCCCAGAAGTATTTGTAAAGGTAACACTTTTCAGTGCTCTATAGGTTTTCAATCAAATCAAGTCAAAAAGCACTCTCTGAGCTGATTATCTCTAATTCTTGAAACTATCTTTGTATCAGAGAACCAAGCAGCTCAGTCTGTTGTGGAGATGGCTGCTTCCTTCAGGGACAAAGCTTGTTCATCTTAAATTATATGAAGGCAGAATGTATTGAATCCTGTGGGAAGAAACTGTCCTCCACCTGTGAGGTACTCCAGCAGTTCAACTTGAGCACGGGCAAAACTAAATTGAAGAGTGACACTCAAGTGACACCAGCCAAGACCCTCTTTTTGCTCCAAACAGCTACCAGGCACTCCCTCTTTCTCAAGCTCCACATCACAGTCAAAGAGGAGGTGGTAGAGGACAGAACTGGCCTCTCCACCAGGACTCGAAAGAGGCCAAAAAGTCAAAGAATGGAATTCTCTGGCCAATTCTAGAACCGAATGATCTTTATCGGTGGCTCCTGTTGCTGCAGTTCAAGGTGCTGAATTTGGCTGTTATCCTGACGCTGACCAAAACAATGCCTGCAATTGTTCAGTAGATGTGCATGATGTTTACTTTCATTTACTGGTCCTGGTGTAACACACACAACACTTCTTATGAACGGTCCTTCAGAAACACATACACGGTATCTCTATGAGTTCTCTCCATTTTAACAATGCTGTCTGTCAGAAGAACTAGGCACCCCTGAAAGGATGTACACCAAAATTGTGCCTCCATACCTAAAAGAAGGTGGCTTCTGTTCCCTCTTTCCAGGCTCTGAAATGATTTACATTTGTGCTAGCATTTAAGATTCATCAATCCATGTGAGCTTTAAAGGTTCTGCCCATCCCTGCATACCTGAGATTCTTATCTATGCTTGTGTGGTGGTGTTTTTTTCATGTGTGCTTCACTTGAGTTGAAGTCGTCCATCAGTTACAAAGTGCATGGCTGCACAAGATGATGGTTTGGTATCTATTCATCACCTATGTCACTTGAACTTTAGAAGATACAAGAACATTGTAGAAGAGACTAGAACAGTGGAACCTTGTAGTCACAGAGTTCTAGAATGTAGAATGAGGAGCCTGGGTGCTCCTGAACTGGCAGTTGGTATGCTGTGGCTTAGGTGTATGGAATAAACCTGATGTGTGTCTTCACTCTCTGGTCTGCTTATTGTGTAACCCTTTTATCCTGCATTGGACAGGGGGCTTTCCATGATGGCTGTCCTTTTGTACGTGATCGATGTGGCAGCCTGCCTTTTCCCATTTTAAGGTTTTAAATACCTCTTTGGCTCATTAATCAAAAACATTTGTGGGTAGAGAATTCTTATTTACTTCTGTCTGTCCTGGACAGATACGTCCGGGTACACCCCAACACGCACTTGACGCAGCAGGAAGACGGAGTGTGGCCACTCTCAGGAACTGAAGGGTATTCAGGGAGGTATCCTGGTTACATCCTGAGTCCAGGATCATTGTGTCAAACTGACTCTGGTACACAGTGAATAATTTTGCGGATGATGCCTGGTTGTGAGCCTGAGCAGCGAGTACTTGCCTACTGTTGACAGTCACTGGTGACTTAACGGTCATCCCGACGTGACCTCTGTTCACCGCTTGAGTTTGATTAACATAAATACTTTCAAAAGGCACACAATTAGCCTCGCAGCCATGCTCAAATTAGAAAAGAAAGGCAGCAAGTGCATGAGCACTTTCTGCCATTCGGCCCACGAACGCTCTCTCTGGATGTGCTGTGTGTGCGCGCTTCACACACAGCACTGCGCGCTCGGGAGGACAGAGGTGCGCGCAAGCGCGCACCTTGCAGGGGACAGTGGTTAGTACCCATTGTAGTGGCATAGTGGCAAGAAAAGCAGGCAGCAGGATTCACTTGTGTGCTGACCTTAGGGCCCTCAACAAAGAGATGGTTGTTGATAAGTTCCCTTTGCCAAGCATAACTGAGATGATCACAACTGTAGCTGGAGCAAACCTCTTCTCAACATTAGATCTAACATGTGCCTATTACCAGATATGTCTACACCCCGACTCTCAAAAGCTCATTGCTTTCATAATGCCTATGGGGGCATACAAATTTAAACGCATGCCATTCAGTCTGGTTGCAGCGGTCTTTGAAAGAGCCATGTCTAATATACTGACTGGTATCTCGGGGTGTTTTGTTATCAGATCGAAGGGCTGATATTTGGGAACTCTCAGGCACAACATAATGAAAGACTTAGACAAGTTTTGGACAGATTCAAAGAGTTTGGCTTTACAGTAAGGAAAGACAAATGTAAAATTCAATGTACTGAAATAAACTATCTTGGGCATAAATTCACTTCTTAAGAGGTACAAGCCATAGCAGATCTGTTTAACACCATAATGAAATTAGTGGCACCCAAAACACAGACGCGCTGTTATCCTTTTGGGAATTATAAAATTTTATATTAAATTCATCAGCAACTTTGTTAGTCGAACGTGCCATATGTGCAAATTGTTGAAAAATAAGGTAACCTTTGAGTGGGATGGGCATTGGGAGAGGGAATTTAAAGATCTTAAGAATATTCTGACCACTGCACCAGACTGGAAAGTGTTTGTTCCAAGAAAAAGAATTATCATTACAACAGATGCCAGTTCAAAAGGGCTAGGCGCTGTACTTCTACAAGAAAGTGGAAAAGGTGAGGAAACCATTGCATTTGCCTCAAGAGCACTTAGGCAGTCTGAGGTCAAGTATTGTATAATTGAAAAAGAAGCATTGGCAGTGTACTGGGCTCTAAACAAATTCAAGAACTTTGGGGGACTGTGTTCAAATTAAGAACAGACCACAAGCCACTTAAGGAGGTATTTGCAAAAAAAAGGACTGGAGGCAATTTCCAGTAGAATTAAAAGATGGGTCATTAATTCTACAAGAGTACACATTTGATGTAGAATATATCCCTGTGTAACTTTGCAGCAGAATGGTTGTCCCTATTGGTTGATGACACGGAAAAGGAAGAGAAAGTCTGTGATAACCAAAGTGGGGATATAGAATTGCACAAAGAAAATGTGAATGTGATCACCAAAGGGGTGGTTGGGGAGGAAAATTGGAAAAAATGGTTAGAAAGAGATCCCATCCTAAGTAAAGTACGAAATGTGTTAATCCAGGGGTGGGATAGTGTAGAAAAGAATGAAGAGCAGCTGAGGCCATATTAGATGGTCAGATGAATTATCAGAAGTATATAGATGCCTTTTCAAAGGCACAAAACTGATACCACCTGAAACCCTCAGGATAAAACTGATTGGCATAGCACACAAAGGCCATCTGGGCATCACCAAAACCAAGCAAAGGTTGAAGTTAGACTTTTGGTGGCCAGGGATGGACGTACTGGCTGAGAGAGAGATAAGGAATTGCATAGCCTGTTCCACCAGTGATAAGGTAGCAAAATTGCACACTCCACCCATGCAGTGTCGCACCCTCCCTGAAGGTCCCTGGATGGATGTAGCAATGGATATCACTGAGCCACTGACCGGAGAAAGGAATTCCCCATACATTCTAGTTTTAGTTGACTTATAATCAAGATGGCCAGAAATCAAATTTGTCTCTGACATCATATCAACCTCAATTATAAACTTCCTGATAGGGTTTTGTTTTACAACAGAGACTACCCAACACCCTTTTAACTGACAATGGTGTTCAGTTTTGCTCCTGAGAAATGAAGGCAATTTTGCAATGTAATGGATTAACATAAAAACTTCGAGTTCATCGAAGCGAACCACATCCTGAACCTCTCCCAATCCAGCTTCCGAAATAACAAAAGCACCAAGACCGCCCTCATCGCCTCCACAGACGACGTCCGCACCCTTCTCGACTGAGGCGAAACTGCAGCCCTCATCCTCCTGGACCTCTTGGCCTCATACAATACCATCTCTCACCGCACCCTATGCATAGGACTCCACGACGCCGGCATCCGCGACAAAGTCCTGGAATGGTACCGCTCCTTCCTCACCGGCCGAACACAGAGAGTCAGACTACCACCGTTCCACCCTGAACCCTCAGAGATCAGCTGCGGAGTGCCTCAGGGCTCCTCCATGAGCCCCACTCTCTTCAACATCTACATTGCCCTGTTCACAGCCATCGTCATGAACCACAGACACAACATTGTCTATGCCGGCAACACTCAGCTGATTATCTCCTCCGATCCAAACCCACAGTCACCAAGAACAACTTCCACGACGGGATGAAGGCTGTCGCCACCTAGATGAAGATCAGCTGCCTCAAGCTCAACTCATGAAAGACCGAAGTCCTCAAAATGGGCTCCACCCCCTCCGCCTGGGACAACTCCTGGTAGCCCGCAGCACTTGGATCCCCACACACCCCCAGACCACGCACAAAACGGCATCATCCTGGACTCCTCGTTCACCATGAGCTGCCAAATCAACGCTGTCTCATCATCCTGTTTCCACACTGTACGCCTGCTCTGAAAGATCTTTAATTGTATCCCCATCAAGTCCAGAAAGATGATCATCCACCCACTCATCAGCAGCAGAATCGACTAAAGCAGCGCACTCTACACTGGCATCACCCAGAAACTCCTTGAGAAACTGCAGAACATTCAGAACGCTTCCGCCAGACTTATCCTCAACATCCCCGCCGCAGCAATATCACCGGACACCTGAGAGACCTCCACTGGCTCCCAGTCAACAAAAGCGTCACCTTCAAGCTCCTCACACATGCCTACAAAGTCCTACATGACATGGGACCTGTGTACCTTAACCAACGCCTCACATTCCACGCACCCACCAGAGTCATCCACTCTGCCCAACTGGCCCTGGCTACCATTCCACGCAAGACCATGGCCAGAGAAAGATCCTTCTCCTACCTCGCAGCAATGACCTGGAAACCCCTCCCTCTCCACCTCATGCAATCACCATCACTGCCTCAATTCAGGAAGGACCTCAAGACCTGGCTCTTCGACTGAACCACAACGCCTTTGACAAACCAGCAGTCCCCTCCCCCCCTCACTCTCCTCGCACCTTGAGACCCTTACGGGTGAGTAGTTGTGCTCTAAAAGTCACCTGATTGATTGATTCACTGATTGATTGATTGATTGATTGATTGATTGATTGAAGCTTAGTGCCGTCTATCATCCAGAAACCAATAGGGCAGTAGAAAGATTTAACAAAACACTCAAAGAGGGCATTCAGCTGGCAAGATCAAATGGGGTGAGCTGGAAAGATGAGGTTTAGAGGTGAATAGAGGCTTATCAACTAACTCCTCATCAGTCAACAGGTATGACTCCCTTTGAGTTGTTAAAGAGTAGAAAGCCCAATTCTAGACTGGTACCTGGGTGGATGAAGTGGCACAAAGGTTTGGTGAGGGTTGATGTAGGTCAACAGTGGAGGAAAAAAGAAGTTGGAGTTGCAGACAGCCCACAAAGAGAGGTTTGACAAATTGCATAATACCAAAGCTATCGAGTTTAAAGTGGGTGATTGGGTAAGAGTGAAAGCTCCAAATGGCAACAAACAATGATCAAAATTTACTGAAGCCATAAAAATCATAAAACTCTTTTGCAATGCGATCAAGACACAGGATGGTAGAATATGGAATCTGGGGAGGGTGCTGAAACAATACTGGCCTGGACATAATGGGGAGACACTTGAAAACAACAGTGAAGCATGGTCAGAAAGTGGACATACTAATGGCAGTCCAGTGTTCCATTAGGGGGAAAACACTGAGGTTCGGGTCACATTAAGTAGACCGGTGATTCCACCCTGCCCCCCGCCCGACTTAAGTAATACAGCAAGAGTTATTACATTGTTAACTTACCCTTGTCTTTGGAAGTGTAATGTGGTACTCAAGTCTAATTTTAACTCTCTGAAGCCTTGAATGAAAATCCTTACTTAACATATTTGTTTAATTTGCTTGTCTTTCTTCAAATTGTTTATTCACTGTCATGTGTTTCTGTGGTGGGAATCTGAGAAAAATATCTTTTGTCAAAAAAGGGAGATGTGTGGTATTTGTCCGTCACCTATGTCACTTGCACTGTAGAAGATACCAGAACATTGTAGAATAGACTACAGCAGTGGAACCTTGTGGTCACGAAGTTCTAGAATGTATAGTGAGGAGCATGCGCGCTCCTAAACTGGCAGTTGGTATGCTGTGGCTGAGGTGTATGGAATAAACCTGGTGCATCTCTTCATTCTATGGTCTGTTTATTGTGTAATTCTTTCATCCTGCATTAGATAGGTGGCTTTCTATGATGGCTGAACTTTTGACCGTGATGGATGTGGCAGTCTGCCTTGTCCCATGCAAAGGTTTTACTACACCTCTTCAGATCATTAACCAAAACATTTGTAGGTAGAGAGTTCTTATTTACTTCTGTCCGTCCTGGTTTTCTGGTACATTATTTGTGGTGTGGGTAAAAAGATACATTCATTTTGCAAAGTTCGCTACTCTTACTGCCAGTCGGTGAATTGTACTTCATGAAGGAAAGCTCTATTGTACCAGTAACAGTATGAATATTGTACAATGAAAATAAGGTGCACACAAGAGAAGAAAAAGGTCCCCGCCTCAAACCAATTGAGAGGGGTAATGTTGGAGGCAGTGGAAATACGTGTTAGGCTTCACTATTCAAAAACAGTTAAATAGTGCGACTAAGAGTAAAAGTATGCTGAACTTCCAAATACCCAGTAATTCTGGAGATTGAGTACATGGCGATTCTTTTCACCCATTACTAGAAGGAACTTGCTTGGAAGACTTGGGACAATATTTGTAGTGAATTTAGTGAAATAGGTGCCAGCTGAATTTTCTTTGTGAATATTTGACGAATGCCTGCTTAAGGAAGAAAAAAGTAAGGCGGTTGACTGCTCATAAAACAAGCATCTCTTGGGGCTGAGGCAAATTAATAAGTAAAACAATTCTTACATGGTCCTATTCTATCAAATTCAGTATTTAATTCTGCACTATTCCAGTATCAAATCACGGGACTGGATCTTAAACAATGTTTCTTTGCCTCTCCGAAGTGGCACTGGTCGCTGTGTGTCCTTTTGAAGCAATCAAATATGCATGCTGAATGAATCTCCACTGTAAGTGCGTGTGTAGTCTACTGCTGCATTTTTGTTGTTGTTGTGTTGTTTTTGAACATGAAAATACGCTTACAAAGATTGTTTAGCTTTTTTCTGTTTAACTTTTGGATTTCATTTCCAATAATGAGTCCAAATTTCTGCATAGATTGCTATTGCACCTGTACTGAATGAGCGGTGTGTTGCTTTCAGGCTGTATGAGGTGTGTTACATATATGTGTAATCTGAGGGTGTGTTGTTTGTGGAGTGTGCGAGGGTATGTGTTATTCTCACTCATTATGCTACACGAGTTGGAGTACTGCTGAGCCGTAGGAAGTGTGCTGATACTGTGTTGTCAAAGGGTATGTGTTGCTCCTTGTTGCTGCAGTGGTGCATGCTCTGTGGTGGCCATCTGCTGAATGAGGGTGTTTGTTGCTCCTAAGCTCTGCCTAAGGTAATATGTAGAACCTTGGACGTATGAGTATGTGTTGTTTCTGTGCTGTATGATGCGTTTGTTGCCATTCTGCGTGTTGTCTATTGGTCCTGCACTTCCTCAGTGTGTGGAGGCAATGCAACCGAGGAGGTGTTGCTCCCCTTATTTCCGAGAGTGTGTTAATCCTGTGATGTATGAGGTGTTACTACACAACCTCTTGCAGCACACTTTGTTCAAAACTTCGTACATACAAACAGCGCAGCACAGACATGCCTTATAGTTCGATTTCAATGTGCCCACAACAGCATTGCCCACCAAGGCCTTCCCAACTCCACCCTCTAAGAGCCCACAATAAGAAAGAACTGGGTGAGCATGCGATTGGCTGGCTTGGAAATCATTCAAAAGCGCGTGCTAGCATCAGCTACTCACAACACGTATACATTTGCCAGACAATGACACCAGTACCAGCTTATGAAATGCAAAAGCAACTGGTACAGCCCTCCGGTTTCATGCAGCAAAAAACAGTACTACGGACTGCACTCCTACACAAAACCGAATCAGACTGTGGCCTGTAAAGGAAACATTTGAAAGGTCATGCCCCATCGTCCTTGAATGTGCTGCAAAGCCATACTAGTGGAATATGGGGCCTGATGTATCAAAGGATTTTTCTTCATTTTGATTTTAAGGGAAAATGTATTGGTATATTTGGCCCATTGTTTGCTGTAGAGGTGGTATTTAATAATATCAATATTGTGCAATATGAAAACTGGATATTTATTTGGAGAGATAGAAGCTGCTTCAAATCAATCAAACCTGTTTTTACTTTCTTGCATTTTTCTTTGGTTTTATGACTTCTGGATCTGGATGATGCTTTGCAAAAACTCAAGGTAAGCATTGAAGGGCCCTGCGAAATTCCCTTCCCCCGTGTTATTTGCAGTCTATATTTGCCCTTTGGAACGGAATGGTGGGTATCGCTTCATTGGAAAGCTTTCCGGGATTTATTATTTTATGCTGAGCATTGAGTACTACATAAATCGTATACATTTTTATTTCTAGGCTCTTTTGTTGCACAGTTTTTAAATAGTGCAACATTATGCAATTATTTGGTCTCTTGGCACTGTCGAGGCAACAGCTGAAGATGCCCTTTGCTGTAGGTGACCACTGCATAGAGAGCCAAGCTCTGGATGCAACCTATGTCGAGCAGCTGACAAGATAATAGGATGTTGGTCTGTTGATCTGTTGCGGATAGTCCCAATGGACGGTGGGAAAGGGGAGGGGGTGGGTGTAAAAAAAGAGTATATTCATGCATATCCCATGTGCACGTGGGAGCAAGAGATTGGGGAATGTGTTCTTCTCGTGAGAACCATTGTCAGTATGTCAGGTCGTTGAAAATTGTTGATGTGTACTGTCTCAATGAGAAGAGTGAGACTGCGTGTGTCATGGAGTTCTGCTGTGGATTATGTTTATATCACTGTAAGATGTTATATGTCGAGGGCGTTGTGTCACTGGGTTTGTGAAGCACATTGTTATCAGCACCCGCTTAATTTTATTTTCATTTTGGTTTTTATCTGGGGCGTTTCTAACATAGATCCCTTCCAACATTACATTCTAGGTCACTGACAATCTGCCCTTTGTGCTTCCACATCACCTGTGCTAGTGTTATTTCATGTCCAGGAGTAACTAGCTGTTCATCTGTGTTAAAGTTGCAGCAATGTTTTCCTAGATATCTTTTGCTTCTGACTTCATTGACCAAGCCATGGTCTTCTGGGCTGTAACCGACGCAACAATTTTGGGTCATGTGTTTCAGCCAGAATTGAACCAAAAAACAATCTAACTGTTAAAGGGCATGGCCCAAATCCTAGATCTCTCAGTCGTTGGTATGCAAGGCTTTGGGTAGTGTAGATTCCAGGAAGTCAATGATTTCCTCAGGAGGTGACCTGTGAAGGTCAGGCATTTCAAGGAGTAGTTTGCAAAAGCCTTTGGCTGAAGTTTCTTGATAAAGTGGGATGCCCATTGTTAGGGAATCCTCAGACTAGCGACCAAGTTCACTATTAATGTAGAATGTGATTAGAGAAGTGGGCTGATAGAAACCATGGCGGTGGAACTTGGGTACCAGGGAGAACAGCAGGTCTAGACTATGACTTCCCCCGGGAGTGTGTTTATAGACCACATGGGTGAAGCCTAGGGCATCCTTTTTTCAGTAATATTTTGACTGTGAGTATTAGATGGGTCTTCTGCCCATATGTTCAGACCAACCCCACCCCTCAGGATGAGAGCTTGCTCAGATATGATTATAATATGTTGGGGAACATCGAGGAGACTTGAATGGAAGGAAGTGAACCATACTTTGAGAGGGTGGTAGATGCCAGCTGTTACAATGAAAGTGGTTGAGCTACAAAATAGTTAACACATGTATACTACTTTTATACTTACCTTGCTTTGGCAACACTTTTTTTTTAATCTCTTAACTGGATTACATGTTTGATACCTGCACACCCTGGTTCCTCCAGTTTGAGTTAAAATTTTGAGTTCATCCTCATTAAAAGTGACTGAATGGAACTTTAAAGTGACACAAACACTGCGCAAAGCGTTAGTAAACCTGGGCCTGAATGTCAGTATGCATGCGTGTGTATGAGTGAGATTAAGAGCGAATGCAAGTGAGTGGAAATGAATGAGTGCAAGGTGATGTAAGAGAGTATGAATATGTGGTTAGAGTCATGTGACATGCCTTCCTGGAGAAAGTCGGGGTCAAGGGTCATATCATAGCACTTCCTGTGATGTCATTAAGGTCAAAGTGTATGTGATGTCACTTCTGATATCCCTGGCATATTGGTGAAACGGCGCCAAAGCTGCCCTGAAGAGATACAGCACTTCGAGAGACTTTTAGCACAAGCGTCCCTCGCATAGGGGTACTATTCTATGCTGTCAAAATGTGCTTTAGAGATGCTACAGTACATTCTTTCCAGGAATGTAAAGTATTAAACGGCTAAGCGATAAGTACAGTCTTCCGCTTATCAGTAGCAAGAAACATCCGATTTGTAAAAAAAAAAAAAATACATGAAATACATGGTTTACACATTAAAATATCACATCAAAATCATGAAAAAACGATCACATTTATTGTGAGAATTAACTAAAGCTGCAGCACACTGTAAAGTTAGTTTTATTTTGTACTTTGCACATAAGACCGTCTTTTGTGATGAGGAAGGAAGCCAAACAATTATGCTTGTGAAGGAAATTGTGACCTTTAGAACTGTTAAACAACCAACCTAACAATAAAAACTATGAGCTGATACAATTTCAATAGTTTAAACCGATATTTTATAAAACAATACTATATATAAATGCTACTGTCTTATGTGATGTAGCAATCAGTGGAATAGAGTGAATGCAATTTGCCTACTTAGCCAGTAAGTGGCAGTGGTGCTGTGCACAAGACTTGGATTTGTGGCATCAACAGTAATCGTGTTATGGAACAAATGAGTTGGATCTATTTTCCTGAAGAGAGTCTTTAAAAGATGCAGGTGTTGAGCACCCACTCATTTTTGTGGTCGGGAACATAGTTTTCATCATCAGACCTTGCCCCACACGGGAGACAGACACACACACAAAGGGAAAATGAAGGAGGAGGAACATAGGAAAAGTGACGAAAGACGAAAGCAGGGATGAACAAGAAATGGTAAAGCCAATAAGCCTCACCTTTGTGACCTACTGGCTTTGCTATTGTTTTTTTTAGGAAACATGCATTTTGCTGATGCTGTAGAGCATCCTCAAATAGTAGAAAGAAAAGAAAACAAGCATTTGCAATGCAATAGGTCTCGCATTTGCGACAGTTTGAGCTATTGGCATAGAAAATGGCAATTCCTTTTATTGATGTGTTCTGAAAACCTGCAAGCGGTGCGTAAACACACACTTTGGGCCTTATTTATGAGGCCTTGCGACACTTTTATGCCACAGTAGCGTCACTTTTTGTGACAAACCGGCTGTGTAAAAAATATGCCACCTTGCGCCCTATTTACAAAGTGATGCATCTAAGCAGATGCGTCACTTTGTAAATCCCTGTGCTACATTATACCTGCATCAGGTATAATGTATGCAGGGTGGGCGTTCCCCCGCAAAAGGTTTTATAGAAGTGACGCAGTGAAATCTATCAGATTTCACTGCGCTACTTCTAGGACGCTACAGCGCAGGCCCAATCACATGGGTCTTGCCCCATGTGAAAGGACACATTGCTGGAGTTGCATCTGTTTTCAGACACACCCCAGCAGTGCGCCACTATTGCGCTGACAGATACATCAGTAGTACTGACGTATCTGTCATTACTGGTGACATGATGCGTCATACAGAAATTATGACGCATCCATCATGTCGCAAGGAGAGCGCGGTGAAAACTGTTGCATCGCTGTTTTCATGCATCGATGCGACAGTTTTCATAAATGAGGCCCACTGTACTTATAGTCCTTGCTTACAAGAAGCAAGGCTGGCAGTAATAGAGACGCAGTTATGCCAGCCTTGCTTCTTGTAAGCAAGGACTATAAGTACAAAGTCCGTGTTTACGCACCACTTGCAGGTTTTCAAAACACATAAATAAATGGCATTGTCATTTACAATGCCAATAGCTCTAACTCTCGCAAATGCAAGACCTATTGCATTGCAAATGATTATTTTCATTGCAGCTGCAACGGTTTACTTGCTGTACACTGAACCAATGTACACTTTCAGCCCAATTGTGTGGTATTCCGCTCCAAAACATTTGCAAATAGGTCTCCTGGAGGAGGAGTAGGAAAGATATCAGAGACATAGTCATTGAACAGAATGTACATTTCGAGCATGTTTAAGAACCACTTAATACCAAAATATTAATAAACAGATAAGGAAAGGAGTAGTAGAAGAATGACAAATTAGGAGGTTAGAACAGGGGTGTAGGAGAAAGAAGGAGGTTAAAGGGAGACAAAAAGGAAGAAGACAAGAAAGGAAAATTAAAGAGCAGGATATGGAAGGTAGTGGAAGAGGAGAGAATGTAGAAGATTCGGAAAAAGGTGGAAGAGAAAGAAAGGAGGAGGAGATAAAAGGATGAATAGAAAGGAGGAGATTAATGAAATGAAAAAAAACAGTGGAGAAGGACAACAGAGAAGGGTGAGAAAGGAGAAGGTGCATTAGGAAACGAGAAAGAAGTGCATGGGGAAAAAGGATGAACACAATGGAGAAAACAGACAAAAACAAGGACGTGGAGAAAATAGAGACAAAGGAAGTGGAAAATATTGTAAAGAAGTAGAAAAGAGGAGTAGAAAAAAAGAGTAAACAGAACGAGGAGTAAGAGAAAGGTGACAAAACAGGATCAGCTATTACCTAGTATACAGGACCCAAATAGATTAAATAATATTGCCACAGAATGGGTGACATAGTTAGCATTTTCGGCTGCATAGTAAACAGTAGCAGTCACCATTGTATAGAAATGGTTCTGCCGCACATTCCACTGAAAAGGCATTTTTAGGTCGCGCCTGAGACAGCGTATGAACTGTTTAGCGAGTCTATTGTTGGGAAAGTAAACAGAAAAGGGGAATGACCTAGAGCATGGGTACTCACAAACATTTTCCCAGGGGCCACAAATTTGGTCTGTGATGTGACCAAGGGCCGCATTGATACCAGCAAGGCTGCAGTCGGAGTTTGAGGAGGGGTTTGTGGTAAGGTGGGTGTAAGGGAAGCTAGGCGTATACATCTAGTGTCTGAATTGCACAATGTGAAAACAAAAATATGAGATTAATCCCGGCTTCTCCATTTCACCAAACTGTGTAATCCTAGGTAGTTATTTTATTTCACTTTCCCTCCTTTTTCTTCATTAGCACATAAGGACCTCGAAATACATGACTGCAGGATGTGTGCTGTACAAAGCCTTATCCAGTGTTTGATTTCATAAACTATATGTTGTTCATATATTATAGACACCCCAGCCCTCAAAAGGAGCACATGACTGTAGGAAGCTGGTTCTGTATATACTATACCAAAATGAGGTATAGTGTGCACAGAGTCCAGTTGAACCCCAAAGGTAGGCAGAGGTAAAAGTAGATAGCACCTTACTCTCTATTTTTGGTAGTGTGGGTGAGCAGTAAGGCTTTATCAGAGGGTAGTGTTAAGCATTTGTTGTACACACTCAATCAGCAAATGATTTCACACACTCAAAGACTGAACTCAGACCAATTTGCTTTGTATAAAAATATTATTTAGTTATATTTATTTCTTAGAACCAAGCAAGCCTGCCACAGGTAAGTGATTTATACTTTGCCGTAACAATACAGTTTGAATTGCAGTTGTACATATACTTTGGTTTGGTTACAGTAGAACTACTGGAAATGCAATACCTTAAAATATTGTACATATACTTTATAATGACTTTTAAACAGCAGGTCATGTATTTTACTTTGCAGATTACTTTTCTTACACAGTGTAGTATACCTGGATACTGCACTGGGACATTTCCTGTAAAAGGTAAGTAAATGCGTTTTGGTTATTTGTACACAGTTGTATAGACTTTTATAGATTTTCCAACTCCACACTTAGAAACTTCCTATGGGAGGAAATAGAGTTATCGATTAACAGGTAAGTACTTTGTTGTGGGAGTTGGTTTTCTGGGGTTAGACTCAGGGGTCTCCTAGGGTCGAGGATGCGGCCGGGTGCAGAGTGCTGAGGCCCAATGTTATCCAATGGGGGATAGGGGGCCTCCGGCTGGTGGCTGCTCAAGAGCAGGCTACAAGGTTGTGGGAGCAAAGCTCCTGGACTTTAACTCAGGGCAAATGGGGGTTCAAATTAGAACCAAAGGTACACCCTCAGCGGCACTAGGGCGGCCGGGTGCAGGGTGCTGTTTTGGCGTCGGGTGCCCTGTTACTTTCAATGGGGATTCTCCGGTTTGCAAGCACACTGCAGGCTCCGGGACGAAGGTCTTCTGGGAGCGGCCACCACTTAGAGAGGTAAGTTGGGATGCTGGGGGTTGGCTAGACACCATCGGTTGGGCCACCCAAGGCCGTGAGGCGTCTGGTGCAGGGGTGTCTTTTAGGGTCGGATCTTCTTACCAGCTCCTGGTCGCAGTTGTTGGGACCCTCTGGATTGAGGCTGCAGGCGTCGGCTGGAGGCTTGAGGCAGGTCAGGGATCACTGGATCTCGGGTCAGGATCGCCGGAGAGACCTCCTCGTGGTGGTGGGCCACTCGAACTCGGGCCGTGGGCGACGGGTGCAGAGTGGTTCAGACTCGCGGATTTTGCCAGAGCTGGAGTCTGTGGCTGAACAAATCCGGTGTTCACGGGAGACAAAGTCTTTTCTTTGGAAGGCAGGGCAGGTCCTCGGGGTTCTTCAATCAATCAATCAATCAATCAGGGAATTGTAAGCGCGCTACTCACCCGTGAGGGTCTCAAGGCGCTGAGGGGGCGGGGGTCCGCAGATCTGTTTAGCCGAAGAGCCAGGTCTTGAGGGTCTTCCTGAAGGTGTTCAGGGAGGGGGCGCATCTGATGTCTGCCAGTAGCTCGTTCCAGGTCTTGGCTGCAATGTGAGAGAAGGATCTTCCGCCTGCTCTGGCTCTGTGGATGCGCGGGGTTTCGGCCAGTGCGAGGTTGGAAGATCGGAGGTTTCTTTTGGGTACGTCGAAGTTGATTCTGTCGTTGAGGTATTTGGGTCCGTTGTTGTGTAGGCATTTGTAGGCGTGAGTGAGGATTTTGAAAGTGACTCTTTTCTGCACGGGGAGCCAGTGGAGACTTCGTAGGTGTTGGCTGATGTGTTCGTGTCGGGGGATGCCGAGCACGAGTCTGGCGGCGGTGTTCTGTATTGTCTGGAGTTTGCGGAGTAGGGACTTGTTGATGCCGGCGTAGAGTGCGTTTCCATAGTCCAGTCTGCTGGTGATGAGTGCGTGGGTGACTGTCTTCCTTGACTCAGGGGGGATCCACTTGAAGGTCTTGTGGAGGATGCGGAGGGTGTTGAAGCAGCTGGAGGTGACGGCGTTGACCTGTCGGTTCATGGTGAGTGGTGAGTCGAGTACGATGCCGAGGTTCTTGGCGCGGTCTGAGGGGGTAGGTGGGCTTCCGAGGGCGGTCGGCCACCAGGTGTTGTCCCATGCAGAAGGGGTGGTACCGAGGACGAGGACTTCTGTCTTCTCGGCGTTGAGCTTCAGGCAGCTGTTGGTCATCCAGACTGCGACGTCTTGCATTCCTTTCTGGAAGTTGAGTTTGGCTGTGGTGGGGTCTTTGGTGAGGGAGAGGAGAGCTGGGTGTCGGCGTAGGATACGATGTTGAGGCTGTGTTGTCGGACGATGGCTGCGAGGGGGGCCATGTAGATGTTGAAGAGGGTGGGGCTCAGTGATGAACCCTGTGGGACTCCCCAGGTGATTTTCGTGGGGTCGGAGAGGAAGGGTGGAAGTCTGATCCTTTGGCGTCTTCCGGTGAGGAATGATCGGATCCAGTCCAGGGCTGTTCCTTGTATGCCTGCGTATACCTGGTTCTTGAGGTTGCTGGCTGCAGGACACACCAGAGTTTCGCTTCTGCAAGTTCGAGGTGGGGACAGGCCGGTAGGGCTCGGGCCAAGTCAGTGGGCGTCCTCCTCTTCTTAGCTTCGGCACGGCTGTTAGGTCCTCCTTCTTCTTTTAGCCGTTTCTTGTTTGAGGAGGCAAGGTTCAGGGGTGCTCTTAAATACTAGTTTTAGGGGCGTTACAGGTACGTAAAAGGTTGGGACCAATGGGTCCCTTCCTTGGGGTGGGTACATGCCCTATTATGCCACCCTCCAGTGGGAGGGGGGCATATGCCTCACTCTGGTTGGCTGGGTCCCCCATCTGCAAGATGGCGGGGACTGAGAGTTGTGCTTCACCTCGCCTCCCCCACCAGAGGGGTGGGGTTGGCAAAGGTGGGCACACCTCCCTTGGTTTTCCCGCTGGTTCTCCCGCCCAAAGTGGGGGTCAGAACCAGTGGGGACCAGTTGCTGGAAGCAGCAAAAGGCCTGGAAAGCTCACAAAGGCGGCAAGCCTTTGAACCTTCCCCTTCGTGAACCCTTCCCATCCTGGGGGAGGAGGCTTGGCACCTCGTCCCAGGATGTGCATTGTTTCAGGCCCCCGAGAGCAGCAGGCTCTCGACCCAGGGGTCCAGAAACATGTCTGGTGGTGGAAGCTGGGGAGCAGCCACTCAGCCTGGACACTAGTGTTAGGTCATTTTTCAGGGGGCATATCTAAGATGCCCTCTGTGTGCATTTTTTATTAAATCCCACACTGGCATCAGTGTGGGTTTAATGTGCTGAGAAGTTTGATACCAAGCTTCTCAGTTTTCAGTAAAGCCATTATGGTACTGTGGAGTTCGTAATGACAAACTCCCAGCACCATATACTCTTAATGGCATTACTGCACTTACAATGTCTAAGAATTGGCTTAGACACTGTAGGGGTACAGGGCTCATGCACCTGTACCCTCACCACTGGTATGGGGCACCCAGATAGAGGGGTGGCTGATCTATGCCAGGGCAGTGGGTTGTAGGCATGGCACACAGGGATGTGTGCCATGTCGACTCTTCACTTTGTTCTGCACCAAAACACACAGCCTGCAAAGGCAGTGTGTCAGTGTAAAGGTACAGGGCCTCTAAGGGTGGCACAATAAGTGCTTCAGCCGTTAGAGGCCTTCCCTGGTCACAGTGCCCTGGGTACCTGTGGTACCATTTACCAGGGACTGACGTGTGGCCAGAGAGTGTCAATTGGGTTTGGTCTTCAATGCAGTTTTTTGGGAAAGAACATAGGCCCTGGGTACCTGATTGGCAGGAGCCCAGGGCACACTAAGTCAAAGTACATCAGCAGTTCAGCAAAAAGTGGGGGCAACCATGCAAAAAGAGGGCACTTTCTCACAATGACAACTGACTTGCCTCTTCATACACTATTGGCATTGTTATCAGGGTGTAGGGAAGAATGAATGTTTCTCAATTCATGTTTGAAAACTATCATTTAAAAAAAAAAAAAAATCTCAATGCACTGAAAATTTTTGTACTAAGGTGAAACGGTTTTGCATGTTAATGAATTATTAACAGACTTTATCTTACTTTTACTGCCAGATGTTTTTAGAAATGATGGTGTTCCTAAAGTTAAGTGGTTTAGGACACCCTTGTTACTTCCTTTTGTTGTTTCAATTAAACTTTAAATAAATGCATGCCAGTTTATTTAACATATTTTTTTTGTTATTGCTGAGTCACATAAACATTAGGCCAGTGCTGCTCTTGACCATGGGGCCACATGTAAAGGTCAGGAGGGCCACATGCAGCCCCCGGGCCGTATTTTGAGTATCACTGACCTAGAGGAATGATGAGAAAAGTTGTGTACAGAAAAGCATAGGTAGCAGGGGTGAAGGAAGGCAATCTAGAGAGTGAGAATGAGTAAGTAAAGGTGAGATGAGATGAGCGATAAGGATTGGAGCGTGTGAATGGTGACAAAAGTGAAAGGAATAAAATGAGAAGAGAGCAAGACAAGTGAAGAGTGGATGAGGAGAGAAAGTTGTGAGCGAGAAGTTAGGATGGTAGAAGAACACGTGGAAAAAATTTGGGAGAAAGACTAGAGAAGGGGAAGGAGGAAATAGAAAGGGCAGGAAAGTGCGAGGGTCGGTAATTAAAACGGCATCTGATTTCTTATCACCTGTCCCAAATATATAGAAAAGAAGGGCTGTCAGTACTCGGGGTTCTCCAGATAACTGGCAATTACATGCCCCTCTACCCCTGCAGAATATGACGACCGGGCCCGAGTCTCCCATATCTCACAGATCTGCACTGCATTGGTCTGAATGAAGCCCCCAGGGGTTTTTGGACCCTTTGAAGGGTTAGGACCCCCCTTGCACCGCAGGTGCAAGGGGGGAGATGGACAAAAGTTGCCATTGATTGAAGAGACAAGCTGTGAGAGACGGGAGTCGGCAGCATCTCATGCACAGGAAAGGGGAAGAGGAGAAGTGCTCCGAAAAATGAAAAGGAGCTTTTGAGACACATCCTGTAGGCACAGGGATCCTGCATACACAAATAACAGGAAAGGGAGACACGCACCTTTACAACACAGACAGGAGCGATGACGCATATTCTTCATGACTCTGCCTTTTTTAATTTAAATCTTGGAGCGGTCTTTAAAACAACCAGCTCGGCGATCTCCTTCTGGTTGACTGTGAGCTGAGCCACATTCTCAGCAGCTGAATGACCACAGCCAGGAAAGCCTGCACCAGCGCTGCAAGCAGTGCCAGGAGCTGAGCACAGCCATGGTGCAGCCAGGGAGGACCTGGGGGGTGCAATGCTCTACCTGCAGCGCCCGCTGCCTCCCGGCTCCTGGCGCAGACTGACAGTGGCAAGAAACTGGGAGCTCAGCGCGCATGCGCCCTGCTTGACACTGGCATCCTGGAGACAGGAGGAAGGGCCAGCATGCCCAGGTTTCCAGTCACTTCCTCCCACCTGTCGTGGAAGAGGGTGGACACACTGTGGCTAAAGCAGGTGCCATCTTGGAAGGGTGTAGATTCTAGTTAGTCTTCGCAGATGTGAGGATAAGAGTAATTATTTTCTCTCGCTTTCTCCCTTATTTGAGTGCAATTTGAGTGTGACATATAAATAAACAGTAACAAAATATCCAACACTACACAAAATTATAAAAAATGCTGTCACCATGTTTAATTTGATGTTAATATGGCCTGCTAAGCACAGACTCTCTTAAAATAAAAACGCGTGTATAGAACTAAAGAAATGCATGGCTGCCATGTTAAAAGATAAAGCTACGCATGCCGCCTTGTGATGAAATGTTGGCAAAGTAAACAAGGTCAACATCCAAAAGTGAAAAAAGGCTAAAGCAAGCCCAATCCCCCAAAACCAACCAAACATCTTACCAAAAGAAGCCCAACTGCCGAGACATCCAAAATTGCAAAAAATAATTTCAAGCAACGGGGCAGGAGGTGAGGGTAGCACAACTGTGGCATTAAGCGGTGGTGCGAGGAAGAATGCTATATTTAAATGTAAGCAGCTAGGGTAGTCCCCCATAGAACAGATAAAGAACCATAGCGGAATGAGACTGTACTAAGTCCCTGCTCCTGGGAGAAACAGAAGAAAGAAATAAGGAACAAAGAGGCAGGACTGACCACTAGCAAGCAAGGATTTTTAAAGGACACTGACAGACAAATGAAAAGCAATAGCAAGAAGGGGGTGGACTTGAAACCCACAGACTGAATACAGCAGGTCTCGAAGAGACAGCACATGCGCTGTCTAGCTCAACCTAAAAAGACATGATTAGCACATACGCGTTACAACATCATGTGGCCATGTCATTCAGTAGGCAAGGGCATGCATCGTGACATTTGCATGTGCATGCATCACCATGCATGTGCGCCTACTGAATGGAGAAGGCAACATTTTAAGATGATGGACACCTCTTGGAGCAATAAATTTAAAAAAATGCATTTTCACTTTGCCAAAGTGTATTTGTGAAAGAGGAGTGGCCCAGCAGAAAATTGGAGCTACCGGGCCATCAAAAAAATGTAACAATAAGTACTTTAAGGACTAAAAGGGGTGGGGAGCAACAAAGGAGTGGGTAATAGTAAGCAGCAGCGGGGTGGTGGGATCAAAGGATGTGGGGGGTGAACTAAATAAAAACTAAAAACAATGGGGAGAGAAGGGAGCAATACAGAGCTTGGGAGGTGGGGAAGGGTAGGTATCCAACAGGAAAACCAACACAAAATTGAGACAGCAAGGGGTGGAGGCTGGATCTACATGGAGAGCGGTGGATGGTATTTGGGGGGATAAGAAGCACATGTTGGAGAGAGCTGGAAAACACATCCACTCTCATAGAGCGCTTGAAGAAAAAGAAAAAAAGTTGTTCCCTAAATGTGAACAATGAAATGATACAAGTAAGCCAACCAGAACAATGGGAATGATGCTATGCTCCAGGGGAGGGGCAAACACAAGTAGAGGAAGGCAAGCCATTTAATAAGAAATAAGCAAATGAGAGTGACACTAAAGCCAAACAATTGTAAGCAATAGGCAGAATCCAAGCCCTCTGTAAGTTTTTGGTATGGTCCACGAGAGGCTTTGACCTAGAGACAGTTAGAATCTGGTATGCAAGACCTGAAAATGAGTGAAGTAAAGATATAGCAAGTGTTGGGTGGTGGAAGAAAGATATTTGAGGTGGAATCAAGACTAGGCAACCTTGATATCAAGTTAACTTGGCATCTGGCAGTGACAGTGGTGGTCTGATAAGAAACACTTTAGGTATGTCAACTTCTTATTATTTTTCCAAATTAAGAACTGCATAACGGTGTCTCTCACCCAAAATGAGAGCAAACATTTCTTCTCATTGGAAAATCTGAATGGAGTTGTTACAGGCTAACAGATGAAGTATGAAGAGACGGCCTTGCTACTCTACCTCTTGTTCCCTGTGTCTTTATAGGCTAGGAGCTACTCCTTTAGACAAGGGAATATGGAGGGACTAGTGGAAATAGACACTGCAGGGCCCGTGGATCTAAAGTGAGGCGTAGGCCTCTGCAAACGTTTGTGGGGATACCTGTCTTAGGACTTAATGCAGCCTAATTGCCTCCATTACCTCCACATTGTAGGCCAGGGACCATTGCCCATACAAGGCATAGGTAGTAGACCTCAAGGGGCCCAGGCAAGCCCTCGAGGATGTTGGCCCAATATGTCTCACTAAGCATGCCTGGCAGCTTACTGCTGTCTTTCTTGAACCAAGGTGCCACGTCACCACTGGGCTAAAAAAAAATCCAATCATACTACTCCGCCATCACCAGAAGAATATGTTCCCAAAGCAGAAAATATATGGGTCAAACGCAACCCTTCTGATTCCTAGAAATAGCACTGACTACAGGCTTATGCTACTCCTGTCTTTGTGGACTTATTTAAAAGTTCATACAAATCTTGTTGAGTTATTGGCAACGATACCTTGCAAGCACTAGAGCACTATCTTTATACTCCAGTGCCAGAATTTTCAGAGCCCTTGGCAAACTGATATTTGCCATTTTGGGTACTCCCTTTCCATCACAACAAGGATATTTTGGGTGATTGAGTGCAAACTGGTCCCCTCTTGTACCTTACCTTATGTGATGGCGCCAGACAGCCGCTACCTATAATGACCTTAGGACCCATGTAGCAGGAGGTACCATTTGATCCTATTTTCTCATTATTTTCTTGATAACCAAATAATTATTGTTTTCCAAGTGAACACAAAAACACAACAAAACCTCCAGGCCACAACTTCAACCCCTGAACCCCTGCAACATACAGACCACAATCCAATCAGGCCCCCATTGTAATCCATAATAGTCCTGCCATCCACTCCAAATCCGTTGGTGCTTTTGTAGAAAACCAAGGGCCACATATATTGGCAGTTCTTGTGGGGTGCACCAGTCCACCCTGATTTGCCACACCGCCATGGTAGGGGGTGCGGGATGCCCATTTCCATTATGTCTCTCTTGGCAGCCAACAAAGTCACCCCCAAAAACACACACTCCATTCGAGGGCCACCAAATTCATCCATCAACCCCAGTAAGGCAATCTGACGGGTAAGCTGAAGGGTTTTGTCTAAAACTAAAGAGAGTTCATGCTTAATCCCCCTCCAAATACGGGCCATGCCAGGGTAAGACCACACCACATGAAAAAAATCCACCTCCGGGGTTGGGCAGCGAAATTTATGTTGAGTGGGGTAACCTGCCAGTCTGATGTAACCTAACAGGGGTTAGATATGTAGTATGTAAATAGTTGAGCTGAACAAGGTGCAGTGTGTGGATATAGCTAGTTCCCTGGGTGCCGAGCAGGCCTCCCTCCTATCTGCCTCATCCAGCTCACCCATCCAGCTCTCCCATTTCTGCTTCAGCGTAGAAAAGCGGTTGGAGGCATGAACAACTAGAGAACAGTAAACCTGTGAAATGGCACCCATCCCAAGCCCCTCAGTCAGCAGCCTGGCCTCAGGAGGATTGAACTGGGGCATCTGCATGCCAGATGGAATATTCGCAGCAAGGGCATATTGAACTGAAGGTACCTGTGAATCGGGTGTGGGAAAGTTGCAACTAATACTGTAATTTCTGAAAGGACAACAGGTAAGCACCAGCCCAGACATCTCTCAAGTGGAAGATCCCAATCCTATCCTGTTGAGAGAATCCCTCCAAGGCCACCATGTGGTGTAGCCAAGTACCCTGCCAAAGGGTGGTCAATTCAGTTAGCCTCCGATCCCAGCCTGTAAGACGCAGCGAAGCTATCCAGGCCAAAAACACCGCCCTGGTAATCTCTGGGAGGGAGCAGGAAAGCGGGGCAACATAAAGTATACCTAGAACCCTATCAAGACCCAGCAGAGACAGCTCCACCTGATACGCCGTATCATCCCACCCCCAGTGAGGCAGCCATTCAGAACTATCTCTTGCGCAGAGAGATCAGCTGATCCTAGGCCGCCATCATAGGGGGACAGTCGGCTGTTAGTGTGGGCAATCCGGGGACGTCCACATGCCGACAGGAAAGAAAGGACCATAGACTCTAAAATGCAAAACCAAGCCTAGGGGAGAGGGAGCGGGAAGCACATAAGAAATCGACATAGCACTTTCATTTTGAAGAGAGCCACCCGTCCCATCACATGAAGCGGGAGACGCTGCCACCTCTGCAAGTCACGCTTCATAGAAGCCAGAAGGAGGAGACAGGTTAAGAGTTCACGCCAGCTCTGGAAGTGTAGAAACATGTACCCCCAGATACCGAAAGGAAAGCAGATGAATTGGAATGGTGGTGTTCCATTAGTGAGCAGCCGGTAACGGGCATCAGAAGAGACCTAGCGCTATTAACAAAGAGCCCTGAGGCCTCCTCATAAAGCACTAGTATCTCCAAACACCTCGGACTCAAGGGCTGCTGGTCCACAAGAAAAAGAAGCACCTTATCGGCATAAAGCGATATACGCTACTTAGGATAACAGGCTAGGCAGGCTCAATAGAAAAGGCAAACAGAAGTGAAGTAAGCGGGCAGCCCTGCTGTGTACCCCTCCAAATTGGAAAGGAAGCAGAAAGCATACAGTTCATCTGAACTTGTGCCAATAGGTGAGAATAGAGAAGGTTGGTGAGTGTACAAAAATGAAGCCCCAAACCGGCCTTCTCTAATACCTTGTCCAAGAAGGACCAAGAAACCGAGTCAAAGGCCTTCTCGAAGTCAAGTAAAAGTAGGCCCGATGGGTGCTACAACTGGGAAGCCCAAGAAAGAGTGACCTGCACCCTTCAGATACAATGACGGGTGCTGCTCCCCGACATAAAGCTGCACTGGTCCAGATAGACCAGGTATGGTAGGGTGGGCTGTAGCCGATTAGCCAGAACTTTAGCAAAGTGTTTAATATTGATGTTAATGAGAGAGATCAGGCAGTATGGAGCACACACGGCCGAGGATTGATCCGGTTTGGGTATCACCACAATCGTGGCCAAGTCCAGGTCCGGGGAAGGGCACCTGCCTCCACCCCTGCATGGTACAGGGACAGTAGATGAGGAATCAAAAGCTCATGGTATCGCGTGTAGTACTCAATAGAAAGCCCGTTTGGGCCAGGTGTCTTTCCCGAGGCCATATTCAACAGCACCTCCCCAATCTCTTCAGCCATAATGGCTTCATCCGAGTCCCATGCCAGGGAGCAGGGGATGGAGGGCAATGGAATATCAGCCAAAAGTGGGTGTGCCTGTTCGAGGGGTGGTCTCGGCCAATGGTCTTAGAAGGCCCCTATAATAGTCCGCAAACACCAGCGTAATATCCGGGGTGGTGGTATGGACGCACCCCCCAGTATTCAAAATACACAGCACAGCTATGTAGGCGACCTCCATGGTTGCCAACCAGTAAAGCAATTTCTCGGACTTATCACCAAACTTGTAGACTCTCTGAGACAAGGCCCTCAAGCACTGCTGGGACTCCTCGAGCGAGAGCTGTCTCGAAACCTCCCGGGGAGCAGACAGCCACTGCTCAAGGTCTGGGGTGCCGCCCGACTGGCACTGGAGGCCATGTGAGAGGATCTGGGCCTTCAGGGCAGTAATCTGGGCAGGCTTGCATTTCTCTTGAGTACGCACAAAAAACCCCTAGCATCTCCATGGACCATGGGTTTGCTAGCCACCCAGAAGGTACATGGCGACTGAACCATGCCCTGATTTTCTTTGAACTACATTTGTAGCAGAGTCTTCACTTGTGCCGAGTGCTCCTGGTCCTTCAAATACCATGTATTAAGGTGCCACATAGGATGGAAACCCTGTACCGAGAAGCCCAGATGGACCATTAATGGGGCATGGTCAGAGAATCACTGTGTTGGCTAACTGAAGGACGTCTGCCACGGGCATCCAAAGGAGATCAAAATGGGACCTGGTGTGATGGGTCACCAAAGTATAAGTGCTGCGTTAACAAATGATGGAGGCAATGCTGAATGAATCAAACATTCACCCCCAGTCAAGAGATCTGGGTTAAATCCATCATTCTTTTGCTCACTACGTCACCCCAGTTTGGACCCAGCCATATGCAAATCAGTCTTGACCATGCTCCTCATGGGAACAGTCCTGCCCGAACTGCCAAGCTGGGTCCTCCCTGTACCGTAAACAAGCATCCTGGGACCGGTTTCAGGGTAACACCCCTCATCAGCCAGGCCAGCTTGATTGCAGTGGTACAGCGAGCAAGCGCCCCACGTCTGGGCATACCCATCCCACTTAGGGCGAAATGTGCTGCGTAAACAAATGATGGATGGAATGCTGAATAAATCAAACATTCACCCCAGTGACTAATATCTGGGTTAAATCCATCGTTCTTTTGCTCACTACGCCACCCCAGTTTGGACCCAGTCATATGTAAATCAGTCTTGACCCTGCTCCTCATGGGAACTGTACAGCCTAAGCTGCCAAGCCGGGTCCTCGCTGGACCGGAAATGAGCACCCTGGGACCGGTTTCAAGGTAACAGATCTCTTAAGAATCCACCCAAGCAGCAAGTGTTCGAGAGCGGCAACCCGACACCCGGGCACCAGTCGAGTCCCTCTCCGGATCAGGAGCCACATTAAAGTCGCACTGTACTACAGTGGTGCCCTGTGGGGGTGCCAATAATAGGGAAGCTATCACATCTAGTGTCTGAGGGAGAAGCAGCTACAGACCATACAATGAAATTAATGTATAGTGCCTGCCTTCCTGCTGAGTCTGTCGGCTCTGGGGATCAGTATGGACGTTGGTCACCACAAGCAGAAAGCCCTTACATAAGAAGATAGCCACGTTGCTGGAGAATCCAGAGTGGGAGACCCTGTCATACCTGTGAGGGTGGAGGAAAGGACAATGCTCCCCAAGTAAATGGGTTTCCTGGAACATGAGGACCGCCAGCCAAAACCTCTTGCCATAGTGAAGGAACACAGTTTGTTTAATACGATCTAGCAGGCCATTCATACTCCAGGCTATTATCTCAAGTGACGCAATGGGGAGCAGCAACCAGCCTATAGAAAACAAGTGTCCAGGAGCTGATCCCAAAACCAACCCTCTAGACATGGTACAGAGAGCACAGCGCATTAATAAATCACAAAAAGAACACTCTACCTATACCATCTAAAGTATGCTATACGTCATCTGATTTGTTGACCACTCTGGCTAGACCACAGAACAATATTCTTCACACCATCCAGGATATATTAAACATTGCTTTATTTTTTATTTTTCATCACAAATATATCAATGTATCACAAATGAGTATTGTATCTAAAAGATTATAAAAAGACCAGATCCCATTACAAACCTTCCACTCACAACATGCATACAATTTCATACTCAAACATCCTCACACAGACTTCAGATACATACATAACATCAATATCAAAAAGCATAATGTGCACCATGTCCCCTCAAAATGTGTAACAACAATGGTTATAAAAGAAAGGCTTTTCAAACATTTCATCAATTTTGCAGAACAAGTGGATCAAATGAGTTCATAGAGGGAACATGTTCACAACGCCGACGCGCGTTTCGGTGAGACACCCCTTCTTTGGGTATCACCTTCTTCAGGGCGCTTGTGGTGTATATGGGCAACAAAGAAATGGGACCTGTCTGGAGCAAAAAACATGGGTTGTATACATTAATTGCTACACGTGCAACATTGTTATTAATTTAATAAATAAATATCACATTTTATTAAATAAGTACAAAAAGCTGATATGTTACATGCTTCCTGGAACAAATGGTCAAACGCACAGAGGGTCAAAGACTAAGGATAATATAGCTACAAAAACAAGACAAGTGACAAGAAAACAACTGCACACACAGATGAAGCCAGATATCGAGAGGAGAAATGCAAAGATAACCGCACAGGCATTCCAATAGAAATGCGTGAATATGCCATACCTGTAAAAAAAAAAAGCATTTAGACACCCAGATTTAACCAAGGGATAGATGATAGATCTATCCCAATTTTGGGGAAAGGGTAGCCCAACAGTGAGTCAGAGCAATTATCATAGCATAAACGGTATCTTAATGAAAGAAACAGAAGAAAACATGAAAGCAGCAATAGGAAACAGCGTCTATTAAAGATGCTAATCATAAGAGCATACCTATCGTAATGAGAGCGAGACCCATCCAAATTTGAGGAAGTTTCCTCAATCTAACAAATAGTGGCCACCGCTAGATTTCAGGTTGAGTTAGGCCTGTGAAAAGGACAAGGAAATCAGTAATAGCCTGGTAATGTTAGAAAAACTAATAAAGGAACACTGCGAGTCAGGTATCCTATTAACTCACCGGGAAAATGATAATTGGGCTTTGAACGCTGCGGTCTCTCAAATATAAGTAAAAATGTGCCGCACAAGAAACTTTTCTCAAAGAAGGATGTCAGGAAAAAGGGTAACAAAGTATGGAGGTTAAGACTTGACGTGTGACAGCGCCCCAGAAATCAAATGAGGTCTAGTGAATGTGTAACATGTGGCCAGGAAAAAACAAATTCAAACAAAAAACAACCCCACAAACAGTCCCACCCCAAAACATCTGTCACCTCAAAACAGAATATAGAACCAGAACAACACATTGCTAGTTCCCAAGTGAAGACCACCTCAGATGTAGGATTCTAAGCCAGTGAGCCTAACAATGACAAGTTCACTTTGAGCAAGGCACTTTGAGCAAGGGCAGACGACCCCAAAGTTCCACCAGTCCGGCCCCTCAGGTCGAGGCATGGGGTTACACTGCCAGGCCATCAAACTGTCCCAGTGTACATGAGGATGGAAACACCATATCACTGCAACCAGGGAAATCCCAGCCCTCCTCCGAGTCAGTGCAGTTCAAGCAGCTCAGGGCCTGGGTCCCCGCCCTAGGGGAACAAGTATGTCACCTCTTCTGGGATTTAGTGAGCAGGTAGAGGGAGCTTCTCGTCGTATCCATCCCAACAGGGTGCACCACTCCCCGCTCAGCGGAGGTCAGCCTGCTCAGTCGCCAACTCCCATGCTTGCTCCAAAGACTCAAAGAACAGGGTGTTAGAATTGAAGAACACCTTCAGCTTCGCAGAAAAAAGGAGCATATAGGTCATCTGAAGGGCACGGAGCTCTTGTTTCACCTCACCAAAGGATCGCCTGCGCTGCTGGACCTCTCAGCATCCGGGGTCTCGACACCTTCGGGAAACCCCACAAACTGGAGATTATTCCTGCATGCTCAATTTTTGGCATCTTCGTCCGAGGCCTCTAGTATAGTCGCCGCAGTAAGGAGTTTCAAAACCTGGGCCTTAGGAACTGTCACATCATCTTCCACGGACGAGACCCTGTGCTCGGTCTCAGTAATGCGGTGGGCCTCAGGAGAGAGACATCCACTTTAACTTCCTCCACCCTGGTCTCCACCATCCCCCGCAAGTCCTTGATGGCCTGAAGGATAGTAGCAAGGTCGGGCTGGGCCTGTGTGTCCTGCCAATGGGGGGGTTTCCCCGTCACAGTATATCGGGATACAGCTGATGGCTCCAACATCCAACACGGGTCCCCCCAGTCCAAGGCCCCCTGCCAGGCCCAACCACAGACCACTCTAGTCCAAGCCAGCAGCTCAGGTCCAATCCCTGTCTGGACCTCAGCTGACCTCCTCACCTGACGCAGTTCACTGGATCCTTCCGGGTTCCAAAGCACAACCAGGGAATCCCACCAGTGGCATACCGCACGCAGTCAGTTGCCAGAGCATGAATGGGCATCTCTTCCTTTTGGTTACTGTTGGACCTGACATCCTTGGTGTGGTTTTCCCCCAAACCTTTTGCATTCCCTCTTGTTTTGTTGAATTTGTCTTTGTCACCTTAGGACTCTGTGCATTTTACCAATGTTAATCAGTGCTACAAAGCTTTTGCTCACTCCTCTAAACATGGTAAAATTGGCTTACACTCAATTGGCACATTTAATTTCCTTAGTAAATTCCATAGTAAAGCGGTAAGTCATGTACCAAGGGCCTGTAAATTAAATGCTACTAGTAGTCCTGTAGCACTTATTGTGCCACCCACTTAAGTAGCCTTGTTAAACATGTCTTGGGCCTGCCATTGTAGACTGTGTGCAATTTTGAACTGCCATTTCGACCTGGCAAAATAAACCTTTTTCCAGGCCTAAATCTTCCTTTTTCATACATATAGATCACCCATGGGGTAAGCCCTAAACAGCCCATAGGGCAGGGAGCATTGTATTTAAATAGTGGAACATGTACTTTTAAGTTTTAAATGTCCTGGTAGTGGGAAAACACTTTTTTCACTACTGCAAAGCCTACCTTTCCCATAGGATAACATTGGGTTACCTTATTACCTTTAATAAATAATAACCTTTGCTTGGGGACATGTAAAAATATCATGCTTGGTCTCTAGATATACCCAGTCAGGACATGGGCAGGTAAGGGTCCCACTGGAAGCAAGATTTTATAGAATGGTCAAGAAGAAGAATAGAATGCACAGAGAGCAGGTTAAAATTCCACAGACACGTCAAGGATAGTTTAAGATCACAATTCTATGTGAAGGATGGGGGGTGGAGCATGTCTGGCCTGAAGATGGCAGCCTCTTAAGAGAGCTCCTTCGGGCGCATTAATTAGCCTCTAAAATCCTACGCCATTGCACCACTAAGTGTGTGCCAAACTCATGCTGCACGCTCATATCGACCCTGTACCTCTACAGCTGCCACTGATTGTTGGAGGCCATGCCCCTACAACCGTAGATGGCCAGCTGAGGCCTGCTGCATGGCGGAGTGGCGACCTTGGCCATGTAGCCTGTCGTGTGGGATTGCCTAGACGCTGTACTTGCCCACACTCGCATTGAATCCTCTGGGAGTCTGAAGGGGGCTCCGTGTTCGGCTTCTGTGCTGCTGCTTTGCCGCCGCCTCGTTGGACCCTCTGCCACCACGTGCTATTGGCCGTAGGTCGGTCCCTGAGGAGTGGGTGCCGGAAGTCTCCCCGGTCCACATTGAGTGCAGGGGCCTGCCTGGACGCCGTGGAGCCAGGTGGCTCTCCTGCCGGGTACTGTCTGTCCGGGGCCTGAGGGCTTGTGTGCCAGTTGGCAGCCCAGCCTGTGCCTCCCCTTTGGCCTGGGGCCGCATGGTGGGGCCTGATTTGACCGGGTTACCCCCTTGCTGTCGGGAGCTCACCTGGGGCTCACTGGTGACAGTGGTGGCATCACTGGATACCTCCTGCTTCCCTATAAACGATTAGCCCTGTGTGCTGCACTGGAGGGGAACTGGACCTTGTGTGTCGCAAGGCACTCGCCCCGGCAGAGGAGTTGGCCGATGGTTGCTGCGGCAGATGCCCTCGCATTGAGCGGTAACGATGCATGGTCTAGAGTGAGGACCCTGGGACATTCCACTGGCTGGTGGGGGCTGTCGCGCAACCTGTGTCAACTATATCCCAGCAATAGCAGCGCACCTGTGCTACTAACCACTTTGTTCTGGCTTGATGATTGACCTGTCCTACCGGCATTTTCCTGACCCGTGCGGTGCTGCACCCTTGCCCATCCTCGGTGTCTCCATGCCCCGGTGAACATTGACCACGTCACGTACTGACTCCTCTCTCCCTAGCGGTAGTGGTTTGGACTCACCTTACCTTTAACCAGTGAGCTATGGTGGGGCCCGGCTATAACAAAGCTGTGTATGGTTGCACTCCTTCCTTGTGTTACTGGGAGCCTACTTGCTCACACTGCCCACTTGCCTGGCCCTGATTGGCACACTGCAATATGAGCAAAACAGACAAATCGTAACCTAAGCTGCACTTTGAGCAACGCAAGACTATCAGGTTAGACAAGGAGGTAGCGACGGAGACTGAGGCAAGGGCAGACAATTCTGGGCCCGGGCTGGGTAGTAAATTGC
Source organism: Calotriton arnoldi (assembly GCA_963921515.1). Taxonomy (NCBI): domain Eukaryota; kingdom Metazoa; phylum Chordata; class Amphibia; order Caudata; family Salamandridae; genus Calotriton; species Calotriton arnoldi. The sequence goes on along the minus strand of CAWUFW010000994.1, from coordinate 2,835,298 downwards.
GCCAAATTCTAACTGCCCTGCAACTCAGTCTTACCAAGATTGATGGGAAGATACAATCCCTATTGCACAGCATGGACCGAATGTCAGAACCCGTCAATAAGCACACGGAGCGCCGGGATATGGTGTCAAGCAGGGTCTCGGAGGTCAAGGATGAGCAGGTCTCGGGCACAGCCATGCAGAAACAGTTGGAGAGGGCTCTCACAGCACTGCACGCTAAGTCGGAGGACTTGGAGGCCCACTCTCAGTGGAATAATCTTCGGATTGATGGCCTGGCAGAATCTACGGATGTCAGAAACATGGAATCCTTTGTAGAGCAGCTCTTGGTAGAATTGTTGGGGCATTAAACCTTCTCTGACATCTTTGTGGTGAAATGGGCGCACCACTCGCTGGCTCCTCGACCAGTGCCGGGGGTTCGCCCCCAACCAATTATCGCTAGAATGCTTAATTACCAAGACCGCAATGGGGCACTCTGCTGCTCCTGGGCACTACAAACACTTCACTTCAAGGACACTGATTTGCCATTTTCCCGGACTTCACGCCGCAAGAACAGGAAGCTCGAAGACCATTTCTGCCAGCGAAGTGGAAATTGCAAGAAATAAAACTTAACTATGCCATTCTCTATCCTTTCTGGTTGTGCATGTCCATAGATGGAAAGGCAAGAATCTCCAGTGACCCTAAAAACGTACAACAATTCCTCAAACTACGCAAGTTGGAGAGTAGGAAACGGAAATTGCTGAGATGAAGTTGGGCCTACGGCCTCCTAGGACCTGGAGAGCCAGGACTGATTATTCTCTGCTGTCTGGCTTAACTGTATCGTTGACCTTTCATGCAATGTTTTAATTGAATATTGTTGATATCACTGCTGCTGTAGCGATGTCTGTTTGTGAGACAGGGCGTGGGCTTCTAGGTGTATGCAGAGCGAGGTGCCTTGTTGTCACCACGCAGGGAGGTGCGGAAGACTATTGTTTACTGCACAAATGGTGTATCTGATATTCTGGATGCGGCCCTCCTGCGACTCCTTGTTGCTGGGGTGCTTGACAGGCAGTGTCTGTCTCCATGTGTGCACCACAACATTTCAGTCTTGTTTGGGGTCTGTTGTTGAGGGGACGGATGATAACGGGGTGGGAATTCAACTGCTGTGCCATCAGTTGGGGGGCAGGGTGTGGGTGGCGTGTGACTAGGCGTGTCCATTTGACCATTTGGCATAGACACTGATATGGTACCTGCATGATGTCAACTTTACTCCTAGAATGGGCTGTGGATACGCCTAACGATATGGGAGTTCATGCTGCTGCTGCAGAACGGGCGGCAGTGTTGAACTTCCTCACATGGAATGTCGGGTTTAAAGGATAACAGAAAAATCTGGCTGGTGGTTTCCTATTTACAGCGATACCTGATCTTTGTAGCCATACTGCAAGAAATACACCTGTCCCCTACTAACATACTGCTCACACAGAGGCATATGAAGGGGAACTGTTATGCAGCTGGGTTTACAATACATGCACGTGGAGTATTTATTTCGACTAGATGAGGCTCTGGAATTAAAATACAGGACATGCTAGTAGACTTGGGCTTTGTGGTGGCGTGCTGCCATGCAGAACACTTAACTGTACTTCTAGTGGGGGTATACGGCCCCCAACTACGACGATCCACAATTCTATCACACACTATACACCGGGTTAGCCCTCTATGGAAACCTCCCGCAGATGTGGGGCGGCGACTTTGTGTTTTGTCGCCTGAATTGGACCGCTTGCGAGGCTCACCCTGGTGCCCCTCAGTGGCTGTCCGAGTAATACTATCGATACTAGAATGTGCCGGACTGGTGAATATCTGGAGACACTACTCACCACAGGGATTACAGCCACTACGATTCAGTACATGGCACTTATACACACATCGACTATTGGCTCGCTTCACGCAGCCTCCTGCATAGGATACAGCGGTCTGGTCATCTGCCCAGCACATATTCGGATCACTGCTCAGTCTAGCTGGTGCTGGAACTCAAGGCTCCACGCCCTCGTACTTTAGGCTGGTGTTCTCCCCAGTTCTCTCTGTTGGTTGCAGTGTTCCACAAGGAACTGGCTCTGGCAATTAAGGACTATTTCTGTACCAACCTGGGATCGGTGGATACATTTACCACTGTTTGGGAGCGTGTAAGGTCTACATTCATGGAGTCTCCATCTCCAAACACGCGGGCGATCTTTACTCGATTTGGGGCAGACTGACCCGATTGGAGGCAGAGTTGGCTGACTTGGAGTGCGCTCATGAGAAACTGCTGGGGGACATTAAGGTTAAACTCGAGGAATACCATGATTTAGCCCAAGATGAAGTTACCCACTTAGGTAAATATGCAACAGCCAGAATATATGGGGAGGGTGAGCAACCCAGTGCCACACTAGCGTCCCTTATTCGGCCTAATCATGAAGATAGTGAAATACTGGCCATTATTGACGAGCAGGGCACACCCCTCCAAAGGGCGGGCCAAGTGTCATATTGATTTTGCTGGTATTACACTGACCTTTACACCTCCTGAGTCGCATTCGATGAATAAGCCACAAAGGACTATTTAGCCCACATTACTATGAAATGGCTGACAGACTCACATAGGGAGTGGCGTATGGCACCACTTCGTCCCACCGAAATCACTGCTGCACTGAAAGATATGCCGAACGGAAAGGACCCTGGCACTAACAGTGGCCTTCTACCAGGCATACCTGGACAGGCTTGTGTCCCCTTTGATCAATCTATTTGATGAAATGGTGCATGATGCGGGAGGCATTGCTGGTCACTCTGTTTAAACCTGATAAACCTGCTGAGCATTGCTCATCTTATCGGCCGCTGTCATTAATGAACACAGACACAAAGATCTTTGCGAAAATACTGTCCAACCAACTGGCGCCTCTCCTCTCTAATATAGTGGGACCAGAACAGTCCGGTTTCATACCTGGTCGATCCCTCACCTACAATCTGCATAACCTCTACAGTGTGATCACTCTTATTGACCCAGAGATGCGTGCAGCGGTAGTCCTTTTGGATGCGGAAAAGATCTTCGACTCTGTCGAATAGGGATTCATGTTAGCGGTACTTTGCCATGTTGGTGTAGGCAAGGTTTTTCTAAAACTGGTGCAGGCCCTTTATACTAAACTGACGGCACGGTTACGAATCAATGGTTGAGTGACACCCCTAATAGATTTCATGAGGGGCACTCGCCAGGGCTGCCCCCTGTCACCCAACCTCTATGCGCTCGTTGAGGAGCCCCCGGCTTGTGCATTGCAAGAGTATCATTTGCACTGTGGAATTCAATTCCCATACTACAATTAGATAGAGTCTGCCTACTCTGACAATACACTATCATATGTACGTGACCCCAACCTTAACCTTTCACCGGTTCTCCATGAGGTCATCCTCTTTGATGGACATTCTGGACTGCACATTAACTGGGACAAGTCTCATATTTCCACTCACCACCGTCACAACGCAAATACAGATGGAGTTCCCTCTGAGATGGACCACTGAACTGGTGCACTATCTGGACATTTAGATCCATACTGACCCCGAGATGGTGTCGTGTAGTTCCTAGGAATCCCCAGGACCTGCGCGTTTTGGATTACCTAAACTGAGGGCTTGGTGTCCAAACCCCTTCCAGACACCCCCACAGGATATGTCAGCCATTAGACCAGCTAGCTCTACAGTGGCACTACCACCCCCGTGTATCTTACAGTGGTGTTGGTAGTTTCTGGCGACCACTGAACATGACAACCCCAATTCCTCAGGGATCGTGGAAAACAGTACAGTACTTTTCGCTCAGTCACTCGTGCTTGCTTATTCTCAGAAAATACACAGGATAGCGGTTTGGACATTTCAACAAGTGTTTATTGGTCCAGCGTCAATCTTGTGTAAAACATATTTGCTGCGACAATCAGGAGACAGAAGCATACGAAAGAAATCACAAGTACCAATATAGTAAACAGTAGATACATTTCTACCATAGTGCTAAGAAGATGAACATATACAGTTCAGATAAAACAGTAGCACTTGCATCCTCCTAAAATGCGCGCCCTACGTAATTTGCCTAAATAAACTAAATATACCTAGCCTAGATATGTAGGTGTAGCATGTATATGTGTATGGATATAGCCATGAATCCCCTAGGGAAGAACCAACACCCTCACCTGATCGTAAAGAATGAAGGACCCCGTCTCTGCTCTGAGGATGACCCCCACAAGGGATGTCAGACCGCTGCGTGTCGAAGATTCAGCATGCAGGACCCCGTCTCAGCTTGGAAGGAATTCTCCTCTAATTTGCAGCGGGAAATAGGTGTCTTATATACTAGAGTGGTCACTCCAGGGTTTCTTCTAGAATCGATATGTTTTGAAAACAATCATAAATGTTTTGGAAACAATCCTAAATGTTTTCTAAAACAATGCGATCATGCACAGCGGGCTGTTGGCCAAGGATGAAAAAAAGTGGTGACCCGTATACAGAATAATTATGCAGTGCCTGAGGACATGTCTATGTACGTCAGGTTCAGGGATTATGATAGAATACTAAGAGCCTGGTGTCGAAGAGACAGGAGCAAGCTACTACGTAAAAGGTCACCTGTTCGGAACCATTATTGTCGTGCGGATGGGACAATGTATGTAAAAAGGGGGCATACATGACAGGACTATCCTAAAGGAGATGACACCCACTCCTCATCAAAAGGTCAACAGGGTTAGCTAGATAATAATAAAGCTAAGGCCATAAAAAGCATAAGAAATCATTTATAACTAAAATACTAAAAGCATTTTCAAAGCCTGAAAACATTTCCGAAAAGAAAAGCCATTTCCCTAAAAAGCGTTTCAAAAGGTCCTCTAAACTCGTATACGTGGTTATTATTACACTGTGCACCTTGAAAGCCAATATGTTCAGTCAGAGAGGGGAGGAGAAAAATAAAACAAAGTCAGTTTCGACCTTCAATTTGGCAAATGTTTAAAAAATTGCCGAATAGTTCCCAGCACAAGGAAGGCCAGATTGTTTATGAATCCTGTGCTGAAGACTCGACATCGCTGAACATTGCATCCGCAGGTGGCAATCCCTCCAGTACTTCCAATATCATGTTGAGTGAGCAAAGATGGTCATCTCTGGTTCCCACAGCAGCCGCCGGGGAAGAATTAGATGCCTGCACGCCTGGAACCGATGCCTGTACCTCTGGAGCAGAGCCAATTTCCCTTCCAACAGGAGCGTAAGCATCCTTTGGAGGCTCCAAAAATGCCATCATCAACATGGGAATACACTGTGGACAACTGTACACATGGGCCTACCAGGGCTCCGGGAGCACGTCTATGTCCGGTGGCGCAACCGACAGAAGTGTCAGACACAGGTCCAACACGCATCCGAATCCGCAGAAGAGGCAGCGGAACACAGGCAGGACACAGTCTAGCCAGACAGGTCTAAAAGACGGGAACCAATGCTCACTCAGCTCTCGAAGCCGAGGCGTAGTCAGGTAAAACACCATACTCTCACAACAACGTCGTTCCAGCAGTGTTTTCTCCATGTCTTGAGGGATTGAGACGTCCATTGCGAATCAATAAGATTAAAATCAGGATTTTTCAGGCTTTTAAAAGCCTGAAAAAATGTCCAAAAAGAAAAGCCATTTCCCTAAAAAGCGTTCAAAAATGTCCTCTAAACTCGTATATGTGGTTATTATTACACTGAGCAACTTGAAAGCCGTTATGCTCAGTCAGAGCAGAGAAGGAGAAAAATAAAACAAAGTCAGTTTCGACCTTCAATTTGGTAAATGTTAAAAAAATTGCCGAATAGTTCCCAGCACAGGGATTATGTTTATGAATCCTGTGCTGAAGACTCGACATCGCTGAGCATTGCATCCGCAGGTGGCAATCCGTCTAGTACTTCCAATATCATGTTGAGTGAGCAAAGATGGTCATCTCTGGTTCCCACAGCAGCCGCCGGGTAAGAATTAGATGCCTGGAACCGGTGCCTGTACCTCTGGAGCAGAGCGGATTCCCCTTCCAACAGGAGCGGAAGCATCCTTTGGAGGCTCCAAAAATGCCGTCATCAACATGGGAATATGGTGTGGACAACTGTACACGTGGGCCTTCAAGGGCTTCAGGAGCACGTCTATGTGCAAGGGCTCAACAGATGGAAGTGTCAGACACAGGTCCAACATGCATCCGAATCTGCGGAAGAAGCAGCTGAACACAGGCAGGACACAGTCTAGCCAGACTGGTCTAAAAGTCAGGAAACAATGCTCACTCAGCTCGCGAAGCCGAGGTGTAGTCAGGTAGAACACCATAATCTCACGACAGCGTCATTCCAGCAGTGTTCTCTCCATGTCTTAAGGGATTGAGACGTCCATTGCAAATCAATAGGATTAAAATAAGGATGCCCGCCACTGATAGGAGGACCAGAGGAAGCCCTCCAAAAATGCTTCCAAGTACGGAGTGTATGAAAGCTGGAATTACTCCGAAGATGGTCTAAAAGGTGGTTATCAGACCTGTTCCAACACGCTTAAATAAGTGTACGATCTCCCTCGTATCAGACATGTTAAAGATACAATGAACCATTTCTTCGAAATGGAGCGGGAAGTTCGTACTGACCAGAGCCTTTATCTCTGCCAAAGACCTTGCAACCTGGAGATCAAAAGTCTCTCGGGCTGAAGTTAAGGCCACATTGTGTTGAAACAACATGGCTTTCAGTCTGCTCAGAGAATCAAACCTTATACTGGAAACATTCAATGAAGGCCACAGTGGTGCCTCCCTAACTATGCGAGCTGGGGGAAACAATACTTGCCTACAGCATACAACCCTGGAATTTACTGTGACTAGATATGCGATGCCTGGCGCCATAGCGCAGCAGCCTTGATCATTCAGCATTAAATAACTCCCATTCGAGAGTAACTCGAAAACTGGATGAATCATGGCAGCTGGGGAGCCTTTCAAGTAGCAAGATAAGTTTGCTATTGAAGCATTACATGCTCCGTGAAGCAAGACCTCTTTGCACACCAAAGACCCACTTAAAGCCCTCTCACAGTCTGTACCACTTAAGAAAACTTCAGTGTCCTTGTTTCTACAGCTATATCTGTACGGCAACTCCCAGGTTTCCTGTATGTACCCTTCACCCAACGCTTCATACCTGCCTACCTGGAGGTATTTAAGGCAGTATTGGAACTGAAATGTCGTTATTGGCAGTGTGATATAGCCATGAATTAACCATTCCGTAGACGGTGACTCTGCTACTGTAAAAAGTAACTTCTCTAATATATCAATGAGCAGCATGGTGTAATTTGCATCTCTGCGTGCCAAGGCCATTTGTCTGTCGGTCAGATTATAAGCCGAAAACAGATTTGTGCCGTTAATGTTCCGTCATGGCATGTGGCCAGAACGCAGTGATTGTAGCGTCCAGCTTAAAAGCACAATGGAGCGCAATTGAGATTGCTCATGGTGTAGAATAGACAGATCGTGTTCCTTTATGTCAATTGCTGAGGACACAATGTTGCCCAGTGAATAAATACGTGAAGAAAGTGTGGTCAATCCTTTGTCTACCACAGCCAAGGCCTTTTCTAGGTAAATCCTATCAATCTCACGTCATCTCTCAGCAGCTTCCTGTTGGGAGACTTTTCACAGTTCATTGTATAGGGCATATAAGAAGCGTTTTTTATGCGGTTTCTTGGGACCTAGAAAGAAATCCCTAAGATCATTATTATCTGACAGAAGGGACAAGTGTTGGTTCACCTGTAATAGTGTTAAGGTTTTTAGCCATTTTATGCATAACTTCCCAACACTATAAGAAGTCAGTACCCCTGGGTCATCTGTGTGTACACAGTGTAGGTCAGGCCTATGGATTCTAAACCCTCCGGTGGTACTCCTGAATCTTGATTGACACCTATTTGTGCCGATTGGCCAAACCAACCATCCCTTCCAATTAGGAGCTAATTAATTGTATGTACCATTCAGTATCATTGTACCTAGTACCTCCTCACTTATCAGTGTATCACTCGATATACCTTCAACAGGTGTGGGCGAGAGGATACGTGGTGTTTTCAGGTCTTTTATTTTTGCAAACCCGTAGCAGGTAGTCTGTTGCACTGTTCTGTTCAGGAAGATTATCTGTAATGGTATGAGGCAAGCTCTAAATAAAGCCTCAGATCCCTGAACGTGCCATTCTTTTGTCCCCCAGATGAATTTTGTGTCTATTGTGTCCCTCCAATAGTCAAAACCTTGTATAGACAGTTGGGAGATAAAAGGTGCTGAATATATAAGCTTGGTGTTTGTCAGCATCATTTTCTTTGCAGTTGCATTAGTTTGCGCAAGCCAATAGTAGTATGACGTTGGGTCTGATGTATTGAACCCTGAAAAGTATGCACATTTCTGTGCGAGTGTGGCAGAACTACCTTTCGGTGGTGACGGGCAATGTTCCCATTGATGGTAAGTGTTAACAGTGCTTGGGACACTTGCTTTATGCAAAAAGTGATGACCATAATGTTGGTAATAATACATACTGTCGAAGTCAGGTGTATCTTCATACAATTCCCTGTAAGAAAATGCAGCAGATTGGTCTAAATCTGAGAGCATAGAATTTATAGTTTCAATGTCCCAATCATCAGAAAGTGTACTTGTGGTGATGAAATCATCCAATGAAATTTTAAATACATGAGGAATTTTCAAATGTTCAGTAGGACCAAATACATCATATGAAACCCTATCCCAAACTATACCATCAGGTACTGGAACTGCTGTAATGTTCACTAGGGCCAGGTGTCTCTGTTCACGGTGTGATGACGTATGTGGTTTCAGGACCAAGTTCACAGATTGTATTGCAGAGCGGTGTGGGAGATAATGTCCATTCAGTAGTAGGAAAAAGACAGTTACTATTTCAATCCAAATTAACAGGAACAGGATCCCTAATGCAAACCAAAGATGCAACCAAGGGGACACCAAGTAAGTCTTTTTCAGCCAGAGATAGAATTGTCGAAATTGTTCTTTTCTGGAACTTGGATCTGAAGAAAAGTCATCAAAGTTGATGAAGTAGCAAGAAGCAGTTCGATCTATCTTTGGTAGCTCTGCAGGGTTTGTGGAACTGGCAGGTGCTTCTTGTGAAGGCAAATTGATGTAAATGTCATTATTGGGCCGAATTGCAATTTGTGTTTCAGTTGTATTTGGATGTTGTTCAATTTCAACTGGTGTGATTTGTACTCCGTTATTTGATAATCCTGCATCTTGCGCAGGTGAGTCTTGAAACGTTATTAGTCGTTCCATCTGAACTTCCTGTATCGTAACAAGAGGAGATCTGCGGCTACTCAGGATTCCACTCGGTCTACTGTTGAGAATCGGCCACATAGTGTGGTTTGATCAGATCAATGGAGACGGATCTTGTTTCTTTTTTGCCGGCAGGAGGCGGAAGAAGTACTGTTATTGTTCCTTCGACTGCCAGGACAGGTACAGGTGTTCTGTAAGATGGCCCAAACTCCTTCTTGTCCACGATATTTTCTCTGACCAGGTCCCCAATCTTCGGGACCCAGGCAGGTCTTGCCGGAACCTGTTTCACTTCCCCAGTGGCGGTGCGTTTTACATGGACGTTGCTTTGTCATGCCCGGAATTCATTGAGTTCCTGTAAAACAGCCAAACGATCATACAATTCAAATGGTTTTACATCCGCCACTGTGCTGGCACAATCGAGGTCAGGTACCCACATTCTTGTCCCAAACAGGATCTTATAGGGGGTATGTCCTACCAAGGAACTTCTTGGCATGTTGTTAAGTGCCCTCTGAACCCCATACAGGTGATTGACCCAACTACTGCCCGCACCTAATACCCTTGCTGTTAAGGATTGCTTTAGGTCCCGGTTTTTCCTCTCCACCACCGAATTTCCCTCTGGATGGTAGGGGGAGGAGTACAACAAGGCCACGCCCATACTTTCCATGGCTTCCTTGTAAGCCCGAGAGCTAAACGCAGGGCCATGGTCGGAATGTAATGTGCCAATTGCGTATGTCCTGTTGAAGACTCGCAAATCCTTTATAACAGTTCGGGCGTCAGTCGAGCACAGGCCAAACCCATAGGAATCTAGAGCATGAATCCACTGCCACCAAGATGTACTTGTAAGCCCCATCTGAATTTAAGGGGCCGCAGTGGTCCAAATAGACACATGCGAGAGGTCTGTCTGAAATGAGTAGTGGTGTTTGCGGTGCCCGTGCTACGGTGGAACCTTTCATCTGCTGGCAGATGTCGCACTCCAGGACATAACCCTTGGTTTGTTTAGACAAACCTGGCCACCAGTATCGCCACTTCAGTACCAAGTTGGTAGAATTCACACGTGTGTGCAAATATTTTGATGCTATCATGTCAGCCTGAACGGAACGGAGGATATCTGTATGTTCCTGTGTCCATTGATGTGCTGTGAAATCAGGTCTGATTAAGTCGTAGAAAGGTTTTACTCTTTCTGCATAATCTAGAATGTATGTTCTGCCAAAATTTAGAAATCCTAAGATGGATTGCAAACCTTTCAGAGTCTTTGGAGGTTGGAGTAGCGGGCACTTTTCTAAAAAGTTGTCTGCCAGGCTCTTGCCTTCACTTGATAGCTCATATCCCAAAAATAGGACATTGAGATGAGCGATTTTTGATTTCTTGAAATTAAATTTGTGGCCCAAGTTGGTGAACCCCACAATTTTGTTGTTCACCCTGCACAAGTGTTCAAGTAATTCATTGTCTGTCAGATAGATATCATCTACATAGGACACCGCCTCTTCATCGCATGTTTGTAACAATCCTGACAATCTTGCCGAGAATAGCCCCAGGCTGTTCTTATACCCCTGGGGCAAACAACAGAAGTGACCCTGAGTGCCGAGGGCAGAAAATGCAGTCAAATATCTGCTATGTGGAGCTATATTTTGGCAGAAGAATCCATTCGGGATATCTAATGTCGTTTTGTATTTCTTCCGCACAATGTTATTCATCAATGCGGTACTATATGCGTTTTGAACGGCAAATGTTCGTGTGCATATGTTTAAATGTCGGTAATTTTAAATTAGACAATATGAGTTGTCAGGTGTCATTACGGGAAACAAAGGATTGTTCATTGGGGAGGTGCAAGTCTCAATCACACCTTGATATTCAAGTTGGTCTAAGATTTCTTAGACCTGTCTTGTTGCATCATTTTTAATAGGGTACTGTCTCTGTGGATTTGGAGTAGATTTTAATGGTATTTCGTGGTTAGTAGACTCCACTTCCCACCCTACATGGTTGCAGTATAATGCCGGACGTAGCGCTAGTGCCCACTCCTGCGCGTATGAATGTTTTAAAGATTCTGGAACGAGGTCGGAGAAAGCAGGCTAAATGACGCTTTCCCCTTTTGGGCAATCCATCACAAATTCTGGTGGCCAATCTCTTTCTGCTAACAGTATGTCATATGTAAATGTTCTCCCAAAAGAGACCTTTAACTTTTCTTGAGCTGTCCCCCTCTATTTTGAGTGTCATTTTTGTGTAGTCTATGTGGGACACTAACTCTTGTATCAGGTGTTTCCACTGTGATGTGTTCATTCAATACTGCTGTCACCAGAAAATCCTTCAGGTTCTGGCGAGCTATTGTTACTTCTGCGGCGCTGTCTAGCATCGCCAGAGCCCATTCCCCGTTCAGAAGCTTAGTCCTCAGTAACCTGGGCATGTCTAATTTTCAAGCCAGCTACTTTCTTCTTTTTGAATTGAGGCTTTGCTTTAGGTTGCTCTTCTTGTTTGATAATGTAATCTGAATTACGATGTGTTTCCCTTTTTGTCTTTGGTCGATCTTCTGTCTTTTGTTCTGATCGCCCGTCCCTCTCCGAGTTTTTTGATGAACCCTGGAAGGAACGAAAGGAACGTATCAGTGTCCTGTTACCTGTCAGGTTTCCTAATGTTGTCACGATTCCTAAGGTTATACCTTTTTTCAGAGGACTCCCGTTGGGGTGACCCACCCCTTGATCATGAATTCTTCTCTGTATTTTTATTTTTGGATTGTTTGTTATCCCACTTCTTTTTAGAAGAAGAGGGTGCTTGCTTCGAGTTATCCTTGTCAGGACTAACCCCCATTTGTGGTTTCCCTTGTTTGGCTCCCAAACTATCTCCACCTAACACGGCATAGGTTTCTTTGATAATTTTTGGTAACTCTTGCTCCTTATTTATAGGAGCTATTTCCCTAAGGCGGTGGTGTATAGCCATTGCTGCTGCCTCCCCTTTTATGTTGCTCAGCATCATTGCATAGACTAGGGCAAAGTTACCCATTAGTTTCATTCCCAAGTCCAAGGCAGGTCCTGCCCCGTACTCATTCTGTATCTGTTTCAATACCTCTGGAATGACTGCTATGGAAGGGGTACCATGTATTCTGATGTAAACGGCAGAAAAGATTGTTCCCCAAGTGGTACAATCTTCAATCGAGGGAACCATCCCCATTGGCAAGCAAATGGTTAGCATTCTGTGTTTTTCCTGTGGACCCGTATGGGGAAATACTGCTTCCAGCTGTTCAATTTTCTGGGCTATCCAGAATGAAATTTGCTTCCCTTTGGAGGCGATTGTTCCTATCACTGATTTTAGTGTATGTGGGTTCATCGTAGGTGTGGTCTGATGTGGACTGACTGGAGCATTTCTCACAGGTTGGACTGTTAATGTTTGCACGACAAACTGAACAATGTGTCTGTATAGCCGGACTATGTCTTTGTATAATGTACGGACTTCATCCACTGGTAGTGTATCTATCTCAGGATGTGGAGTGTATGTCGCTAAGACCGACCAGGTTGCTCCTTCTATGCTGAGTGGACCGAGTCTTACGACAGATGTTGTGTGTGGGAGGGTGCCTTTAAACCAGTTTCTGTGTTGCTGGTAAGTTAACGGGACTTCAATGTCTTCGTATGGAATGCATTCTTTTGGTGGTTCAACTACAATGTATGTGTGGAACAATTTAGTCTGTGGATCTGCAGGCGGGAACTGAACCCAAGAATAGAATACCTCTGATCCGAACACCTCGTGTGCCTCAATCATGAAGGTAACACAGCCACCTGTTGCGGGTACGCCGTGTTCTAAAAATTATATAGTTACTGCATGTCTGCAACTTTCTGTAATGTTGAAAGAATTTGCAAATTCGTCTTCCCCCGAGCCCGAACAACCACTTGTGGACTCCGTCATTCTCAGGAGAAGAATAAAAGTTTTAGTAGTTAAGTGTTTTGCACAATGTGGGAACCTTTTATCCTTACAAACTTGTTTAAACCTTGAGCCAATACACAGGGTATATCTGCTCAGCTGAGGCGGATTTCCCTTCCCACTTCAGACGTCTCTGAAAAGTGTGAGCAGGACTTTCTGAGAAAGCACAACTGAACTACTCCGATTTTAATTGTTAATATAAGAACCAAACCAACGTTGGCAGTGCCATGTCCTGTAGTTCTTAGGAATCCCCACGACCTGCGTGTTTTGGATGACCTAAACTGAGGGCTTGGTGTCCAAACCGCTTCCGGACCCCCCCACAGGATATGTCAGCCGTTAGACCAGGTGGCTCTACAGTGCCACTACCACCCCCGTGTATCTTACAGTGGTGTTGGTAGTTTCTGGCGACCACTGAACATGACAACCCCAATTCCTCAGGGATCGTGGAAAACAGTACAGTACTTTTCGCTCAGTCACTCGTGCTTGCTTATTCTCAGAAAATACACAGGATAGCGGTTTGGACATTTCAACAAGTGTTTATTGGTCCAGCGTCAATCTTGTGTAAAACATATTTGCTGCGACAATCAGGAGACAGAAGCATACGAAAGAAATCACAAGTACCAATATAGTAAACAGTAGATACATTTCTACCATAGTGCTAAGAAGATGAACATATACAGTTCAGATAAAACAGTAGCACTTGCATCCTCCTAAAATGCGCGCCCTACGTAATTTGCCTAAATAAACTAAATATACCTAGCCTAGATATGTAGGTGTAGCATGTATATGTGTATGGATATAGCCAAGAATCCCCTGGGGAAGAACCAACACCCTCACCTGATGGTAGAGAATGATGGACCCCGTCTCTGCTCCGAGGATGACACCCCTCAAGGGATGTCAGACCGCTGAGTGTTGAAGATTCAGCATGCAGGACCCCGTGTCAGCTTGGAAGGAATTCTCCTCTAATTTGCAGGGGGAAATAAGGGTCTTATATACTAGAGTGGTCACTCCAGGGTTTCTTCTAGAATCGATATGTTTTGAAAACAATCATAAATGTTTAGGAAACAATCCTAAATGTTTTCTAAAACAATGCAATCATGCACAGCTGGCTGTTGGCCAAGGATGAAAAAAAGTGGTGACCCTTATACAGAATAATTATGCAGTGCCTGAGGACATGTTTATGTACGTCAGGTACAGGGATTATGATAGAATACTAAGAGCCTGGTGTTGAAGAGACAAGAGCAAGCTACTAGGTAAAAGGTCACCTGTTCAGAACCATTATTGTCGTGCAGCTGGGACAATGTATGTAAAAAGGGGGCATACATGACAGGACTATCCTAAAGGACATGACAATGGTGATGCATAAAAACTACGGTAGGGCGGTGCATTGGCTCACAGAAGCTGTTGACCACTGGGCCCGTCTCCCCCCTCTCTCTTTACGGCCGCATAGCCATTATGAAAATGGTGGTGCTGCCTCGCTTCCTTTTTTTGTTTGCGAATATCCCCATTATGCTCCCAAGTGCGATCTTTTGGACGCTGCGCACCCTGTTGATGCGCTTAGTGTGGGCCGGAAAACAACCATGGGTGAGATGGGATATGCTTACTCTACTATATATGATGGGGGGACTGAATGCCCCAGATTTTAAGGCATATTATAGAGCAGCGCAGTGTGCATTCAATTACTACTGGTTGCATGGACCGGTGAACCTGCCCCATCTCTGGCTGTTAAGGGACGCAACCTTTCCCTTGACACTGCCACAATTTTTGTTCAGCAAACCGGTACATTGCTTTCATGTATTGGACCCCATAGGCACAACACACAGCCTCTGGAAGAAAACACTGGACTCACATTCAATGCAACTGTTGTACTCGCCACACCTCCCTCTGGAGTGGTACATCTGGTACGCCTGGGGCAATAGAGGACAGCTACTACGGCTTTGCACCGGCTGGGGATTCAGCACATCTGTGACTTCTTTGATGGCGGAATCCTGCGTGACTGGCCTCAGGTCAGTGCGAAATGCGACGTGCCAACTATACTTGCACAGTTCACCTATTACAGAGCGTGCCATGCATTACGGTCCCTACTGGATGGTGCTCTGGTGGAACACCTTGAGCTTTCAGCCCTCACATACTTACCACAGGCATCGTCTCCCACTCGAGCAGTTGCGATGCTGTATGCATTCTCGCAGGGGGCCATACATGCTACCAATGTAAAAGTGCGTCACGACTGGCAGGGGGATCTGGGCATAGCCATTAGCAACATGCAATGAACATACTGCTGCTCATTAATCCGCACAGTGTCACTAAATGGCCACCATCACCTGAACACTTTAAGTACCTCAATCGGGTGTATTATACTTCAACCCGATTATACCATTATGGCCTCTGTGATGACTCCTGTTGCTCGCGTTGTGGGCCAGAAGATGCTGGTTTCGCACACACTCTATGGTACTGCCCTAGTGTGCAATGCTTTTGGCTCTAAATATATCATGGAGGAGATCATGGGGGCAGAGGTATCCCACATGCCCCTGACAGCACTGCTGGGCTACCACAGGGATTTCCCCAAGGACAGCAGGCACCTTGTGGCCATAAGTATCTTACTCGTGCAACATTGATTAGCGATGCGCTGGATGAAGGGACCACTACCAACCGTGAAAGAGTGGATCACAGACATGACCCATTGTAATACCCAATCAGACGCTTACCACAATCTTATGCCACCACGCAGTCGCCTCAAAGGCATCTGGAGTCCATATCAGGCATACTTAACACGGACCCAGACTCTGGGGGATACACATGAGGAGCTAAATGATCACGGAGAATGAGGTCTGGAACATGGCTATGGCTGACTGAGTGCTGCATTGGACTGGGTGTGCTTGAAGTCCGTGAAGGGATGTGCCAAGGAATGGTGACTTCCCTGATATGGCTACTACCGACTGCTATATAAGTCTATGCTAGATGTGACCACCCCCTATAACTGTGTAACAAACTTTTTGTCTTTATTGGTAATGCTCATTAATATTGTTCTGTACATACCCCAACACTTTGTAATTGGTTAAGCCCCTCTGCCTACAAGAGTACTTGCGATGAATATGCAATCTGTTTGTGTAGCCATGCCTATGCTGAAATTACTTAACCATGTAGCCAGCCTGTTAACTTGCTCATAATGAAAATACAATTTTAAAAAAAATCTTCGTGTAGGATGACACATGCATCTCAAAACTAAGAACAATTTTACAGGGAAACTGTTTGAAGAAATTTTTTCCTCTTCTCCCGCCTCTTACTTTTTTGCTGATTATGCCCACCTACATTCACCTCTCCCCTGAACGTTGTACTTTTCACCTCATCTTTCATCCAGCCGATTACCTACTCTTGCTGGTTCAGCCCCAGCCTGTCACTTTCGCTTGCTAATCCTGCCCATCTTGCATCCATATCACCCTTCCCTGCCCTACTCTTCACCTCTCAACTCTCCACTCAGCCTTTTCTCTTCTCTGCTGGTTCTGCCATCCAAAATCCACATGTTCCTTTTCCTTCTCCCTTTCCTTTGATCTTCTCTCTCTGGTTCTGTCCCTGTTTCAAAGACCTTGTTATGTCCCGTATAGAGGCCCTAATGTAGACCCGTTCATACATGCCCTAAAATGGACGTATTCGTATTTGCCCTAATACGGTCATATTTGTATTTGCCCTATTATGGTCAAAGCCGCATATGCCCTATTACGGTCATAACTGTACATGTCCTATTATAGTCATGATTCCTTATATAGGCATGATCTTTCACCTACATTGGTCCTCGCTAGTACACAACGAGCTCTGAGGGCTGAACGTTATCTAGTCTGTGGTTTTGAATACAGCAGGGTTTTTCCCAAACACAGGCCCACACTGTACTCATTAATTATGCATGGCTCTCTAGGAATACACCACCTGCATAATATGTATGTACAAAGTTCACCCCTGACGTCTTCCTCACGTCTAACAAGGGCCAATACAAACCATACGAAGCAACTAGAGTCTTCAGGGTATAAATACACCACATCTTACCCCCGTAAGACAGAGGGAACCGAGACTTCCATGCTGACACACTGATCAGAGACGCTGAGGCTCCTACATGCAGTCGCTCCAGCTGACAGCGGTCTAACACAGCCGTTGCGGGGTGTCCAACTCGAGACCAGGACGGGATCCCACACTCTCTCTATTCAGGTATGGGGGTTCGACTAAATCCTAGAAGGATTCTTGGCTCTTAGGCTTTTAGACCTACACATATGCTAGGTACACTCAGGTACATCTAGTTGGGCATTGTAGGAGTACGCGCACTTTCATAATGCTTTTAATACTCATGTATGTATTCATGACTATTGCAATATGGTAGAACTGTTCTATCCCTTTGCTTTTATCGTACTGCTGATAATATATCTCTGCTATTGTCTGCTGGTTGCCGCAGCACATATATTTTACACTAGAATAACAACTGTTCAATAAATACTTATTGAAACCCCCAGACTGTTTATTCTGTGTAACTCTCTGAGACAAACCGAATAAGTAAGCACGAGTGACTGAGCAAAAGGTAGTACATTGTTTCCACGATTCTGAGGAATTTGGGTTGTCATGATCTAAGGTTGCCAGAAACTAATCTCTCCCCGATAAGAGGAGATTCTAGTGGCACTGTGAGCTGGCTAATGCGAATCAGGCTAACATACGCGGTGGGGGTGCACAGAGTCAGTCTGCCACCAAGCCCACAGTTTATGTTATCCAAACGCGCAGGTCCTGCATGTATACTATAGGAACTACACGACATGGCGCCGCCAACGTTGGTTGGGTACTTATTTAACAGTAGAATCTGAGTAGTTCAGTCGTGCTATTCTCAGAGAACCTACTCACAAAACCCCAGAGACGTCTGGAGTGGGTGGGCACAAAATCCGCCACAGCTGAGTAGTACGAGAATACTATTTATTGGCTGTTGGTTAATCAAGCTTGAAGGACATTTAGTTCCTAAATTGTGCATAACACCTCATCTTAGTTCCCTGTGAACACTTCTTCCTCTAAACATGCCTGGTTCAGGGGATGAGAGAGTTGACCTGAAACTTTTAGAGGGAGAAGAAGATCCTGAGGATGCAATACAGATTGCACCAAAATTCAGAAGGACAGTCACCATAAGACTATTAGAAAATGGCTTACCAGCCAAGGGTGGCATGATAGTTTTCGTGATTGAGGCACACGAATCAAACAAAACAGAGGTATTCTATTCATGGGTTACATTCCCAGCAGCAAATGCCATAACAAAGACATTTCACTACTATTTGAGAGGAGATGCACCACATGAATATGCCCCGTTTGAGGACATAGAGATTCCACTCACTTACCAGGAACATTATTACTGGTTTAATGGTGCCCTACCCCACGTACGAGGAAGAGTAAGATTAGGCCCGCTCGGAGGAGACGGGGCCACATGGCCAATACTAGCGGCTTATACACCGCACCCTGACATTGGAACAATGCCACAGCCAGAATTACTCGTACAACACAGAGATTTAATTAAGATCTACAGAAACCTGACACAATTCGTCATGAGGACTTTAACAATCCAACCTGCACCAGCTGCAGCAAATAGTACTCTAGTCCAGGGAGCAAGAAATAAAATTACTCCTCAAACATTACACGCGGTAATGGGCAAAATGCCCGCAAAACGCGAACAAATACCATTCTGGATAGCTCAGAAAATAACTCAGCTTGAGGCAGTATTCCTGAATACTACCACCTATGAAAAACACAGAATTCTAACAATCTGCTTGCCCATGGGGATCACACCACAAGTAGAGGATTTCACCTCTTGGGGTTCAGTCTTTGCTGCCATATATACCAGAACACATGGTATCCCGTCCTTAGCAGTAGTGCCAGACGTATTGAGACAGATACAAAATGAGTACGGAGCAGAACCTGCCCTTAACTTAGGGATGAAGTTACTAAATAACTTTGACCAGGTATCAGCCATAATACTAGCTAACATTAAGGGGGAAGCAGCTTCAGTGGCAATCCGCCAACGCCTAAGGGAGTTCGGTCCAATAGATCAACAACACGAACTACCCAAAATAATTGAAACTGCATATGCAGAACTAGGCAGAGACAGTCTAGGTGGGAAAGCATTAAAACCACAACTGGTGGGCAGTCCTGAAAAGGACACAACAAAGCAGACACCTACTTCTTCTAAAAAGAAGTGGGAAAATAAAAAACAACAAAAGTCTAAAGACAGCAGATCTCAATCCAGAGGTAGGTCTCCTCAACAGGAGCCCTCTGAAAGGAGGTATAACCTCAGGAATAGGGATAATATTAAAAAACCTGACCGGTATCAGGATACTGATACTCGTTCCTCTCGTTCCTTTCATGGTTCATCAAAAAAACTCTGAGAGGGAAGGACGGTCAGAGGAGCATACAAAGTCCAGAGACACGCAACACGCTGCGGACTATGCACCTAAAAAAGAAGATAAACAAAAACAGAAATCTCAGTTCAAAAAGAAGAAGGTAGCAGGTCTCAAGATCAGACATGCCCAGAATTCTGAGGACACAGCTTCTGAACGGGGAATGGGCTCTGACGATGCTAGACAGCGCGGCAGAAGTAACGATAGCTCGCCAGAACCTGAAGGAATTTCTAGTGACAACGGAGTTGAGTGAGTATATCACGGTGGAAACACCTGATACTCGGGTAAGTGTCCCACATAAGTTACATGAGATAACACTCCGGATGGAGAGAGAGAGACAAAGCCAGAAAAATTAAAGGTCTCTTTTGGAAAAATTTGTCATCTGGATATGACATCCTATTAGCAGAGCAAGACTGGCCGCCAGCATTCGTCATGGAGTGCCCTAGGGGAGAAACGATAATTTTTCCAGCATTTTCCGACCTCGTTCCCATACATTTAAAGCATGCATATGCGCAGGAGTGGGCGGTTGCCCTTGCTCCGGCATTGTACAAAAAGCATGTTGGTTGGGATGAGGATTCAACCCACCACGTGATCCCGTTAAAAGTTTCTCCAAATGCTCAAAGGCAATACCCTATAAAGCAGGAAGCTAAAAAACAAGTCAGGGAGATCCTAGATCAACTAGAATACCAGGGGGTGATTGAAAATTGCACTTCACCTATGAACAATCCTTTGTTTCCCGTAATGAAACCTGACAACACATATCGTTTAGTTTTGGACTACCGACATTTAAACACTTGCACAAAGACATTCGCAGTTCAAAATGCACACAGTGCCGCATTAATGCATAAGACTGTGTGAAAAAAATACAAAACAACAATTGATATCTCAAATGGATTTTTCTGCCAAAATATAGCGCCTAAAAGCAGGTATCTGACCGCATTCAGTGCGTTAGGGTCCCAGCGTCAATTTTGTCGACTAGCCCAAGGGTATAAAAATAGCTTTGGGGTGTTTTCAGCAAGAGTAACAGAGTTACTCCAAAATTTGGATGAAGAAGCATTGTCCTATGTGGATGATAATTATCTGACAGACGATGACTTACCGAAGCACTTGACCAGGGTGAGCACCATTATTATGGGATTCGCCTCTGAGGGCTATAAATTTAATTTAAAAAAATCAAAAATTGCCCACCTCAATGTCCTATTTTTAGGGTATGAGCTGTCAAGTGAAGGAAAAAGCCTAGCAGCTAACTTTTTAGAAAAGTGTGCGCTGCTCCAACCTCCAAAATCATTAAAGAATTTACAATCAATTCTGGGATTCCTAAATTTTGGTCGAACGTACATTTTGGATTACGCAGAAAGAGTAAAACCTTTCTACGACTTAATAAAACCTGATTTTTCAGTCAGACAATGGACACAGGAACATACAAATATCCTGCGTTCCCTACAGGAAGACATGATCGCTTCTAAACATTTACAGACACGCGTAAACGTACGCAACTTAGTGATCCGAGTAATGGCGGGTCAATGCGGGTACACTTATTTGACTTTCAATGAAGGCGAAACAGTACCAATCGCATACAAATCACACCTGTACACAAACGCAGAGATGCGTTTCACTTCAACAGAAAAAATCCTGACAGCAGTGCAGACCGCTGTAGCAAGAGAAAGAGCTCTGGCTCAGGGAAAGCGCATAATAGTCGTGACCCCAGTACCAGCTTTAGAAGCTGCTACAAAAGCTAGCATTCCAAATGCGAAAGCCTTACATCCCAGATGGATACAATGGGCTAATTCTCTTACTGCAACGGATGTTGAATACAGATTTGATCCAAGTTTAAAAACACAAGTATTTCTGCAATACGAACAAGAATATCCTCTTCCAAATGAGATTTTGCCTCTAGATCAGTATGAATATATTATTTACACTGACGGATCTGCTCAACCAGCCATAGGGAATAAGCAAGCTTACAGCGCAGCGTGTGCGATTGTTAAAGGTTGCATGCACGATGGAAAGTTCCATCCGAGTTGCACTAAAACGCAATCTCTAGGAGACTCCACGGCTCAGTTGGCAGAGTTAAAAGCACTGATACTGGCACTTATAAATACGGAACACGAATTCCCCACACTAATTGTGTGTGATTCCTTTTACTGTGTACAGTCGTACAATGAATATTTACATCATTGGGAACAAAACGGGTTCAAAGATGCAAAAGGTGGCACAATTAAGCATAAAATGCTATGGGAACAGGTAGTGGAGTTGAGAAACGAACTACCAAGGCTCACGTGATACATACACTGAGTCATCAGCGTGATGGCGTTCACGTTGAAGGGAATTCATTGGCTGATGAAGCCGCAAAGGGGGCTGTACGCACAGCCGCCGTAGCTGCAGTTACTCATTCAAAAACGAGAGTAGACGGCGAGATTATGGTAGCTGTCAATGCTTCACGCAAAGGCAGCACAGCAGTACCAAAGAAATTTCCACTCAAGTACTCCTACAAGTTAGATGCACAAAACATTCCATATGCTCAGATTCCTGGAGTGGGGGATAGAGTAATACCAAATATGGATCGTAGGCAAGGCTTAATTCTAGCAGCACACGAGGGTTTGGGTTCTGCGCATACAGGCGTTACAGCAACTATTTCTTTACTGAAACAGCGCTACTGGTGGCCAGGGTTAACAAAGCAGACCAAAGACTATGTCTTAAAGTGCGACATCTGCCAGCAGATGAAAGGCTCCACCGTAACACACCCAGCGCAGACACTGTTGCTGAAATCAGACAAACCTCTCGCATATGTATGTTTGGGCCACTGCGGACCCCTACAATCTGACGGGGCCAAAAAATATATCATGGTTGCAGTGGATTCCTGCTCTAGATTCCTATGGGTTTGGCCTCAGCGCTCGGCTGACGCTCGAACTGTTATAAAAGATTTGCGAGTCTTTATCCGCACATACGCAGTTGGCACGTTACATTCTGACCGTGGTCCGGCGTTTAGCTCTCGGGCTTACAAAGAGGCCATGGAAGGAATGGGCGTAGCATTGCGGTACTCCTCTCCGTACCATCCCGAGGGAAATTCTGTTGTGGAGAGGAAAAACCGGGACTTAAAGCAATCTTTAACAGCTAGGGTATTAGGCAAGGGCAGTAGATGGGTCGATCACCTTTATGGGGTACAACGAGCAATTAACAATCAGCCAAGAAGCTCACTAGGGGGTGTCACTCCTTACGAGGTCCTATTTGGGACAAAAATGTGGGTACCTGATCTTGATTGTGAAGGCACAGTGGCGGATGAAAAACCATTTGATAGCCATGATCGTTTGGCTGTTTTACAGGATCTAAATGAATCCAGGACACAACAAAGTAACGTGATCCAGAAACAGGCCGCCACTGAGGAAGTCAAGGCAGTAACGGCAAGACCTGTCTGGATCCCAAAAGTCGGGGATCTGGTCAGAGAGAAAATTGCTGACAAAGAAGAATTTGGGCCATCCTACAGAAAGCCTGTGCCGGTCCTTGCAATCCAAGGCACAAGAACTGTACTTCTGCCGCCTCTTGCCGGGAAAAAGGAGAAAAGATTTGTCTCAATCGACTTAATCAAACCACACTATGTGGCCGATACTAAACAGTAGGCTACGTGGACTTCACAGTAGCAGACGCCCTCCTCTCGCTACAATACAAGAAGTCCAAACAGAAAGACTCATCACGTTTGAAGAGCCACCTGTACGGAATGAGGGACTAAGCAACGATGCTATGGAACTCGTTCCACTTCAACAAGAAGAAACTCAACTTAACAACCAAGTTGCAATCAGACCGACTACAGACATCTACGTCAACATGCCTCGTCAAGAGCAAAATCCGATTTCAACAAATCCCGATGCAATTCCAACAATTGATCGAACTGCTTCTGGCTATTTCATGAACTTTGATATGTTTTCACTGGACCCAAGTGAGCCGGAAACGACGCCAGCCAAATAATCACGCAAACAGAAACTCACTGACTTTTTGAACTTTTTTAGAAAGACTTAATGGTGTCACCTTGGATAGAACTATGGTATATCACTGGGATTTTTTTTTTCTTTTCTGGCTAGGTTTAATAATAACTTTTAGTATGCTTATTAATGGACGATACCTCCAGCAGAGCTCTACAGCCCAAAGAGTCAATTTGATTTTAAAACCACACCAGTCTTCACATCGTGAACCAAGAGACTTGTCTTCAGTGAACATCACAGCAGTTCCTATACCGGACGGTATAGTATGGGACAAGATTGATTATGATATATTCGGTCCGACTGAACTTTTAAAGCTTAAACATGTATTTAAAATTTCTTTAAGTGATATCATTACCTCCAGTACATTTTCTGATGATTGGGACACTGAAACTGTAAATGCTATGATGTCTGATTTAGAAAAACGGCCGCATTTCCGAACAATGAAATGTTAGAAGGTACTTCAGACTATGATACATTGCACTGTTACCAACAATATGGTCATCATTTCTTGCATAAATCTATAACACCTAGAAATGTATTTGAATACCACCAATGGGAACACTGCCTAACTCCTCCAAAAGGTAGTTCGCAAACTTTTGCACAGAAATTCACATACTTTTCAGGGTTCAACACATCTGACCCGAGGTCATTTTATTACAAAGTGGCAACAACAGCACAGAAAATTATGTTGACTAGCACCAAACAGATTTACTCTGCTTCCTTTATGGCCCAATTGTCTACACAGGGTTTCGACCTATGGAAGGACACTATAGATTTAAAATCAATCTGGGGTTCTAGGGACTGGCAAGTCCAGGGAACAGAAGCGCTTTTTAGAGCATGCCTCATTCCACAGCAGATAATATTTCTAAATGACACTGTGCAACAGACATCCTGTCTTGGACTAGCCAAGAACAAGGAAATGAACACACCGGGGTTTCCAGCACCATCACAGATGGGTGGGGGCAGAATTCAACTACACAAGGGGTAGGATAAGTTGACATTCTCCGGTACAACAGATCAGATCCTGATTGGACGAAATGGCAGATTTGGCCCATTGATAGAAACACCTGTCAACAGAGATTTATGAATACAACCGAAGGGTTTAGTATCCATAGGCCAGATACACGCTATGTACAGAGACAACACCCAGGGGTAGTCACATCCTATAGTGTTGGGAAGTTGTGCCTTGATTGGCTAGAGACCTCAACACTCACAGAAGTAAAACATCACTTGACCTTACTCACACCTGATGTAGGCCTTAGGGATTTTTTACTAGGCCCAAGGAAAACACGTCAGAAACGTTTCATATATGCTGGCATTTATGCCTACTATAATGAAAACTGGAAAATATCCCAACAGGAGGCCGCAGAAAGAATACGGGAAATAGACCGTATTAACTTAGAGAAGACATTAGCTGTAGTGGATAATGGGTTAACAACTTTGACCTCCAGGATTTACTCCTTAGGCAACATTGTGTCTTCGGCAATCGACATATTAGAACAAGATCTGGCCTTGTTACAACACGGGCAATCTCAGCTACGTTCTATTATGATGTTAAGCTGGACGCTGCAATCTTTGCGTGCAGGCTATGTGCCCTGGTGTTTTATAAACACCACGTCTCTGTTTTCAGAATACAATCTAACTGATAAACAGACAGAAATGGCACAAAGGGGAGCCAAATATACAATGCTGCGTATTGAGAAACTGGAAAGGTTACCATTTACTGTAGCTGAATCACCATCAACAGAATGGCTAATTCATGGCCAAATCACTCTGCCGGTCACTACGTTTCAGTTTCAATATTGCCTTGAGCAAAGGCAGGCAGGCAAATATGAAAAGATGGGTAAGGGTTACATTAAGGAAACTTGGGAGTTACCATATAGATACCGATGCCAGAATGGGGATGGAGAAGTGTATCTGAGTGGTACAAACTGCAAGAACGCTTTAAGCGGTTCTCTCATGTGTCAGGATATTTCACTACACAGAGCCTGTAACGGTTCAGTAGCAAACCTATCGTGACACATGACAGGGACCCCAGCGGCCATGATCACACCGGTTTTTCAGCTGCTCTCGAATGGGAGTTACTTGATGCTAAATGATAAAGGTTGCTGTGGGATGCTTCCGGGCGTCGCCTATCTGGTCACTGTTAACTCCAGGGTTACTTGCTGTATGCAAGTATTGTTTCCGCCACTGAACACAGTCAGAGAGGCGCCTCTATGGCCTTCACTGAACGTTTCTTTCATACAATTTGATACTCTGAGCAGACTGCAAGCCATGCTTTTACAGCAACCCGTGCCCTTAACCTCCACTCGAGAAACCTATGAACTTCAAGTTGCAAGGACCTCGACTGAGATACAGGCGCTTATACGTACAAACTGCCTCTTTCATTTCATAGAAATGGTGGGACGTATCTTCAATATGTCTGATACGAGCGGTATTGTACACCTATTTAAGACCATAGGGTCAGGACTGTTAAGCACCTTTTAGACAGTCCTCGGAGTAATCCCAAATTTTATACACTCCGTATTGGGAAGCGTATTTGGAGGACTCCCGCTTATCCTATTGCTGGTTGCAGGGGTCCTATCCATAATACTACTGCTACGCAATGGACTGCCCAATTCCCGAGGGAATGGCGAAGATGCTCCTGGAGCGGAAATACCGTGAACGCATGGTACAACTTCTGGGCATTTCTTGCCTGCGAGAACTCAATGCCTCCTGGTTTCTATCCTTTCGACCAGTCTGGGTAGACTGCATCTTACCTGTTCTTCGATGCCTTCTTTGCGGAGAAGAATGCACGTTGGATCTTTGTCTAACATTTCCATCAGATGCGCCTCTGGACACGGATGCAATGCTGGACCCCCTAAAGGCCCATGCTCTGCGTTGTCCCCAGCGTCTTCCGATTCTGTTGAACGCATTCCTGGAGAATTCACAGGTGCCGTTTGCTCCTGCTGGGTTAGGTGACTCCTCCACAGGCACCCAGGAAACAACTGCCGCACAAGCTGCCGCAGCACCGACTGTTGGCAGTGCTACATACCATCTATGTGCGATTGACGTTCTCTGTGAGGCGTTGGATTTGTCGTCTGCAGTAGCTCACACTGATAATGTTGTGCTTCCCAGCCAGGACACCTAATCTCAAATTGGCTCATCGCGTCCTGGGAAAGAATTCGGCTTCTCCACTCGTTTTCATAATAAACGAGCAAATTTGGAACATTTCCTAAATTGACACTTTCGCTTGAGAAAAACATGGCCTTCTTCCGCTTTGAGTGAAGCAACTTATATAGAGAAACAAAATAGACATTTCTTTTTTTAGTGGTAATTGGAAATAGCTGAATTGTAAAAATTTTGAATATTTTTTAACAATTTTAAAACCATGTTTTTACTTGCTTTTAAAATGTTTTTAAATTGTCCAGATTTTAAGTATGGTCATTGTCATCCTATTCGGAAGAGGAGTGGGTGTTATGTCCCGTATAGAGGCCCTAATGTAGACCCGTTCATACATGCCCTAAAATGGACGTGTTCGTATTTGCCCTAATACGGTCATATTCATACTTGCCCTATTATGGTCAAAGCCTCATATGCCCTATTACGGTCATAACTGTACATGTCCTATTATAGTCATGATTCCTTATATAGGCATGATCTTTCACCTACATTGGTCCTCGCTAGTACACAACGAGCTCTGAGGGCTGAACGTTATCTAGTCTGTGGTTTTGAATACAGCAGGGTTTTTCCCAAACACAGGCCCACACTGTACTCATCAATTATACATGGCTCTCTAGGAATACACCACCTGCATAATATGTATGTACAAAGTTCACCCCTGACGTCTTCCTCACGTCTAACAAGGGCCAATACAAACCATACGAAGCAACTAGAGTCTTCAGGGTATAAATACACCACATCTTACCCCGGTAAGACAGAGGGAACCGAGACTTCCATGCTGACACACTGACCAGAGAAGCTGAGGCTCCTGCATGCAGTCGCTCCAGCTGACAGCGGTCTAACACAGCCCTTGCAGGGTGTCCAACTCGAGACCAGGACGGGGTCCCACACTCTCTCTATTCAGGTATGGGGGTTCGACTAAATCCTAGAAGGATTCTTGGCTCTTAGGCTTTTAGACCTACACATATGCTAGGTACACTCAGGTACATCTAGTTAGGCATCGTAGGAGTTCGTGCACTTTCATAATGCCTTTTATACTCATGTATGTATTCATGACTATTGCAATATGGTAGAACTGTTCTATCCCTTTGCTTTTATCATACTGCTGATAATATATCTCTGCTATTGTCTGCTGGTTGCCGCAGCACATATATTTTACACTAGAATAACAACTGTTCAATAAATACTTATTGAAATGCCCAGACTGTTTATTCTGTGTAACTCTCTGAGACAAACCGAATAAGTAAGCACGAGTGACTGAGCGAAAGGTAGTACATTGTTTCCACGATTCTGAAGAATTTGGGTTGTCATGATCTAAGGTTGCCAGAAACTAATCTCTCCCCGATAAGAGGAGATTCTAGTGGCACTGTGAGCTAGCTAATGCAATATCAGGCTAACATACGCGGTGGGGGTGCACAGAGTCAGTCTGCCACCAAGCCCACAGTTTATGTTATCCAAACGCGCAGGACTTGCATGGGTACTATAGGAACTACACGACAACCTTGCCCTTCTTCCTTCCCTCTCTAACCTTCTTTTGCTGATTCTGCCCCTCTTCCATTGACCTCTATCTCCCAGATCTACTCTTCAGCTCTCACCAAACCTTTAACTTTGTCTTGCTGTTTCTGCCCATCTGAGACCCCCCTTTCCCCTCTCCGCCTACCTCTTGCCATCTCTTGATTGTTCTGCCCTCTTTCATCTGCATCTGACCACTCTCTCTCTCGCTATTCAGCCTATGTTCCATTGCTGGTTCTGTCTCTCCGACATCCATGCCTGTTATCCATGCACTACCTTTACCTCACATCTTCTCCCCCATCCTCCTAACTTTTTCACTGGTTCTGCCCCATTTACATCCACCTCTCCATTTTCATCTGCCTGAAGCCTCTTAACGTTTGTACGAGGATCGCACCAGTCGAAGCAAGGAAAAGCAACATGTGCCGCACAGTTTTTAAGATCAAACATTTGACATTGGGCTGGGCCTAAGACACTGATCAGAAGAAGATCCTACTTTCTATTAATTTTTATGGTTCACAGGAAAGGTGTCCATGTGTTACAGCATTCACCCTAGTCTTGTGCTGCATGCATAGCTAGAATCTGCTCAAGGCTCCCAGGATTTGTGATCGAATTGCATTTGCGCAGGTAGCCAATCAGGAGAGCTGAATGTATTTCAAGAAGGTTTAATCATTTCCTTACAAGAAATTAATCACGTGTTCAACCAGAAATGGGATTGAGAAGCAGCTTCAGCCTCCTCTCAGTGCCTAAGTTTGAAGTCCAGGCTGGGAGATACCCTCTGGTATATAAACTTATGCCGGGCAATGATACCCTCTGGTATATAGTCAGTCAAAAAAACTTTATTTCGGCTATACAGCCATAAAAGCACATATAATTGTACAATTACATATAATACAGGAGCATATAGTACAAAAAACAAATGCACAAAATAATACAAAATATCCATAAAACCAAGGGAGGTAGTATAAATACAAATTTTACAGTATTTTCTTACTCAGCCACAACTGATCTCCTTGTTATTAACAACCTTAGATATCTGTCTTTGCCTGGTAATCTATGAACAAGATTTTAAAACATTTAAAAGACAATTACAATAAAAAGATAGAGCAGCTCAAGAAGTAAAGGTTTCAAAGCAGTTTTTCTAGCTGGGGAATTGTGCAAACATAGCTTAGCAGCATAATTAGTGGGTGAGCACAGTTAGGTTATTCCCAAGCTCTTTTTCTTTATAATGCCCCTACGTATGCACCACATCATAAATAGAAACCTAGAAACGGCAAATACAAATAGTGAGTGTGTCTCATATTTTAGTAGCCTGAAGGCCTCGTTGTGGTGCCTAATCCCCACATTTCTACAGTGCTGGAGCACCCACTTAGACCTTGGCCTTCTATAGGCGGGACAAAAAAGAAGGACATGAAGTTCTGTTTCTTCGACCAAGTCACACCCTGGGCAATCTAGTTTTATAGCTCCCTTCCATTTATTTGTGTGTGCTCGGAGCGGAAGCACCCCATGCCTAAACTGAAGGAACAATTTCTTCGCCAAGAAAGGTTGAATGCTATCCAGAGCCAGCTCTATCTTATATTGCTGTTTGACATCCAGAAACCTGGAGGTCAGACTGCTTGAGTTGAAGCTCTGGCATAGTTGGGCAAATTTGTGTTCTCTATAGGCAAGGAATAAGGACTTTTTGGGAATGGAGGGGCAGATCTCTTCTGGTGTTGACCACATGTTTGCCCTCCCCAGTGCTTGGCATGTATTCCTAATGTAAGACAACCATGGTATGTTCCCTGCTCCCAAGATGGTCATAACATCCTTTAATTCCTCCCTATAATTGGCTAGCTCAGGGGTGCTCCAGAGACGGCGCCAGAATAGGAGTGGTCGAGAGGCAATTATGTCAGCAATAGGGCCAATACCCAGGTCCATCCTTAATGGTATTAAGGGGGTGCTCTTGGGAAGGCCCAGCAACTGCCTAAGGAAGGTGTTCTCTGTTATAGATAGTGTATTAGATGGACAGTGACCCCAGAGTTCTGCTCCATATAGTGACGCTCCCCTTGCCTGTGTTTTATATATTTCTGCTGGGGGGCCTACCACTTTCTGAGTGCAGTTTTTGTGTACTTTTAAGATACCCCCTATGGACTGTGTTAGTTTTAAATTGGCTTTCTTTACTTAAGTCCCCCAGTCCATCTTATCATTAAGTGTAAGGCCCAAGTAATCGAAGATGGACATCCTCTCTAAGGCCCTGCCTTCCATTTGGGGGTGTGGGCAATTAATAGTATTGGCATGGAAAACCATGCATTTTGTTTTTTGAAGGTTTATCTCCAAATCCCTCTTCCTGCAAAATGCACAAAACTCCTCCAATACCCGCTGCATGCCCGTGGGAGACTTGGAGAGTAGCAGCGTATCGTCCGCAAACATTAAAGCTGGAATTTTGCGGTTCGCTAACCTCGGTGAATCTATATCTTTTACTGCCAGTAGAGTTTTGATTAAACCGTTTAAAAAGAGGGAGAACAGGGTCGGGGCTAAAACGCATCCCTGTCTCACCCCTTTCTCTACTTGGAAGGGAGCTGTCAATTCACCTTTTTTTCTGTATCTTATTCTCGCATACATATCCTGATGCAAGCGCTTCAGCTGGTGGCATAGGTAAGCTGGAACTCCCATGCCACGGAGTAGGCCCCATAGCTGATCACGCTGCACCATATCGAATGCGGATCTAAGATCCACAAAGGTTAGGTAAAGACTGCCACCCTCCAAGATCACAGTTTTCCAATGGATCAATTGCAATCTGAAGATCTGGTCGATAGTTGAGGTTTTAGTCCTAACGCCAGCTTGTAAAGGTGTTAATACATTATTTTCTTCCATCCATGTTTGCAAACGACCAAGGAGAACACAGGCAAATATCTTTTGGGTAACGTCTATAAGACTTATTGGACGGTAGTTTGCTGGATTGAGCGGGGTGCCTTTTTTATAAATAGGGATAATTCCTGCCCCTGCCCAAGTCGGGGGCAGCGCCATGCCTTGTAAGATTGCGTTAAATAATGTCCATAGATAGGGTGACCACACTGCTTGCTCATTTCTGAATAGGTCACTAGAAATTCTATCCAGCCCAGGTGCCTTGGCTGGAAGCAAATTACCCAATGCCACTATAACCTCTTTCATTGTGCAGGGGGGGCACTAATATTTGGGGGGTTTGTATCTGCTACTACTTCCCTGGCGACTGCAGCTCCATCTAAGGCCCTTGAGTATAACATTTTAAAATGGGATCTCCAGACTTCTTCCCCCAAGTTTGGTTCGATAGCTGAGTTGCCTTTGGATTTCCCAGTTTTAACTAGGTTCCAAAAGCCTCTCATATCTCGGTTATCTAAAGCAGTTTTGATTGCTTCCCATTTGTCAATCTCCCAGCTAGTTTTTGCTTCAGCTAGGTTTTTTTTATATTGTGCCCTGGTTTCTTTAATACGTGGATTGTCATTCTCTTTAATCCCCATTAATAGAGCGTGTTTAGCTTTCCTACACATTTTATTGTACCAGGGATGTTTGGGTTTAGGGTCAGATCTAGTCTTGTTGCTATTATAAAAAAACTCTGCCAATTTTGAGAACATGTCCTGTTGATTCTTTCCTATTAACAACAGGGATTCAGGACCACAACTGTTTTCAAACAATCGAAATGCAGTTTCTAAAAAAGGAATGATTTGTTTGTACAAGATGGCCATTTTTTCCGTCGACTGTGCAAATGTTCCCCAACGTACTCTTCTACCTCCTTCTATTGCAACTAGATTTGGAGCGGGTTGTGTGGGTGTGCTATGGTGATCCTTGGGCACAGGGAGGGCTATTTCTAACACCAACGGATTATGGTCGCTTTCATGTCGGGGTTTAACCGAGAAATCTTTAGTTTTGTTCCATAATTCAACATCTACCAAAATATAGTCAATTATAGATGCCTGTCCCAACTTATTGAAGGTGAAGTTGCCCGGGCTGTCAGAGGGAAATCGACCATTGCATGCCCTTAGTGAGTGGCTAAGTGTAACTGAATTCATCTGTAGAACTAGTGGGGTCCAACCCCTAATTGGGTAGATGTTACTTTCAGGGATTGACCAAGCCGAATCTTCCTCACTTGTGATGGTAGTAGTAATGCCATTTAGGGGCTCAAAGTGGCAATTGAAATCCCCACCTATAATTGCATGGGTGTTCTCTGGTAGAGTGTAGAGAAAGGTGGCAAGACAGTCTAAAGTCTGTGAGGTTTGCCCCTGCCTCACTGGACGAGAATAGATATTGATGATAGCAATCTGGAAGGTGTTATGAAAAGAGAGAAGGATGCACAAAATATCAGGGGAGAGAGTGTCTATCATTTTAATACTACATCCCAGATGTATGCCGACCCAGGTACATAGGCCCCCTGATGATCTCCCCCTGGGCTGCTGGAATGCAGTATGTAACATATCCCACTCTATGTAGGTCTAGCCTTGACCATGTTTCCTGAAAGAGGCATAGCTCATGGGTGTCTATATAATCTCCCCAATCTGGGAGGTCCAATTTTGAGCTAAGACCTGCTATGTTCCAGGATAAAATCTTGGTGTTCTGTATTTCGTCTAGGATGGCTATCTGAGTGTGCGAGGAACAACTATCCTGTTGTGTTGCTTGGTACGTAGTCTTGGCTTGGCCGTGATTCCCTGCCTCGATCTGTGGGCTACAGTCAAGGTCCCAATGCATCTTACTAGAAGCGCTGGGAATACTAATTGGAGTGGTAGCCTCATAGATTTTTCTCAACTAATTGATCACCATTCTCGGATCTTCCACCATTTTGGGGCTCAGCTAACTGTTTGTTAATATAGGTCGAACTTTTACAATTAGGATTTAGTCAATCAACCAAATCCAGGGGACTAAATCTATTACTGACGGGGATATTAAGTGCCATAGTGTTTTGGCATCCCCGGCCCATGTTTAGCATGCTACCACTCTGGGCTCTCAATTCCCACTTTTTGTACGCAGTTCCCGCTTTGTCTAGCAGGAGGCTTGCGGGATAGAAATAACCCAAGGGCAGTGTCTGAATGCCTCCTGACTCACTAGAGTATCCCCATTCCAGAATATGTTGGACCACCCTACTATCTCTAAAATTGATCAGAGCACAGTCCCCCGGAATTTCCTTACGCCTCTGCCCCAGCCAACTAACCCTGCGTGTAAATAGGATTTCGCTTTGTACTAGATGTGGGAGTGGTCTATATTTATTTAACCAAAAAGTGATTTTGTTTTTCAGTTCAAGATATGACTCCCCTCGACCTAGTTCCAGCTCAGGTACTCCAGCTAATATAACAACATAGGGAGTGGAGGCTGGGGGCAGATCTATACAGGAAAGTGTAGGATTTGGTTCCCTTGGTTTAGGGTGGGTTGGGTTCCTAATGTCAGCATTGCAAGTTCTTTGTGCCTGTTGTTTTATTAGCGAACCTGATGTGGTTGCTATAGGCCTAGAATCATGAGCGTTATCAGGGCAATAGGAAGACCTGTGTTGGAGAATAGCTGGGTCCTGATTTTGTGGGACTAGAGATTTAGTCCCAGTAGACGCATTCATTTGCACAGATACTTTATGCCCTTCAGGAAGAGGTGGTGGTATATAGACAAGTGGAGTTACCTGGTTTCGTTCGGGAGCCATTTCCATATTTGGGGATTTAGTAGTTTCAATGGTGTGCAAGATGACATCAATTTTACTCCCCCATGAGTCCATCAATGTTGTTAGATTATCAATGCGTCTCATTGCAACTTCAAATTCAGATTTTAGAAACTGTTCAAAATATGCTTTAAGTTCCAATGCCAGATGAGATACCCATGGTGGGGGCTCCGAAGTTTTATGACTATTCTCGTCAGCAACGTGTCCCCCTAGTGGTTGGTTTGATGCCATCCCGGGAGTGTGTTTCGCATGCTTCCCTCCCTTGTGGACAGTTTGCTTCCGAGGTCCTCCTTTCTTTTTTGCCCCCCCACCCGTGCTGGTCATAATAGTGTTATCCGGAACTATGGATTCTTGGATGCCCAACAGTTCTGAGTTAGTGGGGACAGTTGACGTTTGGGGTGAGTAAGGTAGCTCTGGCTCCATAGTTGGTGACATGTTTGGAAACATCGGTGTTAAGGAGAGACGTCTCTCGGTGCGTTCTATTTCGCAAGAAACGGCTCCTATTGCCTGCTGCAGCATTTTGTCAATAGCAGTCGGTTGGGCAATGGGGGTTAGCATAGGAGCTTTCTGCCTGGTGGTTGGCCTTGTGAGCGGGGGGGTACGTTTTCCCATGATTATTCAATGTTAAGGCCTCCCCAGCCCACAACAATATTTAATGGTATTAATCAGTAAGTTAGATTAGGGCAAACGCTGACCCCACTGGCCTCCACAAGTTTTAATGTCTGGAATTTCTCTCTATGAGACCCCCGAGTGGTGTCCCCAAACCAGATTGCTCTGTGGGAGCCAATAAACAAACGATAGGGCTAGTAGGGAGCAAATTTAAGGGGGGTGGCCCAGCCCAGCCTCAATCGGTCTCGGACGGGCTCAGACGGGCCCGCCCTTGGCCCGGGCTTTGCCCGGCGCGTCCCGCGCAGCGTCCCGCGCAGCGGGGTGCGAGGCAGCGCTTTGTAGCGCGATGGAGGCGCCTCAGCCCTCGACAGGTGTGGGTGATTAGCGGCGTTGCACTCTGGGACTCCGAGTCCCACCAGAGTGTAGCCGCTGTCAAAGGCAGCAGCGGGAGACCTCCGCGATGTTAGGCAGCTCCTCACGGGAGGCGGATTGCCCCCAGGCTCCCTGGTGTTCCCTCCAGCAAGCGGCAAACGGACCGTGAAACAGGTACTACTAGCAAACAACCCCGCTCTGCGAGGCGCGAGGCAGCGCTTTGTAGCGCGATGGAGGCGCCTCCGCCCTTGACAGGTGTGGGTGATTAGCGGCGTTGCACTCTGGGACTCCGAGTCCCACCAGAGTGTAGCTGCTGTCAAAGGCAGCAGCGGGAGACCTCCGCGATGTTAGGCAGCTCCTCACGGGAGGCGGATTGCCCCCAGCCTCCCTGGTGCTCCCTCCAGCAAGCGGCAAATGGACCGTGAGACAGGTACTACTAGCAAACAACCCCCCTGGCTTATGGCTTCCTTTGACTCGGCCAACTTTACCAAAACAAATGGAATGCTCCAGGTAAGCTGCTCCTCTCCCAATAGGAAGGCTTCTGATTCTCCTCCTCCCTGCCAGGTAGGCAGTCTGATGCGCTTGTGTCGAGTGCCTGCGCCTGGTGATGTGGATGAAGGCTGGTATATAGGGTTATGCCAGGCAAATGGATGAGCTGAGATGCCCATGTGCTTTGTCAGGGACCAGTATAAAAAATAAATAACACAGGTAACCTGCTCGACCATAGGGACACTCTGTAGGAAATCAACGCATTGACAAGATATTGAATAGAATTTCATATAGAAATGAGCAAAGATATGCAGCAGGATGAGGAGATTGGTAGCTACTTTACATATCCACAAGACCCAGAAGTGTCATTTCAATGCTGCAGCCACAGCCAAGACCAGACTCCTACTAAGGCAGGACATCAAACTCTTCTAGGTGGTTAGAAAGCTGAGAGGGTGCATGTTTGCCCCAGAATGGTAGTTTGGTTACTGGCAGCAGCTGCTTAAATCCTCCACGTCAAGGGTTGTTTTGTGAGCAGGGATGTGGCCTGCCTAGTATTCAGTGAGTCAGAGGTGATGTTCTGAATGAGGAACAGGTTGTCTATTTCCTCCACATATGTCAGGACTACTTAGAGGACTAGTTCACTCTATTCCTGCATTTATGGTAGGTTGTACTTGATTTATAACGTGCTCCATCACACATTTAGCAGTTCGGATACATCCTGAACAGTACTACTAAATCCCTCGGCGTGCATTAAGCCTGATATCCTTTATATGTTTCCATTACAGGCAAGTCTATTGGGAAAAATTAATTCCAGGGCTGTTACTCTTTCAGCATAAATATGAAACGACTGCACCTGCTACTCATTCCTCCATATTCAGCATCATTTTCAGTTCTTAAACAAATTCTAGATTAAGCCTATTAACGTTGCTGTACATTGAGTGCAGCACAGTGTGCGACAATTGCATAAGTTAACTGATCACCTTTCAGCTTCTTATTGTTGCATTCGAGCATTGAAAGAGGTGACACATTTCCCAGAAAGTGTAAGCATCAACATGTTTTGGGCAGTGGGAGGTCTTTTGTCTGTATCAAGTAACAAAACCTTCAAACACTGAAGTTTAATTCAAGCAGAGCATGGCTGTGGACAGGCTGGCCTATGCAAACTGAAAGGCAGAGAGGGTGAGCAGGGATGAAGAAGGTTCTTGCTGGTGGTGGTGGCAGGTGCTGCATTGCTCAAGCAGCAACTTGCAGAAACCTTGCACTGATCTGCACCTTCACCACTCTTGAGATGGTTGTCACCCATCTACTGCTGTTCCACTCAGAGCGAGGGGCGAGAATGTGAAACTGCTATCGCCATGCGCCTCTCCCTCTGCTCCCTTTTGCTGTTCTGTCAGCATATGCTTATCCCTTGACTCCATTCTGTCAAACAACCATCCATCTTCTCCCTTCTGCTGCTCTGTCACAATGTACCTTTCCCTCGGCTTCCTTCTGCTGCTGTCATCTTGTGCTCATTCCAATACTCCCTTTTGTTACTCATTTCCCCATCACCCATATCTCTCCTGCTTTCAGCTGCTGTCAACATGAGACCATCCCTACACTCTCTTCTGCTTCTCTGTCACAAAGGCAACCATCTCTCTACTCCCTTCTGCTGCAATCACCCTGTGCTCATCCTCCCACTCCCTTCTTCTGCTGTCACCAAGTGCCCATTCTCTTTTCCTTCACCGTCTGGTCCTTCCTGTAGACCCATATTCTGCTCTGTCGTAATGTCACATCCCTCTACTCCATTCTCCTACTCGTTGCTGCCCACCCCTGTACTCCCTTCTGCTGATCTCAGTCAACAAGTGTTTATCTCTCAACTCCCGACTCCAGCTCTCTGTTTCCGTGCTTCTAGTTTCCTGCTCATGGACAGTCGTTGGTACTACAGCAGCAGAATCAGACATCTCTATAAACTCCTTGTGCTTGGGAAGGAGATAGCTAGATAATCACCTTATCCCAGGAAGGTGCTCTTATGCCCAGTGAATGCATCTGTGTTCCCTGATTCTCCTTACTGTGCTCATTTCTCCTACTCTGTACCAGACCAATTCTTAGTCTCAATGCCCAATTCCACTAAGCCCCATCCACTATGCAACCAGTTTTCTGATGGCCTCCATGGAAAGACTGAGGGCTGTGTCATATTGATGTTCCAGGCTACTATCCTTCTTCTGTTCCCATCATACGTCCTCTGTCCCAGAGTTGGCAGGCACATGGTCTATACCTTGAACTCCTTCTCTGAAGCATCTCTTCCCAAAGGCTTGAGAGAAGCACCCTCAATTAACTGCTCTCATGTACACCAGTGAACTTGAACATAAGTGCCACCTATACAAGTCTACAGACACACTCACTCTCTCTTACCCTCTGTCACTGTCTACCTTTCCCACTCTTACTCACTTTCTCTTACTTCCTCCCACTCTCACTCATTCTGTTCCTCATTCTCTCTATCTCACTCTCCAATTCACTCACCCCTCCACTCGCCTTCATTCACTCACCCTCTCTGAGTCACTTTCTCAGTCACTCTCGCTGACTCTCACTTGTTTGGCTCTCTTACTTTCTCTCGCAATCACCCTGTGACTCATTCTGTCACTCCTACTCACTGTCTTTCACTCTCATTCTTTGTCACTTTTACACTCACTCTCTGTTTAATGCTCAGTATCACTGGCTCACTCTCTTTCACTCACTATCTCTCACTCACCCTCTCTCTTTCACGCCCACTCTCACTCATTCTCTCATTATCTCTCACTATTCCTCTTACTGATTGCCTTTCTTACTGTCTCACTCACTGTCACATTCCTTCTTTCTCTCACTCATTCATTCTCTCACTTTCTCACTCTCTCTCTTTCACACATACACTCGCACTCTCATTGTGTCTTTCTAGCACGCACAGAGCACTTGACAGTTTTTGTTTTTCATCTTAGTTACTCTGTGCCACTTGGCAGTGCTCTGCTTCAGGTCCTCCTGAGCAGTGGCGAATGGTAATTTTGGCAGGAGTGGGCAGGCAGGCTACACACGCACATGTATACACTCACTCACATTCATGCATTCACAAACGTGCACACACAGCCATTCACAACACTCACTACACATTCATACATTTATAAATACTCGCTTGCACCAAACATTCAAAAATATAAAACTTACCTGCCCTGCAACTCCTGGAGAGGAAAGCCTTGGAGGACCCAAAGAGTTGGGACTTCTGCCTTCCCTCATTGGCAAACCTCTCAGTCAGCCAATGAGGGAAGGCAGCACTCCCTCACTCATCACAGAGTGGGATGGGGGTCAGTGAGACTGCTGACACTCGGCCCTTGGCACTTACAGGCTTAAAACTGAAGCGCCCAGGTCCGAGGCAATCAGTGATGCTCCTGCTCATCACAAGGGGGAGGGCCTTGAGGCACTTTTGTCAAGCTGAGGAGGTCACGCCCATAGGGCTATGAAATCCTCAGCCTGGCAAAGTTCCGTTCAGGCAGCTAGGAGACTGTGTATTTAGCGCATGTCTAGCTCCTGTCTGCTTGACTTGAACTAGAAGAGTGTCTGTCAGGCTGACCTTTACCCAGCCTGATAGACACTCTTCTTCCCCGTAAAAAGATGAGGGGGTGTGGCCCCTTCACCCATATGGATGGGTCACGACTGTTCCTGAGGCGCTAGAGCGGAGTCCATGGACCTGCTCCCTCCATTTAAAGTTCCCACATTGTGATGCTTTCAAATACACCTACCGCAGGATCTGATTTGGTCCATCAATCACACTGTAAGTATGACTTTGTCTTGGAAATTACCTTCTTTTGCATGGTAATCCTATTTTTGCTGAACCTGTTTTTGTTTGCTTTAGGACTTTGCAAACTTTACTCCTGCTAACCAGTGGTAAAGTGTGTGTGCTCTTCCTTCCAAATATGGTAAAATTGATATACACCTGATTGGTACATTTAGATTGCTTATAAGTCCCTAGTAGATGGTAGGACCTGTAGCCACAGCCTGTAAATAGAATCCTATTAGTGGGCTGCAGCACTCATTGTGTCACCCACTAAAGTAGCACTAGAAAACATGCCCCAGGTCTGCCATTGCAGTCTATAGAGCTGTTTTAAATTGCCAGTTCGACCCAGCAAAGTAAACCTTTTGTCAGGTCTAAACCTTCATTTTTAATACTTATAAGTCACCCCTAAGGTAAGCTAAACTTTAAGAACTCACAAGTCCAGTTCTACTGATTGGGTTTCAGTCAATTTGGTGTCATTTTATTTATTAATCTATTATTAATATTGTCTTATGTTTTCAATTTATTTCTGTTTGAGTGTGATATAAATAATTTACATAT
This sequence comes from Calotriton arnoldi, assembly GCA_963921515.1. Lineage (NCBI taxonomy): Eukaryota > Metazoa > Chordata > Amphibia > Caudata > Salamandridae > Calotriton > Calotriton arnoldi. Next base: position 2,795,621 of record CAWUFW010000994.1, on the reverse strand, counting down.
TGTCTCTAAGTTAAGCATGAGTGCTTTGTGCAAAGCTTCCAAATATTAAGCACATGTTTATTTGATGACTTCTGTGGTTCACCCTGGCAGGGATTATGATTATTCTTTTAAGTGGGTTCTCACCACCTTCAACAAATAATCCAATTTCTTACACTCTGGGTCTTGGATTCGCTTCTGCTATACAGCGGTAAGGCCTGCTTGAATGACTACCTCAACTCAAGCAGCGCACTACCTGTCAGTGCTGTGAATACACAAACTGCGCATGACAGCCTGGATGAGTTCTCCTCCCTAGTCAAGGCATGTGCTGTTTGTATATGCTTTTTAAATGGTCACTCCAAGTGTCTGAAACAGCTTCAGACTCTCACACTTACATGGTAAAAAGCATTAAAAAAAACATTGGCATCTTGTCTGGTGAGGAGAACTCATCTAGACTGTTGTGTGCATTTCATATATGCTTTTTCTACTTTCACTCTGAGAGTCTGAAGCTCTGGTACATAGCTTCAGACTTTCAGACATACCTGAGGGGAAAGGGTGGATGGGGCAACATCTGAACATCCCAATGAGATAACTGCTACTGCCTATCAGAAACCCTAAGGGTCAACATGAAGGCTGTAGTACCCAAGGAACACTCCTCTTAATGCTTCTAAAAGAAGCAAGTCTTGTTTGCCTCACGAATCTCACAACACTTTGTAATGCTCTCACTATTGAAATACCCACTGTCTTTTTTCCCCACTGAAGTCTCCTTGGGACCAGGTCCTGTATTGTATTTGGAGATCTCACAGGACTCAGAAACAACCAAAGTCTTGGGAAATTTCCAGTTCTCTGTAACAATTTTGAACACAGCTCTGTATTTAAGCCACATCCATACTGGAAGGCTTGCTTTGCGTACAAGGGCTTTCCCTTGCAAGCAGCGTCGTCCTGGAGTTACCAAAGAAGAGCTAGCTAAGTAGGTTTCTGAGACTTCTGTGGTGTGCCTGGCGACTCTTGATGGTTCTCACTTTGTCCCACAATGATCCCCACCTTCTTCTGCACATCATCTGAGCATCTTATGGCACTCACAAAGATGACACCCACCAACCGCAGCCTGGAAAAAAGATTAAAAACAAAAGGTTAGTACCTTGGCTATAAGAATCTTGTCAGAAACATTATTGTATTAAGACATTGTGAGAAGACAATTCACTCAAGAAGTATTGACTAAGAGAGATAATACAAGCCTGAGTAATCAAAAATGATTGACTAGCCCTGTGAAAGCAAAGGCATTCATATTTTTCAAACCTGGAGAACTCACGAAAACCAACTGGGACAACTCAGCCCAAGAGCTAATCTAGTGGGACTTTTCGTATTATAACAGGTATGATATAATTGTACCAAACATTGATTGAGAACCTGCTTATAATCTCTATCTTCATCATTATACCTTTTGTAATCCGTTTACCTGTTTCCATACATTTAGAGTTGTTCACTGCGATTGAAAACAAATTCCCATGAACCTAAGATCCGGTCACACCAGAGAGAGAGCATAAAGAAACTGTGAAATCAGGAATACGCATGCCACTGTGAAGGTGGGTTCAGCTGGTAAAGAGATTGGGTCATATTGAAGACTAGGAGAATTGGCAGTTGACTCGAAGACTAACAGTACACAACTGTCATATGTTCTTTCAGGTGATCTAGCGATCAGGGATTGATAATTTTCACAAACGCAGGCCCATTTACTTTACCCAACTTAATCCCTTCACGCTGGGGTTCAGTGTAATGCAAGTTTATTTCTAACTCACTAAATACACTTTGGAACCTGCATTTCTCCTAACAAATAAATGTGGCAACAAACCTTTTTGGTGTTGAGAAGTTGATGACAATAATAAGTACTTATCTATGCATCTATACTAATAAATAATAACAAACTCAGTGTGTAGTTTGTTGTTTATCGTAAAAATAATGTAAGAATAAATGCTCAAGTACAGTTACACGAAAATGCAAATCATGGATTATCACAGAGAGAATACATTGGCAATATATAAATTCAAACTCATGTCAAATAAACAATGCATTGAAGGAGTGGATAGGCGAAGAGAGAAAAGTTTCAGAGACAAAATACATTTGCAAATAAATTTGCAAATTTTAGGAGATTATCTATACTAACCCAAGTAAGAAATCAGGGAAATTTACCCCACTGGCCAGTCAGGGCAGGAAGGCCATTCAAGTAAGGTCGAGTGACAAAGATTTGATCAGGAGTCAAGAAACAGGTAGGCCTCTATCTGGAAACAGCAAACCGACGACAGCGACGATCTCCCGGTAGCTAACATCAGCCGACCCTCCTAAACCACACCCCCCAGGGACTTTCAATTATACCCTAAAACCTAAATGTCCAACCTACATATGTTTCATTCAGAGCACAATATTCATCTCCCATTGGCTAAGATTGGGGGTGTTCTGTCACACCACTCTCAGCGTAATCACTTTATTCACTAGCTTATTGTCTTAGACTTTCAACATGACGACAGATCCTTCTTACGAAACAACTTTGAACACAATCATAGTAAACATTTCCTGCAGTTCCTTGAATGTTGCAAATCTTTACGCCTCTATTATTCGCCTCTGCCATCTCGTGAAGGAAACTGTTCACTTCCATTTGTAATCTAATTCTTCTTTTCCGCAACTTGGCAGACATTCAGCGCTCCATGAAGGTCGCATTTTTTCATGCCTTTGTGCTCTCCTTTCATTCGAATCTTTCTTTTTGGACATTTAATGATTTTCAATCAATTTAACCCTCAAACTGACATGCAGAAGTGTAGGCCCATGCTTGCCTTTTCTACAAGAACAGAACACAAACATTTATTATTTCACGAAATGTAATTTCATTTTACACATCATCCCAGCATTTGCACTAACCCATGCACAACCCATGTTATTCCTAGCAAAATATTATTAACGTGCACAAAAGCAGCATTCGTTTTTTATCAAAGCAGTTTTGCGGCCTAGTTCCATGCATTAATACACGCATTAGTTTTTCTCATGCGTAAAAGCATTTCCCCTTATTTTTAGCGTTTTTAATAATATTTTTCACAGCACACTGTTAATAAATGTTACTGAGGGTTCAATCCGAGCAGGTTTAATTTACGCAAAACGCTGCTCCATCAATCCCCCCTTTGATGGCGTTTTGAGCCATCATCAAAATACCCATCACAAACAAGTTGCCACTTATTTAAAATACTGTACTTCTTTCTCGTTTTATCATTCTTCCATTTAAGTCTTTCATGATCTCATAGTAATTTCCTCTCATATCCTCTAATTCTATCTCTTCCCTCTTTCTCTTTCTAGCTCTACGTTTAAGATCTGATGTCTCTTTCTTTCTACACCTGCATTTGCAACATTTGTATATCATAGTCTTCATTAATATCACTACAACTACGGAAGTAATCGGTATTAATATCTTCTCTAATAGACTACTCCCAAAAATAGAAAACCAATTTCCCACTGAGGAAAAACTCTTACCAAGTTTCTCCCAAGCACCGTCAACTTTCAGTTCAGTCAAATCTTCATGAAGTTCTGTAATATTTTTAATATACCCCTCAAGATTTTTACTTTTGTCAGGAATATAAGTACAGCATTGTTGTATTTTCAACTTGCTACAGACTCCACCCTCTTTTGCCAATAATATATCAAGGGCAAGTCGATTTTGCAAAACCATTGATCTAATTGCAACCATTTCAGTATCAATCATCAAGAACCCACCAGCAGTACCTGTTGATAAACGATCAACCACTGTGGACATTTTTCTAATTTTATGTGAATTCAGAATAACTCCAACTGAAGGTATCAGTGCTCCAAAAATATCCCCAATTATTTCAGAATAACTCGCTCCTCTCTTATTACGTGTTAATCCTTGTTTCATTTCATTAACTCTATTATTCTTATCTACATGGTAAACCTTCGGGAATACTATACCTAAATAACAACATCCATACCAACCTCTAGGTAATCTATAGTAAGCATTCTTACCACACACATAATAAATTCCCGGGAAAACAGGATCAGTTCCTCCTTTCAGTCCTCAATTTCCTTTTATCAAGAAAGTATGCTCACATTCACTAGAACCAATGAAGTAACTATTAAGTTCAGTCTTATCTCTAAACACACAAAGCTTTCCTCTATGTTGAAAATCTAGAGTCATGGCAGCGTAAGTCTCACCCTTTTTATAATCACCCTCTCTGTAAGCCCATGGAAGTACATGAGACTTTTGCTCAGCAGCTTTCTTTTTGAAATCTCGTTTTCTATCTTCTACTAAGTTCATAAACTCAATTTCTTCATGCCGTAGTTTACATGTTAAGTTATTTTTATGTACATCTATTGTACCTATTGGTTTGTTACTAATGAAAAAATCTCCCATGTAAGCTGCATAAACAGGACCATAAACAATTTTTAAATCTCTCCTAATAGGAATTTCTGAAAATATTAAATCAAAATTAGAGTAATAATATTCTAATCCTTCCCTTTCATAGAACAAACTGGTTAAAACACTACAAGACACACCATATGTTAAAGGTAGGTGATGGTTAGTCACCCCCTCTGAGACAGACAATGGTAATTGCGTGCACACATAACAATTTCTCGCATTCATTGTATTTACATATTCGTATAACAATTTAGAAAAAACATTTAACGAAAAATCATAAATCGATTTATCATGATGATAAACACTATCATCTTCTATCTTTTCTATATTAGTATTTATATTTTCTTTAATATTAGAATCAACTCTCTCACTTCCTACATCATTAGTATTATTTTTGTGATTAGTCACCATTAGAACAGGGACAATAACAATCAGTGTTAACCACATCAATATTAATATTAAGACACTACATAAGCAAGCATTAATACATCTACGTTTAAAACTATGATTTTGATATCCAGTCTCTGTTACCTTTGCCATTTTAGACACTATATAAAAAAATTAAAAATCTAAAGAAAAACCTTAAAAAAAAATCCTTTCAAACTTTTGAAAAAACTTATCCAAAAACCATCTAGAGTAGTGTATCCTTACCCTTTATGCCTCTCTTCTTTACCCCTCTTTTTCTTTTTTAAATTTTTTTTATATATTCTTCTTCAAATCTTTTGGAATTTTCAGAATACTCTTCATTGAAATTGTTGCACCTTTATTTTCACAGTTCTCTTTTAAGGTGGTTTCAGTTTGTTCTGTAAAAGAAACAATTGATGGACGGAATGCTGGACAATGCAAACATTCACCCCCAGTGACAAGGATCTGGGTTAAATCCATCATTCTTTTGCTCACCACACCACCCCAGTTTGGACCCAGCCATATGCAAATCAGTCTTGACCCTGTTCCTTGTGGGAACAGTCCAGCCCGAACTGCCAAGCCAGGTCCTCCCTGGACTGGAAACAAGCATCCTGGGACCGGTTTCAGGGCACCACCCTTCATCAGCCAGGCTAGCTTGAATCCAGTGGTGTAGTGAGCACGGGACCCACGTCTGGGCATACCCTTCCCACTTAGGGTGACATACGCAAAAGAAACAATTGATGGACGGAATGCTGGACAATGCAAACATTCACCCCCAGTCACAAGGATCTGGGTTAAATCCATCATTCTTTTGCTCACCACACCACCCCAGTTTGGACCCAGCCATATGCAAATCAGTCTTGACCCTGTTCCTTGTGGGAACAGTCCAGCCCGAACTGCCAAGGAGGACCTGGCCTCGCAGTTCGGGCTGGACTGTTCCCATGAGGCACAGGGTCAAGACTGATTTGCATATGGCTGGGTTCAAACTAGAATGGCATGGTGAGCAAAACAAACGATGGATTTAGGCCCAGATCTCTGTACTGGGGTGAATGTATGACATTGTTCTGCATTCTGTCAAATCAATTGTTCTTTTTCAGTTTGTTTTGATCACTTTGATCAGTACCAGCTTCTTCTTCTTTCTGATTTGTGTTTTCAATCTCTTCCAACACCACATATGTCCATTCTGGAGCTGTGTATTTCTTACTCGGAATTCTTATTCTTATTGTTTTTCGTACCAATTCTTCTTCTGAATCACTTTGTCCAGTTTGACTTGATATTTCATTTATTTGATCTGGCCTTTTCTTTTCTAGAGTGTATTTCAGTCTTTTCACCCCTTTTGGCCACACATCACCTTTTCTTGCTTTCTTAACTTGAACTGCTTCTTCACCTTCGTTATCAAGTTCGCAAGTTCTTTTATTCAGTTCTTTTCTTTGTTGTACTTGCTCTTGATTTTCATCAGTCACTTTCTCTTTTACTTTCTCAACAGCAGTCTCTTGAGACCCAGTAGCTGGTGCCCACTTTATTCGACTTGTACTTGGTTCTTCCTCAGCTTTTTCAGAATCTGTAACACTAGATTCTATAGCTTCATGCTCTTCAGCTTCTGTTTCTTTTCTTTGCTTTACCAGTTGCTGTTCTTCTTCTTGTCTTTCAAGTGGACTTGGGACTCTTCTTGTATGACTTGCATGAATCCAATTTGGCAAGCCACCACACTTCACTGCTTTTGTTGTCACCAAAATGATCTGATATGGTCCATTCCATCTGGGTTCTAAACACAACTTCCTCACATGTTTCTTGACAAGAACCCACTCTCCTGGACTCAAATCATGTGCTTGATCCGGCTGTGTTGTGGTTGCAATTTCTCCAACCTGATGAGACACAGAACGCACCAGATCAGCCAATCCTTTGCAATAATCAAGCACTAGATCATCAGTAATATTCATCAGTTTGGTTGCTGGTACAATTGCTTGTCTCATGGCTCTCCCCATCAAGATTTCATGAGGACTCAATCCAGTCCTTTTATCAGGAATGCTTCTAAGACTCTTCAATACCAGGGGTAAAGCGTCTGGCCATTTCATTGTTGTATACGTACACACTTTTGATAGTCTGGATTTAACAGTGCCATTAATTTGTTCGACCACTCCAGATGCTTCTGGTCGATAGGCACAATGCAGCTTTTGCTCAATTTGTAATGCTGCGCAAATCATCCAAATTGTTTCATTATTAAAATGTGTTCCTCTATCTGTTTCTAAAGAGACTGGAAATCCAAATCTTGGGATTATCTCTCTCAAAAGTAATTTAGCAACAGTTAGGCTGTCATTTCTTCTTTTTGGATAAGCTTCTACCCAGCGAGAAAACAAACAAACAACAACCAACACATATTTTAGTCCATTACAGGGGGAAGTTCTATAAAGTCTAGCTGTAGTCGGGTAAATGGTCCTGCTGCTTTTCCAATTTGACCCCAACTAACAACTGTCTTTCTACCTGGATTTTGCTGCTGGCACACTATACACCTCTGGCATAGACTCTCTGCAATGACCCTAAACTTTGGATTGTACCATGACTGCTTGAAGAGCCTGATTATAGCATCTCTTCCAACATGTGCAACTCCATGGTACATTCTTGCCATTTGAGACAGTAAACTATCTGGCATTACTGGTCTTCCATCAACATACACCCACACTTCATCTTCTACTCTCTTTTTACAACCTGATTTTATCCAAGTTTCTTTTTCTTCCTCACCTACTTCTTCCTGAAGCTGCCTAATTTCTTCCCACGTTTCCAAAGAAGAAAACATCAAGTGGCAATTTGTATGTTTGTTCTCCACCCCTCTGTTGATTGAAATTGAATTTTGTGCACAGAAACGCGCAACTTGGTCTGCGTATCTGTTTCCATTTGTCACATAGTCATTTCCTGACTTGTGTGCTGAACATTTTACCACAGCAATCTTTTTGGGCATTTGTAATGCATTCAATAGATCCTTCACATTTTTACTATTCCGGATCGGGGATCCTGAAGAGGTCAGAAATCCTCTTTGCATCCACAACTGACCAAAATCATGCACCACCCCAAAACCATATTGACTATCAGTGAATATGGTTACTCTCAGATTTTTGCCAATTATACATTCTCTAGTTAAAGCAATTGTGGAAATGTAAAAAATCTGAATCTCTTGTTTTTTGATTAAGCTATGCTTCATCCATTCTCACCCCTGCCCTACTTTCAATCTGATTCTCTTCTTGACACCGCATCTGTATAAACATTAGGTAAAGAATTACAGGTTGGGACATTGTAGGCTGTGTAAACATGCAGAGTCAGCTTGCTCGACGGTTTTCAGGCAATAGTTAATCCTTAAGTAAAGTCTACTCAGAATAGCACATTTTGTTGTTCAGTCTTAAAACGTAGAAATTGCACAAGACACCGAGGCTGTCAGATTCTTGCCTTAGCTCATTTGTGTGTTCTTTCCAAAGTTCTATTTACCTCTGGGCGTTCCTTGTTTGTGATCTTCCCTATAAAAACCCATGTAGCCATTGTTCAAGTGTGCTCCTTCCTTGAGTATCTCCATGGTGCTCGTTGGATGGAGACCCATTCTGAATGCTTAATAAATTACCTATGGTTTGTACTTCGTTCCACTGTTGATTCCTCCTTACTTGATAAGGACCCGTGGCAAGAGTGGTGACCCTGCACCAAGCAGATTAAAATTAATCTGTTCCACAAATTGGCGCCCGAACGCGGGGCCCCATCAAAGGCCTGCAGTTGGACTGGGGGAGGAGATCAGGTCGGTAAGACGAACTTCGCTGAGGAGCGCACCACCTGATGAGATTAGTGTTGCTCGTGGGCCAAGGTGATTTTTCAGCTCTCCGACTCTGATCTTCCTGGCGGCTGCTGGCCTTGACTGGGACCTTCGGACGGTCATTTTTGGATCAGGGAGGATCGACAGGTGGGAGGCGTAGACTACGCATGAGGTAAATCTGTATTGAACCGGTTCATTTGTTCATTTGGTTAGGATTTGTTTGGTATTTGCTTGACTTGATATTCGTCTTGACTTGGTATTCGACTTGGTAATCCGTTTGGAATTAGTTTGGAATTTTGAAACCTAGGATTTGAAACTTGAACTTTGTTTTGAGACTTGCTATTTGTTTTGACTAACATTTTTTCTTACAGGTAAAGTGAGAATATGTTTTATTTCTCTCTGTTTATAAGTTTTTTTAAATCTTATATAACATGCCTGTGATTAGTACGCTTTGGAAGTTTTGTTGTTGTGCTGCGATAAGCAGAGCATTTTGGAAGCAAGTCAGCCGGCGCCACGAGAAGGTACACCAAATTTTGAGATGTACATCAAATATGGTATTTGTCCCATCATGTATAATGCATTGTGGAACAAATATACAAAAAGGGGATCCCCAGTTAGAATGGCCATTAGTGGGAACCATGGACCTTCACAAACTCGAGTATTTAGAGAAACGATTGTTTTTAAAGAAAGTTAGGCCAGCTGTTTTTGACAGTTTGCGTATGTGGAGGAAAGAAGTGAAGGAGCGGCAGCTCAAGGCAGAGAAGGTAAAAAGCAAACAGGAAAGGAAAACAGAGTATCAGAAGTATAAGGAATTGAAGGATAAGGAAGTTCAGGAGAAAAAGGAATGTTTAGCTAGAGAGCATTGTTTATTAATATCTAAGGCATATATAGTTAGACCAACTGTAGCAGTTCAGGTCCACCAAGAAGATGTGGATTCAGATATTGATGGGTTGTTGATAGAACGACCCCCACCCCCATATGTACCTTTAACACTCTTCCCCCTGGACCCCTAAATATCGCCCCCCTTGTACCACCGGCTTCCCCTCCTTTGCCCGCGGTTGTCCAGCTCCCTATTTTCCAACCAGTACCAGTACATTCCTTACCCCCTCCAACCCAGGCTACTGCACACCCATCCCAAGCCTCTGTGCCTCCACCTCAGGCCACTGCATTTGAATTGACTAATGATTCTGTGCTTCCTGCATCTGTCCAGACTCCTCGAGTTCTTCGCTCTACTGTACCTCAGTTTCGTCAGGACGCGATAAGATTGATGGTATTAAATTGGTTGAGTAATCTAGAAATGGAGGTAGGAGAAATGATAGATCAAATACAGGATTTCTCTGAGGGTGAGCTTCTTTGTCTTATAAATAAGCTTTCTCATCAATTTATGGTTCAATGGGAGATGATTACAGGACAGAATGGCCCAGATGATGTTAGAGCTATTAATCGGCAATGTCAGATAGGGGCCTTCTCTGTAAGTAGAGTTAATGCTGCCAAAGCAACAATAATTGGATTCCGGAATGAACTCTCTTCCTCTCCCCGAATAAGATCTATGAGGGAAGCTGCGCCATAGTTCATTCCTGAAAGAGGGAATGCAGATAATGATGACCCTAATGGTCCCAATGCTAGAGCCCATTTTTATACAATTGGATATATACGCCCTGGAAAAGGATGGATGTACTTACTTTAAAAGCCTCCTTACCAGACATAAGGAAAAATTCTAGGGGATTTTATGATGATGTACAGGCAGCCATTGATTCTTGTATCATGACCTTAGCAGATATTGATATGTTTTTTTTGGTATGATCCTGCCACCAGATATGTGGCGACTTACCCGGAAACAGGATCATGCTGTTGATTTGGGAGGAGATTGGGCTGCCATAATAACAGCTGATAGAGATAGGAAACCTGGTCAGAAACCTAGTCAGCTCATTCTGGATCTGCCTGGTAACATACTTATATAAAAACGATGGTTCAAGCTAGGAAAATAGATTGGGCACTCCTTACGGCTTGTAAACAAAAACAGGGAGAGGCCGTCCCTGATTTCTTTGCTCACTTTGAGGAAGTTTCCTCTAATGTATGTAATAGCCCTATTCTTCCTGTCCTTAAAAGGGGGGATGGAATACAGAATAAAAGTTTATCAATTTGTGATTGATTTGAGCGAAAAGTAACAAGATAGTAGTCCCTCAATATCTTGTTGTTTCTCAGGTAAAGTTAATACACCTGTGGGATTTTCTGGCATCCCCGTTCAAAGCCCTATTTCACAACAACTGAATGTTAGTACAAGGGTCTCCAACATTTTCTGTAACAAAAGTCACTAGTGATGAAAAAGTGACCACCCCATCCAAGAGTATTAGTAGTGATCACATTGGTGCATTAGCCAGGGTTTTCAGCAGTAATGGAAAAAAAAGGAAAAAAAAAGAGGCTTTGACAATTTGAACTGAAATATTACATGGGTACTAGATACAAACAATAGCTGCAATACTCCCTTGCCCCAAGATATAATTATGAGTAATAAAATATCTCCAACTGAAATAATAGCTGTAAGTACATTTTCAAAATGTAAACTATTTTTCTGTAGACATCAGTTTATGAGTTGTGAAAATACAAAAGAAATGTTGTCTTGAATGCCTGAGTTTTATTTTTTAAATACAGGTTGGACCGTACACTGGTGAGCTGCTGGTAGTTTATAAACTACTCATTGGAGACATAGCAATACAGCAGAAGGTTTGAAACAAGTTACAGTGAAATTATTGCATCACTTAGCCTTCTTGGGACAAAGTATCTCTTTTCCAATTACAGTATTGTCAACAGAAGGTTACCTATTTAGGTCTCCTCCTGTCGAAGGGGTAAGACGCTACACCAACATAGGATATAATTGGTGCAGAATTTGCAGAAGCCACTGACTCAATCTAATATCTGTGCGTTTATTACCAAATTTTTCACTAATTACAAAACCCCTGCGTGCTTTAACATTAAAGCACGTATGCATGCTGCTTCCTTGGACTAATCAGTGTGAAGCTGTCTTTTTGTAATTGAAAAAAATGCTTTATGTAATGCTCCTGCTTCAGGTAAAACCTGATTATTACAAATTTTTGCATGTAAAATATGGTTGCAGCTTGGCACGGTCCCATGTAGGAAGGAATAGGTCATGTGCATATTTCTCCTCCACATTGGACCCCACTGCGATAAAGCAATCTGAAATTTATATTTAAGGTCACAATTTGACAGTTATGGTACCACATTTAGTGGATATCTAAAAAATAATAATTCAGACCCAGCACCTGACCAATGAGATATTAACAGGGTATGAGTTGACACTTTTTTTCTCCAAAACATCACTCTGAAATGCTGTAACATTTTGAATCCAGCCACTGTACTACCCCTTTCTGAGTCCCAACAAGATGAGAAGCATGATTGCATATTTATTACTGAGAAGGAGACTAAGGGACGGGTAGACCTGACAGATACCCCTATATCTGACCCACTAGGGGAACTGTCCGTGGATGGTGCATGTTACCAACTACCTGATGGCTCTAGTACAGCGGCCTATATAGTTACTCCCTTGAAATCTGTGGTTGAGTTATGTAAAATACAACAAATGTCAGAGCAATCTGTGGAGCTGACAGCTTTGACTAGAGCCTGTGAATTAAGTAAAGATTTGACTGTAAATATCATTATATATACCTTTGGAGTTGCCCCCTCATTCGGATGACTTTGAAAAAAAGAATAGTGATAAGATACAGTATGGGGAATGAATAGTAAAGATACTGGATACCTTGATGTTAACAAAAAAAAAGTTGCTATTGTCAAATATTTTGTCCACAAGAAAATTATAGATGAGGTAATACAGGGAAATACTTTTGCCAATGAACCAGTTAAACGAACAGCCTATTTAGAGTATAGTTTAATGTATATTGTAGGGACAGTTAGATGGACACCAGAAGTAACTATGTTTAATCAGACTCTAGATTTCATTAGGGAAGTACAGGAAGAAGCTACGGAGGAACAAAAGGAACAGTGTAAAATATATGGGTGTCAGGATGCGACAGGATGTTGGATAGATCTGTCAGGAAAGCAAAGATGAATGCTTCCAAATTATTATGTGAATGTTATTGTTACCATGGCCCCACAGTTCAGCCCATATCAGTGCTAAAGGAATAGTGGCCACGTCAGATCATGTATGGTTCAATAATCTGATTCCCAGGGTGGCAGAGTTCTATGTCAAGAGGTGCATGATGTGCCATACTTATAGCACAGGAAAATGTACCCCGTTTCAACAGGATATTTTGCACCCCCTGATCTGCCCTTTGAAGGTCTTGCAACCAGTTGAGATGGTTATGGGGAGGCCAGCAAATGTATAGGGTGTACCAAGATCAAGGACAATCTGACATTGAATTTACCATTCTAGTTGATTACTGTGTTGACTAAAGATCTGCATTTGATCCATTCACAGGTGAAGGCCACTCTCTCTCCCAGTCTTAAAGGTCCAGGTCACAAGCTGAGGCCTAGAGATGGTGTCTTTACCCAACAATTTCAGAGGCCAGTGCAAGTTTTCTTCACCACCCAGACTGCTGTCAAGTACACAGGGCCCAGACACTGGGTCCATGCCAATGATGTGGAGAAAGCAAGCGCCACTCCCTTTGCCATATGATCAGTGGATAACAAGAGGAATACCTGAATAGGATCAGATCTCTCAGCAAGTGCCTTTTGGAAATGGTAATCTTTTGAAACATGATGAAGTGGTGTCATTGGAAAATTAACTTGCTGCCATCATGCCCGACCCAGATGAACAGATTCTGTTTGAACATCCTGACATTGTTCAGCCCTGATACAAAATGCGGCCAAGAGCCAAAAGAACTATAGACTTTGATTGAAGAAACTATCTCTGGAGAGGTGGCAACCCATGCCGGTGGTCAAGACCGCCAACGTCCGGAGCAGTACATAAGCTTGCCAGTGATGCTCTTTGATAGTGTAGTGAGGGAATTTTAGGAGAATTCAGATTACATTGCTCTGTTTCTGGCTGATCGTTACGCTACTCTTTGTTACCTTGGCAATCAAACAACAAATACTACAGTAAGAGGAAGGAAGGTTAAGAAACATACAGGTTGAATATAAAAGATCAGTACAGGGAATAGTGTTAGGTGTTCTTCTGAAATAGGTATTTGTATATAGATTAGGTTGAAATGGGTAGAGTTGTCGATCTGTCATTAAGGCCCTTTGGGAAGGTGTTTTTGACCTATTAGGAGGAATAGAAGTACTTGCCCCGAATGCCCCTGCTAAAAGCTGACCATTTGGGAGTAGAAAGAGAAAAATAGGGATATTTGTATGTTTTCTATTGTTAGTATTGGAATTTTTGGGTCTATTTTGGAGACTTGAAACATATTACCCTGTTCATAGCCTAGTGCCCCCTACTTCTACCGCATCTGAACATTATCACTTCACCTTGTCCTCTCTTAAGGATTCACACTGTCAAATACATTAAACGCCCTTAATGCTAATTGAGCCACACAAAAGCTTCACCAAAATAACTGCAGAAATACACCAGGAAAAAGGAACATGGATTTGGTCAGAATGGTTTTGAGGTATTGTTTCTGGTTGGGGCTGGAAATTATTAATGGGAATAGTGATTATAGGAGCCATCTTTCTCACTTGCTGTTGATGCATTCAGCGTCTCCCTGTGATATGTACAGCTTATATAGCTACCTGTAACAGTATCAAGCCTTCCCCAATTAATGTTCATGAATTAAGTAGAGAAATGATGATGCATACTGAAATTTATGAATTGATGAATATTAAATGTACAAGATTAATATATGTACTTTAAAAATGGGTTCAGCATAGCTGAAAAGGAAGGGCTGTGGAAATGTAAAAAATCTGAATCTCTCGTTTTTGATTAAGCTATGCTTCATCCATTCTCACCCCTGCCCTACTTTCAGTCTGATTCTCTTCTTGACACCGCATCTGTATAAACATAAGGTAAAGAATTGCAGGTTGGGACATTGTAGGCTGTGTAAACATGCAGAGTCAGCTTGCTCGAAGGTTTTCAGGCAATAGTTAATCCTTAAGTAAAGTCTACTCAGAATAGCACATTTTGTTGTTCAGTCTTAAAACGTAGAAATTGCACAAGACACCGAGGCTGTCAGATTCTTGCCTTAGCTCATTTGTGTGTTCTTTCCAAAGTTCTATTTACCTCTGGGCGTTCCTTGTTTGTGATCTTCCCTATAAAAACCCATGTAGCCATTGTTCAAGTGTGCTCCTTCCTTGAGTATCTCCATGGTGCTCGTTGGATGGAGACCCATTCTGAATGCTTAATAAATTACCTATGGTTTATACTTCGTTCCACTGTTGATTCCTCCTTACTTGATAAGGACCCGTGGCAAGAGTGGTGACCCTGCACCAAGCAGATTAAAATTAATCTGTTCCACACAATCAGTTCAGAAATTTGAGCAGAATTTATCCCCTTTAGATAGGATGCTTCAAGAACCATATACACTGTACATACTGCATAAGCAGCACTCAATGCACCTTTTCCATCTCTTAGACAAGATCCATCCACGAACATCACACTATCTGACTCTTCTAGTGGAGTATCTTTAATGTCAGGTCTTGGTTTCGTGCACAATTCTGTCACATCCAAACAATCATGATCTGCTTCATCTTTCACTTCCTCACAACTTAAACTTGGCAACAAAGTTGCTGGGTTCAATATTGTACATCTTGTCACTGTCACATTTTCAGCACCCAAAATCACTCTTTCATACCTAGTCAGCCGACTATAGGTCATATGCTGAGTCCGAGTCCTTGTTAATAGGATCTCAACAGAGTGTGGCACATATACTTTTACTGGATGTCCCATAACAATTGTTTCACTTTGCTCAAGACTCACACAAGTAGCAGCCACTGCTTTTAAACAACCTGGTAATGCGGCAGCCACTGAATCCAAAGTAGCAGACAAATATGCCACGAGACGACGTGCCATTCCATGTTTTTGTGTTAAGACTGAAAGTGCACACCCATCTCTCTCACAACAGAATAATGCAAAATCTTTTGTGTAATCTGGCATTCCTAAACAAAGACTATCTCGCAATACAATAAAGGCTTTCATACACTCTTCATCCAATTCAATCATATCAACCACATCTTTATGAGTCAACCTCGGTAGAGGTTTTGCAATCAGTGAAAATCCACTGTCTGCAGTATCCAACCATTCCCAAAAACATTTGAACTTCTTTTTGAGTCTTAGGAGGACCCATTTGCAAAATCACATTGATTCGTTCTTGCGTTACTTTTCTAACTCCTTTCTCAATTTTGTGTCCCAAATACTGAACCTCTTTTTTACAAAACTGTAATTTTGCTGGTGATACTTTATGCCCACCTTCTGCCAAATGATTCAGTAAGGCAATTGTATCTGTCACACAGGCTTCTCGTGTTTTTGATGCCACCAGTAGGTCATCAATATACTGCACTAACACTGAATTTTCTGGCATGATCAATGACTCCAAACATTTTTTCAAAATCTGATTAAAGATCGATGGACTCTCTTTATACCCTTGAGGAACTCAGCACCATGCCAATACACGGTTTCCGAACCGGAAAGCAAAAAGATATTGGCTATCCGGATGTAAAGGTATCGAGAAAAATGCTTGACACAGATCAATTACTGTGTACCATTCTGCATCACAAGGAATTTGATAAAGAATCACTGCTGGATTTGGCACTATTGGACAGCAAGGTACTACGATCTTATTACTTTTTCTCAAATCCTGAACTATTCTATATTTTCCACTTGGTTTCTTAATCCCCATAATGGGTGAATTACAAGGACTACTTAGTATTTCTTTTAGAATACCTTGCTCAATCATTTGATCAATTACAGGAATTACTCCTGCTGTTATTTCAGGACTCATCTTGTACTGAGGAGTGTTTGGATATATTGCACCTGGTTTAACTGTAACCTGAATAGGATCCACACCCTTCATCAAACCAATGTCTTTTCCTGTAAAATCCCATACATCAGGTCTTACTGCATTTCTCAACTCTGCAGGTAAGTCTTCTTCTGTTAGCAATGAATATAAATCATTCACTTCTGTCCCTTGCTTCGCTAACATCATTTTAAAAGCAACATCCTCATCTGGTGTTTGAAAAGCAATACCATCTGGCGTACAATAGATGGTGCAATTCATTTTACAAAGCAAGTCCCTACCTAAAAGGTTCACCGGACTTGTATCACATACCACAAACCGATGCATGTCTTTGAATTTTCCAATATGAACTTCTATTGGTCTTGTTATTGGAGTCTTAATATATTTATTTTAAACTCCCACAACTTGGATAGTTTCTCCCGAGAGGGGTAGGTTTGGAATTTCTGCTGCTCTCACAGTAGAACGGGTAGCACCAGTGTCCACAAGGAATGTAATATCATTACCTTCCACTTTTCCATCAACAAAAGGACCTGATTGATCTACTCTAGAGATGCGCCAAGCACGCACTCTTCCTCCCCCCTCAGGCACCGTCATTGAGATGAGTCTGAGTCACTCTCTGAACATTGCAACAAATACTGTGAAACCATTTGCACATTTTGATTCTTACCAACTTGTTCACCTGCGTGAAATCCAGAATTCGCACTGTATCTCTGTACTTGAGCATTCACAATATTTGGCATAGGAGCTTGAGGCACCTGTACTTGTTGTGTCTGTGGTGTAACTACCTGCTGCTGTTGTTGTTGTTGTTGATTCACAACCACTTCATTCTTCATCTGCGGATTGAAATTTTGATTCATTCCATTATTCTTCAGTAAAGATCTACACTCATTCCTCCAATGTACAAACTTTCCGCACGCATGACAAGGAAATTTCTTTTTCAGTTCTTCCCTACTCATCTTACCTCTACCTCCATTTGGTACCTGACCATTTTGATTTTGTCCTTTCATTTGAAAATCTGTTTGAGAACCATTGTTTCCATCTTTCTGTTCTGCTACTTTCACCTGTGCCCACATCATTTTCTCTTTCAGCTTTTTATGCCTTGACTCAATATCATCACTACAATATTTAGCATATCTCAGAATCTCATCAACTGTTTTACTCTGCCAACAAATCAAATGTTGCTGAATCATGTTACTAATTTCAGGTTTTAATCCAAAAACAAACCTATACACAAAATGTCCCATATCTTTATCACCTATACTTTCAAAACCACTATACTGTTTAAACACCTGTAACAACCTTTCATCATAAGCATGTACCGATTCTTTGGGTTCCTGGGTTGTCCTGTCAATTTTAACCCAATCTGTTTATTTTGGAGAAATTTTACTTTTCAGGAAAGTAATTACTTGATTATATTTTTTCATCACTTCTTCTGAAGGTACTCCTGACTTCATATCTCTAGGATATTCTTCTTTTGGCCAGTCAACAGTAATTTTACACTCAGTCCATAAGTCAGCTGGAACTACAATCTCAAACAGACCATCTAGATCTTTTAACAAAACTTTTGAAACTTTTACAAACCTCTCTACCTGTTTGTACCACTCTACAGGTTTTTCTCTCAACCTAGGGAAATCATTCGTAAAGGATAATATATCCTGTCTTGACCAGGGAATGTGAACATATCCACCACCTGGAACTTCTCTCATTGGACATACCATTTCAGCCTGTCCTGTTTCTCTTAATGGGAATAAAGACGCAATTTTACTTGCAAGCATTTCTTCCTTCTTTTTCGCCCATCTACCTTTCCACTGTTCTACATCACCCCATTTCTTTAAAGTATTCATTAGTTCTTTTATTTGCAATCGTTTGCTAGACGTATTCAAACTCTCCAAATCCTTATCAGTAAAATCCAGTTTGTACGTTTTTTGCAAAACTTTAGACTTTTCTATGTCTACTCCATACTCTTGTGCAGCTTCTGCCAACCTCTCATGTAAATTCCTTGCTTTCCATGTAATATTCTTACACAAAAATAACAACTCTTCATCTTGGTACTTACTCAATCTTTCTGGACTTATTGTACCAATAATCATTTCTTCCAGATCCACTCTCAATCTAGCTACATCTATACTCATTTGTGACTTATTCTTTTCCATTCCTCTTATCCAATCATCTAACTCCTCTGGCGAAGGACCCACTGAACTCCCTGATACTGAAGTTGTTCCACTATCACTCTGCACTATTTTTCTAGGATCCATCTGTACACTTCTCTTTGGTGTTTCAGTTACATTTTCACTCACTGGAAGATCAATCAATGAAGTACTCATCTCAAATTGTTCTGATCCACTAACATTCCTAGCATTATTCACAGGAATTGTCAATGCATGTACTCTCGATATATTCTGGCTCTCTCCATACAATGGAACTATAGGACCAATCGTTACTGGTACCGATAATGCTTCTGCATTCAGACTCATCTGACTAATTCTCTGAGGTAACTCCTCTCTCGCCTTATTCAACTTATCAATCTAATTTTCCTGTAACACTACTCGAGTGTGTGAAGCTACCGGAACTTGTGTAACCTGTGAAACTTGTGTAGATTGTGGAACTTGTAGGACCTGAGGAACTTGTATTTCATTTTTTTTTTTTTTAATAATTCTTTATTGATTTTTAAAACATACGTTACCCCCCCCAGCCCCATCCCCCTCCTCCTCAGACGTTAAATTATTGACACAACGAAATACATAGTACGTAATAAAGCAGCAACACATACAAAATCTCACTAGTGCAACTAAGTTCATTGCAATTATAAATTCAATATTAAATACAGTATAGATACTTATAATACAGTTATTAGGTGCCCCTAAGCTACCATTTGTTTTGTTTTTGGTTTTTTTTTTTTTTTTATTATGTTTGTATCCATTGACTTAGGGGATCCCATATATTTAACCCTTTTTTTCGTTTTTTCCTTCCTTTCCTCCTGTAAATAGCACCCTCCAAGCTGTGTGTTGCCAACAGGCGGGCATGCCATTGTTGGAATACTGGCGGATTTGGATCCAACCATGCAGAGGCCAGACACATTCTGAAAACTGCCATTGACATAAATATCAATCCTTGGAGACTTTTGAGCGAATATCTCCGTCAATGCCCAACATTATTTCTCCCACAGTAATTTCTATTCTTACTTTACAAATCTCTGATAGGAACATCGATATTTCAGAAATTAGTGCCTGTAGATGATGACATAATGCAAATATATGTACACTATCGGCCCCGTATAGGGCGCACCGTGGACATACCGTTCCCTTACCAGACCCCCACTTGGCTATCTTATTAGGTGTATAATACAATTGGAAAATTGTCTTGTAGTACTGGGCTTGTAGTCTTGCAGACATCAGTATAGACTGAGATAATTCATATGACTTAAAAAAGGTTTCCGACGTTATCCCTAATATCTCCTGCCATTTGGCGGAGAATTTATCCAGATCATCTGGAATTGCTACCATTATATACCCGTAGATTTCTCCAATTTTAACACTTCTGTTTTTAGTTATCTTTTCCATAATTTGAATTCCTTGAAATTTAGCTCTGCCACCCCCTTTCTTTGATAAGAAATCTCTAATTTGTAAGAACTTAAAAAGTCCCTTTGGTCTAATGCGTAATCAGTTTTAAGTTCGTCGAATGATTTCGACCCGAGTAGAGTAGAAACATCCTAATTGTGTTATCCCTGAATTTATCCATCTATTCATGCATACGTCATTAAATATTACCGGAAGATTATCATTTTTAGATAGTAATGTATAAAACGATAATCTTCCTATGCTCAAAACTTTCCGCACATTATTCCAGGCTTTATGAATACCCATGAGTGTCTTAAAACGAACTTTTTAAAGTGGTTGTCATACATATATCGCCATAAGTATCCGTTTATTTTGTCGCCGAGAATAAGTTCTTGAGGTGTTGGTATCATATTGCTTATTCGATTGCCACTATTAACCGACAATAGTTCGTTCCAATAATTCAATACTGTGGCCAACCAGTAAAATTTAAAATTTGGAAGGGCAAACCCACCTCTATCTTTTGGCAATGTTAAAAATTTAATTGCACGGCGCGGCCTTTTGTATCCCCATATAAACCGTGAGAACATGTTTTCTATAATTTTAAACCAATGTGGAGGAAACTCTAAACAGATTGTCCTAAAAAAGTATTATAATTTTGGGAAAAAATCATTTTGATCACGTTACACCTGCCCCTAACGATAGATGTAGATTATTGAGCCTGTTCAAATCTTTTTCGGTATGTTGAATCAATGGATCTAAATTAACCTTGACTAAATTATCCAGGTTAGCTGTGATTTTCACTCCCAGGTACGTAGCTTTCTCTACTACTCGATCATCCCTCATCTGAAGTTTATTATTAAGCACTATCTGGGTTTTATCTTGGTTTAGCTTATACCCTGAGATCTCTCCAAAGTTATGTTATGTTATGTTATTATATTCTTATATAGCGCGTGTATACCGACAGGTCTCTTAGCGCTTCGGAAGAAGAGAACAGCGTCAGGGCCGGGTGGTCACCATGGTACTAGGAAGAATTAGGTCATGTCTAGAGCCTCTCTGAAAAGGATGGTTTTAAGCTGCTTCCGGAAAGGGAGCAGACCATGTTCTTTACGGAGAGTATTGGGCAGCCGGTTCCAGAGTTGTGGCAGGAGGACCGAGAAGGCTCGTCCTCCTTTGGAAACACAATTGCCCCGCGGGCAGACCAACTGGGCGGCCTCTGCTGAGCGTAGCGCCCGTCTAGGCACATATTTAATTAAACGTTCCCTTATGTACTCTGGGGCGTGACCGTAAAAGGCTTTGTGTTTTACGGTCACGCCTCGTCCTCTATTACCTTTATTGCTATAACCGGATCCGTGGTGACTAGTGCTATGTCGTCCGCATAGGCCAGTATCTTAGTGTCCCACATTTGTGTCCGTATAGATAATATTGATAAGTTATTTTCAAGTCTGTGAATAAAGGGGTCGATAAAGATTGCAAATAGCAAGGGCGAGCATGGGCACCCCTGTCTTGTCCCTCTAGTAATAACTATCCTGTCTGAGACTGCCCCATTTACCATCACAACGGCCTCCGGTGTTGTATAAAGCATTTGTGTAGCTTTAATAAAAGGTTCTCTAATACCACTTCTCGACATAGCTGCCCAGAGATAGTTCCAGGAGACCCTATCGAAAGCCTTTTCGGCATCTAGTAATATAAGTGCCATAGGGTCTCCTGTTACTGCGGTAATATCGAAAAGTGTGATCACTCTCTGGACGTGGTCGGTGGTAGACCTCCCGGGGACAAACCCATGCTGGCGGCCCGAAACAATTTTATGAATAATTGACGCCAATCTGCTAGCTAACAATTTCGAATAGATTTTTGAATCCCCATTACTCAGGGTGATAGGACGATAAGATCCAAGTTCTGTAGCATCCTTGTTTTTTTTTAGAAAAACCACAATTTTGGCACGGGACCATGACCCCGGAGGTCTACCGCCCTGAAATATATGTATGAAAAGGTCACTTAAGATTCTTTTTAATGGCCTAGAGAATTGTATATAAAATTCCATTGGTATCCCATCCATTCCTGCTGCCTTCCCTTTGGCCAGACTATTCATTGAGAGTAGAATTTCCTCCCAATGTGGTAGAGCGTCCAGGTTGTCTTGATCTTCCTGTCCTAATCGTAAAGGTGTACCCAGATCTAAATACTTCTCAATCTCCTCCTGTCTTACAACCGTCTCCTTGTATAAATTTTGATAATATCTATGAAATGCAGCAATTATCTCTTTAGGGTCAACTAATTGTCCAAGTCTCGGATCTTTTATCTCACTAATTAAGTTGACAGTATTCTGTTGTCTCGTACGTATAGCCAGCTGATGCCCCACTTGCTCGCTCAGCTCGTATGTTATTTCCTTATTCGATGTGGCTTTAATGATTGCCTTTTCTGTGAAGATATTATTAATAGCATTTTTAGCAATAGAAACTAGTTCCAGTTCTCTTTTAATCTCACGTCCCTCTTGTACCGCCCTTGTCAGACCCTCCTCAACTGTGGCCAAATTACTTTGTAATGCCGCCATTTCCTGTTTGACTTTTTTATTAAAATTTAGAGAAAATCGCAACGTCTCCCCCCTTATTCCGGCTTTCATGGCGTCCCAGACTACCTCGATCGAAGCACTCCCTAGGTTAAATTCCATTTATGCATTTGTTGGCAGTATTCTTCATTCAGCAACAGAGCTCTCTCAAAGGTCCAGCTTTTCTCTTCCCTATTCATTCCCGCATCTGCTAGATTCAAAATTAAAGGATTATGGTCTGATAACACCCGTGGTAGTTTATCTATTGTGCAACGTGAATTTATAGTGCTGGATACAAACATATAGTCCAGTCTCCCTAGTTTGGTATGTGGGTGAGAAAAAAACTTATAACCTGGATCATTTGGGTGCTTTGTTTGCCAACAATCTACCAAACCATGTGTTTGGCAAAGCTCTTTAAGGGCCTGGAATACTTTTGGTTTCCTCCCCTTGTATATAAATTCTGTACTAAAAGACCACTCACAAGGGAGGTTTAAATTAAAGTCGCCACATATTATCAATGGGAGTGGCCAGTGAGCCAGCTCGTTAGAGATGAACTCCAACACACTTGGGTCATCCAGGACGCTTCCATATATTGAGCATATTGTCATTTTTTTATCATGATTGACTTGACATTCTACAATTGCCCACCGCCCGTATTTATCGGCCGCGGATCTAACAATCTGTATTTCATTCCCTTTTGCCAGAATTGCCACCCCCTAGTCCTTGACCCTTGTGTAGTTGCCGTGACCAATCTGTATCCTAGGGTTTTAAGTAGGTGCCGTTGTGGCCCCTCAATATGGGTCTCCTGAAGGCAGATAATATTAGCCCCTATTGATTGTAGACAAACTGCTACCCTTTGTCTCTTTTTCGAATCATTAAGCCCACAGATATTAATAGTGAGGATCTTCAGTTTACCCATTGAGAACAATATCTGAACCCGGCTGCTTATACACCTCGTTTATAATTGCCATCTCAGTGTACCCTTCCTGATTTCCAATCTGCTTTTTATACCGTGGCTCACTTCTCTTAGTTGCACAATTTAGCTTCGTCCCTTGTCTGAGGTCTGAGGTTGCTCTCTCCCACCCCACCCCGCCCCCATCCCCCTCCCCCACCCTTCTTATGGCAATCAGGCTCAATCCTGAGCCTGTGTGATAGTGTCTGGATCAACCTCACCACCCACCGCCCCTCCTAAGTCCCACGTGCTCGAGTTCACTGGTGGAGTATCAAAGAGTGTAAACAAAAAATAAGAGAATACGTGGATGAACCCATAATGCCACCCCACATATTTTCCCCTTATGCGCCGTGTCAACACCGATAAACATCCCTGTTATACCAAGTTAATCCATATTATGGTGTATACCAAGTCTTAATCTTATCTCTTATTCTTTCTTCACAAATATATTGCCCATTATATTTTCTCGATGTTCTTATTGCACCTGGTTGTTATCTCATCTAACAATTTTTGTGCTTGAATTTCGGATGTAAAGAAATAATTTTGCCCTTGGGAGATGACTTTCAGCTTAGCTGGGTTCTGTAGAAAAACTGTGGCACCAGTTTTTGGAAGGGTGTTATAAGTTGCCTAAGTCGCCATCTCCTTTCAACGGTGGCATGTGCAAAGTCAGGTTTTGCGAAATATGCGTAGTTCTCCCACTGCCTTTTTAAATTTGGCCTAGCTAGCTCAAACACGGCCTGTCGTAGTAGGAAGTTGCCAAAGTATATCAGGATAGCACGGGGATATGCTTGCGTATTCGTGGATCGCTTAGATAATGTCAAAGGAAATCTATGTACCCGTTGGATTTCCTTATCCCACTCCCAGTGGGCTAATTCTGGTAAGGAACCCTGCAATAAGTTTATTGTAAATTTCCTGATATCATTACCTTCACAATTTTCTGGTATGCCCAAGAGTCTTAAATTGTTGCGGCGCTGGCGGTTTTCTGCCTCCTCTAGCTTCCACATTACATCCTTCAGTGTTTTCTCCTGCGAGGATGCCTGTTCCTTCAGTGTATCCACATTATTTTCTAGGTCTTCCGTACGTTTTCCCACCATGGTAAGTCTCTCTGATATCTCTGTGCAGGTCTTCCCGATTTTCTGTATTGATCCTTGTATTTTCTTTGAAACTAGCCGCGCTTTTTGGTTCTCCATTTTGGCCTCATCGCGAAATGATCTTAGGGATTGAAAAACAGTAAGAGAGAGGGCTCTTCTGCTTCACCGTCTGTATTTTGTATAGATGCGCCAAGCTGTAGATCTCTGGTGGATTTTCTTCTCCCATTTGAGCTATTAGATGGTAGTGGCTGCGTTGCTGAGTAATCCCATCTCAGTTCTTCTGCTTCTTCTTCTAGTCTCTTATGGCTGCCCTTCTTCCCGAGTGACCCTCATTTAACTCTTTTAGATATTCTTCTTTCGTCTTGCTGGCTACCGTTGCTAGTGGACGAGTCCCCCCCATCCATGTCCACATCACTGCTGCTGCTCGTCAGCTCGAGGTCTGATTCTGCTGTTTCTTCGTTCACAGAGTAGAATTTCTCCATGGAGTCTGGGGATACATATCCCATCTATTGGCCCCTTCTCTGTATAACTCCCTCTGCAGAGGCACACTCCCCCCTTATCTGTCTGGGAGGGGTCATCTGCCTTTTCTGGTTCCTCTGGTCTTTTGTCTCCTGCCAGGTCAACTGTGCCTTCTTCCGGGGGTTTATCTGTAGGGTGTTTTATTTTAGCAATAGTTCCGTTTTTGGCATTATCTTCCCTTTGTAGAGGTTTGTCGGGTATTTCCAGATTCCCTAGCAGTATAGTGTCATTGCAACATGATCCCCAAGAGGGCCTTCCTTCCTCTAATGAACCCGGTGATGCATCTGGTGCAATAATCTGAGCATTCTTCTCACTATTTTGTACATCCTTTTGTCCCTCTGTTGACCCCTCTGGCCCCTTCTCTCTCTCACTGTCCAGGGGTAGGAAAAGGCTATTAATCGCCACTTGCTTTTTCCCCCAACTCCTCCTGCCAATGTGCCGCTCAGCTCTGTACTCTTGGTGCTCACCGTTTTATCCTTGCTCATAGTTAGTTTGCCCCCCTTTGCGATGATTAATTCTGCCTTCTTTATGGCCGCATCGGGTTTGACATCGCTTTCCTTCCTCGAAGTGGACAGCGCATTCGAGCGCGTCTTACCTCGACCTCCTCGCGCTGCCATTGCCTCCACACAGTATTCCTCGTAGCTTCTCTTTGCGTCCTCGTTGCCGGGCAACCCCAGCCCGTTGTCGTCACGGCCTCCCTTTCCAGATACAGCCGTCAGGAGCAAACGAGCCAGTGATTCCCAGCGCGAACAGCTCGGGCAGCACGTCGAGTTATAACAATGCTCCCCCTGCCTCTGGGTTCCATCAACTTTCCGAAGCCAGCGGATACTTTCTATCCACCGCATTCCTCTTGAATTGCCCTGCCGCGGAAATTATCATCACGTTTCCTGTGCTTGAATTCCTGTCGGTTTCATGCCAGTATGCGAGCCATTCGTTTCATCCTTCACGGTCTAGAGCACGGCGAGGATCAAAGGAGAGTGGGGGTGAGTGACACCGATCTCACACAGACGCCATCTTGCCTCTCCAATGATGCCAGGAACTTGTATTTCAATTAGTGATGCATTTGGAATTGTTTCTCCTGAACTTTTTCTTGATATGGTGGAGGTCTCTTTAATAATATTTCATTTAACAACTCATCATCAATCTCATCTAAATCATTATCTAGTTCCGAAGTCTCTAAATTATTCTTTTTCTCTTTACTTTTGCCTCCAGTCTGATCCTCGGCAACTATTACTGGATATAATCCATCTGCACATACATCTCTCCTCCATCTTTTCTTTTGATTATCCCATCTAGCCTCAGAATATCTCGTTATAATATTTCTGTATTTAATTCCATTCCTATCTCTCTCCCGTTTATATGCCTCATATTCCCATTCTTCAAGCGTTTCATACTGCATGGGTCTAGGACTTGACTTTAATAAATTCATTCGTCCTCTCAAGTTCTCCAAAATCCTTACGTTAAATGTACCATTTTCTGGAAAAGCTAAAACTCCATCATCTTCCGTATAACTCATCCAGTTCTGTAACCATGTACACGTATGATACCCATGTTCCAACATCATAAAAGAAGCAGGCGTTCTCGGAGGAGGTATAGGAAGCCCTTCTCTAGTAACTATCGGCTTGTCCTTTTTTAAGAAATCTTTTATTCTTTTTTCCAATTTCATTTGTAATCACTCTTTTTCTCGCTAAATAAACCAAAACAAACAAGAGAAACCTTCGTAAATTCTCTCACTCTATTCGCTAAATTACAACCAAAACCAGCGCGACTCACAGCAACCAACCAATCACGGCTCACTACGTATCCACTACCTCAACCAATGCTAGCGCGGCTCACAGCAACCAACCAATCACGGCTCACTACACGCCCGCTGCCTGACCAATGCCAGCATGGCTTTTTGTGACGTCAGTATTACTCCTGCTACTGACCCTCCCTTTACAAAATAATAGGGCAATGTATTTTTCTACGTTTTCTCAACTATTTCTTGTTAGAAGCAACACAAAACAATGCTACTTTGTCTGCTCCACTAATAAAAGAGAGAGTTTGATTCACTCGAAGAGTTTTTCTTTTACTTCTAGTAAAATAACGACCAGCGCTACTCTACTCTCAATCATGTTAAAGGAGGTCTTGGTACTCCTCTGGGGATACTAGCCAAAGTTTCGGAAGAGGACTTTCCTTTCAGAAAGGGGTCTTGGTACTCCTTTGGGGATGTAAGGCCAGAGTTTCAGAAGCGGACCGTTCACTATTTCATGCGACCTTCTTTCAACCGAATATGTCCCTAAAATAACATTGTCAGCCTTTCGCTGTTCGATATTACAACAACAGACAAAGTACTTCTGCAGTGTGATACCTTTCCACACTATTCCTCTGCCACTTAGGCTAAAATAACATCATCCTAGTGTAGTGTAGTTCCTATTTCCCTAATAGGCTCTGTGCATTGGAATAATATAACCTATAGGTTTGACATAGGACTAAGGTCGGTATGTCCCTATCGATTATATTAAACTTAATTACCTGTGCCAGCTAGCACAGAGGCCACTAGAAACTCCTTGAGAACAAGAAGGGAGTAATTTCTGGCAACCGAAAACATGACAACTTTGTTTCCCTTTAGAAGCGGAACATGTCTCAGAATCGTGGAAACAATAGATAACAGTTTCACTCATTCAATCGTGCATGCTTAGTTTCTGCAGAGTTACACAGAAAGGAAAGACGGGCGTTTCAATAAAAAGGGTTTTATTGAACAGTCTTGTTTCTCGTGTAAGAGATATGTGCTGTTATGATCACAAGACAGTATGCAAGATAAATAATGTACAGTGTGAGCAGTAGAAATAAATAATACTGCGCTATCATTATCTTTTAGCATATATTCACGTACATAAATAACATGAGCTAAGAATGCGAGTACTCATACGATGCGTCTCTAAGCTAGTTCTACCCCAATGTACCTAACCTAGTCTAGGTGTAGGGAAAGGTAGAAGTAGGTGGAGTATTCTCTAGTATTGTAGACTAAGAGTATGTTAAGCCTAGTATGCCAAGAGTCCCTCTAGGATCTAGTCAGCTCCATACCTTGAGAATGAGAGAGGTGGGAATCTCCTGCCGGATCTTGGAACTCTAACACCCCGCGAAGGGAGTCAGAACACTGGAAGCTGGATTCGTCTGCGTGCAGGAATGACAGCGTCTTCTCAGTGCGTCAGGCCGGGATACGGGCTCCTCTGAAGTCGAGGTCTCCTCTAACTTGCTTGGGCAAGGGAAGGTATATTTATACCTGGTAGGTGTCGAGGAATGTTAGCATTGACGTGAAGTCGGACAGAGGAAGACGTCAGGAATGAACCCTTAAGGTATAACGGTTCATACATAATAGATGAGTTCTTGGAGAAATCAATAGTCCTGTGCTAGGGGAACTCCCGAAGCTTAAGGGTCTGGTTTCTAAGAACTCGTTGTGACGTTAGGGTGGACGGATGTCGGTGACCATGCCTGTATTTGGAGTGCACGGTTAATGCCTAAATAAGGACAGGGATTCTATGCCTATATAAGGGCAAGGCGAATTGTGCCTATATAAGGACATGATTCAGGAAAACCTATATACGGACCCCTAAAGCGGAATACAACACCCACTCCATCTTCGATTGAACGATAATACTAAATGCTAAACATTTAAATGCTAAACATAAAATTGAGTACCACATATTACTAAAAACATTTCTAAAAGCATTTTAAAAGAAGCTTAAAACTCTTGAAATGCCATAGGTACTGTACATTTAAAGCATTGTTTTCATTCTAAGCATATAACGGAAGGAGAATGCAATGTGAATGAAACAGTAATATATACATATGATGAAATGGTCGATAAGTTCTTACAATCAAAGCCATTGCATATCATGGAAGTAAATGAAATGTTAGACAAATAAGGTGACAATGTGTCCCTGGAAGTATTCAAAGAAGTCCGTTTTATAAGACTAGTTCTACTGTAAGCAGATTGTTCATTTGCCATGTCATTTCATAAATTTAAAAAAAGAAAAAGTTCAATTCTGGGAAAAGTTCCAGGTTTGAAAAATATGAAG
The DNA here is from genome assembly GCA_963921515.1 of Calotriton arnoldi. Classification (NCBI taxonomy): domain Eukaryota; kingdom Metazoa; phylum Chordata; class Amphibia; order Caudata; family Salamandridae; genus Calotriton; species Calotriton arnoldi. Next base: position 2,766,389 of record CAWUFW010000994.1, on the reverse strand, counting down.
GCCAAATTTCATTGTTTCCTGGTACACTGTGAGCCGAATCAAAGTCAGTGTATGGGCCTGGCGTAAACATTAGATCATCTATTTCCGTAGCCAAAATATCGTCCACCGAAGTTGGCGACATTTGGAACACCTCGTTCAGAATGTTAATTGCACAGAGATGAGAAACATCGCCTTCAGCAGAAGATGCAATGTTCGCGTCCGTTGTTACCTGTGTGCCCGTTGATCCATCTCGTACCTCAGCAGCAGCCGGAAGCGTCTGTGAGATCTCAATGAATGCCGCCATCAGGATTGGAAGCCTCTGGGGACAACACACAGCATGGGCCGTTATCGGGTCCAGCAGAGTATCGATATCCGTTGGCATGACTGATGGGAGTGTTAGACAGGTGTCTAGCACGCATTCTTCACCGCAAAACAGGCAGCGTAGAACAGGTAAGATGCAATCTTGCCAGATTGGTCTGAATGACAGGAACCACGTTGTATTAAGTTCCCGTAGACGAGGCATGCCCAAAAGCTGTACTATTCGCTCATGGCATTTCCGTTCAAGGAGGGCTCTCTCCACATCGCTCGGAGTGATGTTGGCGAAGAGGCTTGCCATAGCGTAGTAGGAGGAATAGAAACAGAATTCCTGCAACAAGTGCTAGAATTAACGGCACACCACCAAACACCGAATGTGCGAAGTTTGGGATGATTCCGAGGACAGCCTGGAAAGGTGCTAATAGTCCGGAACAGATGGTCTTAAATACGTGTACAATTCCGCTTGTATCTGACATGTTAAAGATATGTCCTATCATTTCTACGAAATGTATAGGGCAGTTTGTACGAATTAAAGCTTGTATCTCAGCCGAAGTCCTTGCAACTTGTAGATCATAGGTTTCTTTGGCCGAGGTCTAAGGCACTGATTGTTATGTAAGCATGGCTTTCATTCTGCTTAAAGTATCAAATCGTATAAAAGAGACATTTAATGAAGGCCACAGAGGCGACTCCCTGACTGTGTCTATTGGGGCAAACAATACTTGCATACAGCAAGTGACCCTGGAGTTGACCGTTACTAGATATGGGATTACTGGCAACATGCCACAGCAACTCTGATCATTCAACATGAGGTAACTCCCATTAGAAAGTTGTCCAAACGTTGGATTAATCACAGCAGCTGGTGTACCCTGCTGGTGGCAGGACAAGTTTGCCACAGAACCATTACAAGCCCCGTGTAAAGCTATGTCCTGACAAATCAGTGAACCGCTTAGTGCACTTTCACAGTGTGTACCGCTTAGAAACACTTCACGATCCCCACTCCAACATCTATAGGTGTAAGGTAAATTCCAGGATGTCTTAATGTATTCTTTACCCAACCTTTCATATTTGCCTGCTTGCATCTGTTTAAGGCAATACTGAAACTGGAAAGTAGTCACAGGTAGACTAATTTTGCCATGAATAAGCCATTCCGTAGCTGGTTTTTCTGCCACTGTGAATGGTAATTTTTCAAGTTTTTCAATGCTCAGTACTGTATACTTTGCTCCCCTTTGTGCCAGTTCGATCTGTTTATCAGTTAGATTGTATTCTGCAAACAGAGCCGTCATGTTGATAAAAAACCAAGGCACATAGCCCGCACGCAAAGATTGCAGCGTCCAGCTTAATAACATAATAGAACGTAACTGAGACTGGCCTTGCTGTAACATGGCTAAATCTTGTTCCAGTATGTCGATAGCAGAGGATACAATACTGCCCAATGAATAAATTCTAGAGGACAAAGTTGTTAACCCATTGTCGACCACAGAGAGAGTTTTCTCTAAGTTAATACGATCAAGTTCACGTATTCGTTCTGCGGCCTCCATCTGTGACACCTTCCATGCTTCATTATAAGCAGCATAAATGCCGGCATATATGAAACGTTTTTGCCGGGGTTTTCTTGGTCCAAGCAAGAATTCCCTAAGTAAAGATAAGTGTTGTTTCACATCCTTCAGTGTAGATTTGTGCAGCCAATCGAGGCATAATTTTCCTACACTGTATGTTGTTACTACCCCCGGATGCTGTCTTTGGACTTATCGTGGGTCTGGCCTATGAATAGTAAATCCCTTTTGTTAGACCTGGCATCCTTGGCGTGGGTCTCCCTTCCATTTTTTATGATGCCTCCTATGTTACCGATCCGTTTTGCTGGCGTTAGATGCTTTGGGCACTGTGCCACTGCTATTCAGTGCCACAGTGCGAGTGCTCCCTATGATAAAATTGCGTGATGGATTAGTGACTCCATGATTGGATGATTGGTTTACTTGTCAGTCCCTAGTACAGTGCACTGAGTGTGCCCAGGGCTTGTAACTCCAATGCCGCTGGTGGGCTTGCAGCACTGGTTGTGCCACCCACAGAAGCGGCTTGTAAAATGTGCCTCAGGCCTGCCATTGCAGAGCCTGTGTGCAGCCTAGGGCTGCCATGTCGACTTGGTGAGTACACCCACTTACCAGTCCCTAAACCTTCCCTTTACTGCATGTTGGTCACCCCTAAAGTAGGCCCTAGGGCAGGGTGCATTGTAAGTACAAGGTAGGACATGCCCTGGTGTGTGTGGCATGTCCTAATAGTGAATTACAGCCATTTTCGTTTTTCACTATTGCAAGGCTACCTGCTCCCCATAGGCCAGAATGGGCAGACTGACTATTACACCTTATAGTCAGAACTGACCAGGGAACATGGTAGAAAAACGAATTTAGTATGCCTGAACTCAGAATGCTAAAATACATCTTTTAGTGAAGTTGGTTTTAACATTCTGTGTTTGAAAATACCCCTTTTAGAAAGTGGGTATTTTCTTGCCTAAACTTCCAAGCCTGCCTCTGCTAGGTTGTGTATTCCTTGTCTGGAGATTGAGTGACAGGGGCTGGGGGTGGCTACAGGAGACAGGGTGAGTCAGCACAGGGCTGAATAGAAAGATCTGCATCCAGAGTGGAGGGAGGAGTTGCACCTGGGTCTGAATAGGGCTGTGCCTGCCTTCCACAATGCTGGCTCCACCTCCTGCCGGGCGGCTGAGCACCCTGCCCCACATTCTGAAAGGAAAGAAGGAGACAGAAAAACAAAGTGCTCCAGGACTGACCAGAACTGGTTTTGGGCTGGGCAGAGGCCTCTCTGCCTTCAGAGAACAAAGGAAAACTGTGTATAAAAGGGGACCCAGACCCCTAGGAAATTAGATCACTTTGGGAAAACAAGAAGAAACCTTTGCTGAGGAGCGGAACCAAGAAGGAACTGAGGAGAAGACTATCCCTAAGCTAGAGGGATCTGCCTGCAGTGGTTGCCTGACTGCCAAAGGAAGGAGAAAGGACTTTGTGTGCACTTTTATTCAACTTGTAAAGTATCTCCAAGGGCTTGAGAAAAGAGCTTGCCTCCTGCTGAAGTCTCAGGGACAACAGACTTCAACCACCAGCTCCCCAAGAATCCTTTGGAAGTGCCTGCTGCTGTTTTGGGCCTTCTGAAGGGACTGCGTGTCGCAAGGAGCTGGAAGCGCGACTCAAGAGGAAGAAGCGTGTCGCCATCGCTGCTGCTGCCGTCGCAACTCCGAAGGAGGGTGTCGCTGCTGTAGCTGTCGCATTGCACCGCATCGAGAGAAGCGTCCCGCAACGAAGAGGAAGCGTGTCGCCGTCGCTGCTGCTGCCGTCGCAACTCCGAAGGAGGGTGTCGCCGCTGTAGCTGTCGCATTGCACCGCATCAAGAGAAGAGTCTCGCATCGAGGAAGAAGCGTGTCGCCGTCGCAGCCGCTGCCGTCGCAACTCCGAAGGAGGGTGTCGCCGCTGTAGCTGTCGCATTGCACCGCATCAAGAGAAGCGCCTCGCATCCACGGAGAAGCGTGCCGCCGTCGGAGCTGCTGCCGTCGCATCACGAAACAAGGGTGTCGCCGCTGCAGTTGTCGCATCGAGCGGAAGCGTCTCGCAACGTCGGAGAAGAGGGTCGCCGCCAAAGCCGCTGTCGTCGCATCGCTGGACAAGGGTGTCGCCGCTGTAGCTGACGCATCGAGTCGAGACTTCTCGCAACCTCGGAGAAGCGTGCCGCATCAGGAAGAACTTGACGTCTTTATTTCTTTGCACCAGAACTTTGTCGCATTTCCATCGCTGCAACATTGCTTGTTGTGGAAGCGTCCCGCATTGTAAGGTACATTGACTTAAAGTGTCGCATCTTAAGAACTGAACTGAACTAAGCTAAAACTACCATTTTAAGTACAGTATTGTGGATTGTTGTCGTTATGGTCTTGTGTTAAAACTATATAAAGAATACTTATTTTTGATATAAACCTTGTGTGGTGTCCATCTGTAGTGCGTCACTAGATTACTGTATGTGTTCACAAATGCTTTACACACTGCCTCTGAGATAAGCCTGTCTGCTCGTGCCAAGCTACCAAGGGGGTGAGCAGGGGTTATTTTAGGAGTGTACCCCTTTACCCTGACTAGAGGCGAGGGTCCCTATTTGTCACAAGTACCTACCTGTGCCAACTAGAGACCTCCAATTCTAACATTGGTGGGCAGCGGTGGGGATTCTGGACTTGCATTTGTGACTCATGTACAGTGATTGGTGAACACTACTAGTGAGTGCAGACCAAAACGCGACCACATACTGTTGGTAGATTTGTTTTTCTAGGACGTTCCATTTTTGCCAAGTTTAACCATCATGGAAGACACAGCATCCATAGCATCTGTTGGTTCTGAGTGGGAAGAGGAGAAACTGGAATGCTACAAAGTGAGGCAGCTGAAGCACTTCTGCAAAAAGTTTAATGTTGCAATTACCGGGCTCACCAGGAGGGAGGAGTTCTACAAGGCGCTGAGGGCCTGGGTAGAAGCAAGGAAAACCCCTGAGAATGAGGAAGGGGATAATGATGCAGATGTGCAGCTGGAAGGGCCATTGGGTCCAGGGGAAAGGAAGGCACCTTCCCCAGCAGGTAGCAGTGTTTCTGCCAAAGGCCTGTCCCCAGGAGAGCTGGAGGACAGGGAGAGAAATAGGATGCATGAGTTAGAGCTGGCCAAAATGAATGGGCAATTGGAAATTAAGAAACTGGCCCTAGAAGAAAAGAAAATGCAGCTTGAGCATGATAGAAGTTTGAGGAGTTGGATTTGAAAGCTAGGAGCTTAGAAATTACTCCCTCTGGTGGCAGCACACCGTCAATACCTGTGGAATCTAGAGTATATATTCCTAAAGATGTGGTCAGGGAGTTTTTAAAAATGATGACATTGGGCAGTGGTTCAAGGCCTATGAGGTAGCCATGTCTTCCCACCGGGTCCCTGAGAAGGATTGGGGAGCGGGGTTGTGGGGACGGTTCCTTAGTGAGGGCGGGACACACTGCTAGATTTGCCTTCTGATGTCCATAATTCATATCGCCACATGAAGGATGCTTTAATGTCTAGGTATGGTTTAACTCCTGAATTGTATAGGCAGAGGTTCAGGGGTTGCACAAAGATAGAGAACAGTACCTGGGTTGAATATGTCACTTTTTTCTGCAGAGCATTGGATGGTTGGGTGAAGGGTAGCAAAGTTGATGATTTTCAGGGGCTCCTTGATTTGATTGCATGGGAGCACTTGTCAAGTAACTGTTTTCCAGAGCTACGCCAGCACCTGATAGATAGCAAGCTGACTATCCCTAGGAAGCTTGCTGAGGAGGCGGACCGCTGGGTCAGTACCAGGGTCCACAAGGGTCACGTGGGAGACTCAGCCAAGGGTGGGCAGGGTCCCCAGCAGAAGAGTGGGGGGACAAGGGTAAACAGAGGGAGTTCCAAAGAAGGCCCCAAAGTAGTCCCCAAGGGAACCAAGGGAAAGGTTCCCAGCCTCCCCCAGAAACCCACAGGGGCCCCGACAGGTCCACCTGTTCAAGGGGACCCCTGAGATGCTACAAATGTGGGGACCTGGGTCACATAGCGAGTGATCCCAAGTGCCGCCAGTTTGGAAAAACCGCACCCCCTGGTGCAGCCCCCGGCAGATGGCTAGTGTAGCCCTGGGGGAGGAGATGGATGCCCCAGAGGGGTGGGGCCCCGCACAGATGTCCCTTGTCTCATTAGGAGACTGTGAGATGGTCCCCAAGACCCAGCTGCCTGATAACACTAAGAAATACAGGCAGTGGGTGACCATCAATGGCCATAGGGTGGAGGCTCTTAGAGATACAGGAGCCAGTGTGACAGCTGTCAAGTGTCACCTGGTGTCTCAAGAGCAGGTTGTCCCCCATGCATTCTATCCAGTTGTTGCCGCTGACAACACAGAGAGTCACTGCAAAGTGGCTCAGGTTCCCTTTGAGTGGGGGGTCTCTGGTACTCTTCAGGTAGCTGTGAGGCCCGCCATGCCTGTTGACTGTTTGTTAGGGAATGACTTGGAGAGCTCACCTTGGGCGAAGGTGGAGCGAAGTGCTCATTTGGAGATGTTGGGTCTGCCTGACTGGGCGTGTGTGACCACCCGGTCCATGGCAGCAAGTAAAGGTGCTCAAGAGGACCTGGAGCCTGAGAGGAGGCCCAGGTACCTGCCGTCACGAGAAGAGGCAGGGGCGCGGGAAACCAGCCCCCGAAGTTCCCACGGTCCAGGAGGAGGCAGACCCTGAGGGGGATGCCCTGGAGCCTACAGGGGAACAGGTAGCTGAACTGGGGGACCTGCCTGAGCTGACCCATTGGCAGCAGGAAGGAGGACCCTCCAGGGAGGAATTCTGCAAGGAGCAGAAAGAATGCCCTTCTCTGGTGGGTCTGCGGCAACAGGCTGCAGACCAGGCAACAGGTGATCAGTCTGGGTCACATTGGGTCTATTGGGAGAATGATCTCCTGTATACTGAGCCTAAGGTTGCTGAGCCTGGGTCAGCCCGTGTGCTGGTGGTACCCCAGTGCTTCAGAGCCTTCCTACTGGGGCTGGCTCATGATGTTCCATTGGCAGGACATTTGGGGCAGGACAAGACCTTTGATAGGCTTGTCACCCACTTTTATTAGCCCCAAATGCGCAGGAGTTCAGACACTCACTGCAGCACGTGTCAGACTTGCCAGGCAAGTGGAAAGAGTGGGAGGAAGCGCAAGGCTCCTCTCCAGCCATTCCCTGTAGTCAGCACCCCCTTTGAACGGGTGGGTATTGACATTGTGGGGCCACTGGACCCCAAGACAGCCATGGGCAACAGGTTCATCCTGGTCTTGGTGGACCATGCCACCCGGTACCCGGAAGCCATACCTCTGAGAACAGTGACGGCCCCCGTGGTGGGACGAGCACTGATGGGAATTTTCTCCCGAGTGGGATTCCCTAGCGAGGTAGTGTCTGACCGGGGGACCAACTTCATTTCCAAGTATATGAAGTCCCTGTGGCAGGAGTGTGGGGTAACCTACAAGTTTACCACTCCTTACCACCCCCAAGGAAATGGATTGGTTGAAAGGTTCAACCGAACCCTCAAAGGCATGATTATGGGTCTTGAGGAACCTATGAGGCGTAAGTGGGACGTCCTCTTACCATGCCTGCTCTTTGCTTACCGTGAGGTGCCACAGAAATCTCTAGGGTTCAGTCCCTTTGAGCTTCTCTATGGGCACCCAGTAAGAGGACCTCTAAGTTTGGTCAAAGAAGGCTGGGAGCAATCTCCCAGGAAACCTCCCCAGGATGTATACAGTTACATGCTGGCCTTTAGGAACCAAACTAGGCGTTTCAGGCAACTCGCTGAGGCGAATCTGGAAGCCAGCCAGGAGGAGATGAAGCGGTGGTACGACCAGAATGCCACTCTGGTAGAGCTTCAGCCTGGTCAGAAAGTGTGGGTCATGGCCCCAGTGGAGCCCTGCGCGCTCCAGGATAAGTGGACCGGACCCTTTGAGGTTGTCGAGCGCAAAAGTCCGGTTACCTACTTGGTGGACTTGCGGTCTCCCAGGAACCCCTTGAGGGTCCTGCATGTCAACCGCCTGAAGCCCCACTTGGAGAGGTCCCAAGTGGGCATGCTCTTAGCGACAGATGCTGGGATGGAGGAGGAGACCGAGCCTCTTCCTGACCTCCTGTCAGCAACAGAGCAAGATGGGTCAGTGGATGGTGTCAACCTCTCTTCCACCCTGACCCCTGAGCAACAGAATGACTGCCGCCAGTTGCTGGGACAGTTTTCTGATCTGTTCTCCCTGGTTCCCGGTGTCACAGATTGGTGCATCCATGATGTGGACACTGGGGACAGTACACCTGTGAAGCACAAATCTTACAGGGTGACTGACAGGGTGAGAGCTTGCATCAAGGAGGAGGTCTCCAAAATGCTTGCGTTAGGGGTGATTGAGTCCTCTAACAGTCCTTGGGCCAGCCCAGTGGTCTTGGTCCCAAAGGCTGCCGCACCGGGTGCCACACCAGAACTCCGGTTCTGTGTGGACTACCGAGAGCTCAATTCAGTCACCAGGACTGACGCGCACCCCATCCCCAGAGCTGATGAGCTCATAGATCGGCTAGGGGCTGCACGGTACCTCAGCACGTTTGACTTGACGTCTGGGTACTGGCAGATCGCCTTGACTGATGGGGCCAGAGAGAGGTCAGCATTCTCCACACCAGATGGGCACTACCAGTTCCGGGTGATGCCCTTTGGGATGAAGAATGCCCCTGCCACCTTCCAGAGGTTGGTCAACCAGGTGTTGGCTGGACTGGACTCGTTCAGTGCCGCCTACCTGGATGACATCGCAGTGTTCAGCGCCAGTTGGGAAGAACATCTGCGCCACCTCTGGGAAGTGTTGATGGCGCTGCGGAGAGCAGGCCTCACGATCAAGGCGAGTAAGTGCCAGATCGGGCAGGGTTCCGTGGTGTACTTGGGACACCAGGTGGGGAGCGGCCAGGTGGCGCCCCTACAACCCAAAATTGAAACCATCCTGAATTGGGAACCCCCAAAACCCAGACAGAGGTGAGGGCCTTCTTAGGACTCACGGGTTACTACAGGAGGTTTGTCAAGGGGTATGGCAGCATAGTTGCACCCCTGACAGGGCTGACTTCCAAGAAGCAGCCCAGGAAAGTGATTTGGACTGACACCTGTCAGACAGCTTTTGAGGCCCTGAAAACTGCCATGTGCACGGCGCCCGTGCTCCTGGCACCCAACTTCTCCAAAGAGTTCGTAGTACAAACAGACGCTTCAGAGCATGGTGTGGGGGCTGTTCTGTCACAGATGAATGAGGAGGGCCTAGATCAACCTGTAGCCTTCATCAGTAGGAGGTTACTACCACGGGAACAGAGGTGGAGTGCTATTGAGCGTGAGGCATTTGCTGTGGTCTGGGCACTGAAGAAGCTGAGACCATACCTGTTTGGGACTCACTTCCGGGTTCAGACAGACCACAGGCCCCTCAGATGGTTGATGCAGATGAGGGGTGAGAATCCAAAGCTGTTGAGGTGGTCCATTTCCCTACAGGGGATGGATTTCACGGTGGAACACCGCCCTGGTACAGAACACGCCAATGCTGATGGTCTGTCCAGATTTTTCCGCCTTAGTGAAGAGAACTCCCCTGAGGTAGGGTAGTTCTCCCCACATTTCAGCTGGAGGGGACACGTGTTAGACCTGGCATCCTTGGCGTGGGTCTCCCTTCCATTTTTATGATGCCTCCTATGTTACCGATCCGTTTTGCTGGCGTTAGATGCTTTGGGCACTGTGCCACTGCTATTCAGTGCCACAGTGCGAGTGCTCCCTATGATAAAATTGTGTGATGGATTAGTGACTCCATGATTGGATGATTGGTTTACTTGTCAGTCCCTAGTACAGTGCACTGAGTGTGCCCAGGGCTTGTAACTCCAATGCCGCTGGTGGGCTTGCAGCACTGGTTGTGCCACCCACAGAAGCGGCTTGTAAAATGTGCCTCAGGCCTGCCATTGCAGAGCCTGTGTGCAGCCTAGGGCTGCCATGTCGACTTGGTGAGTACACCCACTTACCAGTCCCTAAACCTTCCCTTTACTGCATGTTGGTCACCCCTAAAGTAGGCCCTAGGGCAGGGTGCATTGTAAGTACAAGGTAGGACATGCCCTGGTGTGTGTGGCATGTCCTAATAGTGAATTACAGCCATTTTCGTTTTTCACTATTGCAAGGCTACCTGCTCCCCATAGGCCAGAATGGGCAGACTGACTATTACACCTTATAGTCAGAACTGACCCAGGGAACATGGTAGAAAAACGAATTTAGTATGCCTGAACTCAGAATGCTAAAATACATCTTTTAGTGAAGTTGGTTTTAACATTCTGTGTTTGAAAATACCCCTTTTAGAAAGTGGGTATTTTCTTGCCTAAACTTCCAAGCCTGCCTCTGCTAGGTTGTGTATTCCTTGTCTGGAGATTGAGTGACAGGGGCTGGGGGTGGCTACAGGAGACAGGGTGAGTCAGCACAGGGCTGAATAGAAAGATCTGCATCCAGAGTGGAGGGAGGAGTTGCACCTGGGTCTGAATAGGGCTGTGCCTGCCTTCCACAATGCTGGCTCCACCTCCTGCCGGGCGGCTGAGCACCCTGCCCCACATTCTGAAAGGAAAGAAGGAGACAGAAAAACAAAGTGCTCCAGGACTGACCAGAACTGGTTTTGGGCTGGGCAGAGGCCTCTCTGCCTTCAGAGAACAAAGGAAAACTGTGTATAAAAGGGGACCCAGACCCCTAGGAAATTAGATCACTTTGGGAAAACAAGAAGAAACCTTTGCTGAGGAGCGGAACCAAGAAGGAACTGAGGAGAAGACTATCCCTAAGCTAGAGGGATCTGCCTGCAGTGGTTGCCTGACTGCCAAAGGAAGGTGAAAGGACTTTGTGTGCACTTTTATTCAACTTGTAAAGTATCTCCAAGGGCTTGAGAAAAGAGCTTGCCTCCTGCTGAAGTCTCAGGGACAACAGACTTCAACCACCAGCTCCCCAAGAATCCTTTGGAAGTGCCTGCTGCTGTTTTGGGCCTTCTGAAGGGACTGCGTGTCGCAAGGAGCTGGAAGCGCGACTCAAGAGGAAGAAGCGTGTCGCCGTCGCTGCTGCTGCCGTCGCAACTCCGAAGGAGGGTGTCGCCGCTGTAGATGTCGCATTGCACCGCATCGAGAGAAGCGTCCGCAACGAAGAGGAAGCGTGTCGCCGTCGCTGCTGCTGCCGTCGCAACTCCGAAGGAGGGTGTCGCCGCTGTAGCTGTCGCATTGCACCGCATCAAGAGAAGAGTCTCGCATCGAGGAAGAAGCGTGTCGCCGTCGCAGCCGCTGCCGTCGCAACTCCGAAGGAGGGTGTCGCCGCTGTAGCTGTCGCATTGCACCGCATCAAGAGAAGCGCCTCGCATCCACGGAGAAGCGTGCCGCCGTCGGAGCTGCTGCCGTCGCATCACGAAACAAGGGTGTCGCCGCTGCAGTTGTCGCATCGAGCGGAAGCGTCTCGCAACGTCGGAGAAGAGGGTCGCCGCCAAAGCCGCTGTCGTCGCATCGCTGGACAAGGGTGTCGCCGCTGTAGCTGACGCATCGAGTCGAGACTTCTCGCAACCTCGGAGAAGCGTGCCGCATCAGGAAGAACTTGACGTCTTTATTTCTTTGCACCAGAACTTTGTCGCATTTCCATCGCTGCAACATTGCTTGTTGTGGAAGCGTCCCGCATTGTAAGGTACATTGACTTAAAGTGTCGCATCTTAAGAACTGAACTGAACTAAGCTAAAACTACCATTTTAAGTACAGTATTGTGGATTGTTGTCGTTATGGTCTTGTGTTAAAACTATATAAAGAATACTTATTTTTGATATAAACCTTGTGTGGTGTCCATCTGTAGTGCGTCACTAGATTACTGTATGTGTTCACAAATGCTTTACACACTGCCTCTGAGATAAGCCTGTCTGCTCGTGCCAAGCTACCAAGGGGGTGAGCAGGGGTTATTTTAGGAGTGTACCCCTTTACCCTGACTAGAGGCGAGGGTCCCTATTTGTCACAAGTACCTACCTGTGCCAACTAGAGACCTCCAATTCTAACACCTTTGTTTTATTCAGGAATCTCTCTTGACAGTTGATTGTGTCTGTGGGCCAGATCAACCATTTTCTCCAATCAGGATTTGTTCTGTTGAGTTGTAGTATGGTGTCAACTGTAACCGCTGCCTGTGTATTGTTATCACTTGCAGGTGTCGGTACAGAAGGATTTTTCATGTCTTTGATCTTGGCTAACCCAAGGCATGACGTTTGTTGGACCGAGTCATTCAAAAACATTATTTGCTGAGGGACGATACAGGCTCTAAATAAAGCTTCTATCCCCTGCACTTGCCAATCTTTAGTACCCCAGACAGATTTTGTGTCTATTGTGTCTTTCCATAAGTTGAAACCCTGTCTAGACAGTTGGGCAATAAAAACTGCAGAGTAAATCTGTTTTGTATTTGTTAACATAATTTTCAGTCCTGTTTTGTTTACATTTCTATAGTAAAATGTTTCTGGATCAGATGAATTGTATCCTGAAAAATATGGAAACTTTTTAGCAAATGTTTTTGAACTACCTTTTGGTGGTGTAGGACAATGCTCCCATTGGTTAAACATAAACATATTTCTAGGTGTTGCAGATTTATGCAAAAAATGATGACCATAGTGGTTATAGCAATACATCTGTTCATAGTCTGATGAACCCTCTAAATATTCATTATTAGAAAATGCAGCAGATTTTTCTAGGTCAAACATCATATTATTTATAGTTTCTAAGTCCCAATCATCAGAAAAGGTACTGGATGAAACAAAATCACTTAGTGAAATCTTAAATAAATGTGGAATGTTCAAATGTTCCGTCGGGCCAAAAATATCAAAATCAGTTTTGTCCCACACTATACCATCCTGTATGGGAACGGCTGTGATGTTCACTGCAGACAAGTCTCTTGTTTCACGATGGGAAGATTTGTGAGGTTTCAAAAGTAAGTTCACTACTTTTCTGTCAATGTCCAAATGGATGTATCTCCCATTTATAAGCACGCTCATAGTCATAACCAAAGCTAGCCAAAGCAGGAAGAAAAATATTCCAGAAATAACCCAAAGTTCAATCCATGGTGAAACCAGATAAGTCTTTTTCAAAAAATGCAAAAAGTCTTGTACTTGCTGTTTAAAAGTTTTTGATGTTGGCGACGTCTCGGGCTCACTCGGATCCTCAGAAAACGTATCAAAGTTAATGAAGTAGCCAGAAGCAGTTCTGTCAATTGTTGGAATTGCATCAGGATTTGTAGAAATCGCTGGAACCAGTTGATCACTTGTTACATTGGTGTAGACAGGTGTATTTGGACGAACTGTTACTTGTGTTTCAAGAGGGATGAGTTCCATAGCATTGTTGCTCAGTCCTTCATCTGTTACTGCTGAATTCTCGATGGTTATCAGTCTTTCAGTCTGAACCTCTTGGATAGTAGCGAGAGGAGTGTGTCTGCTACTAGGTCGGAGTCCACGAGGCCTACTATTTAGTATTGGCCACATACTGTGGTTTGATGAGGTCGATGGACACAAATCTTTTCTCCTTTTTTCCAGCAAGGGGCGGCAGAAGTACTGTTCTTGTTCCGTGTATGGCTAGGACAGGTACTGGTTGTCTGTAAGAACGTCCAAATTCCTTCTTGTCCGCAATTTTTTCTCTGACTAGATCCCCAACTTTTGAAATCCAGACAGGCCTTGCTGGGACCGCCGGTTTTTCCCCAGTGGTGGTTGGCTGCAGGAATACGTTGCTTTGTTTAGTTCTTAGTTCATTTAAGTCCTGTAAAACAGCCAAACGATCTTTGATATCAAAGGGTTTATTTTCCACCACTGTGCCACTGCATTCCAGATCGGGCACCCACATTCTTGTCCCAAATAGGACCTCATACGGAGTGACCCCCCCTAGAGAACTTCTTGGCAAGTTGTTTAATGAGTGTTGGACCCCATAAAGATGTTTGACCAACCCATCACCCGAACCTAATACCCTAGCTGTTATAGACTGCTTTATGTCCCGGTTTTTCCTTTCCACAACAGAATTTCCCTCAGGATGAAATGGAGAGGAGTACCGCAATGCAACGCCCAGACTGGCCATGGCGTCTTTGTAAGCCCGAGAGCTAAACGCAGGGCCCTGGTCAGAATGTAGCGTGCCTATTGCGTATGTGCCGATAAAGACTCGCAAATCTTTTATAACAGTTCGAGCGTCAGCAGAGCGCTGAGGCCATATCCATAGGAACCTAGAGCAAGAATCCACTGCGACCATGATATATTTATAGTTACCGTCCCTTTGCAAGGGACCGCAGTGGTCCAGGTAAACACAAGCTAATGGTTTGTCTGAAATTAACAGGGGTGTCTGCGCAGGACGTTTCACTGTGGAGACTTTCATCTGTTGGCAAATTTCACATTCCAGAACGTAGTTCTTGGTCTGCTTCCTAATGCCAGGCCACCAATATCTTTGTGTTAGTAAAGATATCGTTGCAGAAATGCCTGCATGGGCAGAGGCTATCCCTTCTTGTGCTGCTAGGATTAGTCCTAATCTGCGTTCCTTGTTTGGAATTACCCTATCCCCACTCCAGGGATTTGAGCAAAGGAACGTTGTTCGCATCAATTACATATGAGTACTTGAGTGGAAACTTTTTTGGTAACGCTGCACCACTGCCTTTGCTCATAGCATTGACAGCCAACATTATCTCACTGTCTATTTTCATTTTTGAACGAGTGATCGCAGCTACGGAAGCCGTCTGAACAGCCCCCTTTGCGGCTTCGTCAGCCAATGAATTCCCTGCAACGTGAACGCCATCACGTTGATGACTCAGTGAGCCTTTGGTAGTTCGCTTTTTAACTGCACTACTTGTTCCCAAAGCGTTTTATGCTTTATTGTGCCACATTTTGCATCTTTGAACCCGTTTTCAAGCCAAGTTTGTATATATTCATTATACGACTGCACACAGTAGAAAGAATCGCACACTATTAGTGTGGGGAATTCTCGATCTGTACTTTCAAGTGCCAGTTTGAATGCTTGTAGTTCAGCTCGCTGAGCTGTGCAATCTCCTAGAGACTGGGTTTTTGTGACCATAGGTCTGAAGTTGCCATCGCGCATGCGACCTTTAACGATTGCGCACACTGCACTGTAAGCTTGCTTACTCCCTGTTGCGGGTTGTGCGGATCCGTCAGTGTAAATTATGAATTCGTACTGATCGAGAGGCAGAATCTCAGTAGGCAGAGGACATTCATGTTCATATTGCAGGAACGCTTGTGTTTTTAGATCGGGATCAAAAACATATTCAACATCTGTTGCAGCAAGAGAATTAACCCATTGTATCCATCTAGGATGTAATGCTTTAGCATTTGGAATGCTCGCTTTTGTTACCGCCTCTAAGGCCGGAACTGGGGTTACGACAATAATGCGTTTCCCTTGGGCTAGAGCTCTTTCTTTTGCTACAGCGGTTTGAACTGCTGTCAGAATTTTTCTGTTGAAGTGAAGCGCATTTCTGCTTGTGTATACAAATGAGATTTGTATGCAATTGGTACTTTTCACCCTCATTAAATGTTAAGTAGGTGAATCCGCATTGACCCGAAATTATTCGGATCACTAAATTGCGTTGACTTACGCGTGTTTGTAGGTGATTTGTTGCTAACATGTTAGCCTGGAGTGAACGCAAGATTTCTGTGTGTTCTTGTGTCGAATTTTTGATTGAAAAATCAGGTTTGATTAGTGCGTAGAGAGGTTTAACCCTTTCTGCGTAATTTAGAATGTAAGTTCTTCCAAAATTTAGGAAACCCAGGATGGATTGTACATTTTTCAGCATCTTTGGAGGTTGGAGCAGCGCACACCTTTCTAAAAGTTGGCTGCCAAGCTCTTGCCTTCACTTGAAAGCTCATATCCTAGAAACAGGACATTGAGATGGGCAATTCTGGACTTTTTGAAGTTGAATTTGTAGCCCTCAGAGGCGAAGCCCAGTATAATGGTGCTCACCCTGTTCAAGTGTTTGTCCAGGTCATCGTCTGTCAGATAGATGTCATCGACATATGACAATGCCTCATTATCATAAATTTGTAGTAACTCCGTTACTCTCGCTGAGAATAACCCGGGCTGTTCTTGAACCCTTGTGGGAGTCAACAAAATTGACGCTGGGTCCCCATTATTGAGAAAGCTGTTAAGTACCTGCTTCCAGGTGCTATGTTTTTGACAAAAGAAACCATTTGAGATATCCAATGTGGTTTTGTATTTTTACGCACAATGTTATTCATTAATGCTGTACTATGTGCATTTTGCACTGCAAATGTTTTTGAACAAGTATTTAAGTGTCTGTAATCCAAAACTAGACGATAGGTATTGTCTGGTTTGGAGACAGGAAACAAAGGATTGTTCATTGAAGAGGTGCATGTTTCAATCACCCCTTGGTATTCAAGTTGATCTAAGATCTCCCTGACCTGTTTTTTAGCTTCTTGCTTTATTGGGTACTGCCTCTGTGCAGTAGGTTCATTTTCAAATGTATTTTATGGTGAGGTGAGTCCTCGTCCCATCCTACATGATTTTTGTATAATGCTGGGGCCTGGGCTACTGCCCATTTCCTGGCATAAGTATATTTTAGATGAATTGGAATATGGTTAGAGAAGGCAGGCATAATAATGTCCTCGGCATGTGGGCACTCCCTGACAAATTGTGGTGGCCAGTCTTTTTCAGCTAGAAGTATGTCATAGCCCCTTGAAAGTTTTTCCCAAAAGAGTGCTTTCACCTGTCTAGGTATGGCTCCCTCCATCCGGAGTGTTATTTCATATAACTTTTGTGGAGTACTAACCCTGGTGTCTACAGTCTCAACTGTAATGTACTCATTCAAGTCCACTGTCTCCAGAAGTTCCTTCAGGTTCTGGCGAGCTATTGTGACTTCTGCTGCACTGTCCAGCATTGTCTGAGCCCATTCTCCGTTCTTGAGTTGTGTTCTCAGTATCCTCGGCATGTCTAATCTTCAGACCTGCTACCTTCTTCTTTGAGAATTGAGGTTTTGATTTGTTTTTCGGAACGTGTTTGTCGTCTTTCGATTTCACGCGTTCTTCTCTATGTTCTGATCGTCCTCTTCTTTCCGATGTCTGTGACGAGATCTGAAAGGTACGAGAGGAACGTGTATCAGTATCTTGATACCTGTCAGGCTTTTTCAAATTATCCCTATTCTTGAGGTTATACCTCCTTTCAGAGGGCTCCTTTTGAGGAGACCTACCTCGGGATTGAGAACGTTTCTCTGAATTATTTTTATTAGTTTCCCACTTCTTTTTAGAAGATGTAGGAGTTTGTTTAATAGAGTCCTTCTCAGGACTTTCAGATAGTTTCGGCTTCACTGGTCTTCCACCCAAACTATCTCTGCCTAATTCTGCATATGATTGTTCTATTATTCTGGGTAGCTCAGTTTGATGTTATGTAACATCGAATTCCCTTAATCGTTGGCGGATCGCCACTGCTTCTGCCTCCCCTTTAATATTAGATAATATTATTGTTGAGACCTGGTCGAAATTTTTCAGTAATTTCATACCTAAATTTAGAGCAGGCTCTGCCCCGTATTCGTTTTGAATTTGTTTCAGGACATCTGGTATTACTGCAATTGATGGAATACCATGTGTTTTAGTATAGATGGCAGCAAAGACTGAGCCCCAAGTGGTGCAGTCTTCCAGTTGTGGTGTGATCCCCATCGGTAAACAGATTGTTAGGATTCTGTGTTTCTCATACGGGCTAGTATTTGGAAATACTGCTTCGATTTGAGTAATTTTTTGAGCTATCCAGAACGGAATTTGCTCACGTTTTGTGGGCATTTTTCCCATGACTGCGTATAGAGTCTGTGGTGTAATTTTTAGTGTATTCCCCGGTTGAGGAGTTTGATTTGGAATGGTTAATGGTGGTTGGACTGTAAAAGTCCGCATGACATATTGGATTGTCTGTAGATTTTTATTAACTCTGTAAGTTGAGTAAGTAATTCCTCATCCGTCATTATATCCAGTTCCGGATGAGGAGTGTAGCCGGCTAGAATCGGTCATGTTGCTCCTGGTCTACCTAGTGGACCGAGCCTGGTTATGTTTCTGTGATGTTTTAGGGCGCCTTTAAACCAGAGCTGATGCTCCTGGTTTGTTAGTGGAATTTCAATATCCTCGAAAGGAATATAGTCCTCTGGTGGATCATCTTCTTTGTAGAAGTGAATTAGTTTTGTTACTGAATTTGATTCAGGAAATATTACCCATGAATAGAATACCTCTGTCTGAAAGGATTCGTGTGCCTCTATCACGAAAACTGCTCTACCTCCTCTTGGTGGTAGGCCGTGTTTTATAAGTTTTAGAGTGATGGCTCTTCTTAAGTTTGGAGCGATGTCTATGACACCCTCCTCAGGTTCATTTAAACCTGTAAAGTTAAAACTGCTATGGCTGGGTCAGCCGGAGCTCCACCGGTTTCGGTCATTTTGTTTTTTTTTAAATGTAGAACAAGTTTTAAGGAAACAAAAAGATAAGGTGCACAATATTTTGGAACACTGTATCCTTCAACGTTGAACAAACCAAACAACTAATATATAGGGTGCTTCCCTATTTAGTTATGGCGGATATTTAACCCTACCCACTCCGGACGTCTTATGGAGTATGTGAGTAGGGGTCTCTGAGAAAAGCACGAATGAGTTACTCAGTATCTAGCGTTAAATTACTGCCTTACCAAACCGTTGGGCGCCATGTAGTGTAGTTCCTATTTCCCTAATAGGCTCTGCGCATTGGAATAATATAACCTATAGGTTTGACATAGGACTACGGTCGGTATGTCCCTATTGATTATATTAAACTTAATTACCTGTGCCAGCTAGCTCAGAGGCCACTAGAAACTCCTTGAGAACAAGAAGAGAGTAGTTTCTGGCAACCGAAAAACATGACAACTTTGTTTCCCTTTAGAAGCGGAACATGTCTCAGAATCGTGGAAACAATAGATAACAATTTCACTCATTCAATCGTGCATGCTTAGTTTCTGCAGAGTTACACAGAAAGGAAAGACGGGCGTTTCAATAAAAAGGGATTTATTGAACAGTCTTGTTTCTCGTGTAGGAGATATGTGCTGTTATGATCACAAGACAGTATGCAAGATAAATAATGTACAGTGTGAGCAGTAGAAATAAATAATACTGCGCTAGCATTATCTTTTAGCATATATTCACGTACATAAATAACATGAGCTAAGAATGTGAGTACTCATACGATGCGTCTCTAAGCTAGTTCTACTCCAATGTACCTAACCTAGTCTAGGTGTAGGGAAAGGTAGAAGTAGGTGGAGTATTCTCTAGTATTGTAGACTAAAAGTATGTTAAGTCTAGAATGCCAAGAGTCCCTCTAGGATCTAGTTAGCTCCATACCTTGAGAATGAGAGAGGTGGAATCTCCTGCCGGATCTTGGAACTCTAACACCCCGCGAAGGGAGTCAGAACACTGGAAGCTGGATTCGTCTGCGTGCAGGAATGACAGCGTCTTCTCAGTGCGTCAGGCCGGGATACGGGCTCCTCTGAAGTCGAGGTCTCCTCTAACTTGCTTGGGCAAGGGAAGGTATATTTATACCTGGTAGGTGTCGAGGAATGTTAGCATTGACGTGAAGTCGGACAGAGGAAGACGTCAGGAATGAACCCTTAAGGTATAACGGTTCATACATAATAGATGAGTTCTTGGAGAAATCAATAGTCCTGTGCTAGGGGAACTCCCGAAGCTTAAGGGTCTGGTTTCTAAGAACTCGTTGTGACGTTAGGGTGGACGGATGTCGGTGACCATGCCTGTATTTGGAGTGCACGGTTAATGCCTAAATAAGGACAGGGATTCTATGCCTATATAAGGGCAAGGCGAATTGTGCCTATATAAGGACATGATTCAGGAAAACCTATATACGGACCCCTAAAGCGGAATACAACACTAGGATCTTAGGTAACTCCGTACCCGTACTTTCAAACAACATAAAACAAAAAACACTAACTTTTCATGTTAATAATCACTAATTCAATAATCAATAATTATTGCCAAACTAATCAATAATGAACCATCCCCTGATACCAAAACTGATCCAGCGATCAGGGATCCATAATTTTCACAAACACAGGCCCATTTACTTTACCCAACTTAATCCCTTCACGCTGGGGTTCAGTGTAATGCAAGTTTATTTCTAACTCACTAAATACACTTTGGAACCTGTATTTCTCCTAACAAATAAATGTGGCGACAAACCTTTTTGGTGTTGAGAAGTTGATGACAATAATAAGTACTTATCTATGCATCTATACTAATAAATAATAAAAAACTCGGTGTGTAGTTTATGTTGTTTAACATAAAAATTATGTAAGAATAAATGTTCAAGTACAGTTACACGAAAATGCAAATCATGGATTATCACAGAGAGAATACATTGGCAATATATAAATTCAAACTCATGTCAAATAAACAATGCAATGAAGGAGTGGATAGGCTTAGAGAGAAATGTTTCAGAGACAAAATACATTTGCAAATGAATATGCAAATTTTAGGAGATTATCTATACTAACCCAAGTAAGAAATCAGGGAAATCTACCCCACTGGCCAGTCAGGGCAGGAAGGCCACTCAAGTAAGGTCGAGTGACAAAGATTTGATCAGGAGTCAGGAAACAGGAAGGCCTCTATCTGGAAACAGCAAACCGACGACAGCGACGATCTCCCGCTAGCTAACATCAGCCGACCCTCCTAAACCACACCCCCCAGGGACTTTCAATTATACCCTAAAACCTAAATGTCCAACCCACATATGTTTCATTCTGAGCACAATATTCATCTCCCATTGGCTAAGATTGGGGGTGTTCTGTCACACCACTCTCAGCGTGATCACTTTATTCACTAGCTTATTGTTTTAGACTTTCAACATGACGCAGATCCTTCTCACGAAACAACTTTGAACACAATCATAGTAAACATTTCCTGCAGTTCCTTGAATGTTGCAAATCTTTACGCCTCTATTATTCGCCTCTGCCAACTAGTGAAGGAAACTGTTCACTTCCATTTGTAATCTAATTCTTCTTTTCCGCAACTTGGCAGACATTCAGCACTCCATGAAGGTCGCATTTTTGTCATGCCTTTGTGCTCTCCTTTCATTCGAATCTTTCTTTTGGGACATTTAATGATTTTCAGTCAATTTAACCCTCAAACTGACATGCAGAAGTGTAGGCCCATGCTTGCCTTTTCTACAAGAACAGAACACAAACATTTATTATTTCACGAAATGTAATTTCATTTTACACACCATCCCAGCATTTGCCCTAACTCATGCACAACCCTTGTTATTCCTAGCAAAATATTATTAACGTGCACAAAAGCAGCATTCGTTTTTTATCAAAGCAGTTTTGCGGCCTAGTTCCATGCATTAATACACGCATTTGTTTTTCTCAAGCGTAAAAGCATTTCCCCTTATTTTTAGCGTTTTTAATAATATTTTTCACAGCACACTATTAATAAATGTTACTGAGGGTTCAATCCGAGCAGGTTTTATTTACGCAAAACCCTGCTCCATCACAGCGCTGGAACCAGACGCAGGAAATGGCATTGATCACTCTCCAAGTTCAAAAGAAGCCACTGACAGAAAACCCCTTTTCTGCCTTTCCCTGTTCTACCCTTCTCGTCCTTTGTGAGTATAGAAACCAGAGAGCGTGGAGGGTGGAGTGGGGGGGCTTGGATTCATGTAGCTCCTGCAGGATAGCACTGGATTACATCAGGTCAGTGGTTGCGCCGGTCTGTGCCTTCGCACTCCCAGGCTGCCTCTTCATGTGAAACATCTTGCCAATCCTTCCGATTTCTGCTGTAGGCTACTAGTCTCTGGCAGTACTGAACTGGGGTAGTGTGGACTAAAGGCAGTGGTGTAAAAGGGAAAATGCCAGCTCAGTGAATTACTGAGAACCCTCTGACTGCCATCAATGTGCTAATTGTTTTTGAAAATTGAAAATTCCTGCCTCTTTATGTTCACAGAATTTTAGCATGTATGTATAAAATGTACTTAACAGAAAAGGAGCCTGGTCCCTGCCACCTTTAAATGGGATAAACAATGCAACCCTTCTGCCCTAGGAATTATACATTCCAATGCTTTGTGACACCCATAATGCTAGCTTGCAGAGCAGTTCCCATCCTCCTGCTTGATGGTGTTCGAGGTCTGGGAGGCCTTGATGGCTTGTTGCTAGGTAACACCTCGACAGAGCAGAACAAATGGCAACAGTTTCAACCATTGCAAAGGTGTACCATGCTCTGTCTGCATGAAGCTCAGCCTCTGGCACGTGCTGTACTGGCAATTAGGGTGAAAAAAAATCATAATTTTGCATTGTATCAGTGATCTTCTTTGGTCAGGGTTCACAAGAGGAGTGGCAGGAGTTGCAAGGGTCGAGTCAGTGGTGGCGCTTGTTAACTCTGGTTACTTCTAAATGGCATCCATACTATTGCTATAGAACATATTATAAACAAGCTAGACACTATTGCTCATCAGATCACTCTTATGAAATCTATGATTTTGTGAAAGACATCAAGCTTTTCCCTGATATCATTAGTTACTGATGAGAACGCAGGGGTACGGGTACTAGAGGGTGACCGTCATCATGCTAGAGATGTTTTCTCTTTCAGCAGCAGTTTTGCTGGTGGAGAGGGTAGGGGGGTTGTCACACAGCCCATTTGAGTTGGGTACCAGAAGGTTTGTCATTAGACTGTGGGTTAGCATTTCTTTTAAAGTATGAAAAGTTCTTTTGGTGAATTATTGCCTCAGTAATCCGAGCTTGGAAGTATTCATTTGTACTACAGGTGCAAGTCGATTTGTCGCTCATAGAGTACACTCTTCAAGAGGCATAGTGAGATAAAAGCTTTCATTTATTTCAATAGGTTTCCTGTACTCTGTCTTAATGTTTCAATTGGTAAATATTATTTGTGAACCAGTGATATGATTTCATGGGAGAACATGCAAAAGTAATACACAAGAACATTTTTTGAGATTTCTTGGCATTTTCTAAGCTGCCTCCAGAAGTTGTTATGGGAAATCAGAAGGATACATTTAAGGTACAATAGCACTTAGTGAAAGTAAGTAATTCATGACCACAAGTCAACAACTAAATCACCCCATTGGACTACCTACCTCTCTAACGACTTGATTCACCCATCTTCCTGCATCTACCCCATCTTTTATGTCAACGTTTCTCCCATCCCATGTTCTCTCCACATCTTCCTGTTTCTTTCTCTGACATTCTGTGTCCTCTTCCGTCTGTTCTACTCACATTTAGGATGGCAAAAGGGCTTCTCTACAGACCAGTGAGGGAAAAGGAAAGAGAGAATAGGTAAAATGCCCTCAGTATTTTTGGATAGCCTGTGCAGGGTGTTCATGCCTTTGGTTTAGGAGTCTCTCACACGGGAGGCATACTAAAGAAGCCACAGCTGGGGCTTTCCCAGATGTCTCAATTTGCCAGCTGCATTCAGGTAGGACGACACATATCACAATCATATCACCGCCTGAAACACTATACATGCAGCGTTGTTGCCCATAGACCTAAGTCACGCTGTAACCCACTGAGGCTACTTATCTCAGGACCAGTGACTACAGAACACGTACTCCACGATAAGACAGATAAAAGTATTTAGTTAGGCAGTTTCAGGCCACTGGACTGACTCCATCTACCCCTGCAGCCTGCACATTATATTCCGAGGATCAAATTATGAAGACCATGCCATCCAGTCTATGGGTCAGATGGATTTCTTGGCTTCTCCCTACCGGTTGCATCATCTACCTGCCATTTTGCAAGGGTCATTACAAGAGACAGCACTGACTCCCTCTGCACTGTACTCAGTGGAGCAGCCAGCACCAGGTCCATATACAGCAATGCATAAAAATATATCATGATATTACACCAGGTATAATTGCCGTTGTTAATCCCCAACCCATCTGATGAGTTGTATTTTTTTCTCCAAATTAACTTAGGTGAGAAAGGATTGCTGGTCAAATTTAAGAAACGTGGAGGGAGGAAGGCGTCATTATTAAAGGCCCTTTTCCAAACATGTGCTCTTCCTCTGCTTTCTGTTGTCTAAAATGGCAGCAATCAACCAGAACCACCATCACAAGAGACAGAAGCAAAAGTGTTGCTTATGTTATGTTATGTTATCTTATGGCTTTGGGGTAACTCTACAAGACGTGCTTTCCTACCCATGGGTGACACGTGTGAGCGTGGTTCAATGCACCAGCGGTGAATATGAAAGACAGGTTATTGCAGCCCTGCCGAACACTATTCAATGTGTAATTGAAATATAAGTACTGCTTTTGGGTTACTAACAATCCCATAAAGGGATCAGGGGCACCATGGTAACAGCAAAATACCTTATTTTGTTATTCACTCTATCACTCACACACTGTACTAGAATGAACACTTTTAAGTAAAATGTATTTATTACTACAGGAATAATCTTTTTCTCAGTACGTCTAAAACAACTAGGCAGAATATTATAAAAAGAGCAAGAAGGAACGTTATTAGAAATGAGAATAAAATGAACATTTCTAACATGTTTCAAATGTCATTGAGAGCCTAACACCCTAACGTCTACTTCTGTGTTCTACACTAACAGAGCATGGAAAGCAGAGCAACTTGCAGTCATGAGTTTCTTAGGGAGAAGAAACGCACTGTATACTTTGTTGACATTAAAAGCTGTCTTTATCCGCAGAGGCGTGAAGACAGTGTTCCCCGTGAAGGGCAATCACACATTGTGGTAGCAGTTGGTTGGTCTTCCTCCGGGACTAGGCTTTATCAGCTTTGGGCGAGATGTAGCATCTGCTAAGTGCGAAGTGTGCTGGCAGAATCTCAGGTGATAATCTGGCTGAACGACCTCTCCTGACAAGGGGTCAATTGGTAGTAATTATATACTAAGGGCCTTATTACGACTACTCGCGATGGTGGTTCAACCACCGCCACCACTGCAGGTCCGCCCGTAGTATTCAGAGTGTGGCGGTCAGACCGCCACAGGACTGCCACGTACTCCGGGGATCTAGGATTCTGCTGCAGTTACACAGTGGAAGGAGGCAGCAATATGCTGGTGGTGCCGCTGCAGCACAGCTGTGCATATTATGAGTTGGCTGTCCACTGCCCCTTTCATGACGGTGAGCCCGTCATAAAAAGGGTAGCAGAGAATCAACTAAGGGGGCCCTAACAGGGCCCCCTGATGCTCCTGGGCCTGAGGGTGCCTGCGGGGGGCACATGTTGTGCACCCCTGGAATTGCACACCAGTTCCTGCATGGTGTGGCATGCATGCCACACTGTGCATTAACATGCTGCAGGCACTGTCACAGCAGCGTCTGCAGTTAAGGCTCACCTATGAGCCTTATATAACCACCACTGTGAGACCGTCGCAGCACTGCCCACTCACCATGGATTATAGTTGTAATCCGGTGGGCGTGCGCTCAACGGGTTTGGTGGTCCTCCTGTCGGCGCGACAGAAGGACGGCCAAACTTGTAATAAGGCCCTAAATGTTATCAGAAATTTGAATTTCAGACATAAGTTTAGGATTGTCTGAGAAAGATTATGTGCATCAAGGTGTGCATCGGAGACACTTCCTTATGAACATATAAGGAAAAAGGGCATTAATTCAGACAACATTATTTTGGTTATATGTCTATATGTGTTCTTATTTAACCTTGACATGATGCAAAATAGGCATTAGATCCAGATGAATGTCACATTAGTTTTTGTATCTATGTCATCAATTGAATGATTTGATGCTTTTACAGTTCTTAGAAAGATATGGTCAGACGACATCTGCGTCTAATGGTAGACATGACACAGATTCTTCCATTGTTTGAGAGTGAGAATATGGCGACCTCCATTGATCAAGAAGGAGTCGGGGCATAAGTTTGAGGCGGACCTTAGAGACTTTACGTCAAAAGCATTTGCCACTGCAAAACCATTTGGTAGACTTCTCAACCTTGGAACTATTTCCAGGGCTTTGTCAATTGCCAGGTCTAAGGTTGCCATTTTTGCTGCAAACGAATTCTGTATTTTAAGCCCTGCCTCCCACAAAACAGCGTGTCCCTTTACAGCACCCTTTAATTTTATGAATGTTGTTAAAAATGCACACACACACACACATATATGTCTACATTTACATGTGTTTCTACATACTACTTGTCACCACAGTTGTACAGTTTAGTAGCAATGTTATTGAAAGGTACAGGTACATAACTGAGCAGTGCATAGTTTGTTCACCATAGAAGAATGAAAGGCTACATTTGCAGCAATATTATTCAATCTATCACGTCCAGATTGCCCTCAGTTAACAACAATAGGAATGTTGACCACTGAGGTATCTTTCCAGCTATATTTGCTGGGCAGGTTTATCTAATGGTAAGCTGCTGAGAGGGTTAAGGCACCTGATGATGAATGTTCGGCCAGCACTTCTTGGTGGTTCCAATGCATTGTTCAGGTTGTGGCATTTGCTAAAGAGATCTGTGGGTAATCTATTGCTTTCAAGTTTAAATAATATTTGAACATTGGAATGTTGGGATCTCGACTGAAGACAATGAAGTGGCTCTGGGCTGGTATAACCCTTCTACTTCGACATTCCAATGATTGTCTTTCTATTTCTCTCTTTTTAATGTAGAACGTGCTACCCGAATGTTCTATTAGCCTTATAGCCCTTCTGCCTTGGGCTACACCGGTTATTAAAGGCCCCCTCACTTGTTATAGGCCCTCGCCTGCGGTTCAGGCCTATAACTCGGGTTCAGGGACTTTAACAATCCTCATCAACGGGCTATACTAGAACATCTTGGAGAATTAATTTGCCTGCTTTAAAGTACTGTGTGTAACCTCTAGATCAGATTTTGGAATTAAGAATAAGATGGCGCAGTTGCCTAAAGTTCTGGGGGAGGGGGCAGTAGGGGTGAAAAAGTGGGACTAGGAGAAAGGAAAGGAGAGGGATAGGTGGAGATAATATGTTATTTAAGGCAATTTCAATGGGCCAGTAGCCCTTTGTGGGTAGAAGAGCAGTGATGTATTTTTATCTTTTTGACAGGAAAGGAACATATTGAAATTAAGTGCTGCATTTCCCTAACATTACTAGACACATTGCCTGCTGCAAGCACAAATGCCTGAGGTTCCCCACCCCGTCAGAGACCATACAGACAGCAGGTTTTAAAAAGTTCTGAGCTGCTCGATTTACAAATGTGGGCCTCAATTGTGGAGAGGTGGTGCAGCGGCCAGGGCAGCTGACTTCGGAGCACAGGGTTCACGGTTCAATCCCCGGCTCCGGCGGCAGCTCAGCTCAGCACCATGTGACTCTGGGCAATAGCTCACTTAATTTCCACTACGGCCCCCAGCGCCTTGAGACCCGTAAGGGTGAGTAGCTGCGCTATATAAAAACGGACTTACATTTTGTTTGCTGTTTGATACCCAATTCGCAAATGGGAGCCATTTTTATTTTGGTTCCCAGACCTATTTTCCGTCCCAGTCTGTCCCTGACTGCAGTCAAGTCTTCAGACCCCTCCATTTCTGAACTTGCATCTTTCCCTACAGCCAACAATCTGGACAGCACTCTCTCAAACCCATATGTGGTCAGAGTTTTTTTTTTGTGGAGTTTTATATATAGCGCGAACTCGACCTGAAGGTATCTGAGTGCTTTACATGAGCACCAGTTGTGTTACAGACAGACGCATTCATTTTTTGATAGGCACAGGGAGATTAAGTGATTTTCCCAGAATCACAGAATATGTTGAGCATCCCTGCCGAGACTTGAACCCGACCGCTCTAGCCATTAGCCGTTAAATGAATTATTGCCAAGCAGGAACATTTTCAAAGCTCCCACCCCATTAACTTGGACTGGACAGAATATTTCCTGATTCCATTCACAAGCTCCATCCTAACTTCTAATCCTTATTTCCAAAGTAAAAATGAAAATACATCTGGGTTAGTGATTACAATAAAACTGACACATGAAACGTTAGCATCTTGATCTTTTAATCTCTCAATCTACATTTGTACTTCACTGACACTGACCTTCTTCCTTGGAACTTTAACCCCTCTCTCTAATACGTCAACAATGAGTGTGTCCCTTTATCCAGGAAGGTCTTTTAAGTAGTTTTCCACAGTTTCAGCCTCAAAAGATACTCCATCAAAAAGTATGGAGACTTAAAGAAAAAACACTTTGCTTCAACCAGCCGAAGTACAAATCGACTATCCTCTGTGCTAAAACCTCATGTGTAATTCCTCAAAATAACTCAGCCAAAAACAGATCCAAAAACGAATTGATATCATTCAATCACAAATCAACAACTTCTCCCCTGTTGGAACTGGATAATTCTAAATGTTATGCATTGATTTTCTGTTTCTAAAACAAAATCACTCAACTTAGAGGCTCTCCACATCTACAATTGCAAAATCTTCTGTATCTCAACCCTACTGCAAGGTGGTCGGCCACTGCATGAACTTCATTTGTCTTTTTATTCACAAGAAAATATTCTCTTAGCTATTGCTGACAGAAAGCCCTGTTTGTACTCTGAAGACCCTATCCCACCTGATCTTGCCAGGAACTAACTCATATTTTTCTCCCACTGTGGCTGGCTATACCGATCGCCTCACTCCAGACTGCTGTTGCATCACAATTCAATAAACACACCCAAGAACAGGAATTCCTGGATATTTTCCAGTGTGGATTTAGAGTTTGCCACACTCTCCTGAATCCATTTCCAAGATCAGACCATCACTGCAAGCAACACATGGTTGTATGGAGCAGAAATTATTAAAATCAATTCCTCTGAGTCAGAATTTCTCTTGGTATCCACCAACTCTAACCACAACAGTGGACGTATCTGGATTGAATATATTAAAAATGCAGGCATTTCTATAAAACTCACAACCACTACCAAATCCCGTGGTCCCCTCCTGGATGAAAAGCATTCATCTCAAGGAGCATTTTCAAGCAATGGTTAAATTAACAAAACTTCTGCTCTGGAAACTAAAACACCTAAAGCATGTGTTCTCTGTCCCAGACTTCAAATCAGCAGAAGGGCTTGTAATTTTTCATTGTGATTATGGCTCGATACTCCAAGTAGTGGCTGGTGTTGTGGAAGATTGGCAGGGGGGGGGGGGAGGGAAGGGGTGGCGGGACGACAAAAGAAAAAAAAAATTACCTGCAGCCGGCCGCTCCTCTCATCGCCGGCACAGGCTGTCAGACTCCACTGCGGTCAATCCTGACGCTGCTCTTATATCATGAGAGCAGCATCAGGATTGGTCTGAACGCTCTGAATTTGCGCTCCCAGTGAGACTGGGAGTCTGCGTTTGCTGTCTTCAACCCGGCAACGCAGCTCAGGTTGGAGACTGCTTCAGTGTGCATGACAGTTTAGCCGGCATGAGACGGCGGGCCAAATCGTCATGCGCACTGACAACAGTGCCCACCCCTCCTCCTGCGGCCTATCATCCTCCATGGCTCCACCCCCAAAGACTCAGCAGGAAAGGAAAAATAAAATGATAATAAAACGAATTTATTATCGTTTTATTTTTTCCTTTCCTGTCGTTTTGAGGCAGCTGGCAGGGAGGTGACGCTCCTCCGCCAGAGCAGAGGAGCTGCCGCTGGATACTCCTTACCAGCCTCTCCACAAGAAGGCTAGCTCCCCAGAGAGCTGTCCTACATATTGCTGCAAGATATATTATATATGTTCGCCTCTTGCTTTCACAAAATGGTTAACTATAGATGCAGCATGATAAATGTTTGCCTTCCCTGTAAAGTCTCACACCCTCCCAGATAACTTGCTCAAAACTATTGACATCTGGAAAATCATAAAATCTACTAACGAAAGCATAGTAGCACCACACGTTTCAAGAAGTAACTCACCTGGCTCAGCTCTTTCTGGTAACACCTAAAACACCTAAACTTTCTGATAACACCTAAAATTTGGTGCACTCTTTCAGTACATTTCTGCAACTCCCCTTTCTTTGCCTTCTAATACCAAAACACAACTAATAGATAAACATTTCATGAACGTTAGACCTGTCAGCCTTAGGGTGGTCTTCCCCCAAACATTTTGCTGATCTTGTTTTTGCTGGCCTTTGGACTCTGCGCACCTTACCACTGCTGACCAGCGCTAAACTGCTTGTGCTCAGACCTCAAAACATGGTAACATTGGCTTAATCCCAATTGGCATATTTAATTTACTTTACTTATAAGTCCCTAGTAAAGTGGTACTACATATACCCAAGGCTTGTAAATTAAATGCTACAAGTGGGCCTGAAGCACTTACTGTGCCACCCAATTAAGTAGCTCTTTAACCGGGTCTCAGGCCTGTCATTGCAGCCTGCGTGTGCAGTTTGAACTGCCATTTCGACTTGGCAAAATAAACCTTTTGCCAGACCCACACCTTTCTTTTTAATACACATAAGTCACGCCCATGATAGGCCCTGGACAGCCCAAAGGGCAGGATGCAATGTATTTAAAAAGTAGGACATGTAGGTTTATGTTTTACATGTTCTGGTAGTGAAAATCTCTTAAATTTGTTTTTCACTACTGCAAGGCCTACCTCTCCTATAGGCTAACATTGGAGTTACCTTATTACATTTAATAAACTGTAATTTTGTAAGTGGGAGTAGGTAACCAGTTCATGTTTGGTGTCTTTGGAATTGTAATGAACTATCCTCTCTCATGGTAAAGTCAGATATTAAATTACAATTTTGAAAATGCCACTTTTAGAAAGTTAGCATTTTCCTGGCTTAACCCTTTACTGCATGTAGCTTGTCCTTGGGTCACATGACTGGGTGTAGCTGACAGTTGGGCTTTGTGTATTCCTCCTAATATGGAGCTTAGGTGTGTCTGAATGGGCCATCGCTGGCAGGATGGGAGAGCAGAGCAGAGCCCAGCCCTACTTACACTTGAATAGGCTGTGTCCCGCCTCCACACAAAGCACTGCATTTCTCCTGTATTTAGTCTGGCGATAGGACAGGGAAATCAGGATGCCTGGGGACTTCAAAGGGAATTTCTAGAAGCTTCTCCCACCTTCCAGAGGAAGAGCACGAGGTATAAATATTGGACCGCAGACACCAACTCTTCTGGACCTGTAGATACTCTGCCAGGAAGAAGGACTGCCACTCTGCTGGACTGATGCCCAGCTGTACTACTGTGTTGCTGGACTGATGCTATGCTGTGCTGCCCTGCTGCCCTCTTGCCTGGATCATAAGAACTGGCCCTGCATCTGTTGAACCCAAGATCCCAGAGTGACTCCAAGGGATAGTTGGCTAGCCTTCTGACTAGAGCCTCAGGGGCGAAGGCTCCAACAACATTGAACAAAGTACCTGGACTCTGCCATTTGTGAGTCTACCCTGCCAAGTGCTGCCACCCCAGTCCTGAACCCTTGGAAGTGGGCCTGAGGTGCTCTGCCAGCCTCTGTAGATCCAGCAGAACCGACGCATTGCCTCTGCTGCCCAGCACAACCGCGAGTAGAATCACAACATCGCCTCTGCAGCCTCTTCGGAACCGCCGCTGCACGATGCATCCTAGGCACAGGCCCTTGCATCCCTCGTCAAGGGCAGCCTTGATTATGATGACAGACTCTGCATCATGCCCCACATCTCCTCAGAACCGATGCAACCCATCCTCGATGCCGAACTTCATGTCGCAGCCTCACCCCACCTCGGAACTGACGCATTGCTTCGGCTTTGTGATGCATCTTCAACGCAGATCCTCGCAACGCTCCGGAAACCAAGTTTGAAGGTACTTTGTTTCATGGTCCTAACTGGGTCCCCGGCACGCCCTCCATTGCGGTCGGCCTGAACTTGGGACTTTATCCTGGTTTGGCACGACCAGATATCTATAGCTGGCACTTTTGTGCTTTTTGGTGCTATTTTCACTAAAGTCTTTAAGATTGCATATCTACAGTTCTACTGGTTGGATTTTTGTCATTTTGTTCTTGTTTTATTTATTACAAATTACTCTATTTTTCTAAAATTGACGTGGAATCCTTTTGTGGTGTGATTTCAGTTTATTGTTGCACAAATACTTTACACATTGACTCTCAGTTAAGCCTGACTGTTCTGTACCAATCTACCAGAGGATTGAGCACAGGTTAATTTGGGGTTGGCTTGTGCCTCACCCTGACAGGGATTGTGGTTGCCGGTAGACCAGGGTTCACACCTCAATCAACCAACAACCCAGTTTCTTGCAATTAGGATAAATAATCGGTTCTGCTTTCTATAATAGCTTGAGTCATTTTGCTTCAATTCTCCATATTTTTGGACCCTCCCACTCATCGGCTATATTCAAGCCTTCCTTATACACAGATAATGTCAAATCCTGAACTTCATTACCATTTTGTATTACTCCCTGATTCAATCTGCTGTGTCCCACTGACAGACTTCTGGACTGATCCGTTCTCAGTGAGAGCAGCAACTACTCCCAACTACCCGCTGTACTCTACCACTCACTCACTCACTCACAAATCACTGGTTCTGAGAGTAATCTAGTATTAACTTGGTAGTTATCAATATGACATTCCTGTGTACATGGTGGTAATGCCGAGGCAGGACAGCGATCATAATGCGCTAGTCCTTGATTTAGCTCTCCCCTCATGCAGTAAACTAACAAGCCCCTTCGAACCATTTGATCGGAGGTTAAGGCCTACCAGTAATTTGCATAGAGCAAAGTGGTGTAGGATGGCCCCCTCCCAAGAGATGGTGGGGGAAATATATAAACTTGTAGTAGCAAGCATGGAGGGTTTTCTATCTTTTCAGGGGCTTCTGGATCTCAGGGAAACATGGGATAAGCTCATAACTATCCATAGCTCCATGCTTGTAAGGCTTAGGAAGCTCTTCTATGTTGAAACCAAGAGGGTCAAAGGGAGTGGGTGGAGAACATACAAAGTGCACCTGACTGTTTGGCCGGCCCGAGGCGGCTGGCCAAACATTCATGCGCACTTAGGGAGTGCAAACCACTCCTCCCCTGCTCTGTCAGCAGAGCAGTCCCGCCTCGCCCGCAAAGCTGCCGCAGCAGGGAAAAAATAAAATGATAATAACCTCGAGTTATTATCATTTTATTTTTCCTGTATTTCAATTAAAGTAAAGTAAGTAAGTAAGTAAGTAAGTAAGTAAGTAAACAATTAAATAAATAAAACGAATTTCGTTGAGTGCGCTGCATGGCAAAATGCGATGCAGCGCACGCAACGAAATTCGTTTTATTTATTTAATTGTTTACTTACCTCCGTTCATCCATATTCCAGTGTTTACTACCCCCCACCCTGCCCCTGCCCCTCCCCCACCCCGCCTCACCGCCCCACGGAACTCCCTCCACGGGCCGCTACTGCAAAAAGAGTGGGAACTGTGATGCTGCGCACAATGGGGTTGGGGTGAGTGTGGGGGCATGGTCAAAAGCATGGCTAAAAAAACAAAATATTTTGTAATTTTTTTCAGTTTTTGACCTTCAGGCAACTACACATAAAATACCACAAAGGTTAAATAAAAATGAAATAGAAGGTATGTTAATCAGTGGGAAATGCACTATGAATACAATTCATAATACATTATGAAACTCTGTAAGTTAATGTATTGCAGAGGTCTCTGCCTGTAACTAGAGAGCCACAGAATTGAATTCTGGTTGGTGCAGTGGAGAATAGGGACTTGTGTATGTTTAGTGCTAGAAGGTCCCAGTCTGTGACAGAAAGCACTGTGAACATGTATGTAATTATTTTAAACTTGCATTACACACAGTATGCTACAAAATGCGCATAAAGGTTTAAGATAAAAAAACGTGCTTTCTAAATATAGATTTTAGTAATTCCCAGACTGTACATAGTGCATTTTTTTTTATAACTGTCTGTTAAAAGCACACACTTGGGGGCGTGGCCAGGACACAAATGGAGTAGGACATGTCTCTCCGGGTCTCCGCTCCACTGTGCCCCGTAACTGCTCCTGCTCCCTGTCGCCGGGTCTGCTAACCGGGGCAGGGTGCCTGGTCTAGTGCTGTACTCCGGAGGGGCTTCTCTGGCCGGTGGTGGGAGCTCCTGCGAAGCCTGAGCGCCTGATTCCTCAGAGGCCCTCCATGAGGATCCCCCCGTCCGCCATCTTGCGGGGCGGACTTTGCCGTCGCTGGGCGCCTGCTCCGACCCTGTCGACCGAGTGCGGGGTGCATGCCCTGGCGGGGCCCCTATGTCGGCGCAGGACCCCCGAGACTGGCGCAACCCTCGAGACTGCGCGAAGGTGCGCCGAGACCCTGTGCCACCCCGGGAGCTCGCCTAATGACTCTGGCGTAGCTGCGACGGAGCTGTAGGTCCCGGGTCCCGCGGTGAGTTTAGCAGTGCGCCTGATTGGAATCGCCTACAGCGACCTGCGAGGCTGATCGGGACAGAGCGCCCTACTTGTGCTGGACCTCTGCAGGAGCCCGCTGCTTGGGGGAGGTCGCCCTGCTCTGCCTTGACTCTTGAGGTCTCCGGGTCCTCTCCGTGGGCCCTCCCAGCGGCCATCTTGGATATCGGGCCTTGCCGCACCCGCTTTGGGCCTGGTGGCCGGTGGAGCGGGGGCCCGTGTGACGGAGGCTTCTGTGTTGGGCGGCCCCCCCCCCTTAGGATTCTGCTCAACATCGGGGGGCCCTCGGAGCGCTCCTGCATCAACCGTGCCCTGTTGGGACTGCTTGGCTCCGAGAGGAGAGAGCGGCCGACCGAGAGGGCCACAGTAAGTGGAAAAGACGCCCGCTGCTGACGAGCCCCATGGGGAGGTGGAGAGCCCCCGTCCTATGCTGAATCTGACGCACTGCCTGCCCCTGGAGAAGCGCTTGCCTGCTGGTGGCCAGAAGGGACTGCACTACACTGACCACTGCTCTTGCCCGGAGCAGGGGAGGTGGATCCCCTTTCTGGTGCTTGTCTTCAATCCCCCTTCCATATTTGCGGATCTGCTAACTGCGACTCAATCATTTGCCAGGAATCGTGCTGGCCCCTTGGTTCTTCGCACTGCCAGCAGGAAGGGGTGCATCTGACCTGCCCACCTTAGCGTCGGGCGGGGAGGGCTGAGGAGCTCGGCTGCTCTGCTTTGTGGTGCAGAAGGAGAGGCTGGGAACCCTACCTGAAAGCGAGGACCCTTGGAGGCTCCCTGTGCTCGGTGAGTGCTCTCCCGCCTACATAAGATACTGTGCCCTACGTGGTGGCCTGCGTCGGGGGTGGGCCCCCCATTCAAGCGTTGCTGGTGGAACCGGTGTCTGAACAAAGTGACTGTTGTGTGCGCTTCCTTGCTGTGGACCACTTGACCAGGGGGGAGATAGCGGGACGCTCTGGTTTACAATTTGCCGCCCCCCTGGTTAAGACTTTGACTGCTTTGCATCCTTGGTGGGGTACCTGTCGCATTCACCCTATCCGTCACTGCTCTGGTTTGAGGTTTGGCCCCTCCTAGACTGAACCCCGGATTGCTCTAAACACGTCTGGATAACGGCACCAAATCTTTGATCCTTGCCATCCCGCTGCTCCGTCTTCCAAGGCCGGTTTCCTTCTATCGCTGGGCCCACGGACCCCATTTTGCACTCTGCCATGCCTCCGAAAAGTAAAGCCAATAAGGACGCTGAGTCTGCCGCAGCCTGGGACAATCCGGTGACGTCCCTCTGGTCTAAAACGAACGCTCAGATACAGGAGGATTCTAACTCTTCTACCACTGCATCGGGGAAGTCCAGTTCAGAGATGCCAATCACTCAGGTGTTCATGGCGTCTTTCCTACAGGAAATTAAAGATTAAATTGCCTCTCTCCGACAGGACTTCAAGGCTGATCTCCAGGATATACGTCGAGAGGTCACGGAGATCGGTGGACGGGTAGACGATCTTGAACGCACCATGGAGCAGAAGACCACGAAAACCTTTAGAAGAGGATGACGGAGATAGAATAGCAAAACATCACCCTACAACTGAAGCAAAAAGATCTTGAAAATCGCAGCAGGCGTAACAACTTGCGCATCCGGGGGGTTTCACTGGGAACGGAAGGAAAGGACATCCTGGCTTACACAGCAGAGCTCCTACAGGCCATCGGCGAGAATGAGGAGGCCTCACCCCCTATGCTTGACAGAGCCCACCGGGTCTTTGGCCCACGCAATCGGCCTGACTTTATTCCAGACATTCTCACCAGAGTCCACTACTTCGCTGACAAGGAGGCCATTTTGAAAAAAGTGCAAGGGATTAAGGCAGTCTCGTACAATGGCCTCTCGATACAAATCTTCCTAGATCTGGCGCCAACTACACTTCGACGGCGAAAAGACTTTAAGCCTGTCACGGATAAGTTGAGGGACCTTAACATCAAGTACCAGTGGGGCCATCCCTTCGCCTTGATGTTCACCTGGGAGGGTAAACGGCGAGTCCTTCGTTCACTGAGAGACGCAAAGCAGCTTCTGCAGCTCCCGGTTGAGCCTGAGGGGGAGGACCTGTTTTCAGCGCGGGAACGTCGAGACGGGCCTCTCTGCTCGATATGGTCCACCATTATGCCTCCAAGATCCAAACGCCGCTTACAGGATCTTGAATCCTCCCAAACTAAACAAGACATCATTAGCCACATCCGTTCTTTAAGCAGCTCTCCCTCTCCAGCTCATTCACCAAACCACACGGATTGAACTACATTGGTTGTGCCAGCCCCCGGATTAGCCTTGAATTCCCTTGCATCTAGTCTAGGAATATGAGCGACTTCGGCTCTTTCATATGGGACCTGGACTTTGCTGGATGTTGGTTATAAGACGAGACACTGCATATATTTGTTGGCAACAACTTGCCCTCTCGCATGGAATACCTGTACTTTCAAAGGGTATCAGCCTCAACGCCGAAACTGATTGCCTTTGGGATGGCCCGGTGGTCGGAGCAAATACTGCTCTCCCCAATATTGCCATGGGACGCTGGTAGCGGAGATCCCTGAACTCTTGTGTGTCTGCCGCCCCCCCTCCTCAGAGTCCCTTAGGAGAGTGACTTTTCCGGAATGGCCCGTCTGTGCGACTCTGGGCTGTTCTTGATAGACTCTGATCTTGTCCAGCCCGGTTGGCCATTTGTTGTTGTGCTCTTTATTTCTGCCTTTTTTTTCCTTTTTAACAGATTGCTTTTTCTTCCTGGATGCGCTGTTCTTGGGGGCTGGAGGGAGGGGGGTAAATACGGGTGCTTTGCTGGGTCTCGCTCGATCATGTCTTGCTACACCGGAGCCCTACAATGGCCCTCTATTCTTACTGATTGAATGGGAACCTTTGGGGTGGAAACACGGGCCTATGGTGCTGTTTTGAGGGCTGCGTGGGACGCATATCTCCTTGTGAAGTATTATGACTAACCCTATTAAGTTTCTCTCCCTAAATGTCAAGGGGTTGAACTCCCCTAACAAGAGACGCCAGGTGTGGCGATATCTCCTCCACCACGATCCCGATGTTGTTTTTATCCAAGAGACTCACTTGCTTTCTATTGACACTCGCCTCATGTCACATCCCAAATACCCCACTCAATATTGGCCCTGCTCCTCTACTAAAACGGGGGGGGGCTCGCTATCTTTTTTAAACCAGGTTGGCATGCGGTGACTCCTAAGATCACGTTTGACGAAGGGGGGAGGTTTATTAAGGCACACATGGCTTGGGGTCGCTGGTCCTTAACCTTTGTCAACATGTATGCCCCTAATCAAAATCAGGATGCTTTCCTGCGCCTAACCCTCAGGGAACTCCTGCAGGC
This sequence comes from Calotriton arnoldi, assembly GCA_963921515.1. Lineage (NCBI taxonomy): Eukaryota > Metazoa > Chordata > Amphibia > Caudata > Salamandridae > Calotriton > Calotriton arnoldi. The sequence continues at coordinate 2,728,898 of CAWUFW010000994.1, read as the reverse complement.
AGTTACAACTCCAATTGTTCTTGGGGGAGATTTTAATTTGGTCTGGAACCCAGAATGGGATCGCACTGCTCAGGCGCACCAAAATGCTGGGGCGATGTCGGCGACACTGCGGATTGTCATCACAGATTTGGGTTTAGTTGACGCCTGGTGACACCTACACCCTGATTCTAAGGACTATTCCTTTTTCTCCCATGCGCATCGGTCATATTCTCGTATATACTACTATTTCCTCTCCCTTCCCCTGATACATGCAATGAGTAGTGCAGAGATCTCTGATATATCCTTATCAGATCATGCGCATGTTCTGATCTTTCTCCAACCTCCCGATTCGCGCAAGGAGCCCCTTCCTCGTTGGAAACTGCCCCCTCAGGTCCTCCGGGATCCTGTCGATGTGGCAGACATTCGGAAGGAAATTGAAGCCTTCTTTCTCGCTAATACCCTCGTTGATACTTCTGAGGACACTTGGTGGGATGCTTTTAAAGCTACCATTCGAGGGGTCATTACGTCTATATCGATCGCTAGGATCCGGGAGGCTCGGCTGGTCGATACCACTCTCTCTAGGGATATTAAAACCCTAGAACGCAAAGACCACCTGCAGCCGTCCCTTCACAATAAGCGGCTCCTCGCCGAACTACAGGACCAATTGCGCTTACATCGTACGAACAAGGCGGGGCGTCTCCTACTCACTCTTAAGCAAAAATTCTACACAGGTCGGGCGTGTTTGGCGCGGCAACTCCGAGCGCAGACCGCGAGAGCCCACATCGCTAAACGTAGGCATCCTGATGGCACGTGGGCCATCTCGGAAGCGGATAAAGCTCTGGAATTGGAGCACTTCTATAGGGACCTTTATGCAAATGCTCCCTGCCCTCACGAAGCTGTCTCTGCTTTCCTTGACTCTTGCCCTTGGGACCCCATTGATACCCACTTTGCGAAACTGTTGGAAGACCCTATTACTCACGACGAAATCGCTAGAGCCCTGAGGCAGCTCCCAATTGGTAAAACCCCGGGCCCTGACGGGTTGCCAGTTACTTTCTACTGGGTCTTCCACCCACAGCTTCGTGATCACATGCTCCATCTTTTTAATAGCTTCACAGCCATTTCGGGTCTCACCCCAACAATGAATGAAGCGGAGGTAGTACTCATTCCTAAGCCAGGTAAAGATCATTCCTTACCCGCATCTTATCGTCCCATCGCTTTATTGAACACTGACGCCAAGATCTACACGAAAATTCTATCAAACCGTCTCGAGCCCCACCTCCCGGGTCTCATTGATCCCGATCAAGCTGGGTTTATCCGTCAATGCCAGGGAGCAGACAACATCCGTCGGATAGCCCATCTGGTGGAAAAAGCACACTACAGAGATATTCCTGCCTGTCTAGTGTCCCTTGATGTGGAAAAAGCATTCGATCGAGTGGACTGGGGATTTCTTAAGGAAGTCTTACGGAGGGTGGGTTTGGACCGGGGATGATCTCCAGATTGCTGGCCCCTTATACGAAACCCACTACCCGCATTCGCTTTAATGGACATCTCACTGCCCCTATTCCCATCTACCGTGGCACCAGACAGGGATGCCCGCTATCCCCTTTACTATTTGCCTTAGTGGTAGAACCCCTCGCCATTGCCATCCGCTGAGACCAAGGTATACGGGGTATCCCCATGGGTGGTTATGAACATAAAGCCTCCCTCTTCGCTGACGACCTCCTTCTTTCCCTATCCTCACCACCTACTTCCCTCCCTGCTGTAGCTACTCTCTTAAGGTCCTTTGAAGACGCCTCGGGATACCGGATCAATCTTGCCAAATCTCATGCCCTTCATCTTAATCTACAGCCCTCGGAGGTCCGGGAGTTGCAAGATCTGATCCTGGTACAGTGGACTGACGTATCAATTCGGTACTTGGGCCTGGACTTGACCCCCACACTCTCGACATGGACCTCGTCTAATTGGCCTTGATATAGGAAAAGCCATCCGTGAGGAACTGCACAGATGGAAGGGCCTTCCCCTCGCATGGTTAGGTCGCATCGATACTGTTAAAATGTCTCTTCTTCCTAAAATCTTATACCTTTTTCAGACCCTCCCCACTCCTATACCATAGTCTGACATTCTTGCCCTACAGCGTGACTTTACAAAATTCATATGGGGGAACTCCCGACCACGCTTTTCCAACAAGATCCTGATGTTACCTCAGGACCAGGGTGAGCTGGCGTGCCCCAACCTTTTGGAATACTATTGGGCCTGTCACCTCCGATATATATCAGAGTGGGTGGTTCACGAGAGCGAGAAACATTGGTTCCACCTGGATCGAGCGGTTTCTTGTAGACCTTTGTGGGATTTAGCATGGCTACCGCAAGGGGCCCACCCCTGCAGCGTCTACATAGCCACCCCTACAAGGACAGTACTAGAGATCTGGGATAAGTTGGCGATCTCCCGAGGAATAACGACATTTCCCTCCCCTAACAAGCCTATTGCACGTAACCCCATGTTCCCTCCTGCTTTGCAAACCCAAGCCTTTAGTGCATGGACAGAGGGGGAATGCCGGGTCATCCAGGTTCTTTTTCAAGGCAATGACTTCCTTACGTTTGAACAATGTAGGCAAACTTTTCACCTCACGGAGGGAACACGAATGCAATATTACCAGCTTCGTCATTGGCTTACCTCCCAGATTTACAACCAGGGAGCCACCAGACAGCTTTCCGCCTTTGAATCCTTGGTTCGCAAATTTGAGGGTTCGAAAGGTCTGATTTCTAATACATACACCGTCTTGCAACATTCTCAGCGACCCATACCACATGGTTACCAGACGCGATGGGCCGTAGACTTAGAAGAGGATATACCTCCAGAGGGGTGGGCTCGACTGTGGCGAGATATCCCAAGGGTATACTGGAGCACGCCCCAACGCGAGTCAGCATAAAAATTTATGACGCAGTGGTACTATACCCCAACCCGTTTGCATCAGATGTTCCCATACTCCCCCCTGACCTGTTGGAGGTGCCAGAGTGATAGAGGCGACTTCATTCACATTTGCTGGTCATGCCCGAGCCTCACGATCTTTTGGAAGGAGGTCCTCAGTCACATCAAAGAGGTGGTGGGTTTTCCCATTCCTTCCTCCCCCGTAGTCACGCTTTTGGGCATCAAACCCCCAACTCTAACAGTCATGACACATACGGAGTGGCACTTGATTCTCCACTTGCTAGGAGCCGCTAGACAGTCAAAAGCTTTATTCTGGAAAAAGCCACATCCTCCCCCCCCATACCTACTTGGTTTCTTCGATTGTGGAATGTTTTAGCCCTCGAATTACTCACAGCCTGCATCAATCACGCCGATGCAAGATTTGACCGCATTTGGCAGCCACTTATACACTATTTCACCATGTCTAGACACTCCCGGCTGTTTCCCCCCAGATTACGGGCCTTACAGTTGTTCGAAGACTCTCTCGAACCATTCTCTAGGGGACAGAAGCCGGACTCCCCAGAACAACCCACCTAAATCTGAGGGCCTGCTCCCTTGCCCCCTGATGACCCTTTAGCTCCCAATTTGGAACCTAGATCCTCCCAGCGCATCCTCTCTTTTTCTTTCCCCTTTTCTTTGGAAGTTCTTTCTTGTTTTGCCTTTTGTATTATTATGTTTATACAATTGCTGACAGTTTCTTGTTGCTTCCATAGTCTAAGGGGCTTCCTTGGACAATGAGGAAAACCTATATATCATGAGGCCACGCATAACACGTCCCCAAAGCCTTCCTTGATGTGTCAATGATAACACCTCATTTGGCATCCGGAGAACCTCTTGTTTTCTAGTTGTACCCCTTCACTCTCTCTTGGAAGTGTATATATTGCTTGAATAACTGGGGATGGGACTTAAGCATGTATTGTTTTCTTCCACTGTGGCATGCTTTACAATAGGAATTTTGGTGATATCCTGCATGGGTTAAGCCACGCTCTGTATGTTCTTATTATGTTGTTTCACCGTGTACTATGGAATGTGGATTCCCCCGATGCTTTCTTTTACAGGGACATGTGTCCTCAACTTGTTTGATTTTTTGCCTCTGTTCTTTATTCAATAAACAGATTTCACACTAAAAGCACAAACTTAACAGCTTAGCTGGCAGCTTCCTTACAATACCTCTCAAAAAGAACAAATCTGTGTCATCAGGAAGCTTTAAGCGAGTTCGTCAATTAAAGCCAATACGGGCTTCCAACCACCCTTTACACTTGCAGATTATCCAGTTGTGCACATTTACATTTCTTTCAGGCAAGCAGGCATCCTGGCAAGAAGGCTCCTTTAGCTGTCTGCCCTTCCCTCGGTTTCACAGCACAAGAGGCTCCCTGCCTTGCACTTCAGCTGAAGCATTTCTCACCTCTCGTAATTAACCGTCCCTGGACAGTTGTCTTTTCACAAAAGTTGGGGAACTGTTTTTGTTAAATTAAACAAATATGGGACCGTCGTGCCCTTCAGACACCTCCCCCTCCTCAAACCTCCCCCCTTCGACCACTGAGCGGTACATTCCAGTGGAGGATGGTGCAGTGGCAACATGGGTCGAAGCCCTGCCTGCTACCCCAGAAGTAGAGGATCAAATGTAACAGAAAGCGCTCCAATAATAAAGCATGAATCTGAGAGATATCACTGTCTCTGTGATAATATACCTGCAGTTCCTGGCGCCATGATACGACAAATGCCACCTGTCCTGTAATCCCAGCTTCCCCCACATAAAGAATTAGTGTGATTCTAGTAACTTTACTAGTATGAAATGGACAACATTGCCAGCAGAATCGATCCAGTTAAGACTCTGCACTACAAACCTAAGACTTGCCTATATATGGATTAATGAATTAGAATGTTGCCCTATACATATGTAACATAAAATGTATTATTTCTATAGTGCACATCACAAGCTAATTTAACCCTAGGCTAGATCACGCCAGCATCATTTGTCGGTGCATTGGTTCGGATGTTTTTTTTTATTTTTTATTATATGTTCTTGTAGAGCATAAAATGAGCAAAGGCAACACATTCATCTTTATCTACATATTAATGAGGTGGGGACGTACTGTGTGCTTGAGAAACGGAACGCTAAATAAATGAACCCTTTGGTATTGAAATACCTTGAGACAGACCAGTACCAAACACATCATTGCCCCCTTCAAATGACCTTCAAAAGCCTTGCTTTGGTGCCCATAAACAGCCTGGCCAGCACCGGGGCAATGAGGTTACCAGATCACTGATATAGCTTTGTCTTATGCTGCCATCGACCACCTTGTCTTATGTAAAGTCTATAGTAAATAATTATGCATATTGTTTCTAGTCCAGATGCAACTTTCATGTCAAATGAATTACAAAAAACTGCAAAACAGCCATTTGGGAAATATGTGAACACGAAGTCTGAAAGAAATGAGATTTCCAAATAATTTCATCCTCCCTGCCAGTTTCCCCTCCCAATTCTGTCATTCTTTTCATCTTCAAAGTGCTCAGTGACGTCAGGAACTAGGCCAGGAGCCTCTCTTTGACCCACTTTGGCAGGCGAGGCCGGATTAAAGACGCCCCTCTGGGCTGCCGGTCCGCTTCTGGTGTATCAGCAGCACGGCACGCGCCCACCCTGGGGCCTGATAAAGGCGGCCGGTGCCGCCTCCGCAGACTCCGGCGCGCGCCGCAGATCTTGTTTCGCCTCGTGGCCTAATTCGATTTGCCAATGTTTGGTTTCTCTGCTCTGAATGGCGTTTCTTTCCTCTGAATAAACACCCTCTCCTTCGAGTTATGCTTTGCGAGGGTGGATATTTATTATTATCCGTTTTGCATAATTACAGCGGAGTGGTTTAAACGCGGCTTTTGGAGTGGCGCGCTATCTGGGAGTCAAGGCTTTCCTTGACGGAGGCTAAAATAATATGAAATAATGCCTGCTAGCTTAAACAGTCTGCAAAAAGAGTAAGAGAAAGTAGCAGACTTTCCAAGCGCACTACTGGCTGGCTAATATTCCAGTAAATGTGTATGTCCCACAATGGGGTCCGGCCTCCTCCCAGCAGCTCAGAGTTTCTCATGTTATCCGATGTGGGAAAATACATATTTCGTAGTAGTCAAAGAAACATGTCCTGGGTGGGGTTGCAACAACCGATGGAGTAGCCAAAAAAATAAAATACTCCAATTTGAATCAAAGCTCTGATGGCACCAAGCAAGTGAACCAGGCCTTCCCAAGAAGAGCTCTCTCTTCTCTTCCATCCCAGCATCTATTCTATTCAGTCATCGTTTCCTCCCTCCATCCACCCACTGGTATCACCGTTTCACCTTTAAATTCTGTCATCCAGTCATTCTCTCACCCATCAATCTTTCACCATTCCATCCATTCATTGGCTATTCCACCTATCCATTTGTACACCTTTTTCCATGCATGCTTCCATCCACACATTCATCCATTTCTATATCTAGCCTTTGACTTGTCCATCCATCAATAAAGCCTTTCATCCATCAGTTAATCCTTTTATAATCTATCCATCCATTCAGATTTCCATTTACTCTGCCATTCTTTCATCCGTCCATCCACCTATCCATTCACCCATCCTTTCACCCAGCCACCCACTCTTCCATCCCATCACCCTTCCTACCTTTCCTTCACTCTTCCTTTCGCCTTTCCTTCCTTTCAACCTTCCGTCCATCTATCCCTTTTCTGTAAACCCATTGATCTTTCTTCATTAACAATTAGCTTTTGTTTACTGAGTTGCAGACAGAAGAGTCCCATAAAAAGTCTGACCCTTTGTGTAGCTGCTAAGATGGAAATTCATGGCGCCCCTGGCAACTAGTCATCATCGAAGTAGGCTTTTGCTACATGTTACCCCAGCCAATATTCCTGATTTGCAGCATGTTATACATATTTGAGATCTTGTTTTTTAGTCACTAGAGTGAGTTTAGACACTGCATTATAATGCTTGTGAAAACTGCACCGTGCAGCTCTGGGCAACACTAGAGCAAGATCACCATCATAAAAACAGGATGTGCAGGCACTGAAAATTACAGGGTCAATTTCATAAACAGAAATATCCACACTGTGCAGTACCAGTGTTCCAATACCTTCACAAACATTACTTGTTAGTGCTGGACAGAGCATGTCAAGCGCATTCTAACAGAAAGAGGTGATGACAGCACTGGCCAGTGGCAGTGTAAGATTACCCTTACACAGGACCTGATGTGCACTCAAGGCGTAGCTTAGTGACTGAGATTCAGAGGGTGCGAATCTCAAACTTCCCAACTAAAAACATGGTGGGCTGCAGAATGGAGGGGTGAGATGACCAAGGTTCAGGGAGGACTGTTTCAATGATGGCCAAGGTCAGTACTGATTTGCATTAGGTGGCCCTCTGTCTAGAGTGGCACAGTGGGCGAAAAATATGTTTGAATGCTTTCCTGAGCGATTGTCACTGGTTAGCCTATTTGCAAGCATTCAGCACATCACCTTATGGAGGTTTGATTGCCAGTAGTATGCCTGGAAAGTTGACCTGGTGCACCTCTCCAACCCTACTACTGCTAATGTTTGTGAATTTCAGAAAGTAGTAAATTTGCACCCATTCAGTAGGTACAGGTTTGCAACTTTTTTTAGCAAATCGGTCACAATATAAATATTTAAGATCCTAATTCAACAAATGAACAAGTTAAAACCTCTTAGTGAGATGAGAATGACGAGAAAAACTGACAGACATAGCAGACCCGACTTAGAACCCTCAGATATAACAACCAAACCATGAATGCATTTGAGCGTTGTCACACCCCAAACACCCCCGCTTAAGGTACGACCCTTCCCATCACACCTGGATCTGGTAGTTCTCCCCGGGAACTCATGACTACGGGCATGTAAAACACAACGGCCTGGAGTCCCTGTTCTGGGATCACTTATTTTAAATGTATTTTCACTGCACACACCCTTCTTCAGCTCTGCTACAAGAAGCCTTGATGGTAGAGTTGTCAATACGATGCATATGGGAATGGCTCCATATTTCTTGTCCTTCCCTTTTACAATTCAATTTATCAGGTGACTGACGGCCCCATTTACTAACCCTGAGTCACAAATAGAGGAGGGTGCGCAGACACATTAATTGGGCGGGCCAAGCCAGATCCTGGCCATGGGTTTGGCTTTGCTCTAAAAATCCGTTGTGATAGGCTGGCCTGGTATATGCTATACACTAATTAAAGTGGGCACCCTGTACCAGTCCAGGCAACCCTTATGGTGATTTAAGAGGTCTCAGACAACCTTAGAAAGCTATCCAAGTGGTAACTGTGGAGAGCAGCCTTCAGGCTAAGTCTTGAAGGAGTGTAAAGCAGCTTGTTTTACCAGAATGCAATCTTATAGTACAGATTAAATGAAATAGAACCACACAAGGTATTTATAAAAATATGTATTTATTATATAATACTCTCTAGTATGTTTCAGTATCTCCTACACGGAGATATACACAAAGCACACAATACTTCAGCAAAGAAATGACAGTAAATAGCACTAATACACAGTGGGCCCCAGCGGGGGACCAAACCATATACTAAGAAAGTGGCATAAGAACCACGACTTGAGTCAGGACGATATCGAGAGGACGTAGAATCGCTGGGACCCCAAGGAACCACCCAAGGTGAGTAGATAGGGACCCCACGGAAGACGGGTGCAGTGTGGGAACACGACCGCGTGCTCCGTACAACTCTATGTGCAAGTCGCGGTTGGAGTTTTAAAGGTTAATGACCCTTCCCAATGGACTACGAAGAAACCTTGTGGAAGACAGAAGGTTGGAGAGCCACCCCACCAGTGGATACCGAAGTACCCAAGTTACCTAACCCAGGGAAGCCGGGTGCATAGGTGTGAAGTGGCGTCAGAAACCGCCGTTGAACGCAATGGAGGACTTCGAAGAAGAGCCGCTGCTGGAAGGGAGAAGAATGTCAGTTGGAATCCAAATGTGGATTCTTGTTGAGGAGTACCTGAAAGCAGAGGGGACAGAGTCTGGGTCACTTAAGGGTGACCAGGGGCTCGGTAGACGAATGCCCACCGATGTCGGGTGCTTCAGGATAGTTGACAGGGACCTTGACTCTGCAGCTGCTGGGACCAGGCGATGTCAAGGACAACTAGGAGCCAGATACGAGCTGTCCCACAAAGGATGTTGAGTGCTGAGGGGTCTGTGTCCGGTGGGAGCACCAACAAGCCTTGGCAACGGCAACCCAAGCAGAAGGGCAAGGAAGTGTACGGTTCGGACCAGCAAGGTCCAGGGGACTTACCACACACATGGGAGTCAGAGTAAGCCTGGAGAAACCAGGGGAGCCCAAGAAAAGCAAAGCTGACCCTCAATTGGACCCACAGGCCGGAGGCACAGGAGTCGCAAGAGGACGTTGTGCAGCTTCACAAAACGACAGGCCACGGAGCACAAGGTGCGAGGTGGTCAAAAATCTTTGTGAGAGAAGCCATCAGAGGTTGGGGCTACTCGGAGCCCAATGCACTTGTTAAGGACTTGCCAACAAGCACATGCACTTGCAAAAGTACGTGGTGCACAGGGGTTCAGGTATTGCAGCCCGCACAAGGGATTCTGACCTCAAACTTGGTGAGAGGGCAGCTCGGGTCTCAGCGGACATAGAAACCCACCTCCTGTGTTGCTGGACCCTTCGGAGTCCGTAGGAGCTCGGGATCAGCAGACTGGTCAGCAGTGTTGAGGTGCCTGCGAATGCAGGGGAGTGACTCCTTCAATCCAAGGGAGATTATCTTCGGTTGTCTTTGATGCTCCACAGGTCCTGCACAGATCCTGTATGGTGCACAGGCACAGACGAGGCAGCAGACTGAGAGGGAGATGGGGTCAGGCCCAAACAAAGTCCAGCAAAGTCCAGAGTGCCCCGACGGTCGAAGTGCGGTGGTTTCAGGTTAGAATCTTGTCCACGATGAATCAAAGGTCCTACAGCCAGGTGGCCAGAAATGGCCACAGCACCGAGTCGCTGCTGGTTGCCGCTGCAGATTCCATTAGTTGCCAAGCAGATTAAGGAGGTGCCACTATCTTGGTAATGTTGGATCTGTCAGCGGCATTTAACACAATATCACTGTTCCGCTTGGTCCAAACACTACATCGAGCAGGGTTGAGGGCCACTGCTCTGGACCTCTTGGGTTGCTTTCTGACTGATAGGATCCAAATAGTCAGCTGCGGTAATTTTAGAGCAGATGCGTTCTAACTCCCTTGCGGGGTTCTGCAGGGATCCTCCCTTAGCCCCACCTTACTTAACCCAGGGACATCTTAAAGATTTTGGGGGCCGTGAGCCAAACGTATTTTGGGGGGCCTGGTCAAAACAGCTTTTAATTTGTGATCCAATTTCAGGCCATTCATGCCGTCCTTGGCTAGGTCACTGACTGCACATGCACACTCGTCCAAATTCTAAATGTGTTTACATGTAGTATTTAGAGATAGTGACGTGTTTTCAATATTGTAACACAGCAGCAGCTCACTAATATTAGTGCAAATAATCTCTGTGACACCCTCCCATTCATCATATTTGAGGTCCTGTTTTAATCTAAAAGAAACTTTTTCATGGATGTTGTATTAAACATAAACTCATCACTTCGCTGCTAAATGTCTGTAATATATTCTCACACATCACTCACATTAAAAATAAATTAAAGGAAAATGGTATTCAAAACAATCTCTTTAAGAATTATTCAAGGTCATCAGGGCAAGACTCTGCATAAAAGAGCTGGCTCAATCAAGGGGCCCACTGAAAGGCTGGAGTCCTGGGCCAGAGCCCACTTTGCCCATGCCTTAAAACGTCTCTGATGTAATCTGTATGTCGCCCCCCTCACGAAACTGGTGCACTCGTTCAGTTTCTCAAATGTTTGTCTCTGGCTGGTGCACCAGTTAAAAGGGATGCTCTCCATTGAAATTTGCCTCTTTTGCGCTCTGTGTTCTAAACTGCTTCCTCTGAGTCTTTGGAAGATGTTTTGTTAAGATTTCTGCCCTTCAATACTTTTTTCCTAGTGGCTATCACTTCTGCTAGCAGTTTGGGAGAATTAGGTGTCTTACTTATTGATGCTCCTTATCAAAGAGTATTCCCTCACCATATCATTTTAAGGAAAGGTCTTGGATTTGTTCCTACGTTGGGTTAGAAGGTTTCATAGAGAATCAGTGGTGGTTCTTCCTCTGATTTATTCGAATCTTGGGTCGCCGGGGTAAGAGGCCTAACTTTCATTGGATGTATGTACGGCCATCTCAGTTTATCTGGATCGCACAGTTTCTTTCCGGTGCTGTGAAAATCTATTTGTGCGCTTTGACACAGCTCGTCAGGGGTTACAACCTTCGTTTTGGACCCTGACTTGTTGGACTAGGTCTAGCATCTCCTTGGCACTTGATATCTCCAGCAGGGATTCGCCTGGGTCCATTCAGGGATGTTTGACTAAAGACATATCTTTGTGGACCAAAGTACAGGGCATTTTTATTAATGACATCTGTGTAGCTGCAACATGGACTGCTCCTTTGACCTTGTGAATCATTATCATTTGGATATAGGTCGCCAGAATCCATTGTCATTTGCTATCGACTGTCTAAAGAGCTGGGTTGGATTGGGATACTGTTTATTACAACGCCCAGGTGTTGCATTCTGCTTTGTTGTATGTACTTTTTTATGTGTAGCTCTGAAGCTGTTAAAAAGGCTTGGGCATTATAAATAGACGATGAGGAAGAATAAGTATTAGGAGGTAATATCTAGATAACTTACTGTTAATCCCAGTACTCTCCTTCCTTCTTCCTCATCCCAGGCCTTTATTCTTACCCTCGCTCCTCTTGGTGTGCAGCTTCGATTGAGGCTTGGGTATTGGAAACATGATGAATTATGGGTAGGTACCCTCTTCTGGGCTCAGCAAAGAGGTTAGAGGAGTATTGAAAAAATATGTTTTGTGCTATGGAAGTAGCTGCCAGGGAGGTGGGGCCTAGGAAGAGGAAGAAGATGGATTACCAGTAAGTAATCCGGGCATTATGGCGCGGTGTCCTCTAACGGAAGACAGGGCAAAAGACAAAATGGACTCTGGAGGGCAGCCATTCCAGCTGCGGTGTATTGTCTGCTCCGCTTATGGTTATAGGAACACAATTGCATCATGAAGCATGCACTCTAGAGTGTTCTAAAATGAAGAATTTGCTCAAGGGTAGTTCTGTGGATTGGAAGTATTAACGCTACTGATTTATTAACATATCAGGGCCGGGCAGTGGCAGGGCATGACCCCCGAGAGGGTCCTATTCTGAGTGTGACCCGGAAGCAGTTTCTCCTCCAGAAGGTAGGAGGGAGGGAGTTTTTGAAAGACCGATCCCTTACAGATGGGCAAGTCCGCTTCATGCCAAGTGAATGTCAAAGGCACCGACCCGCTGGGAGATCCTTCAGTTCCACAGGTTCACCCAGCATGAGTAGGGAAGGCGTTTTTATTGGGTGAGGGAGACGGCCGCTGTAAGGACATACATTTTGGCATGTACTCAGATTTATCAGTCTTTACTCAGATTGACACGCCATTTCCGCTAAGCAGCCCTTAGTGCCGCCGGCCGTTTCCATAGAGATCAGATACACAGGACAATATTTGACGGCAACGCGATAACGCGGTGATATCTGGCACGCATTCCAGCCTCGCTCTTCCTGGTGATGAAGTGATGCCCGACTCTGCTGTCTGGCCGAGACCCTTGGCTTCAGACCCAGGACTCATCGACTGTGCACTCACCGTGAGCAGCAGGGGGAGGCCTGGTCTCCATCCAGGAATTAAATAGTTACAGCGGCTGGTGCCCAGGTAAAACAGCCCAGGGGTTAGGAGCCTGCTGTTCAGACTGTTTTGTAACCAGCGCTGCTGGAAATGAAAGGGATCCTTTCGAATCCGGCGGCAGATCCGGGATCCGATGAAATGTGTGGCCTTCTCGTGGCGCCAACACAAAGATACATTCAGCAGCGTGGCACTTTGTGTGCTTTGCATTCAGGGCATCAGTCTGCAGGGGGTGAGGGAAGCCTGTCATTTTCAGCTCCTGCTGCGCTCAACATAAATACCTGAATTGAAGGGTCCCCAGCACTCCTTTTGTCCCACCGTAGTGCAAAGAGCTATACTTTGTGTTACTTTAAGGCTACTTTTGCTGTGCTAACACAATTTTGCACTGGAAAGTAAATACTTTAAACACTTCGGGGCAGATTTACAAGCCCCTTGCGCCACTTTTGCGTCACTTTTAACATGGGAAAAGTGACGCAAAAGTGGCGCAAGGGGCTTGTAAATCTGCCCCTTCGTGCCAGTTTGCCTAACAAAGTGTAGATCAATTTGCACCTCTTTGCAAAATAAGTTGCAGACGCATATTTTGTAAGGCACTATAAACTCTGAGGCATCTAGACATTGGCAGCGAATACAAAGGTTATGTAAGTTTGCAGGCCTAGAAAAGCTAACCAGGTTAATTACCATTCTCTGCTTCAGAAGGAAATAATTCCTTTGGGATCTCCAGACATCCCATATCCTGTGACATCAAAGCACGCCCTGATAAGCTGGGTTTCAGCCTAGCTCTCCAATGCTGCAACCCACTTGGAGGCATACCTTTCTATATCATCACGAAGCTCACTTCTCACCTGGTGGTGTTGAAGAGCCAGTGAAATCTCTGAATTGTGAGGCTGATGAGTGCACAGAGCATTAAACTCTCACCACTCGTGCAGCCTGATTCTGGAATCTTTTTCAATGTATGTTCTCTGACGGTCTTGCTATGGTCTTACGAAAATTATGATATCTATTAGCTATCACGCGCTCATTGGTATTTGACTGATCTGAGCTGAAACAATTTCACAGTTTTGGTGCCTCTGTTATGTGGCTTATATGGATCAATTTCTGAGGTCTTGTTATTGCTGGCCGATTTGTTCCTGCAGGCTCTTTCGTGATGGTAATGCTTTGTGAAAAGTTAATAAAAAGATTAAAGACTAGACTTTGGAGAAGTATTGAGTTGGGTCATGCATTATGGTTGGTGCCGGTTTGGAATTCCTCCCATTCCTGATCAGCTACTAATCCTATAGCAAGTTAGTTCAATCATGACATTTCTAAGGCCCCTCAAGGTCCTTATGAAACCGAGGCTTTATTCTGTGCAGCCTGGCTTGCTTGATAACCTGGGGCTTCAAGGTTATTCTGTGATGCAGGGACAACACAATTCATTTCAATGCATCTTTATTATTGAAGGTAAAACTCACAAGTTATTCTCTGGGAATAAAGATTATTCCGCAGATTTACATCTCTCTTGTCATTATCTCGTCCTAAACTTTCCTGGCCTGGTGGGTTGCATGAGAAGTGGATATGGGGGCTCTCTCTGAACTTAACTGGAGATGAACTAGTGGCATCTAGAGAAGTGGCCTTTTGGCTCATTAGAGTGTGATCCAATCCAACCAGCTTCACAGAATTTATTTTACCCATAAAAGGCTCTGGCAGGTGCAGAGGGAATTCGGTGCTGTACAGCAGAGGGAGAGCTCCTTCACACAGGCTGGAGGTGTCCCTTCATTCAGAAATTCTTAGTAAGATAGGCTAGTGCCCTGTAGGATGTGTGGCGTTGGCTAGTTCCCCATAACAAGCTTTGAAGATATATATGCTAACTGAAATGTCTTCTCAATCTGGGTTGGTGCTTGCCCACCAGGATACTGCGCAATATTGACGGGCAGCAGATCATTTAAAATGTTGTCTTGTATGGTATGCTGTTTTAATTGTTGTGTTAAAGAACTGATGTTTCTTATAAAAATAATTATTGTTTGAAAAAATATTTTGTCATTGTAAAGTAATAACAAAGACCATAATCTAGCAATGTGCATTATGAAATACTTTTTTGATGCTCCGGTGGTGTACAGTGCAGGCCCATGTCTACAAGGCCACAAAAAGCCACTCTACGTGGCTTTTCACGACCTTGTAGATAAAGTGTAAGGCCATACATTGCGGCAAGGAGGCGTGCCATGTGTGTTCCCACGCAACAATGGATTTTGACACTGCCTCAGATTTGCAACATAGCGTAAATCTGGGGCAACACCAAAAACTTACGCCTCCCCAGAGCAGGCATAATGAGGAGAAATGTTTACACTTCTCCTTGTTTTTTTCCTCTTTCCACGTGTGCTGCATTCTGCAGCACACATAGAACGAGGACAATGCCTCTCGTGATTGTTTTTGTGCAGGAAGGATCGCCTTCCTGCACAAAAACAATCATGCCAACAACACAGATACCCTTGCACCATGGTGCAAGCGTGCCTGTGTTGGCGCACAGCTGCAATTTTTGCGCCAGCGCTAGATGAAAGGACAGGAATGCACCGTGTCCTGTAAATACGGTGCATTCCTGTCTTTTCGAATTAGCGTAAGGCAGCGCAGCAAAACGACTTGCAGTGCTACCCTACGCCAATTCATTGTAAATATGACCCCTAGTTCGGGGTGATTTTTCATGCAACACGTCAATAAAGCTAATGTAGTACACCATAAAAACTATTACTCATACTGTAAAGATAGGCCCTGAGATCACACTGTACAATATGATTAGGGACCCAAGGCAAAGACGGTGATTCATACATAATAGGGCTCATTGTGGAGATTAGGATGGCAACGTCTGAGCACGTTTGTCTTTTTTATAGTATAAAATTTGAATAGAAATTAAGAGTTCTCCTCTTGCTCTGTACACATCTGCCATATAAATATATTCATAGAAATCTTGAATTCAATGAGTAGAGATGCTGCTGAATGTTTATGATTAATTACAAGTCAGAGAAACATAAAAAGAGCATAAATAATTTTGTATTTGTTTGCCATTTCGGATTATTAATGTAGACAAATCTTATTATTTTTGTAATTAAATTTCAAAGCATGCTTTATATTGTTTAAAATGTACAAACTGTGAATACGGGAATGGAAGTGTGATGTACCATATTGTTTACACTACAAAAGGGGGCACCAGACAGAACCTATTTTCTGT
Source organism: Calotriton arnoldi (assembly GCA_963921515.1). NCBI lineage: Eukaryota > Metazoa > Chordata > Amphibia > Caudata > Salamandridae > Calotriton > Calotriton arnoldi. The sequence goes on along the minus strand of CAWUFW010000994.1, from coordinate 2,712,984 downwards.
AAATGAGAGGTAAATGCCAAAGGTGCTTGCTAGCCTGACTCCCGCACTACCCACATTTCCACATAAGCACTAACTCGATTTCATTGAGCACACTAAACTACGCTGTTATTAGATGAAACGCTACTGCATGACATGAGAAGTTTACATATAAGCAAAGAATCTTTCAACCTGTACCGAAAGCTGTAATTTTACTGTAAAATGAATAATTTAGTGAAAACAGTCCTTCAACTCGGCAACTGTTATTCCATGTTTTTGCATTTTGGAGTGGCGAGATTTGCCTGCAGAAAAGGGCCTGAATATTCCCCCTCTTCTACATAAAAATGACATGGATGGTTATATCGCTGTGGTGTTTTTTTTTACTGCCATTCGATGTCTTTGCATTTTGGAGTGGCGAGATTTGCCTGTAGAAAAGGGCCTGAATGTTCCCCCTCTTCTACATAACGTCATGGATGGTCATATCGCCGCTGTGGTTTTGACTAAACATCGAAGTCGAGTCCAACTCCATTATTTTAATATATTGAATCATGAGGCTAAGTGGTGCATTGGAGTAATTATTGAAATAACTGATTTGTTTTGTCAGTTGCACTCAAATTCCACAGGCGTGCCACGCTGGTTAAAAAAAAGCTGTTGTGGGAGAGCGTGTCCTGCCTGCAACAGCAGGCAATTACTGAAATAACTGAATTGTGTTGTCAATTGCACTGAAATTTTGCAGGCGTGTTGTGCTGGTTAAAAAACTAAATCTGTTGCGGGAGAGCATTTGCAGGCAGGAGAAAGTCATTTAAGAAAATAGTGCTCACAGACTGTAATCAAAACATCCAGAGTAACAACACATGTAACAGAGGCAGTCCTCATGGGAGGTTACAACAGGAGAAAAGGAGGTACTACTAAGCCTATTGACAAATCAAAAGCCACCGTTTACAAAGGACAGTAACAGGAGGCAATTGAAAAGATGGGTGGAAAATGGGCAGAGCTTAAAGTCCATACCTGAATACTGCATGTCTCGAAGAGACAGCGCAAGCGCTGCCTAGGCGAGACCTAAACAGCAAGTAAAGGGCCTGACAAAAAGTCCCTGCATTGCTTCATGTATTTATTCTTGTAAAGTTTGTGCATCCACGTACCTATGTGAAGATGTATATATGCATTATTATCACTGTATTATTTTCAAAGGTCTAAACAGCTAAAGCTGCTTCTAGTCCAGGCATAAAACTAGAAAAGTAATAGGTATAATACTTGAGCTCAGCCACTGTTAAATACACTGAGAGGCACTCCAGATGAAGGGTTCAGCCAAAACTGTTGGACCACATCCTCTCTGATGGGGCCACACAAGCAACCTGTTGTAGTCCCTGCCTGTTTATGAAATGTGATGACATCTACATTACAGTGATATCACAGGAGGGAGCTGTCTGAGATCAGTTAGGCTGCTGCTGGCTGGCTGCGAGGACCTTCACTTCTATGTGGTCTGTGGCTAATAAAGGACATTATTCATCTCACACCTTCCATGGTGTCATCACTCCAATTTGAGCGCCACCAGCAACCCCAGGACTACTAACGAAGAAGACGTGTTAAGTTAAGTGTGATCAACGCAAGTTATGTGACGTGCACCAATCGCGGAACCTGGAAGTTCACTTTTCACACCTAAAGTCTCCAGGTGGATTTGATTTGGTAGTTAAGTGTTTCTTTGCTAGCTCGGAAAAGCTAGCTTTCAGGCACCAAGACTTTCCCAGCACAAGAGCTCACAACAGCTCTTCCCAGTGTGTGACATCTCATGCCTGCAACCAAGAACAACTTCAGCATCATCAAGCGCAGCTACTGCGAGGCGAGCTCTAGAACAAAGAGAAAAGAACAAACAGATACTTACAACGTTGCTGGAGGATCCAGATGGCACTCAATCCCCACTGATGACCACAGCACACTTCTCCTTACAAGCACATTCAATACGGAGACAATGATACATTATGGATAACAGCATTCCATGATGGTCACCTGGTTTAGAGGGAGTGGCCACATGGGATGCATCACCATGTAGATGAAAAGAGCATCAAGCAAGTGGCGATTTAGTACTGCCCGAGGAGCTGTAGTATCCTCTGAAGAAAAAGTTAAATAAAAAGAGGAAAAGTATAGAAATTAAAGGGAACTATAAAAGCAGGAAACTAAAAGGCTGGTCAACAAGCCCTGAGACTGAAGTGCATAGATTTTCAAGTGGATGTGTACAGGTTATCAGGAAATGTAATCATTCACACGGTAAAAGAGCCAATGATTGATGTGGACTGAACCATTACCCTATGCAGTACGCTGTAATTGATGGATGCAGAGTGTAAATAACATTCAGACAGACAAAAGGTAGAAGATGGCTGACCCTGATGCCCTCTATGTATCTATACAGTTGTATGTTTATTTATATGGATCTACTTAATATTTAATGGTTTCTTTATTACAAGATCCTGGCATATAGCTAAGCCCATCAGGCCTTCCACAGATAATCTCGCAAGAAGTATTACAGTGCAAATCTTCAACCCCTAAGGTTTCACAAAAGGGGGTAATCAACACCAAAATCCTTCCCTACAAAGGTAATCTTTATGATTATGTGTAACACAATACACAGACATCGACACACTGCAAAAACAATCCACACTTAAAGGCATATTATCCTTAACATATGTGTTGAAGAGTAAACAAATCAAGCCTACTGCCTTTGCAGAGGGTCAAATAAGGCACTCAGAGTACAAATCTTATATACCCACCATTTGTCAGAGGAGGTAACCAGCAATAAAACCCTTGCCTATTATGGTAACCTGAGATTCCATGCAACAAAATACCTATCTGTAGGCTTTAATACAGAGTAATAACATTCCACTCTTAGAGGCATATTGATTTTATCATAAATATTTCAAAATCAATATGTCATTTAACATAACTTTTCATAATAAACAATCCGTCCTATCACCTTTATAATTGGCTTGCCACCATAACAAACTCAGACCTACTCTGTTGAGCATAGGCTTTCCGCCAAAGCCTACTGAAATAAAATTACAAATATGTACAAAAATACAGTCGTCGAAACAATATAACATCCCTCCTAATAGAACCTAATAAGCATTACCATAATACAAATCTTCTGTCCTCTTGGTTTGTTTAGGTGGGACTGGTGGGTCACCAACACCAAAACCCCTTGCCTACTATTGTGATCTGTGAGATTCTGTGTAATAAAATACCTGCCTACAGGCTGTATCATGGTATACTAACACTCCACCCTTATAAGACTATTGCCTTTATCTCATGCTTTTCCGTAAATCAGGAATCCTTTCTTTGTTGTAATTTTCATTATAAACAGATCAAACCTAAGGAATCTGACACAGATTTTCCCAGCGAAACCAATAAGGCCTACGGCCTTTACCATTGGCTTGGCACTACAAGCAACTCAGGATTAACTGAATTGTGCATAACATGGCAACCACCATGCATACTGTTACATAGTTAGACATACGTCCAAAATTACAGCTGGCAAAACAATTTACAGCCCCTCTAAAGCAGGTGTAACAAGCATCATCACAGTGAAAATCTTCTACTCCCAGCCTTTGTCAGAGAGGGTGATCAACACCAAAACACTTGCCTACTATGGTAATTTGTGAGGTTACATGTAACAAAATACCTGCCTACAGCCTGTAACATATTGTGAGAACAATCCACTGGCTTTAACATAACAAAAAAGCCAGGTCTGCTGCCTTTGTTGTAATTTTTTATAATAAACAGACCATCCCTATGGCAACTGGCAATTTATTTCTCCCGGTTCACCAATCAAGCCTGTAGTTGTTATTGCTGGCTTGTCACCATAACCAACTCAGACCTATTGTACTAACTGTAAGCTTCCCCACTAGCAACCATCAGGCATACTGTCATAAAATTACAAATATATACAAAACTACAGCTGGCAGATCAAAATACTGTCTCTCTAAGAGGTCCTAAAAAGAATTCTTAGTGAAACCTTCTTTCCCTACTGTTTCTCAGGGAGCTAACCAAAATCCTTGCCTATTATGGTAATCTGTGAGAATCCATGTAACAGAGTCCTTCCCTGCGGGCTTTCATGCAAAGAGATAACAATCCACCCTTAAATGGATTGATTTTAACATATGCATATGCTTTTCACAATAAATACTTCAGGCCTACTGCCTTTACTGTAACATTTGCTAATAAATATATAGCACCTATAGCCATAGTCATTGGCTTGCCACCATAAACAACTCAATCCTGCTGTACTGAGTATAAGTTTCGATACAAGCCGAAATGTGCAATACAAGCGCTCTCTACAGTGTATACGTACACAACTTTGGCCCAAACAAATTCAGTACTCAGGGAAACCAACATGTGGGTGGAGCCTCTGCCTCTCTCTCAGTAGTACTCTGAAAGCTCTTTTTTGTTGATCATGTAAGGTCTGCTGACAGACGTATATCCAGCCAGACCTTATAAAAAAAGAACACAAAACCTTTTTACAGTGTGAACTCTGACAACTTCAATAGGAAGAAATTTTACATCGGGAATTCTCTGATTAATACAGCAACAAGGGCAACAAAGCTTTCAGAACCCTGGGATCCAATACATTGATTTTATTGCAGGAATTATATGATTTCTGTGTCCATGCTCCAACATGACCCATGCCCGGAATTTATGAAGGTCTTTTGATTTGTAGTGCATTTGACTATTGGTCTAAAATACAAGTACAGAAAAGATATTAGTTTGGCTCCTAAAAAATAATGAGAAGACAGTTCAGAACTCCTAAATCAGTGTAAAAATAATAATTTTGGAGCCTGGTCATTAGTATAGAGTACCCCTGACTGTATTCTACAGGGATAGTTCAAGGCATCAAAGAGATCTTCGACCTGCGGAGGAATGAGGCTTTGCCCTTCTGTACGGTTAGAAAACTTTAATGAGTTTTGTAATCTCCTTGTAACATATGGAAGGTTGTAATTGTAGCTCCCGGAACACAGCGAACTAATGCATTCTATCCAGAAATCTGTGTTTGGTTTCACAGTGATAGGTTTGAATACTGGTGGCTCTACTCAGCCTTTCATCTTTCTGAGGTTGACAAAAAGCCAATGTATGATCACGAGTGTTGGTCATTTGTTTGCTGATACAAGAGATGATATTTTATGACATTTCATTTGTTACTTTCAAGTCATGTTACACGTGATCTAATGTATATTTAGATTTTTATGCTACTAGTTTGAACTCCAGTTGTACAGTTAAGGACATATTTACTAATGTTTCATGCAACGTAGTGCACCAACCAAGGTTGCTGCGCAGCATTGCGTGAAATGGAGAGAGCAAAATTGCTCCATATTTACAAAGATATCGAGAATTCCTACTCTGTCATTGTGCTGGCACACTGTGTGCTGGCTAGTGCCAACGCAAGCACCCTTGCACAAAAGGGGAAGGGTGCCTGCCTTATGGGCAGGTTAATTTTTGTGCAGGAAGGAATACCTTCCTGCACAAAACAATCCTTATCGGTATTTTCCTCTTTCTATGTGTGATGCAGAATGCATCACGAATAGAAAGAGGAAAAAACTAGGAGAAAAAAAGATTTTCTCGTTGTTACGCCATCCTCTGGGAGGCATACCGATTTGACGGAATCCCAGGTTTATAAACCTTGTAACTGGAATTGCATCAAATCTAAGAGTGGATGCACAGGAACACCCATGGAATGCCCACCAGATCAAAATGTAACGTAACGCAGTGCAAGTCACTGCATTGAGTTACTCTTCTTTACAAAGGCACACAAGGTAGTGCAAATCGGTACTTGCGTAGGCTTAGTAAATGTTACTGAAGCCTTTGTGTTGTCCTTGCATCAGCTTGAGCAACGCAAGGACCACCCAAAGGTTTAATGACCTTTTATAGAAAGAACGTTCACATTAAAGTGTTCTGTAAAGAGCCATCCATTTAAAGAAGGGTTCAGATATGTACTGTACTGAGAGAACATCTTTCAACATTCTGCACACACTTGTGGCAAGTATTGCAACATCTAAAAAAAACTGTGTTATTATATTAGGGTGGAGGATTAATTTTCTTATTATATTTTAGAAATGATTTCACAGCTAGACTGTTATATATGGGACAAAGTACCCCCTGCCATACGTTATAAGGATATTGCAAGTCACTGAGGATTTCCGTGACCATATTGAGTGAGGATGAAAGCAAAGTTCCTTTATAAGGTCATGGAACTCCAAGGGTACTTATTCTTTATAATACATCATCACTTTTCCCACAAACCACTTAAATCCTTGGTCCGTTGCTCTTCCACATTAAAATTAAACATACCAAAAAGGCAGTTAGATTTGTTGCAAAAAGATATTTGAATCAGTTTAATTGCATTCATATTTTTTTAAATGCTGTAGAAACATGCAGTGAGAGTACATCTTTTCCATAATTACCTATGGTCTGCAAAAAATAAACCTGTTGCCTAAATATTTCATTTTTGCTTATCACTCTTCATCTAGAAAAAACAGAGCAGAATAAGTAAAGGCCAGGTTTTGTTTTAATTTTTTAAACTGCAGCTTTAATTATGATCCATATCCTCCCTTTCACTCTGGCTGCTGGCAGCAGGCATTGTGACATCAGAACTCAACTGTCATAAGTAATTACAGGCAAGCAACTACATTATTTATTTATTACAGGCAACTAGGTGCATCACAAGTCACCTGTAATTAGGGACTTAGAGAAAGGCTTTTATACAGGAATTGCAGGCACCCATGTTTTATAAAGAGGTTATGTATGGAGAAGTGGCACTCTTCGACTCTACATAACATATTTAAAATTATTACTCGAACAGCAGTGCTTTCAAAACACATAATTACCTAGAATTATGTCATATGCCCATGAATTATTTTCCATATTTAAGGGAAAGGGCACCTGGCTGCCTCTAATCTCAGCCGAACTGACAAAGAGTGAACAGAAACACCACCAATCAATGAATTGTTTTATTCATGAACAACTCAATGACCTTTGTTCCAGAGGGATTCTTCAAACCTCCCTTCTAGGTGGAAGTGGGAGTTTCCATAGCAACTCACACTACTCAAAAATACAAAACGTGACATGGCATATCAATGTGCTAGAGTGGGATTGAGGAATGAGGCAGACAGAGGAGTTTATGACTCTAATTGCAATAAGACAAGTAAAAACACATATGTATAGAAAACATTAAACGCGGGAACTTCATTTTAAGAGAAAAAAGCAGCAATCTCGAAGGGGAAAAATAATAGTTATTTATGTCTCCGGAAAACGTACACAAGTGTAAAAAGAATCAAAGTGTAACTTCGGAGAAGAGGCTAGGAATAAGGGGGTGGCGGGGTGAGAAAGCAAAACAAATGCATGATTTTTGATTCAGCAGGATGGCTGGATGTCTCTGTAAGTTGGTCAGTGCCACTGAGACCTGTATGTAACCTGGAAAGGCTAAAATTCCACCTTGGTGGACTGTTTTTCTGAGATCGATAAAATGAGGACGTTTGAGATTGATAATATCAACACTTATCATTATTATACGATCGACAAAATGCTGACCTTTGAGGTTAATACCATTAATACGTATGATTACAAATGATATGTTACATATGTATGTCGTATTAATATATGAACTACAGAATTTAAATGGACCATATTGGAATGAATGATTTGGAGGTCCTTAAAAAAGACCACAGATAAGCGGTGTGTGCTATTGTGTACTGTTAACAACATTGTATAGACATTGAGTACAAATATGGACGAGTAGGCTCATCTTTTAGCCCAGTTTTACTTCTTGCTGCAACACGGTAAACTCTACTTAGTCACCAGGGGGGAGATTTACTAAGATTTTCTGCCGTGTTTGCGTCACAAATGTGACGCAAATCGGCGCTAAATCTTTTCTTCCCAATTTAGGGGCAGATTTACAAGCCCCTTGCGACACTTTTGTGCCACTGTTGCGTGAATTTTGTGACGCAGAGGAAGCGTAAACAATGCGGCCAATTTACGTGATGTATCTAGGGAGATGTGTCACGTTGTAAAGCCCTGCGTCACATTATACCTGCGTCAAGTATAATGTATGCAGGGTGGACGTTCCCACGCAGGAAAGCCTCGTAAAAGTGGCACAGTGAAATCTACAAGATTTCACTGCGCCACTTTTAGGACGCCACTGCGTCAAAACCTTACGCCTTAATGAGTGACGCAGTACAATAAGTATAGGCCTCAACATGCATTGCTGGAGTTGTGTCGTGCTTGCAACACAACTCCAGCAATGCGTGACTTTTGGGCCAACTGATGCATCAGATTTCTTACGCATCTGTCAATCCTTGCGCCATGGTGCACCATATTGTAAATACGGTGCATCCATGATGTCGCAAGGGTATCGCAGGCTGGAGCAGGGAAACTGACACATCTCTACAGATGTGTCAGTTTCTTGTATATCTGACCCTAACGCTCCAGCTCTAAATTTGCTTATCTCTGGAAATAACGGAAAAGTTATGCGAAGCAGCGCATACCACTGCTTTGCATTACATTGCGCAATGGGGGCATACTAAGGGTTGAGCATGGGCGTTCCCATGTAACCACCCAAGGTTTCTTCTGCTAAACCCAGTTTACTATATGAAGTAGATTGGGTTTAGCGTGAGAAAACTGCTCCCTTTTTAAGTAGGCGCAAGGAAGGAGAAATGCTTTACAGCACACATACAAAGGGGGAAAATGGTTAAAGTGAGTCTGTGCATAGTATTTTGAACTGGAAGGGTTCCCTCCAGTACAAAACCTGTGCTAGACTCACAGAGACACCCTTGCACCATGGCGCAAAGGTGTCTCCGTGGCGTATGGCAGCTGATTTCAGTGCTGGCGCTATTTAGAGGGGTGGAGAGTGCCTTATTTTAGTAAATACGGAGCTCTCCTCCTCTCTCCTTTTCATGTAACGCAGGGCTGCATTTGCAGCTGCTGCAGTGCGCTACGTGAAAAAATAGTAAATCTGCCCCTTGGTCTGATATTACTTTTACACCATGATTAGTTTTGGAACTTTGTATAACTTGAAGAAAAATATTGTATTGATATTACAAGAATGATGCATGGGGAATTAAACGACAAAGTGCTTCTAATATCGAAAAGTGTGTCGCCTGGCAGCCATCATGCCCCAGTGCACATTGATGTAACCATAGTGCACTGATCCGGATTTATGCAAATCAATGCTAAAGAAGGAATGAAACACTTTGCTGTGGGTTCAAGTTGTATTAATGACCTTTCGGGAATATGACTGACTACATCAGAAGCATTCTCCCAAAACATACAAAAGCAAGCAAGCAAATTGCATTAGTGAATGTAAAATTGGAAAACGTACATGCAAAGTTAGAAATATTCACATGTCCATGTCCTCTGCCTCTTCAATGATAACAATGCTGGCCAAGGCAGCTACCGCAACACCTTCCCTCTTTCTGTGGCAGGCTTTCTTTCCTCCGCTGTGTCTTCTGCATGGGGCCAACCATTCTGCATAAATTGTGAGATTGTACCACAGTGGAGCTGTGTGGTCAGTGTCTTACGCTAAACCCATGTGAAACTGAAACAATCCAAATGCAGGGCAGCCAGCAGTCAAGGATGTTGTGGGTCTGTCATGTACCTGAAAAGCATGTCCAATGCCATACTTTGAACCTGTCGGGACAGCGATTATTCCACTCTAGTTCTGCAGCTCCCTCTATCCCTGTCCCCCTGGTGGACCTCAAAGGCAAACAGTGCAAGACACTGGAGCATGGGAAACTAAGCAAAGGTGATGTAGTTCTGCTCTGCTGCACCATCCTCCGGTCCCCTGACCTCATGCTGTCTGCTGCCAGAGAGGAGGCTGGCGAGAGAACACTGCCAGGCTCTGTCACCGCTTGGACCCCTCTCCTGGTACTCACTGCTCTCTGCCTCAAAAACAAATACCAACAGTGCTTCGCTACAGTGCCTGAGCACTTTTACTAGAACAGGGGCCTGACTCCATTTCCAACGTGGTTTCCATTTGTCACACATGTAGGTATATATATTCGAACTAGTCAGACCTTGCATTCATCTATTGCTCTAGTCATTGTGACTTACTCTGTGCTTTCTATTCTCCCTTCCTTTTATCATAGGTCATTTAATTACCCTCGTTGGTTCCAAACATTGATTTTGGTTCAATCCATATACCAATTTAGGTAAGCTCCCCCTATTATCCGTTGGACCCACAGTTTTGCTGTGACTACTCATGACCACTTACACTTATCACGGGCTTTCTAAAAACTTGAAATTAAAACTATCCTGCTTTTTTAGTTGTCTTCCATTCCTGGTGGTGATAAAGGGTCTTTACCTGTACCACAACTTTTACTGAAATAAATCCATTCTATCTCATTTACTTCTGTATCAACTCTCCTTCAAATAATACTCCTTTTCCAATTTTTCTTATTATTGCCTCAATATTTTACACAGAGATTAATTTGTTTTTTATTCTTGTATGCTAGTTAGCAATCTTTTTTATCCAGACTCAGTGTACACTGTATGTCTATAATTTGTTATATATATGTGTTAATTCTGTTTGTTCAGGAAATTGTGGCTGTCCTGAAGAAGGCGCTTAGCACGCCGAAACGCGCGTAGAGAAACAAAGAATTTGTCTATCATCTAGCCACTAATGTTCTAACATAAATCAAACAACATACATTCGTGTTTAATTGTTTGTGCGCAAGAAATCATTAGTATTGTATTGTTTTATATTTGTTTGTACATAAATATATTAATGTTTTTCTGTTATGTTGTTAAGTACAGTATGTTCCATTTGTTTCGCAATTCTTTTATCATGAATTTATATTAATAAAATGAAGTTTTTAACATAAATGTTGAGTACACTGAGTCGAAGTTCATATCAATGTGTCTAATATAGGTCCATTTATGACCAGTTAATTGCCTAGGTCTCTTGTTTTCAAATGCATTTTCCCTGCCCTAGGATTTAGTGTTCTTTGCAGGGGGTCCCTTTGTTCCTCAATCAAATTACTTTATAACTCTAGACAGTGTGGCACTGTCCCAAAAGGTTATTGAGGGGCCCCTTGAAAGGTGGGGGCCCTGGGCCAGAGCTCATGTTGCCCATGCCTTAAAACGTCTCTGGTTCTCATGATGAAAGTTACTGATCTCAAGTGTTTCACAGTGTACCATTTGCATCCATTTTTACCGAAAATTCCTAGGCATGACCCCATGAGTTTTTTAGGTTGAGCCTAGCGCAGCGCGCATGCGCTGCACTGCGAGGCTTCTTGTAACTACACAAAACTACTCCGTGTTGGTCTGACTCCCCCCATGCATAGGATTGGCTTTTGCGTGTGTCTTTTAAGAATGAAAGCACGCAAATGGGTAAAGGGGGTGCATGTCCCACCACTTTTTGTAACGTTGACTCCCACGGCGTTTTGCTCTCGGGAGCGAGCAGCGGCGCGCAGGGCGGCAGCTGCATTCCTGTGCCTGCCCCCACCACTCCTCTTGAGCTGCTTGTATTCATTTGCAGCCTGCGCTCCATGATTGCACCCCCTCCCACTCTTCCTTGTTTGTTATTATCTGTAGCGCGGTCCGCTTTCACTTTAGGGACCGCGCTTGTTTATTTAATTAATTTTCCGCACAATTTGCTTTCACTTTTGTGGCCATTCTTGTTCCTTCTGTTTTTTTACAGCGCATTACAAGCGCCACAACTTTCTGGATTGAAAGTTAACTACGTAACTTCTAGTTAATTAGATATCCCAGCAGCGCACACATATTCACAGTTCCTTATCATATTCATACTTTTTCAAAACTAATCAGTGAAACGGCATAGCTGGCATGTCACAGGCTGCACGAAGCTTTCAAATTTATATAATTAGCAGACTTCCTAGATTAACACAAAAACATACATCTTTTGCTCGGCTTTACCTCGCCACTGCTTACCGCTACTTTGTGTGACCACTGTGCTTACTCACAAAAAATGCCTGTTTTTGAGAAACCCATGTTAATCATTGGGCAGTTTTGCGAAATTTCTCTCAGCACACGCTGGTAGGCCGCATATTAAAGTGTCCTTGTGTAACGTAACTAGAGCTCATGTAAAGCGCTCCAAAACCTTCGGGTCGAGTTCGCGCTATATAAATTTGCAGAAAAAAAGAGAAATGACCTGCCCCTGTTCCAATGCAGGGAGAGGCATACTGTAAACAAAATTTACAGTATTGAACACAGCAGCTACATTGCTCTACAACATACCTTAAAAACATTGCCAATATCTCTGGCTAAACACTTATAAGGTCCCAAAGGCGAGACCTATTGGCTATGCCCAATGCTTGTATTTAGCTGTGTTCCACAAAAGCTTCTGTTGACTGGCATGCTAGGTTAGGGTGGGAGTCCTGCAGACTTGTATTGGAAGGCGAGACACCTCTTCCTAATCTCATTCGTGCTTTTGTGCATGGCTCGATCACCCAGCGAAAGGAGAAGCACAAGTGATCGGCTCGAGAATGTGAAGCCGTCCAGCATGGTCCATTGGGCCATCCCTGGCAGGGATGAAACATTTCTGCTATCCTCCTGCAGCCTTTTGCTATTTTCTCACCTTAGAGAGTGTTGCAAGAGAGAGGATAAACCATTGTCTCTGTCTCTATTACAATCCTTTTTTCGGCTGCTGTTGCTACATCTCTGAGCCTGAATTTCCCAGCCTCTGCAGCAGCAGCAGAACAGAGACCATAATTTCAGCTCTTCTTGTGCCAAAAGCAGTGCTTTAAATGGGCAGGTACTGTCAGGTACTGAGTACCCGTGATTTTTCAATTTTGAACTTCTGAAAAAACAGAAATGCAATACTTATAAAGGGAGAGTACACTGATGCTCTGGGATAGGGAGTACAGGTGGGTGAGTCACTCAGTTCCTAATTTGTGAAAGATGAATAAGTGCTGGGCCCAAAGTTTTACTCAGAAGCCCACTGCTGGAGACTCGCAATTTGGAAGGGAACGCCCCTTCCAAATAGCAAGTCGCAAAACATATTTAGCGAGTCGCAAAAAAAGTGCGATTCGCTAAATGGGCTATGTACATGGCCCAATATGTTTTTTGCATGCGCAAACGGGTTCGCAAACCCGTTTGCACATGCAAAAACTGGTCATACATCTGGCCCCTAATGCATAACTCTCTATTTTACAGCGTGCAGTGCCATGCAAGGAAAGTTTGTACTGGTGCTGCCTGTCCTAGTGTATGAGTAAATCTTACAAAATGATGGGGCATTTTGCCCCAAACAGCAACACAAAAAGAGGCAGCTCTTCAATCAGTGACACAAAAGAGGACAACAATGACTCGTAGTACAAGCAACATAGAAGAAGGTACACACAATGAGTGACAATGAAGAAGTATCAAAATGATAGTTAGAACCATTGATATAGAAGAAGGAATACATTGACCCCCACAATTAGCGACATTGAAGAAGGACCACAATGGCACATACAACCCGCAACAAAGAACAAGCATTGGCAATGCCAATAGGTTGGGCTTATGAATGCAGTCAAGCCAGAACTAAAAATCATGTTCAAGCAAACTCTGAGCTATTTAAATCCCCCAAAATATAGACATACAAGTAAAACACTTACAGCAGCAAATCTTCCTTTTTGTGAATGGTCAGCCCATATTTCTTGTCTTTTTCTTGGCCCTATTTTGCTAGACTTTGAACTCTGTGCACTTTACCCCTGCTAAACAACAGTAAAGTGTGTGTGCTCCCCCTTTGATTTGAACATGGTTAAAGTGGTTTACCCCTATTGACTTATTTAACTTGCCTAAAAGTCCCTAATATATGATGTAGCAAATGGTCCCAGGGCCTGGCAGTTAAATGCCACTTGTTGACTGCACAGGGTGGGCTTGTAAAACATGGCCTTGGACCTACCAGTTGTAGCCTGCTTGCAGCAGCCTAAAAACCCGCTGTCAAACCTGTCAAAATAACCCTTTTTGACAGGCGTGAAACCTTGCTTTTAAATTTTCATTAAATCGCCCCTAGTACACCTTGTCGACCACAGGGTAGAGTACCCGAGATTTAAAAGTAGAATATGTGCAAAATTAAAGTTGCCATGTTCCTCCAGTGACTAGCCCCTAAAAGCTTTTCACTGGCAGAACTGTGTCTGAATCCTAGAAAATGTCAAAGTACAGATTATAACCTTTAATCTGTAACGTTGGACAGGAAACAGGTACAAAAGTCATTCAAAGACTATTTTTAATGGTCATTAAAATTTCAATTTGATGGCAAAGGCTTATTTTTAATAAATATTTAGCAAAAATAACTTTTAATATGTTGCCTTGTACCTGTCTGAACCGCTAATAGGTTAATAAGCATTAGCCTACTAATAGCTGGTGCCCTTAATGAGGTGTGAAACCTGCTCCCGAAGCAGAAACAACATGTGGTGGGTATTTTTCATCCCATTGCAGCAATACAAGTTAGGGAGGACCCAGAAACTTCATTAGCTTGCAAAGGGCCTGTCCTTTCACATGCAAATGTAAGACAAGACCTAGGATGGCAAACCTTTGTTCGCTCTGGTAGGCTGAATCCAAACGCAGTGGGAAAGAAGCTACCCCCAGAAGCAGTTTTGAGTTACCACCGCAGAATATGGAAGGGAAGGAGATGGACATTTGAAACAGAGGGAATAAAAAGGAGAGCTGACAATGAGAGGTATTAATGCAAGAATGTAGAGAGAAACAACCTTATTTACTTGTGAAGTTTATGGAAAAATACATAAACCATCTATCCACTGCTAGAATACTGCTAGATCTCCAATCCAGCCAGGTCACTTGATTAGTTCAAGAGTTGAAAGTACAAAATAATGGCTGGACTCATATATTGAGAAATATCAAAAGCATTAGGCTTCACTCAAAGGAAGCAGTAACTTCAAGAAGATAACAGTGTGAGAAAATACATGGGAAATAACACACACATTGAAGAGGAGATTCTGCAGATGCTGCAGTGGATGTCTTCTGGTCTTCATCTTCATTTGGCTCACACTATTAATTACAAATCAGAGTGGGATCCATTTGAATGCTTCTAGTTCGGCACAAGTTGGAAGGCGAGGACAGCTTCCCACACAGTGGAAGAGTATTACCTGCATCCAGTGGCTGGAGGGCAGGAGATGCAAACACTGGTGTAAGTGTGGGAATGGTGAAAGGACTCCTTTTACAAATTCACTTGTGACTTCTGTTAGCAAATGGTGGTGATTAGACTTCCTGAAGCACTGTCATTTGTAGGTGCTGTGAGTGAGGAGGGGTGGAGCTGTTGGTTGAAGGGGCCCTTAAGGTGAGACCAAGCCTTTTGTCTACCTTGATACACTTTCAGTGCAGAGCCATCACATCTCTTTGTGCTTCTGTTGTGAGCGCTCCAGGCTGGAAACTGCCCTGTTATGAGGGGCATCACTACACAAAGGGTATGTCTGGAGAGCAGCCTGGAAAGACATTTGAAAGGAGAACTATCTCGAAACAGTTCTGAAGCATGAGGCAGTGTTTGCAGTTGCAGTCTGAGTCAAGTATAAATTCTGTGAATGAAAGCCTAATTCACAATGCTTTGTTATTACCAGAGTTGAATTCATTTACCGAACATTGATCTGGGCAATCTTTCCAAATACAAACAGCTGCTTCTATCCTTCCTGTTCTCAAGTGTTGCTAGTGGAATAATTATGGTCCTAAAATTGTTATGAAACAAAACACCAGTCACCTGTCATACATAATGTTGGACGATTTTAGATGATTTTCATTCGCTTTCGTTATTTGTATGTGAAATGAGTAGACACTTTCCATTTAGATGGAACAACTACCTGCAAGTAACAAAAAACATCAGCAATGCCAATCGTGGAATCTGCTAAATTTGAGTTAAACTGCAGAAATTATGCTTTAAATCCAAGGACCTGACTTTTTGTTTTGTGAACAACTTATCTCGATGTGATTAGGGGGCATATTAGCAAGGGCACTATCGCCGCTTTAGCGGCACTTTTTGCCGCTAAAGCGGCGATATTTATATCGCCCTATCAGCAAACTGTCTCTAACAGCAGTTAGAGACAGTTTTCGGGCATTAGCGCCCGTTTTTTTACCGCTTTGCATGTCAGCGATATTTATCGCTAATGACATGCAAAGTGGGCGTTCCCGACGAACAAACCTGGGAAACACTCGCTAACAGGCCTATTGCCTATTAGCAAGGTGGCCATGGCCCCAGTTAGCGATGTGAAAAGTCGCGCTAACCGGGGTCATCGCCATTTATTTAACACCTGCAATTAGCAGGTGTTAGCCATACCTAACATGGGGGTGGATTATGCTGATACGACCACAGGGTCGTATCAGCAAGGTGTTCTCCCTTCTCCATGCAACATCGCTGGTTTTTCAGCGATGTTGGCCCATTTCCCCGCTATCGCTGGAATATTCATCGCCATAGCGCTAATCGTTGCTAATACAGCGTTAGCGTGGCGATATATTCCAGCGATAGCCGGCGATAAAAAAAATCACGCTAAGCAGGGTTAGCGATGATTATCGCCTCTTCTTGCTAATATGCCCCTCGGTTTCTTCCATCATGCCCTCTCCAGTGGCATAATGCAAAATGATGGGGCCTTTTGCCCCAAACAGCGACACAAAAAGAGGCAGCTCTTCAACCAGCGACACAAAAATAGGACAACAATGACTCGTAGAACAAGCAACATAGAAGGAGGACCACAGAGGCATACACAACGAGTGACAATGAAGAAGTATCAAAATGATAGTCTGAACCAATAATATAGAAGAAGGATTACATTAACACACACCACTAGTGACACTGAAGAAGGACCACAGCGGCACATACAACCCGCAACAAAGTACAAGCATTGGCAATGCCAATAGGTTTGGCTTATGAATGCACTATCAAGTCAGAACTAAAAATCCATGTATGTTACTGAATGCCTTGTCCTATCTATGCTGTTGCCAAAGAAAAACACCATAAATTATCTAGTTATCTAAGACACTTTAATAGCATTACAATGGCATGTGTGTGCTCCTTAAAGTTCAAGCTGAGGCAGCTGGATAAATAAACAAAATGATCACATCTGTATGGAAGGCACGCGCTTTTTTGTGGAAACACACAACATCTGCTCAATCTAAACTTGTACTCCTGGCTCCGAACATGTGGGCAGAGCCAAAGTCCCTCTACTGGTGATTCTTGCATGATTGTCTGGCGGCAGTTGTGCCAAGGCAGACCATAAAAAAGACCATCATGGCACATTCAACCTTTGTGAGGGGAAGTTCACAATTGAAAGAAATCAACTGTTCGTACCTCAGGAATGAAGGTTGAGTATGAGTAAAGGAATGACACAGCTGATCAAGATAAGTATTTCAATTTTGGATAATAGTTGTATTTTTTAGAGAAAATGTTTTATGTTGCTTTTTTCACATCAAAAACATTTTTCTTTAAAAATAACACCTCACATATTATAGAGCATTTACATACTGCAGAATATGGTGAGGGCCCTCTATAACTGCAGTATTTCACAGAGACTTATAGACGTTGGATGAATGGGACCCCCACCCTCAAGCGTGCCACCTCACCACAGGGGCTGCAGTGGCCTTCGTCAGGCCTCTGCCCTCACTCTCTTGCCCTTTGTCTCTGCCTATATGAGTGTTGTTGAGTGTGTGATGCATGTGGAATGTATGGTTTGTTTGATCTGCATCTGAGAGTTGAGGAAGCTCATTCCAGGAAGGGTCGAGTTAGAATAATCATGCTGCCTGTGGCTGGGACCTGGATTTAACCTGTAAAATCACATCTTACCTCTTTGGGTATTCTCTAATGATCTCCTCCATGTGTAAGATCAAGATTTCTCAATATCACTTCTAAAACATTGTTTTCTTTATATTCATAAGTTAGTTTATTCAAAATTCATGAAAACGTTTCCAATCTTTATCAAAAGATATGTGGCATCCTATATTTGCCCATGCCTAATGCCAACAATGTTTCACACTATCACCATGCTTTGTCGGGGCAAAGATCTTCTGGCAATCTTAAAGCTTTTCACAGCATCATCTGTTTCAATATAAACATACTTATACAGGTTCGAAACAGCATTAGATGGCCTTAAGTTTTCAGTATCGGTATATTATAAACCTATCTTTAGAGACTCACAAAGGGTCTTGATATTCCCAACCAAATTTATCAAAAATATAGCTGCCACATATCTTTAATGAAGATTGAAAAAACGGGCTTTTCGCCAATTATTTGTTTAATGGTAACAGAGCTTCTTTTCCGCAATAACTCGAAGAACAAGCAACATGGAAGAAGGGACCCAGAGGCACATGCAATCAGTGACAATTAAGAGGTATCAAAATGACCTACATGCAATGATATAGAAGAAGGAACACTTTGGCACAGACAACCAGCGACACTGAAGAAGGACCACAATGGCACATACAACCCATGACAAAGAAAAAGGACCACAATGGCACATACAATCTTTGTGAGGGCCAAGTTCATGATTGGAAAAAACCACCTGATCCAATCTCGGGAATGAAGGTGGACTTATAAGTAAAGTATTTAAATTCTAGATAATATATGTATTTTTAGAGAAAAAATGTCATATTGCTTTTTTCACATATTCTTTAAAAATAACATGTGACACATTTTAGAGGATTTACATACTTAGGGGAAGATTTATCAATAATTTACATAGCCCAACGCAGCACGACACCTTGCTGCCATGGATGTCGATTTACAAAAATGTCAGGGTAGCGGAAGTGACATCACGTGTTCTTTGACCCCGTGACATCACAGGAAGTGACATTTACACCTTTATTACAGAATTTCACACACACTGAGAGAGAGCAACACTTTGGTCACACACCCACAGAACACAAAAACACTTCCCACATAAGGCACATGACAATTGACCGTTGTTTCAATCAAGCACTACCACATTGTGTAGCATACTATCCATCCACTAATGTGCTTCGGCTACTCATCAGGTATATGGAACGCTATGTAATTGCAATTACAATAAAATATTGCTTTACCTATATTAAAATTACAAAATGGAGTAATAACCCTACCACAGAACGTGCACACATTATGATTTCTAATTTGCCTTTCTTGTCACATTGCACAATTTGATTTTCCGTTCCATAATTTCAATGACCTTGCATGGAAGGTCTTAAAGCCTGACACGTGAGCAAACTGAAAATACGAAAACATCACAAAAAAGAAAAGTGAATGCTTGGAATTACATAGTACTGAAGGAGACAACATAAATGAACACTAGAGTAAATGAAAAAAAGTAAAAAGAAAGCACTAACTGTGAATGTCTTCAATACTGGAACAGTATGCAGGGCGAAAATATGATACGTTGGGGAAGAGGGGGAGCAGCACAGACCACTGACACCAGATTTGAATGAAAAAGGTTTTTTTTGCAACAGGTGCACATCAGAATATCTAAACCCTGGGCCTTTCATCTTACAAAACTAGAACCTCACTATACAAATATGTTACCTATGTTAAACTACCCCCACCCATAAATGTCCCACCCCCCACAAAACTTAAACCTGCAAGTTGCCGACCTCCTCCTGGGCTGATCTGCAGCAATTGAGACCTTTAACCTCCCATACAGTTTTACTGCAACTCTTAACTTCTAACTAACTTAACTTCTTAATGAACCTTAAACATATTGCATCATCCAGGCATGAGACATCTACCCGTTCCCTTTCAGCCTGCATTGCCGTTGTCAACAACATTAAACTTGGCTAACCCATGCCAAATTCTCGACCAACTGCTCCTGCATCTGCTTCAAAGCGACAACCATACATGCTTCTCTTCCCCCAAGTACACCTGCTCCAAGATAAAGCCAGCCATAATAAACCAACCTCAATATGACCAGACACGAAACCTCCAAATTGAGGAGTGGGTGGGTGGGAAAAAATGCTATGGGACCTAATACCAGCTACTGAGTCACCACTATAAAATGGTGGCAGGTATCACAAAATGTCCGCTTTTATACCCCACGCTACATTATAGCCCAACACCAGCCCAAACCAGACCAGTCGCAGGACTGCTCCATTCCCCAAATTCTCCCAGGGGCCAGACCTCCCTGTGGTTGGCTGCCCCCCAAGACCCCATTGGGGAAACCGGGGAGAAGCACAGACCACTAACAATGGATTTGTGTGAAAAAACACCACTTTTAATGAAACAGGTGCACATCACAACATATAAACCCTGGGCCTTTCGCCATACAAAACTAAAACCTCACTATACAAATATGTTACCTATGTTAAACTACCACCTACCTCTAAATGTCCCTCCCCCCCATAAAACTAAGGGGCATATTAGCAAGACCCACGTTAAAATTATCGGCGTTTTAGCGGCAGGAAACTGCCGCTAAAACGGCGATAATGGGCTTGCTAATATGCGTTATAGAATTCAATAGAAGCCCAGGTTAGATGTCCTGCACATCTAACCTGGGCTTCTATTGGAATTCCATAACACATATTAGCAAGCCCATTATCGCCGTTTTAGCGGCAGTTTCCTGCCGCTAAAACGGCGATAATTTTAACGTGGGTCTTGCTAATATGCCCCTAAAACCTGCAAGTCTCTTCCTCCTCCTGGGCTGATATTCAGCAATTGAGACCTTTAACCTCGCATACAGTCTGCAACTCTTAACCTCTAACTAATGTAACTTCCTAATGAACCTTAAACATCCTGCCTCGTCCAAGCATGAGCTTGCCTACCCATTCCCTTTCAGCCTAGATTGCAGCTGTCAACAGCAATAAACTTTGCTAATCCATGCCAACTTCTCGGCCAACCACCACCGAGAAAAAGGCCCTGACACGCCATTTTCTTTGACCCTCCATGCCGTTCACTGACACATGTTGAACACCTTGGCCACTACATCCTGCACCTGCAACAAATATAACTCCATACCAGAGAACGAAGATGAACTTAGTACCTGCGGAAAACTTCCACGGCATCATACCTCAAGTCTGCAAGCTCAATTCTACTGATATCTCGCTAAAAGGCCCTCATTTCTCTGTTAATCTTCCTCCTTGCCTTCTCTATAGCTGCCAATCTGGTGGCTCCACGCCATACTCTCCTAGGTATGAACTCTGTCCCCATATTGTGGCATCCCGACCACTGACTTTGATCCTCCATTAAATTATCCTTCATTGCTCTCATCAGTGAAACTCCTTTCTCTACCACTAGGTCATTCGCGCCTAACTGCACCAACAACACATCAGGGAACTTCCCTTCTACCAGCAACCCATTCAAACAGGGTAACAGTTCTTTCCATCGCATGCTCCCTCTGCCATGCCAGCCTCTTGAAACATTTTCGAGTCAAGACCCAAATTTGTTCCGTGGCTGCTCTTCCTCACCTGTCTTTCGGCCCACTTAACGAACAAGTGCCCAAATATCCATAACGATAATCCAGCGACCTCTGGGCCTGGAACCGCACCTGGAAAATGACAATAACAATTGAAAAAGTGGTAATGATTCAACAATCTCCTTCCGCCCACACATAACGCCGGAAACATTCAGATGACCGTCTACCCACACCCATGAGGTTCTCTCTACTACATCCTCATCTACCCGCCTCTGTTGCCATTTTTATTCAGAATGAATGCGTCCCATAATTCCTTGCATCCACTCCCACATGAGTCAATCCTTTTCACAATACAGCCTATAGCTGAAATGCCATCACCGGCCTGCCATCTGCATGCTGAAAAACCCTACCTACCCCAACTGGAGACCGCTACACCAGGAAGGTGCCCCATTTTACCGGGCAGAAATTGTCCACTGGGTACAGACGCAACAGAACGGACCTACCCTGACCCCTGTGATCCGTTTTTGACTTATGTAGCCAAAGCTGTAGACCCGACTCACATCGGTGTACCTCCTCCCAAAGGACCCCCGACTCCTCTTACCCCCCAAGAGATCAGACACACGAAACACAGCAAAAACACTCCAGGTCATCAAAGCCGTAAACAAAACCAGTTCATCTTTGCTTAGGCAGATCCCCGGAAGACTCATGAACGTTTCACAAAACAAAGGCCAAGCCACAGGCCTTCTCTTTGGCCCTTTGCAACCAGCCTCTCTGGCCCACTCCTCCACACATCCTTTCCCTCAGCTTCCCTGCTGATGGGGTGTAGCCCCAGAGTAGCTTTCACATAAAAGTGATGCCCGCCAGTTTGCCTGCGATTGTTACTCCAGACTGCCCTCTCTCAATCAATGTCAGCATGAATTGCACTACATTCTCTGTCCGGGTCCAAGTTTTCTGCCTCCTTTGGGCCCCACTATCTAAAAGCTCCACCCAAGCTTGACTATAAGCCCATCTCATCGACATGGACAGCGACTCTACCACCAGCTGTAGCATTATCTGTCGCCTACTGTCCAAAGCTCCTGCGGCATCCTGTCCTGACTCTGTCTGCCTCCGTGGCCAGCCGATGGAATCTCTCCCACTGTGAACGAGATAAAGCATCTGCAATGTACTTGTCCACGCCTGGCATATGTCACACTCTAAACTCTAATCAAACTTCAGACACTTCAGCACAAAAACCCGCTGCAATTTCAACCCTTGGGCATCCCTTGCCGACTGCCGGTTCACTACCTGCACCACTGGCATGTTGTCAATGCGGAATTGAACATTCCTATGTGCTAACTGCTCTCCCCACAATGTCACTGTCACTGCTAGGGAAAAAATTCTAGAAAGACTATACTCTGCCCCCATGCTTCCATTCGGATGGCCATTCCTCAGCACACCATTTGCCTTGCCAGTATATCCTGAAGCCGATCACTCCTGCGGCATTGGATTAGACCTGTGCATCCCACTCAACCGCTCTCAGCACTACCAGTGGCACTCTATTGCAAGATTCTTCGAAGAAGCGCCACATTCTCAAATCCTCCTTAGTCCCTGCAGACTATCTTACATGGTGATGTGGCAACGGCAAGCCAGACAGCGACATCCCCTACTTCCTACACAATGCCCTTCCTGCTCTGACCACCCTACAGGCAAAATTCAAATGCCCCAACAGCACCTGCACTTCTTTTACTGTGACTTTATCCTTTGCCAACATGGCATCCAACAGCAATTGCATCATCAATTTTTTCTCTTTTGGTAGGCATGTTTCCATCACCCAGAGTTAGTTGCAATGCCCAAGAAGGACAGCACCGTACTGGGTCCAACTGTCTTTTCTGGTGCCAACGGCACCCCAAAGTCCCCCATGAGCTCCTGAAAACTTACCAGCAGCCGGCAATCCATGGAACTGGGTCTTTGCACAAGAAAGAAGACATTGAGATAGTGAATGACTTGTTTGTGACGCGTGCTCCATGAAAACACCCATTGCTGGAAGGTACTAAAACGTTCAAATAGTGCACATGAGATTGAAGACCCCATCGGGAGCACCTTGTCAACATACCATTGGTCCTTGAATTTAATGCCCAACAGCTGAAAGTCATCCGGGTGGACTGGCAGTAAGGGGAAAGCCGACTTGATGTTGCTCTTAGCAATTTGCGCCCCTCAACCTACTTCCTCTACTAAGGAGAGAGTCACGTCCACCGAAGAATATTTGACCTAGACCTGGTCCTCAGGGATGAAATTGTTAACAGATGTGCCTTCTGGCCACAACAGGTGCTGAATTAGCCTGAATTGCTCTTTTTTTTTTTTTAAAAACCTCTCCGATAGGTGAAACAATTAAATCCACCATGGACAATTCGTCAAATGGGCCGGCCATCCTTCCTTCCTGTATTTCTTTCCACAATTTATTTTTCACCACGTGTTTAAAAGTGCTTGTCATGTGTTTCCTGCATGGCCCATTGTAGTTTTCCCTATTTTAGCCTAACTCTGCACATTGTAGGCCTCATTCTCCTTTGCACGTGTTACTATATAAAAATGTTTTGCTTTTGTGCCACATTGTACTTTCACACGGAACCGGTACATGTTTTCGCATTCTGTTCTTTTCCTGGGATTTAGTCTGAACAACAAAGACAAGGTCAAACAATAATGTCCCTTATTATTCTTTCTGGCCAGGCACTAGCACTTAGAAATAACACAGGAATGCAGCTGTTGTTTATGTGCACACATGTCCTATCATATAGATGAGCCCAGAAGCAAAAAACAGACACATGGCATGAGAGTTCTGAGACAAGAGCACTGCGTCTACTGAGGTGTAGAACATCGATTTGTGAATGCTAAGGTACGGGGTCTGCCAGTAATCCCAGAGATCCTTGATATATAATCATTTAGCTTCATTAGCAAGGGAGGGGGGTTCAGGTTACTCTGTCCTATAAAATGAAAGAGCTTTTCATGATATATGGATTATTAACCATGCTAACTGTATTTTTAGTATGCATTTGTTTTATAATTGTGGCACGTATACTGCATTTCAGAGCACAATAGTTTAAATAAATATTCTAAACTGCCTTTGTGTCTCCTGGTTATCTTATTGTGGACAAGTACGAGTGAGAGAGCAAAAAGGTGTGTCCTGTTACTGAGATCCCTGAGTGGGTCAGGAGTGTTCTGGGGTGCCAATTCACTTGTTTCTCTGGTAAGGTTAGGAGGGCAAGTGAGGCACTATAGCTAGTCAGACTCTGACTCATAGGTACTGAGGTTGTATGGTGACTCAGTCCATACATACTGATGATCTATGGTTCTAAGCATAGTTCTGTTCTAAGAGAAGAATTTCTGCAACAGGCTGACTGATTTAAGATGGCTCACCCACTTTGCCACCCTCGGGACTTCATACCCCAATCAGAACCCCTATATAAACCCCTCTCTCAACAACCTGGCATCCTCCTTCTGACCGTAGTGTGCTAGCCAGAACCCCAGTTGATCTAGCTTAATTGGTGTACAAGACCTTACCCCCAGGACCTTGTGCCCCAGTCTGCCCCTAAACTCTGATGCCTGACTGTGCTGTTGATTGCATGCGGGACCCTGTTGCTACTGCCACTGCCTCAGTAAAGTACTGGAGTGTCCTCCCGCCCCATACCAATGGATAATGGAATGTCTGCCGACACACTTTGAACATTCGTGCTGGAGCTTGCAATACTCCCTGGTGCATGAGCATTTATTAAAATCCCATAATTAATCTGCGCCTTTCGTATCGTGTCGATATATTTAAAAAGCGTTTCACACCGCTCAGGATGTTTTTCACAATAGACGCTGGCATAAATTACAAAGACCGCCATCCAATTCTCTATTGTCACGGGGGCCTTAGGGTGCTTGGCTAGCCCGTATTCTTCTTCCTTGGAGGCCCTCAACTCGCTAAGTAGCAATTTCAGCATTTCTACATATTCCCCTTTCCATATTTTTCCCTGGTCACTTGCATGAGGTGTGCTCCCAAAGGCTTAGAGACCCCCATGTAGGGCAGTTTCTTAATCTTCAACTCTTTGCTTTCTAGGCCCATCAACTTCTCCTCTGTCTTTTCCTCCCCCGCAGCCCCTCCTACACTCCTCTCCGCAACCTTGGCCTGTGACTCTGGCATCCTCTCATCCTTTCCTGTGGTACCTCCAACTGCCTCACGGACCCCGTCTTCCTATCTTCTTGCCCAGATGTTAGGTCGACATTCCCATCGGAGCCCTCCTCATCTGTGCCTACCCCTGTATCTGTCACGTAAAAACCTTTCCACAAATGAATTGTGCCACCGTCGTGCAACTCTATTTCATGCACACCAATTGAAACCATCTCAGCGGTAATGTGCTCTCCCCGCAACTCCTTACCTGGCGCCAAGGTTGGTGCTCACGCCACAGCCCACAGCCCACTGCCTCGCCACCTGTCCCCTCCTTTCCAACACTCCATGTTCTCCATGCTCCTGCCGCCCATCACTTGAACTCTAAAAGACATTATCCACAGATTGAGTGTTCCCCCAGCAACCACCACCCCATGTTGCCACCATCTTGTTTCTTCCTCCTGATGCACCTCATCATGCCACCTGCGCCACCCCACCTGCAATCTAATCTACCCTGACGTACACCTTGATAGGCTTCCTTCCCTCATCCCCCAGTGATCTACCCCTACTCCAATTCATCTGATCGTCACCGAACTCCTCCTCCAGTCCTTTATCCTCCCCATCACTCCATTCATGGCCTGCCGCAACAATCGCTGCAGCATGGCCCTCATGTACCACCTGTGTGGTGGCCAGTAAGACTCCCACTCTTGTTCCTCCCTGTGAGGTGTACCCCCCTCGCCTTGCGGCCTAGTACGTTCTATCCCCCAGCACCTCCTGCAACAGTTCCCTCGTGCCCGCTGGGGCTCGCTCCAATAAACCCATCCTCTCCAATGAGACTGGAGCCGGGAGACCCCCGTCCCCACACCTCCTGCTTTCCTCCATTCCGCTCTGCAATATTGGCATACTGATGCCGTTCTCCTGCCAAGCAGGCTGCCTGGACACCGACTCTGCCCCGTGGCATGCAGCACGCGATCTCGGGCTGCTCTCCTCAGTCTGGAGCCTCTGCCTTACCTATTGCTCTGTCGATGAGGGGGTCCGGCGCGGCGGCAAATAGGCGATTATCGCTGCCGCAACCCCTGCTGATGCCCAACGCATAGGGCGGCCTCTACTCAGAAAGCCTGGGGCCAGGAGGGCAAGACGCCTCGTCTCCGCCAATAATCGCTTTGTTTGAGTGACTTTATCGTCAGCCGACATTCCACACAATCAGATAATGCTACTCACAACCAGACAGCAACGAGTGCTAAGCAACGCTATCTATGACGTACACCAGAAAATGCTACGGGACCTAATACCAGCCACTGTGTCACAACTATAACATGGTGGCTGGTATCACACAATGTCCGCTTTTATACCCCTGGGCTACATTATAGCCCAACACGAGCCCAAATGGCTGCTCCATTCCCCAAATTCTCCCAGGGGGCAGACCTCCCTGTGGTAGGCTGTCCCACAACACCCCATTCTTACACATTTGGCAGCACAGCTAAAAGGCCTACAATGGCAGCTAGGTTCCAGCAGAACTGGAAAGCCAGGAAATCCTACTGAAGATGCACATCCTTCTAATTCCTACCTTTTCTACTAAAGAGGAGCGGAGAAAACATCAAAATCCCTAGCCTGCAGGACAAACATAAACAGATTTGAATTTAGGGGAGCTTTGGGCCTGCAAGGTCTTGAATGTGTATTACTGGCTGACAAATTGAAACAGTAACAAGTTTCAACTGTTTCCTGTCCCATAGCCAGCTGCAGCGTGGAGCACCTTCTTATTTTTTTTTTTTGCATAAACGAGAAAGAAATGAAGCGAGTTTACGTTTTTTAAATTTAGTTTCTGCTCTCAGAGAGTCCAACTCCATTGTGACTGGTGCTGCCTTTACCACCTCTGAGGCCAGGGGTCGCATAAGCAATGCCAGGGGTAGCAAAGGGAAAGCCAGGGGTTGCAGTTGCGACTCCTGGTAACCCTCAAATGACATCCATGCTTGCTGCATTGCATGAAAGTGCAGGAATGCGCTATATTTGACATTATATGGCGCATTCCTACCATCTCCTTGCGCTGGCGCACTTTAGGCTGCCTAGCGCCGACGAAGGCACACTTGCGTCATGGTGCAATGGTGCCTGGATTACAGGCAGGCTTGTTTATCCTCTGAGATTTTTTCCTCTTTCTATCTGTGCTGCAAAATGCAGCACACGTAGAAAGAGGAAAAAACGAGGAGAAACAAAGATATTTCTCCTCGTTAAGCCTCCCATGGGTATGCGTAGCATTTTGACGCATTCCCAGGTCTACCACTCATGGTAAATCTGGGAATGAGCCTCCTTGGGGCAGAGTAGCTCAAGGCAGCTACTTGCGCTGCCTTGCATTACTCCAGATTTACCAAACACCACAGGGCCATGCAAGGTGGCCTTGAGTGCCTTGGTAAATCTTACTTTAGTGTTGTGTTGCCTGTGCATTACCTTGCATGACGCAAGGGCAATGCAGCACTTTGATAAATCGGGCCTAAAATGTTAGCTCATACTTTGAGTAAGCTTTTGATCTGGCCTTTCAGTTCATGCTGGACTGTTTCTTCTGGAGCAGGACCAAGGCTGATTTGCATATGGCTTGTTCCTGTCTGAGGTCGCATGGTGGGCAAAACAATGATTGAATGGATTGCAGCCCAAAGTAAATACCAATGGCTGAGATTAATTCAACCAATCCACCCATCACTTTTTTGTGTTCCCCAGTACAACGCCATAGCTGCTACGGCTATACCCAGACATACGTTTCATACTCACTGTGCTACAGAAATGAAGCAGCAGTCTAATGACAAGGCCCAGTTAGCCTGAAACTGCTCTGAGGTTGTTGGAGTTCCCCTTTCAGGGGGGACCTGAACTGGCTCTTTGGGATGAACTGAAGTCTGAGGTGGCACGGTGGGCAAAAAACAATGGAATGGATTGTGGACCATAGAAGTTACCAGTGGCTGAGGTTAATTCATGCAATCTACAAATCACTATTTGTTTTCCTCAGTGTGATGCCCTCATTGTGATGGGTATTCCTAGACATGGGTCCTGCTAAGGCCAAAGTAGGCCCACACCGGTCTGGGATTACCTGTGTTCCCATTCGCAGAGGAACTGGCTTGGCAGTTCACGCTAAACTGTTCCTATTACAGCAGGACAAAGGCTGATTTGCATATGGATGGTTCCCTTTGCAGGCTGAGGTGGCATGGTGGGCAACGAAAAGATGGACTGTATTACGGCCCAGAAGAATTACCAGTGGCTTGCATTAGTTCAATCAATCCACCTGTAGCTATTTTGTTTTCCTCAATATGACACCCTAGTGGCAGACGGTATACCCAGACATGGGTGAAGGGTATAACCATACAAGGGTACACCACACAAGGGTATCATGCTCAGTGTGCCATAGGATTCAAGCTGCACCCTCCTGGTGAAGCCCAAGTAGCCTAAAACTATTCTGTGGTTGTTTGTGTTCCTTTTTAGAGGGACTTGGTCTGGCAGTCAGGCAGGACTGGGCCTGCTGGAGCAGGTTTACAGCTGATATACATATGACTGGTTCATAACTGAGGTGCCATGTTGGGTAAAAACGAAATTATGGACTGGATTACAGCGTAGAGTAATTACTAGTGGCTGAAATTAACTCCAGCAATCCATCTATCACATTTTTGTTTTCCTCAGGGTGACATACTAGGTGCACTGGGTGTGCTGCAGCCTACTGATGAGGCGCAAGTAAGCCGAAACCAGTCTGGGGTTGTTTGTGTTTCGATTCAGAGGGGACCTGACCTGGCAATTCGGGCTGGATTGTTCCTAGAACCAGTACCAGAAGGTCAAGGAATAACAACACATAAACAGGGGTCCAGAAGAACAGTGACTAAGCGAGCCATGACCAGAAGAACAAAGATAACCAAGAGGATCAGAATAGGACGAATAGAAATAGGAATAGGAAGAGGAGGAGAATGGTAGTAGGTTAAGGAGGGCCACTAAAAGGATCAGGATGACATACCAAGAAGATTAAGGGGACTAGGAGGAAAAGAAGAAATCAGAGAATGAGGCGGAGTAGCAACAATACCAATAAGGAATAGGAAAGGTATGCAAGGTAATATAACCTACCACCAGGAGGACCCGGAACACCAGTATTACCAGGAGGACAAAAGGAAAACTTTTAGCTCTAGGATCATGGAGGACCAACACCATGTGAAACAAGGCCGTGATGTAGTGTCTCCATGCATGGTACCTTAGCGCAGCGCTAGGACCATGCAGGGTGAGCTGAGAACGGAAGTGGGAGGCGGGCTGGAAGGAAGAAGGGAGGAGGGGACAAAGAGGAAAAGGGAAAATAGATGGAGAGCAAAGGAGACGAGGGGTATGAGACGGGGAATAAAGAAATTAAAGAGACATACTGCGTGCGTCTCTCATTTCAACTCGACAACTGGCGACGAGGTAGTTGATCTCAGTGGCCCGCCTGTGCTTTTCATCCCGGCAGTCACGGCACGTCTCTACCGCCCGCATTGAGTAACTGGGACTCCAGCCAGCAGCCGCACCCCTACGCGGCTGCACGCCTGCACACAGCCCCACCGGAGCACCACCTTCATTGGCCTCCTGACGAGTTCACGGCAGCGCGTGAAGGCCCGCCCTGCACTGGCCGTATCGCTACTTTCGTCACATTAGGCTCCAGCTCTACACCGCTACACCTGCCGCATTGTCCCCTGCTTTGCCCGCTACAATCACTACTGTGAGCTCCAGCTCTACCCGTTCCGATCATTCCTGCCTCCGGGTAAGCCTGCCTTTGTGCCTGCCACAGTCATGGCTGCATCTACGTGAGCCTGCTACCTGCTGGGCCCGGCTCCAGCCCTCTTAACCCTCCTGCAGCCACGTGCACACGTACCCTCCAAGGCGGCCATCTTGAAGTCAGGCAACCCAGACAGAACCCGTTACTGCTCACGGCGGCCATCTTTAAGTCAGGCACCTCCACTTCTGGCAGCCTAGACGTGCTTCTGGGGACAACTGCAGCCTACCCTACGTCCAGATACGTCAAGACTCCGTCCACATGATGTCCTGCTGACCCTGGAAGGAGCTTGTTTACCACACTCTCACGCTGCGCCTCAGCGACGCACCCTGGGCACTCCCAGCCCTGCCATAGCATAACGGACCACTCCTCGACCACCTACTGCCGGACCTACAATGCCACGCCATGTCGTTATCCACAGACACCTCTCAAAACATGCAGCCAGGACCAGTGATGCTAGGCGTATCCTTCCTACGCCCCCCCGGAACCTCTGGTTCTCACATCTGGCAGCAGTATGGGTCCTCGATGGCAAAGCTGGCTAGAAGACTTCAAAGATTTCATGAAGGGGTCGTGAGTCACCGACCCCGACCAGCAACTCATTGCCCTGCGCAACCTGATTGGCAAAGACGTTGGTCAAGTCATAAAAGAACTGCCGCCCGCCATGTCTACTTCATATCAAAATGTGAGAGATGCACTAAACAGGAAATTCCTCCACAAACGCAACCTAGACTATGAACGCTACAACTTCAATCTGGCCTCACAGGAAAAGGATGAACCAATTGGCTTCATCACTCGCCTCAAACGCCTAGCCCGCTACTGAGAATTTGACAACTTCACCACGGAAGACGCCCTCCGTCTCAGAATCATAGAGGGATGCCAGTCAGAATCACTACGCCATCGCTTGCTGAAGAAACACTATTCACTAGACGACATTGAAGAGCTGACAAGAATCAATGACCAGGCTTACGAACACACATGGAAGATGGAAGCAGGCAAAACAGAACATCGCGAACAAGCGTTCCGACTTCAGTCTCAGGCAAAACCAAGACGCCAGCCGGATCAAAAAAGAACCTCCAAACCAGTGCTTTAAATGGGCCGGTACTCACCGGTACTAAGTACCGGCACTTCTAAATTTTCTGCTCTTGAGTACCGGAACTTCTCTTTGTCTAAAGAGAGTACCGGTACTCATGGGACAGCAAGCCAAGCTCAGGGAAATAGGCATGCACAAAAAGAAGCGCAACGCGGCTCACAATGAGTCGGTCCATTTTCCTGAAGCACTCTGATGATCGAGTGCTAATCTACCCCACACAATGTGCTAATTGAGCGGCAGCCCATAGGCATTCATTCAGAGCTGGCAGGAAGTTTGGGAGGGGCCCGACTCACACTCTGATAACTGACACAGTTTCCACTCAGGGTCTGTGGAGTCAATAGCACTCTAGGTGTGTGATCAGGGCCTGCTAACGGGCATATCTCCAGACTCTAGGGAAATCGGAGTAGACTTCCTGCTGGTATAGCAGAGTAGGGCAGCACTTGTTTGGAGCCAGACTGAGGAGGAAGGTAGTGATAGTGATGCTGTACAGAGCCGGTGGGAATCAAGGTTTAGTAATGTGGGCAGAGGCGAATGTAGGCGTTTCTAAAGCACATGCAGTCCTGCCAAGTACCACACATCAGGCATTAGACTATTGTATTTCAGTGCGGTGATCCTCATCACCGCACTGAAATGCAAAGTCACGAATTATAGCGCCTCCTCAGCTGTCAAGCTCCAGCTTGTCAAGCGCTGCTATAATGCACAATGCTGACTGAAAGCTGCAGTGGCAGCGCGCTGCTCCTGTTAGGCTTGGGGGGATGGCTGAGCTGCTCACAGCTCTAGCTTCTACTCCGCTACAATATAATAATAGGACACCTTACACCACGTGGCATTACATTCACTGACATCGGAGTCAGACACAGTTTAATAGGCGTGCCAATCCTGCCCTGGAGCGCGAGCGGGCGTCAGTTCATGAGAGTAAATAAAGTTTTGGTAGGAGCTGGAAATGGCGGCACTAAATGATCCCGGGAAGGAGAGCTATCAGCAACCTGTGAGTACAGCCACAGACGAGAAGGAAAGGAGTCGTCAGCCTGTGAGCACAGTCACAGATAGGGGGAGGTGCGCTGTCAGCAGCCTGTGAGTACAGGCAGGGGAAGGAGAGCATTTAGTGGAGAGCCATGGGCACGGCCTGGCATGTCCTGGGGGCAGAAGACTCTAGTGCACTGGATGCACAGGATGCGAGCCATGCGGGTTCGTAAACTTCACACAAGACACTCACTCGTACCTGGCACCGAGCTTCTATCCTTGCACACACCTTAGTAACTTTCTGTACCTGCAGTCTGCACCGCTTGTGCTGTTGTGTGTTATTTTAAGTTATGTGTATTTTATATGACACGTTCTTCCATTGGTATGTAGGCCTGCTGTGACTTTCCAACCTGTTCTTAGCTTCCTGTCACAGACTGGTGTCTGGTTCGGCTTGTGAAGGCGCGCTATCAGTAGGGTGAATGGGTATGTGCCACTTTCTGTTTTAGGTGAATGTTTCGGCTTCAGTGAGCTATGAGTGAATTTTCTTGGTGTCTGTGGGTGAGCCTGGACTGGACTGCTGTAGAAGTTTATGCAGATGATGTGCTCACACTGTCTTTCTGTGCCTGGTGTGTGCACTCCTAGCTTCTTTACGTGTTTGCCTGTTTCTGTGGCCATTGCTTCCACCAGGCCTCTTGTGTGAATACTCACTCTATGCCCTGCCTGCTCTTGTGCACACAGTCATTCTGCGCCTACTTTTGTATTCCTGGCTTGCTGGGGTGTGTGCCTGTTTCTGTACGCACAGCTTGCATGCCAGACCTCTTGTGTAAATACACTTTGCTCTGCCTGCTCTTTGCACACAGCTTGCACGACGGGCGCCTCTTGTGTAGATACACTTTGCTCTGCCTGCCTGCTCTTGTGCACACAGCTTTCACGATGGGCCTCTTTTGCACATACACTTTACTCTGCCTGCGTTTCTGCACACAGCTTGCATGACGGGCCTCTTGTGTACATACACTTTGCTCTGTCTGCTCTTGTGCACACAGTTTGCACGCCGGGATCGCAAAATAACGATGTAATAGTAATCAAGGCCTACATGTAAAAAGTTTGTAAAAGCAGAGTAAAATCTTTTGTTTGTCATATTCCCAAGGCTTGTAACATGTTTTAAGCTTTTTTCTTTTTATTAAGAGAACATACAGCCGTCTAGAGTTGATGATGACTGAATATGAATTCCACGTAAAAAACAAACAAAGTAATATTCAAGATTTAAAGTTCAAAAATAATACAAAAGTATCGAGTTTTTTGACAAAGTGTTTTTAAATCTCCTTATAAAATAGCTTTCTCAATGGTACTTCAGTGACCTGCAGTTCATGCGCCTGAATCCTTGTGAACCCCACTTGTCCTTACATCTTTCCGAGGCTGGTAAACTGAGAATCATGAAATTGGATAATGCTATCATCCTATATTTACAGCGCATAGAAACACCCGAAGTGAGGCATGGAGAGCTATATTGTCTTGCTGTTTGATAATGTAACTTTGGTCAAATTGGAACTTTTAATTAAGATGCTTTTGTCAGGCTGGATGAAAATACAGGAATATAGCTAGCCCTAAAAACGAGGGTCACTAGAGAGAGGTGAGCGAAGAGTGTTTCAGTAAGGCCTCTCCTGCATGGTACATGAACCAGAGTTCACAGGTCACTAAGACAGCACAGTGTAGTGTAGCTCTGTGACAGGCTGCCGCAGGTGTGATCTGGTGCCACCAGCGGGGCTGGGCAGGTAGCGGGCGGCAAGCCGGACTGGGGTGGACCGCTCAGCTGATGATTTTTATAGGGATGAGCAAGCTGAAGCCTTTTTGAAATAATATAGCCTGGCTGTGACCTATGTGTGCCTCATCCTCACTATCCTGAGGGCTTATGTTTCCCTCATCTTCATTGCTTGATTTTGCTGGCGAGAAAGTGTCACTCATAGTCATTGAATGTCACTCATAATTACACTGAAAATATGAAAATGTCACACATAAGCAATCTGAAACCTTGGCAGCTATGCACATGTACTGCTTGCTCCGTCTGCGTGCATGAATGCTTCTGTGACCCTGTGCATGTTCTTGAATGAGAGGGTGTCTGCACTGTCCAGCATAGCAGATATATAGTTGCAAGCCCGACAAGCCCTGCATTACCACACTCTGCCCATGAAGCACACGTGAAAGGGTTTGCTTGTAGCAAGTGCTAGGCCACACTCCCTCCAGTGCAGATCTGCTTTCTCCGCAGTGTTTCAACACCATTGTATTTTGTTTGTTAGAGGTAGTTTTCTCTTGGGTTAATGAAGGGGCTCTGGGAAGGGTAGAGGTGGGTGAACCAACAAATTAACAAGTTGAACCCAGTCAGAGCCGAACCACGAAGTCTAGCTTGGCCTTAAAAGCTTGTACATAAGTCGAGACCTGAAAATATTACCATTGAAATAAAATTATCTTTTTTTTCATTTGTAAGCATTTCACCTTGGTGCACAAGCTTATATCACAGCATTGAGAGGAGTTTGTGCTCCCACCATGACGACAATGCCATTAGTGATCTAGGCAGCAAGTCACTTTTCAGGTGTTCATTATATTTGGCTTATTTTGTTTTCATGAATGAAGCAACATCATAGTGTATTACATCTAACACAAGATGTGATTGTACAGCACACATCCTGAACTCGTGCATGTGAATATACTATCATATGTGCTAATGAAGAAAAAGGAGGTTGGTAAGATAAAATATTTGTCTACGATCACACAATTTGGTTATGTGGGGAAGCTGGAATTGATCCCAGAATTTCATCTTTCACATTGTGCAATTCAGCCTCTAGATGGCTGTATCTTTCTTTCTCTCCTGTATTGCAATAAAGGTCACTATTTTGTCTTTATTCTTAGCACATGAGATTAGAGTTTGGTTGGCAGGCAGATGCACAATCAAAGTTCAGTTCATTTTGGGCTTGAGGGTGCAAGAGGACCTGGAACTGAGCCAGAGCCAGGCTTCCTGGATCAAGCTTTCAGCAGCTTGCCCACCTCCAGAAAGAGGCAATCAGGCTTAACAGCAGGTAAGGAGCTTTGAGGCAAAGCTGTGCCACCTAGGAGGGGCTGGGTGATGTCTGCTCAGTGGCAATGAGACAAGAGGGTTAACCATGGTTAAACCTTTCCAAAAAATGTTAAGGAAAATATCTTGTGCTAGTCATATGTGATCTAGGTGTTGCACCATCAGAAGCCCACTTTAATAATAAATGTACCCTTTTGTACGTATAAGAGAAATGGAATGCTCAAAATATACCAGAAATGTTTTAGTATCATTATGCACATCTGCACACCAATTCAATCTCAATCACATTAAATGTGTGCCCATGGCTGGGTCCCTTAGAACTGCAAATAGCTCTGCCCCCATAGCCCCGCCCCCATAGCCCCGCCCCCTAGTCCACACCTCAATTTGGTGAGTACCTGCACTTATTTTTTTCCATTTAAAGCACTGCTCCAAACCCTCAAGCCAGACCCAGAGCTCGAACAGGAGCGGGAGCAGCCAGAAACAGCAACTACAATGCTATTGCTGCGGTCAAAAATACTCGCACACAGGCCCCTGCCCTGCCATGGGGCAGCAATGTCGCCGCGGTGGGAAAGAAAACCACTTTGAACTGGTGTGCAGAGCATCTCGCAAGGAACTAGCACAAACCCAAAACAATTCTGGACCCCGCCACCATGCAAAAGCAGTATGCGACAGGTGAGAATGATCCACCAGCTTATCAAGATCTAGCACACAATCTTATCTCACATACCGACCTCAACGCTCGTCATCGAGGGAATCATCATGTCTCACACCCATCTCTCAAGACAGTGATGAATATGTATGCATGGTAGCGGACCCTGACAGATTAAAGAAATATCCAAGGCTACATATTCAAATGGGAAACCATCCAGCAAAATTCGTACTAGACACAGGAGAATCTACATACATATGTGCTACTGAATACAAGAAAATGAACCCAAAACCCAAACTGCAGAAGGCTGCTGTGCATGTCTACACATGGATGTCCAAAGAACCTCTACCGTGCCTAGGACAATTTCGCACATCTTTGACATATGAAGGTAGAACAGTCCACGCCCAAATCCATGTCATAGAAGGACCTGAAGCAGCTGACTGCCTTCTCAGTTTGCCCACTGCGGAACGCCTGAAACTAGTGGAGATATTATACAAAGTAGATGACACACCAGACATTATCAGCAAATTTCCAAAACTATTCTCCAGACTCGGAAAATTAGCCCACTTTAAAGTCCGACTACACGTCAACGAACAAGTCACACCTGGGGCCCAACATCACCGGAAAGTGCTGTTTCACCTTCAACAAGCTGTAGACGAAGAGTTACAGGACCTATTGCGAGCTGACATCATCGAGAGATCAACTGTACCAACTCCGTGGGTGTCCCCAGTGGTGGTAGTACCCAAACGGGGATCAACAAACAAAGTGCGGCTCTGCGTGGACATGAGAGCCCCAAATACAGCCATAGAAAGAGAATGACATCCAGGGCCCCACATTAGCGGCATGATCACCCGGCTAAATGGGGCAAAAATCGTTTCCAAACTGCATTTAAACAAAGGCTACCATCAGCTCGAACATCACGAAAGATCCTGTTATATCACCACATTCTCAACTCATCAAGGCCTCTTCCGCTACAAACGTCTGAACTTTGGCATTTAGTCAGCCGCAGAAACATTCCAAGAAGCAATAAGGCGAGTCATTCATCACATTCCTAATTCATTCAACTACAGTGATGACATCCTGGTGTTTGGTGACACCCTCAAGGAACATGACAAAGCCCTGGATCGAGTGTGTCACGCCCTTCTAGACGCCAACCTCACACTTAATCGAGACAAATGTGAGTTTCACAAATCCACGCTGAAATTCTACGGCCACATTTTCTCCAGCAAAGAAATGCGACCTGACCCTGAAAAGGTGACTGCACTAGCTGACATCCCTTCTCCGCGAGACGCCAGTGACATACGA
Organism: Calotriton arnoldi; assembly: GCA_963921515.1. Lineage (NCBI taxonomy): Eukaryota > Metazoa > Chordata > Amphibia > Caudata > Salamandridae > Calotriton > Calotriton arnoldi. Next base: position 2,675,759 of record CAWUFW010000994.1, on the reverse strand, counting down.
TCTTTTCTCGGCATGGCCAGCTATTGCGCCTGATACATAAAGGATTACGCCACCATTTCCCATCCCCGGCGTGAACTCACAAAACAAGGTCAAGTTTTTCGATGGTCAGCAAAATGCGAGCATGCGCTCAACAAAATCAAGACAGCCGTGGGTTCTGCCGTCAACCTAGCATACTTCAATCCTCGCAGGAAAACTGAACTCACCGTGGACGCCAGCCCAGTAGGGCTCAGAGCCATCTTGGCTCAATATGAATATGAAGGCGATCAATGACACATCGTAGCGTACGCCAGCCGTAGCCTGACGGACACTGAGAAAGCATACACACAGCCAGAAAAAGAAAGCCTGGCAGGTGTCTGGGCATGTGAGCACTTCCACATCTTTATCTACGGGAAGCACTTCACCTTAATCACGGACCACCAAGCCCTCACAACAATATTTAGAAACCCCCGAGCAAAATGCCACCTCGAATTGAGCGCTGTGGCATTCGCCTTCAAGAATACACATATACCATTGTTCACAAGCCAGGAAAAGCAGAAAATCCAGCTGACTATATCTCAAGGCACCCCAGGACCACATCAGAAACGAGACACTCGCTGGCCAAAGAATACATTCACGATGTCATCGATCAAGCCGGCTGTCCCACTGGAAGCGATCATAGAAGCTACGGCCAAAGATGCTACTCTTCAAAACATAATGCATCGCATTCAAACAAACTCCTGGAGACACCTGGAGGAAACATCAAATGACAAAGGAGTCAACCTACATGATCTGGCGTCCTTCCGACACGTCAAAGATGAACTCACAATCAGTGACAATGGATTACTACTACAAGACAAACGGATTGTCATACCACAACAGCTATGACAAGGTGTCGTAAACCTGGCGCATGAAGGGCAGAGAGGCGTAGTGGCAACAAAAAAAGGGCTACGTGAACGGATCTGGTTCCCCTCACTCGATCAAATGGTCAAAGCTACGCTTCGGGACTGCCCTCAATGTCAACTGGTAGGGCGAGAAGAACCACGCCCCCCGCTACAGATGTCCAACCTCCCAGACAGCGTGTGGCAACAGGTAGCCGTTGACTTCTTTGGCCCTCTAAAATCCGGCAAGTACATCATCGTTATAATGGGCGAATACTCAAGATTTCCCATTGCGCAACAAGTATCGTCCACAAGAGCGACCACCATCATACCAGTCCTGGACGAAACCTTTGCTGCATGGGGAATCCCCAAAGTAGTGAAAACTGACAATGGCCCTACATTTAATGGACATGACTTTGCAGACTTCTCAAGCCACCTTTACTTCAAACACCAGAAGATCACCCCCATGTGGCATAAAGCCAAGGGGATGGTGGAGAGGTTTATGGCCACACTAAGGAAGACCCTACAGTAAGCAGAACTGACCAGGTGGGACGTTCAACCTGCCCTGAACGAAGTGCTACGAGCATATCGGACCACGCCCCATAGTACCACAAATAAGTGCCCAGCTACCCTGATGCTGGTAAGGACACAGCGTACCAGAATACCTGCCATGGACGCCACTTTGCATCCAAGCTCTCACCAAAATGATCACGGTGCACTAGCAGAAGTGGACAAGACTAAGAAAACAAAAATGACATAAAACGCAGATGCTCGCCGGAATGCCAGAACTTCCGATATCCAGAAAGGAGACTGGGTGCTAGCCCGACAAGAACAAAAGACAAAAACAGACAGCAGATACTGCGACCAACCCCTACGTGTAACAAGCCGCAAAGGAACTATGGTCACCGCTACATCTGAAGATAAAATAATCACACGAAATGTGTCGCACTTCAAGAAGTACAACCCACCAATCAACACCCAGATGGAAGTCAGAACATGACACGGACGACTCAGGTCGGGAAGCAAACAACTGCGAGAGACTTGAGGCCTCGCCAAGTTTGAAAGCATTAAGAGAATCACACCCTCCGCGCCGGCCTCAGAGAACCATTTGGCGACCCACTCGGCTCATTGAAGAACTGTGAACAGGTGAGAACACTGAACACTTTAAGAAGGGGGAGATGTAGTGATGCCATGCATGGTACCTTAGCGCAGTGCTAGTACCACACAGGGCGAGCTGAGAACGGAAGTGGGAGGCGAGCGGAAGGAAGAAGGGAGGAGGGGACAAAGAGGAAAAGGGAAAATTGATGGAGAGCAAAGAAGATGAGGGGTACTAGACAAGGAATAAAGAATTTAAAGAGACATACTGCATCCGTCTCTCATTTCAACTCGACAAGTGTAAACCAGGGCAAGGAGGATCAACACCACAATGAGGTCCGGGACCACAAGACCCAAGATCATAATAAAGACCAGGAGCACAGGGAGAATCAGGATGAGAAAGAGTATGACCAAGAAGGACTAAGACCCAGAGATGATCCGCAGGAATAGGAGTACAAGGAGGGGGAGTAAGACTAGGAGGAGGCCAAAAAAGACTAAGAGGTGTGAGAGGAGGACTAGGGACAACTGGCAGGATCAAGTATGAGAAACATGAGGACCAGGAGAGCCAAGAGGATGCAGACCAAGAGGAATAGGGCCCTGTGGACCAGGAGGGATGGATGAGTAGGATCAAGAGAAGAACGGTCGCCAGTAGGACTAGACCAGGACACCAGGAACATTCGGTTCATAAGGAAGATGAGGATCAGGAGGACTGCAATTAAGTATAGGAGGTTCATATGTGGTTTTAGGCTACTACTATTGGGACAAATGTTTTGTTACCGAGGCTAGTCCTCTTTTAAATGGTTCATAGTTATGCTTTTCAGGGCACACCACATCTAGAGAGCTCCACTTATTTCAGCCCACTTCAAGTACTGCCTCTTTTTCTGTGCCAGCTAAATGCATGTGATGATGGTACGCTGAGGAAGAGGAGGAGTGAGAACAATGATGCATTTCTATCACTGCGCACGCTTTTCAAATATATTACTCTTATCCATGTCTCCACAGCACAAGTGCTCTTTATACGTAGGTGAATTCAAGAAAGATAGAAGGCCATTAACCATGCAGTGGTCTTTGTGGATTAAGAAGTATCAGTTCACCTGAGAGGAAAATAAGCCATGATCTGGTGTCTGTGGTGACAGGATGAACTGTAGTTTATTCTAGATCCTTCCACCAGTTGCTCTTTATGACATGGCCAGCTGCAGGCAATGGGCTGTAGACTTAAGTTAAGTATTTGATGTGGTACATATTTCCTTGTAAGGAGCAATAAAGCACCACTCTGCAGACAGTACTAGGCAACACACTAGAAGTCTTTTATTTACATTACTCAGACAAACATTTTTACATCACATTGCACAGTTGCACATATTTACATTACATACATATTTACAGTTTGAGATTGTATCATGCCCTATCTTATGTGAGTGCACAGAATGTGTGTACAGGATCTTTAAGCCTCATTAAGAGTTTGGGGGTGCCTCAACCAGCAAACCACCAGCCCCCCACCCTATTTAGAGGTGGTGGAACCTCAGGGTTTCCTCCAGTGAAGTCTCAGCTGTCTCTGCCCTTAACCTGGCAAATCGTCTGCCTAAACATTGTTTTTAGTACTCGTGTCTAAGTATACTGCCAGTAAATCGGGCGAGTCTATAATATGGCCATTGGATCGCATTCCCAAGGTTATTTTGATCCAAATTACAAGACCCCCTGAGGGTCTTCCTCTCTGCGATGGAGTAGCATTCTTGTAGTATGTTTTATATCCCAGCTTAAATGGGGTGGGGTCAATAGCCATGTCTCCGGGAAGAAACAGATATCAAAATTATCTATGTAGCTGTGTCAATCCAGATCCCCAAGTTTTTGTTTTAACCCCTTGACCGCGATCGGAATTCCGCTCGTGTGCTGGACATTCCGATCGCGGGTGTGGTCGTGACGAGCTCAGCTCGTCATGCGCACAGCGCTACCGAGCAGCATGACGAGCTGAGCTCGTCACGCGCATCGAAGGGGTTAAGCCTGCAACATTCCAGGAGACTTTAGCTATGGGTGTTTGTCCTTTTGCAAGTACTTTGTGTGTTTGAGTATTATGGTTCGTGCGGCAAAGCACGCCCTCCGACCCGTCAGGATTGCTAGCAGTGCTACTTGCGCCTACTTCTGGTAGAGGACCATCCTCTTTTGGGTGGGGCACCTTCTGTTGGGACATGTCAATAAGGCTGGTGTCTGCATGGCGAAAAGGGAGAGGGTATGATCTGGGGGGCTGGTGAACTTCCTTTGCAAGTCATTCATTAAGTTCTAGGGTGGAACCACTAAATCTTCCATCCGATGGTGGGAGCGGAGTTGGCATGAGAGGAATGGAACGCCTAAACTGGATAGAAGAAGAGTCGGGGAACAGGTTCGGTATTCTAGGGCAAATCTGGCCCTTTTAATATCAGCTCAATGCAATCTAGTGGTTGGTCTAGTAATGTGCATCTATGCGCCCTAATGATATTGTCTCGAATTACTGAGCGACAGCCCCTAACACGGCAGATCCAATGGATTGCTTTGTTAATCAGGGAATCTTCCCCTTCAAATCCCTGCCTTTTACCAAGTTTAGGGACATTGTCCATGAAGATTTTATTAGCAGATGGCAGGCGAGGAGGGGCTGATTGTAGTGCATGGTTCTTATCATGATGAGATGATAGCTGCCCTTGGGACGGATTGTATTTTCCCGGATGATTGCGGGAGCCATACACACCTGCTGAATTGAGAAGTTAGGTGGCGTGGTTAACAGTGGGGTTAGAAAGTGTTTGGATTTGGGGGGCAGCAGCAGGGTGTAACTGCGGGGGCCCATGGGTAGGGGCTGAGGATGACTACTTGTGGGTTGTGTTGCAGGTTGTGTTAGGTCTCCAAACGTGTGTTTGGCCGAGAGTATAGATGGTGGACCATTATGTAGTAGCGTTTTAACTAATGTAGTAAGGCCATCGATCATTGATCTCAGGGTCCCTACTTCGGCCCTTAGATCGATAATAAGCTGGTGGGTAACTGAGTCCAAAAGCCCTAAATTTGGAGCAGGTGTACTCGCATCCGAGGGCTCAGACAGATGTTGGGAGCTATCTTCCTTGGGTTCGTCAGGTAGGGCCAACAGGGGAGCGAACCTATTAGCACAGGGAATGATGGATTCTAGCTGTGGTGATTTACTACAGGGAATTTTAAGAGAATTGGTTATTAAAGCTAAAGTTACAAGTAGCAGAATGACATTGGGTCCCCACTATATGGGTTGAGTCCTCCTGATTATGTACACGGGCCCCCCTAGAAAGTGACTTTCTAAACATGGCTGGGATTGCAGGGGAACGACTAGGGCTGGTACTAATAGATGTGGGCGAGGGTTTGCCAGTCAGAGTTAGTGAAGAAACAGGAGATTCTGGATCTAGAATATCTTCACACTTGCTTATCAGGTTGTCGATGCGGTCTAGTACGCAATTGCTGGCTGGGTGTTTTAAGGATTTCCTAACCTTTTTCCCTTTCCCAGATTGACCACCACCCGTGCCCTCCATAGATTTTCTCTTCCCCATCCCACAGTCCTCGGAGGCCTCAGAGAATGCAGCCCACAGTAAACAGGAACAACTATGGTCTGAAGCCTGCTCGACACAGTCTGGCTACCTGTCACAACAAAGAAATGATGGTAATGGCGACCAGCCCAACAATTTGCCTAGTCAGCAAAGGAAAAGCAAAAAAGAAAAAATGAAAAATGTGGCCCAGCCCAGCAAAATGGTTAAGCGAGTAGTTAAATCAAAGCAGCATAAAATCTCTAACAACTCTCTCTCTGCAGCAGCAGACCTGCACAAGCTACCCAGAAGACAGCCACTAGAAGAAAGAAAATAACGTATTGTGACAGTCAAGGACCAATGGATCAGAATCATTCGGCCATACACCCCTGGAGGAGTTTGGGTTTACCTTTAATATTCAGGTAAATGACCTTTTTTGTTTGACAGTATATTATCCGTTGTGGACAGGGTGAGACATCCTACCCATGTTTTGATAAATTCCTTTATAGATTTTAATCTTTGCCGTCTGGACACTGGATCAGAGATATCTCGGCCATCGTCTGTGACGTTCTGAGAGCAGATTGATTATGCTCTACAGTCTGGTACCACTAGGAATATTACCTAAAAGGTACTACATAGCTCTCAAGTTTTAAGAGAGTATGTGTTTGAATGTGGGAATTAGCTTGAGTTGGCGGAACTAGTTTGCCGACTGTCTGCATCATCAGGTTATAAATGGAGTTTTTAAAGAAATGTAAACTTTTTGATATTGCTATGTCTGATGTTTGTATTTTTTCTTTTTGTCTATGTTTATGTATGTTAGAAATTACAAATTTGATTCCGGGAGTCATCAATTTTCCTGAAGAAGGTGGTCTTTATCTAACTACAACCCACCGAAATGCGTCGATGCTTTTATGTATAGACACCTGATTACTAGGGTATCTGCCAGTTTATGAAATTATATAAAGAACTCTGACTTGGCAGATAATCCAATAGTTGCGGGTGTACGTATACAATGTTGTGAACATCTTTGTATGTCTAAAAACATTTTTCTCCCGTGTTTTGTATGTACAATTTTTGTGTATTTTTATATGTGTTTACTATAAATTCTATTTGCTTTGATGTTATGAATTGTGATATTATGTTTATTGGTGTATGAAATTCTGTTTTTTTAAGAAAAATACTTTTTTTAAATTGGTTTTTATATTGTATTTTAATTCGTAATAAACTATTTGTTTAAACCTTTGAGAGTGGAACGTTTATGCTCTGATGATGCAGTATGGGTGTATGAGGTGTATGTAATCGATGGATCTTTGTTAACCAAAGAGGACATTTTCTCTGACTTTTGTCTATTGGGTGCTCTACCTCTTTGGTCTTAGGGAGCCCCTCTCAGTTCTTGAGATAAAAGGGGTATTAGTACTGGACCTCTGACACCATATACTCAGAACACTCCTGGACTGAGGATATTCTGCAAGGAAGAAGTGCTGTTGTGCTGCCACTTTGCTGCTTGCCTTGCTGTGTTGGCCTGCTGCCTCTGTCCCGGGAGTGAGAGGACTGGACTTTGCTCTCTGCATCCTGCTTTCTAAAGTTTCTCCAAGGGCTTGAGCTAAAAAGAAGAAAATCAGCACATCGACTTCGAGCGTCACTTCGGAACTGGCGACGCTGCCTGCAACAACCGTGGCTTACAATGCAAGCACCGACCTACTGCAACACCTCCGAAGAACCTCCACCACATGAGTCTCGAGTAACGTGTCACTGAAGTCCGTGATGCCCGACTCCGCCACGGCACATGTGGCCTCGTGATGTGACATCGACACCGCAAAATCAACACCTCATGGCTTGATCCTCGATTCTTCATTGACACTGCACTGCCATCGGAATCAACGCCTTGCCACAACTGCTGCATCACCTCCACTGCGCCTCGCATCATCCCCGGGCGTCAGCGGCTCAACAACTCTACCCCGTCTCCAGGAACCGACGCCTCACTTGCTTCAGTGACGCCTCACCTCCATTGTGCAACGCACCATCCTCGAACGCCGACGCGCCAAGGACCTGCATAGCAGTAAGGAACCGATGCCGCAACTGCCTCAGCGGTGCCTCACCTCCCCAGCGCCTTGCATCATCTTTAATTCTCAACGGCTCCAAGGTACTGTACTGGAATCTGCGCAACTCCGTATCCGGGCCGTGCTCCATCGCGGTTGGCCTGAACTAGTGGTTTCATTGTGCATGTAGGGATAGCCTCGACCAGAGCTATTGTGTTTCTAAGCGCTACAACTGCATTTCACCTTGAAAAATTCATATCTTGACTTCTGTATGTTGGATTTTTGATGTTTTGGTCTAGTTTTACTCAAATAAATATTGGTTATTTTTCTAAAGTGGAGTGTGTGTGTGTGTGTGTGTGTGTGTGTGTGTGTGTGTGCGCGTGCGTGTTTGTGTGTGTGTAGAAATACTTTACACATTGCCTGTTTAGTTTAGCCTCACTGCTCTGAGCCAAGCTAAAAGAGGGTGAGCACAGGTAAACTTAGCGTGTACTACACTTACCCTGACTAGAGTGTGGGTCCTTACTTGCCTTACTTGGACAGGGTGCAAACCACTGCCAACTAGAGACCCGATTTCTAACATATATATAAAAAAATACAACAACACTTGAACAATTAACATTTTTAATAATCAATTGCATATTTAACTAGCAATAAGAAAATGTTATTTATTATTTAATTAACATCCCTCCCTATATACCCTTACAACCATAGTGACCCACACCTAAAATATTTCAGTATTACACAATTTACATAATTAATCATCAATTAAATAATAAACTCTAAATTAATGATTAACTGTTGATTATTTCTTATATAACTTCCCGCCTTATACCCCTACATTCCTAGCAACCTGCACTTAAAAAATAACTACAATAAATCAATATTACATAATTTACATAATGAATATCAAGCACAGAATTATGTAGAAATTATTAATTCATTACTACTTAACCAACTGCCCACCCTATACTCCTACAAAACCAACAATCCACTATGACATTATAAATTACTATTGACAATTAAAGAAAACATACTAAATTACTTAAAATTACAAACTATATTTAAAAAATGAATACCAATTATACAAACAATACTAACACACAAAATTAATATAGGAACTAAGACACATTGAAATAATTAAAAAACAATATTTTTTTCAAGTATATTATTGAAAACGATATTAAAAACAACAATATTTGTAAAAACGATATTACTTATGTAAAAAAGATAATCTTCACAGCAATATTCTTGCATCACGATATTTTATTACCGATATTTTTGCCTCCTGATATTTATAGCTCAATATTTTGTCCAAACACAGCATGAAATGCATCCTCTCATTAATCTTTGACACAAGTGATACGAGGAATAGCTGTTCACGTTCTGGCCATTTGCTTTATTCCGGTGTACTTGCAGTTACATTTTGCCACAAACAGCGCATAATCACATGTCACTACGTTGGTGTAATGTAAATTTTGCCTGGGCATACTCTTAAGGAGACGTGTGACAACTTTCACATGTATCCTAAGTGCAGGTTGGGTCCTTGGCTACTGGGAGGAGCCACTCATTTTGGATGATTACAAAACAAAGAAGAGCAAGCTTCACTTCATCCAGTCCTTGACATGATGCCTCCATGAGGACCATCATCTCTCTGCCCAATTGGTTATGCAAGGGCGGGTATTACTGCCCTTCCTCCTCATTATTTGTCTAGGAGCTGATGCAGGTGTATTAAACCCATGGACACACAACCCTACTTCCCTAGGCCTCATCCCAAATCCATGATTGCTCATCCCACCCATAATGGCTATCATTTCACAAATTGTGGTCTCAAACCATTAAAAAGTTACTGACACATCAAAGGAAGTGATAACAGATTTTCAAGCGTAAAATGTGCTTGAGAGACAACTTTTCCCTTTGGAAATCATGGTGGGAGGCTTTGGAGGGAGCAGACAATGATACAAATGGTCACTGTCTGCTCCCCCGATGTCTTCCCAAATGGGAACTATATTTTTGAAAAGCGACACCTGTTCTTTAAGGGACACAAACTGCTCTTAAAGAATAAATGTTTCCTATTTAGGAATGTGAATGCACAGTTGGTGAGCTGCTCTCTCTTACAAGCCACCATCCCTTGATTCATAGCTAATCGCAAGGAGTCGCAAATAGCAACCTTCCTAATTAATATTCATTAGGTAGGTTGTTTTGCAACTCCCAGTGAATGGGAATTTGCTCTGCGTCCTAATAGTAAGTAGGTCACATCCCTGTTTGCAAACCAGTTGGTGTGCAGTTTGCACATCCCTGGTTTGATAAGGGGGCTTACTTAGCACATTGGACTCATCCAGTATGACTAAGTTATTCCTCACTGGGACCTTTGGAAATCGGAATGGGGAGGTAATACCTAACCAAGGAAAAACCAAACACATCTGTATTATTCCCTCCTTATATGATCACTGCATGAAGCCTATGCAGAGATATTATTTTGTCTCTAAGAAGCAGTCCTGGCTCCAGAATTCTAGATCTGGTAGGGGCACGAAGACTCACAGGTGGGCCAGGAAGATGCTTGTTGGAGCAGGCAAAAAGAAAATAGGGGGTTGTATAACATTTGCTGTTTTGGGCACTGACATCTGCCTAGTGTTGACAGGTCTAGAAAGTCACATGTCAGAGTAATGTTGAGGACCATTAGCCAAATCTTGTGCCCAATACCTAATCAGTACTGCAAACAGGGGTGTTTGTCACATGGCGTTTCTGCAGACTATGCCTAGCGCCCACTAGTTGTTGTGCATTTATATTTATGTGCATCATTAACAACATGCAGAATGTGGTTTTATTCTCGATAATATATGTACACTGATATAGTACTATTACATTTGAAATGAAATTTCTATGACTTGTAGAGGTGTGTTTTGTTAGATATTGTTATCTAGGCCTCAATTTAGGCCTGGTCACCATTGTTTTAAAAAAATAATGTCTTCCCGCTGCAAATATCACTATTCATTATTTGTGCAGCATGCACTCAAGCAAAGCCATGTTTGCGTATTGCCATTGTTGCTGTTCTTGCGGTTCTCTATGAAAAACTTTCCAGCTTGGCCACAATAATGTAACGTTTTAAGGAACTTTCACTATCTCACTGTACTTTACAGCAAACTATTGTTCACACAACTATTTTTTCCTGCCATCTCCGAATGACATTAGCATAGAGTGGGCAAAATGAATTAGTAGAATAATTCTTAGCTGCTAAGGCAACGTGACGTTTAATAAAACTGTGCTCTGATTTGCATCAAATTTCGCACTTTTGCTCATACCACAATGCTTTTACAGTTTTAATGATTTATGCGAAAATAAGTGTAAATAAACCCTTGATTTTGGCGGTGAGCCACAACTTTCCTGGAGACTTTGTGATGCTACTACAGATGCTGTCCATTTCTTTGTTGATGTTTCTGCTCATTTGGGACTAAGAATTTTTAACATTTTTCACTTTATTCTGTAATGCTGAATTTCCTGAGAGCCTTCATGGCGACGATGACTTTATGCCGACTCTGTACCTCATCTTTTAAAAAATGTATTAAAACTTTACATTTATTCTACTGATCTAGAACTCTATTATTGAATGGGCCCTTATTCAATTTACTATATTTTCTAATGTGTCGGGAGGCGCCTTACCCCGGTGATACACTGCCTCATGAGATTGGGGTTTAACACGGTCTCTGATTCATCAACTCATGAACGTTCTGTTGAGATACATTTTTGCCATGTAACTTTTTCTGGGTCTCTCGCACCCACATGCTCACTGGGCACAGCTGCACGCCATACCCAAAGGGTAGTGAATGCAGGATACTGAGTACTAGGCCTGGGCCGAAGCCATTATTTGTACCAGTGCTGACATGTAAAGACATGTCCCACCATTACCACATTGTGTGAGCGGTGCATTATGTAGAGCTATATCCTCATGGGTGATTATCATGTCACAAGAACTCAACATTGCATTATAGAACTAGAGGTGTGAGAATTATAACCGTTGTTCATGCTCTATTCCACTGCACATCTCCTACAGGAAATATACTATGCTCTCATTCAGGATGAGTGACAGAAGGGAAACACAGTAACAAGCACCAAATAAGATGCATAGTTCCACTTCCCAACTGCAAAGTCCTGCCCTGTGACTTCCAGCATCTGAGGAAAGGGAGGTACATTGCCCATTTGAAACAGGTAGGAAATGGCTCACACATAACATGCTAATGGCCCTGTGTGGCAGCAAAAACGTTACCTCTGCTGCACAGACCTACTTTTTTGCTCCTGTTAAACCTTTGCAACTAAAGAGTAAAAAAATATGAAAAAGTCGGTAGCTTCACACACTGCTGAACAGAAAACAAATACGCAGTTGGCCATTATTAATCCTGTACGCATACAGCTATATCTATATTATAGTAACACAAGAGTGCAGTAATGCCACTATATTTAATATTAAATACCCTTTCCAGTGAGAATTCAAAATCTATTTTTTGTTAAACCTTTTAAATCTTTGAGTAAAATTCAAAACATGTTGAATAGCATTCTTGGATGAATATGTGGCAGACCATAGTATATTTGCTGACCGCAGAACAGGTAGATAAAAATTCGATTTTTTTAAGTGCATTTTTTAACACTCTTCTAACATGGGTTTCTTCCTTTATACCATATGAGTCAAACTTTACTTCCCTGAATTTGGAGTGTCGCCAGGGTCTTCATTAGACTATTTTATTTAGTATATATATTGCCCCATTGGAGCCACAGATCAGGTTGTTTGCCACGATATTCTACGCATATGCAGACAGCCCTAACATCTTTGTGGTACTACATGACTCTTAGGCCAAGCCCTCCTCTTTCTTCCAAGCATGTGTAGCAACAGTTGCAGACTGGTCATCAGCTAACACATTAAAATGGCACTCTGAGAAGACTGAGCTGCTCATCAGAGAGGAACCTCCTCCCCTCTCTATCTCGACCACTGCTCGGTGGACTCCAACCTGTGGCTGGCAACCACGCTAGTGAAATCAGAAACGCAGGCATCATGTTTGATTCAAGTTTAACTTTTATCCCCCAAACTAATACGATGTACCTGTTTTATCATCTAGAGACAGATGAAAAAAATTCTTCCAGTTCTCCATATTAGTGGCAAAAGCCTTGTAATTCAAGGGACTAGCTCACCTAGGTTACATTATGGTAATTTCATTGCTTGTATGTATATGGTACTTGTATAGTGCACATCTAGCCAATAAGGCAGCAGAGCACTGTACAGGGTCACAGGCAAGCATAAAGATAACAAGTAATAGGAGAAGTAACTGGTTATTGTATTGTTAGTGCATTGTGAAGTAGTATTCTTTAAAGAGGTGTGTCTTAAACTCGATCCAAAATTGGAGCAGCGTTGGGGTAGTCTTGATGAAGACGGCGATTCTGTGTGCATAGATGGAAAAGGTCTGTTGCTTTGTTTTTTTCTTTTACACTTCTTAGTCTCCAGCCTGATGGTGTCTGGGCTGTGAGCTTGCACACATCTTTGGTCAATAAAATGTACACTGTTCAAATATCGCAACTCGGCTGCTATTGGGCCTGTGAATTGCTGGATCAATATTGGCCCATCTTGCTAACCTGGATTGGCTCCTAGTAACCAAAAGAACCTCTTTATAGTTTTTTTAATGATTCCCAAATCCATTCATGTGGCTGTACCAAAGTTTCTACAGGTGGAATTTTATCTCATACCCACATGGACTCTTTGGTCTGTATGTTCGGCATTTCAGATGCCCCTGTGTACGTGGCCGCTCGTTCTGTTATAAAGGGTGGTTTTTTGGACCTTGCCCCAAATCTCTGTGCCCAAATCAAGACCTGCCATCATTTATAAATCAACTTGATATATATTTTCTCAGAATTTTTACAGGCTTCATGGTTACATGGGGAGTCCAACACCCTTGATATACTAATTCACAGATATATGAAATTCTTTAGTAGATCGCCTTAAAGCACACACTTCTTAAATCTATTTCCATCAAATTTCACAAACTTTCACAAAACTTTACATGCACATTTCATCTAATTGACTGATGTGCACCCTGGTAAGGGTAAAAATTGCCCTTTCCATTTCAGAAAAACATTACATGTGTTCAAGACATATAGGCCCTGATTACGATGTCGGGTGGACCGTTGCGGAATGGGAACTGACCGACTTCAGGTCAGCGGTTCCGACTGCATCATTTGGATGCGACCGTACACAGTGCAGTCGGAAACATACATTTTTTTCTGGGAGCTTGTGCGGCGGGCGGAAACTGCCCGCAACATAAACTGCCATTGAAAAATGGATGTTTCCAAACATCCCTGCACCGTGTGGCAGGCACACGGAGCAGGGATGTTATGGGGGAGACCATAGGTGCCCCCCAGGGCAGTATGCAGAGGCCGCTGAGGGATGGGAGCCGTGCTAGGGGCCCCCAAAGACACTTTCCGACAGCAGTTCCATGTCGGAAAGGCCGACATGGAACTGCTGTTGGAAAGTGCCATCATAATCCCGATGGCAGAAACGACATCCTTAAGGGATTATGAGGCCTTTCCGACTGGCCGACGGGCTCCTTGAGCCCGTCGGAACTGCGTCAGATTCCCCGGCTGGTTTAAACTTCGACCTAAGTCATTATAATATGGCGGTCGGACTTCACACCTACAATGTCAGTCGGAAAGCCTCCGACCAGCGGTCAGAGGCTTTCCGCCCGACATTGTAATTAGGCCCTTAGTGTAGGCATTCACAAAAAATAATGTATTATTATAATTAATTAATATTCAATGAATATGTTAAAAAACATTGGGGTATATTTACAAGCCCCTATCGCCACCACTAAAAGTGACGTTGATGTGGCGATAGGGGCTTTGCCTTATTTACAAGGCAGCGTTAAGCCACTTAACGTGGTATAACGCTGCCTTATAAATAAGGCCGCCTTTCACGCTGTACTTAGTGTGAAAGGGGAGGGCAATGGGTGTTGCGGTGGGCGTTCCACTGCAACACCCATTGATTTTGGCACTGCCCCTTATTTATGCTGGTGGCGTAAATAGGAGGCAGTGCCAAAATTAAGGCCAGGGAAAACCTGGTCTTAAACAGGCAAAACGAGGAGAAATGCTTTATTTCTCCTTGTTTTTGCTGTTTCTAAGTGTGCTGTGTTGTGCAGCACACATAGAAACAGCAAAACGCCATTGATTGTTTATGTGCAGGAAGGTGTCCCTTCCTGCACATAAACAATCACACAAAAAAATGAAGTTTTGCAACTTCTATGTGTGCTGCATTAAGCAGCACACATAAAGAGTTAGAAAACGCCATTTAAAGATTGTTTATGTGCAGGAAGGGACACCTTCCTGCACATAAACAATCTTTCCCTAAACGCAGACATCCTTGCACTATGGTGCAAGCGTGCCTGTGTTGGCGCTAGGCTGCTAAATTTAGAGCCGGCGCATGAGGAAACACAGGCTGCAACATATTGTTGTAAATATGCTGCGGCCCTGCCTTTCTGAAGTGGCGTAGCGTGGCGTTAAGCCAAGGAGGCTAACGCTGCGCTCCGCCACTTTGTTGTAAATATGCCCCAGTATGTGGCCAGTACTCTGAAGCCCCATTACAAATGCAAGTTCTACAAGCTCAGTTACTATTCGAGGGCCAGACTATAACCTAAAATCAACCCTGGCAAAAATGATTAAACTAACCCACACTGCAGGAGATTACTGGTAAACTTAGGGCATGTGACTTTTATAGTTAGGACATGGCAGCCCCACCTAAAAGCAGCCCTCTAACCTGCATCTCACTGAGAAAATGCCAGAGAGGAACCATGGCCAGTCCTGCCTTGGCTGTTTTCAGACAAAATTAAATGTCCATTCTTAAAAGAAGCTAAGCTGTTACAAAGTCCATCTTTTTTAATCATCTGGAACACTTGAAACTGAGCCTTTTTAAATGTACAATTGCTCTAAGGAATGTACATTAGGATAAACAAGTGTACTTTTTTTTTTCTTCTGGAGTTTCATAAAGCGCAAACTTGACCTGAAGGTATCAGAGCACTTTACATGAGCACCAGTTGCTTACAGAAGGCCAATTTCATTTTTTTTTGTTAGGCACGGGGAAATTAAGTGATTTGTCCAGAATCACAGGATGCTGAGTATCCCTGTTGAGACTCGAACCCAGTTCCTCAGTGTCAAGGTCCACCACTCTAGCAGTAAGGCCACGTCCTCTCCAATTCATTGTATCCAATGTGGATTTGAACCAACATCCATTTTACACTGCAAGTATAAATGCAAATGCATGTCTAAACCAATGAATGTACATTCACAAAACAAATGTACGTCAGAAAGGTATCTACGCAACATCATAGTAACAGAAGTCAACTTAACATATACCAAGTAAACTGACCATAAATATTGCTTCTGCATGCCCTGACTAAGCAGATATGGAAAGATAACTCCTTATTGTTTTCTATGTAGGTCGGCTTAATCATGGTCACTCAATTCATCTGGAATTAAGGATATTATGGGTGCAGAAGGCAACGCTTAAAAAGTCTCAAAGATGCTGAAAATAAAAACACATAGCAGTAATATACAAAATCCCTAAGTAAATCCTAATGAACACCAATATTCCAGGACATGGCTCCCTAGATTATATAGGAATAGTTAAGATGTTTGTTTGATGTGATTGTGTTTTCCTTTTAGTACTTGTGACACTTGTTTTGTGTGCTGTACCCTACATAGTTAACTAATTAACTAATTTTCATTGATACTTTTGTTTTTTTCATTACACAACTGTGTAAAAACTTGTGTTTCAGTGGTGGTTGGTAAAGCATATATTGCTATTTTGCACTACAATAAATTGACTGTGTGATACCCATGTTATCAATCTCATAAGGATGAAAAGCTGAAATGCCCTTCATGCGATTTGAACCAAGTTATGCAAGTTACATACAGATCAGAGGGCACAATGCGGCAATTAAAACCACATGCATATCCCCATCTACAAACACATCAATATCACATGAATTAAGCAGAATGATCACTGGCTGTAAGCCAATGTCAGAATGCAGTATTTATCTTTGTCACTTTTCACTTAAATTCAGCCTTTCATCCTTCATAAAGGGTGTTCCACGACCTGGACAATAGCAACCTCTGGTATTTTTATACCATTTAGAAATGCTGAAGTGTGGTATTTACCACTATCTTGTGAGAGGAGCTTGCTGTCTCTTCAGCGTTGGAGGATATCGCTGCTCTTCAATTGTGCATGAAATCAGCAGCTTCCATCCTCGCTGATTTCACACATTTCCACACGTTTCGCTTAATGGACAGGCCAATCGTATGGTAGCAACCTGTTTCTGGCTCATTAGAAAGTTAAAGAAAATCTTACCTTTTATCCCTTTCTCAGTGCGGAAACAGGTGGCTCTGGCACTGGTCATGTCCAGAATGGACTATTGCAATGCCCTATATCTAGACTCTAATATGGGTACCCAGGTAACACTGAATGCTCTCACTAGAGCGATTCTTGACATTGGAGAAGATGTAGTCTCACGGCTAGACTGCCGACTTTGGAGCTGGGAAACCAAGGGTCGATCCTCGGGGTCGACTCCACATCCTGTGATTCTGGGCAAATCACTTAGGGCCAGATGTACGACCAACAATTTTGCGACTCGCAAATTGCGTCGCAATAGCGACTAGCAATTTGCGAGTCGCAAAATGGGATGTACAACAGTGTCAAAGACACTGTTTGCGATTCCCAATGGGGTCGCAAATTGCGAGGCTCATGAATATTAATGAGCCACTCTCAATTAGCGACCCCATTGGAAATGGCAGGCCCTCCCAGGTATGGTGGCCTGCTGGGCTCAGCAGACCACCATGTCTGGGACTGCTTTTAAATAAAGCAGATTTTTTTTTTTAATGCAGCCCGTTTCCCTTAAAGGAAAACAGGATGCATTTAAAAAAAAAAAAAAAATGAAATGTTTTCGTTTCATTTTTTAAGGGCAGGTAGTGGTCCCTGGGACCACTGCCTGCCCTTAAAAAATATTTACAGAGTCTGTCACAAAGGGAAGGGGTCCCCTGGGGACCCCTTCCCATTTGCGACTTCCATTACCACCCTCTTGAAGAGGGTGGTAATTTGCGAGTGTTGCGGTCGCAAAACATTGGTACATAGCTTTGCGGTCGCTAATAGGAAGGGAACGCCCCTTCCTAATAGAAAGTCGCAAAACCTATTTAGCGAGTCGCAAATAAATTGCGACTCGCTAAATTGACTTTGTACATGGCCCATGAGGTTTTTGCATGCGCAAACGGGTCGCAAACCCGTTTGCGCATGCAAAAACGGGTCGTACATATGGCCCTTAATCTCCCCGTGCCTACCAAAAAAAAAAAGAAAATGTATGTGTCCTTGTGTAACGTAACTGGTGCTCATGTAAAGCGCTCCAATACCTTTGGGTCGAGTTCACGCTATATAAATCTGCAAAAAAACAAAAAACCCTGAAGCGCCAGTCTGCTGCTGCGGGACTATGCGAGCTGCACTGGCTCCCCATCAATAAGCGGATGAAGTTTAAAGCAATCAGCATTGAACACAAGGCTCTTCATCAAGCGAGTCCAGCTGGGATCATCCAGATGTTCCACTGTACATTCCTGGTAGAAATCTTCCTTCAGCCCATGGCAATATGCAGGGCACAAGTCCTAAAAAAAGAAGTGGGGGGACTAACTTAGCTAGGCAATATGCAAGTGACATCACGGCGCATGACATCACGGCGTGCATGATATCACGGCGTGCATGACATCACGGCGCACGACATCACGGCACATGACATCACACACGGCATCACAGTAATTGACATCGTAGAAAGTGGCATCACAAGCCACGACTTTACAAGAAGTGACATCAGATCTAAAGCCCTCACATATATGTTTAGCAGGTCTATCATGTGTACGTTTAAGCGCATTGCGAGGATAATAGCACAGTGAGCTATGGAAGATGATATGTGACTTCTACACCTTGCAATCCCCCAGTTTTATGTAACACATACTGTACATTCATTTACAAACTTATATAATTTATTGTACATGTAATATGCACGTGTTGATGTAAAGCACTCTGACACCCTGCATTGAGATGAGTAGGGCTACACAAGAAAAAATAGTGGTACTTAAATTATTTCAACACCTCCTCCAGGGAAGTAAGCTCTATATAAATGCAATTTGCTTTGTGTAAATACTGGGAAAGACCAACACATCTGATATTCTTACAGTGCATGCATATCTCCTAAACAGGGACTGAACAAAGTGAAAAGCTGCCCCTCTTAAGTATGTGTGAAGTGCTACCAAGGTGTGAGCCTTTGTTTCTCCTCCGCTTCATTTGCATCAGGTGTGAGGCTCCTAACTGCTGCCAGCCAAGAGACCCACAAAAGGAGGCCTGATGACCCCTCAAATTCGGCCTTTGTTATGGGCCCGGCAGGAGTCTTAAATAAGAAAGCCTCGTCCCTGCCTGCACGTTGTTGCTTGTTGCAGATGGAAAGCAGACAACGTGCAGACGCTGCTGAAAGTGTCCCGGTGTTTGGAAATTACACTGGGACAACTTCAGCTCATTATTTAGTGGCGCCCAAATTCTTGGCAGGGTGGACGGCGTTCACCCTGTGAAAAAAGTGGGTGGACGCTGTCCACCCGCGTGTACCCCCGACTCGTGCCCTGGCAATATGGTTATCTTACCTAGAGTTCGCAAGAAGAGATGGGGGGGGTGGGGGTGGAGGGGGCAGAGCCTTTTTGGTTGCTGCTGCCAGACTTTGGAACTCTCTCTACCAGTCTTTGACTGCGATCAGTGGACGCCTGCCTTTTACAAAGCCACTGAAGGCCAGACCAGGCTGTATACCATTTAGGCGGCCCCTACTAACACATACTGGTTGAATGCCCATTGGCTTGTGGCAGACTGCTGTAATTATAGCGCCTTGATGCCTGTGGGTAATTGTCACGCTTTATAAAAATTGAATAAAATTAACATGGGCCAGTCCTGAAAGTTAGGTAATTAAACAGAGAAAGCCTATTGAAGGCCCCACACGAAGCATTATAAAAAAAGGATAAAGGGCGACTGTCCACTTGTGAATGGCCTTGGGTGTGCTAGGGATCTCCCTTGGGAGGCCCTGGCCCGCCTGCTTCTCCTAACGTCACTGTCACCCTCCCCCTCCAAACCCCAAGAACCGCGCTAGCTAAGAAGTGCTCCTCTGCAAGCTGAAGGCATACTGAGGGAAGACATGCCATCGCCGTCAGCGCGGTGTGTTATTTCTGCACCACTACAAGGGGCAGGTTCGTGTGGCACCTGTTGCACAGCAACGAATGAGTAGCACAATGCAGGCTAATGAGCCTCTCCCGGGCTCGGGAGCCAGCCGAGATGCCGCAGTGCGCTCGTGCTCTGTAATGGTGGCTTTCTCGTTACAAGGGTCCTTTGTGCGTCGTGACTGCCTCTCCGAGCAGGCCGGCGCGTGCACGGCGCTCTCCAGCTATTTATATTCATTTCAGAGCGCTTCTGCCTTTGGCGGTGCTTGGGAGCCAGCAGGAGTTTTGCACAAACAAGGCCCCCGGTAATGGCTCGGACATCACTCTCCCTCTCCCAGCCTCATCTGCAGCCGGGCTCTTGAATGCGTGCCCGGGCTGTCTGCGTTCCTGTGGCACCCCAGAGTCAACAATCCCTTTCAATGCTGATCTGAGTCACGCAGACGTCTACAGGAGACCCGGATTTTTTTGACACGACATTGTCTTTTAAAAGCTTATAATACTGTAGAACGAACGAGAAAGAACCAGGCTCATTCCAGAGGACATGACCTCGTTATGAAACCACCCATCTCCCTGTATGCCAGTTCACCTCTATTCCTACCTGTACCTTTGTGTCCAGCGGACATCAAGGGAGATGTTTCATGCCTCCTAAGTAGCATTTAGTAGGGACTCCTAGCAGTGGCGTAATGCAAAATGATAGAGCCCCCTGCAGAATGGGCTCAATGGGGGTCCCTGAAAGGTTGACCCCCCTCCACCACACACACACACACACTGCAGGAGCTAGCTCGGTAAATCAGAGTGGCTTTCCCGAGCGTTTAACTGTTTCTTATCCCATGCTATTGCACGCACTCTGAAAGGCATGCAGTGGCATGGCTTAGAGGGTGAGGGGGTCCCCTCTAAAACAAGAAACCCTGAGGTTCTCCCTACTGCACCCTTTGGGGCTGCAGAGGCCTCCATTACGCCCTGACTGACTCCTAGCGCTATTAATGTTATGTGAATTATATTTATAGAGCGCAACGGTTACCTGAGGGTGTCCTGGCGCTGGTAGCTCACTCTACTGAGATCAAGATAGCAGGAACGGTGTAGCTGGAGGATTCTATAGGTTAAATAGCCACGTTTTGAGTTCTTTCCTGAAAGCGAGGAGGTCAGTGGAATTCCTCAGACTCCCAGTGAGAGAATTCCAAGCTTTGGCTGCGCCTGTAATGAAACTTCTCCCCCCCCACGTAGCTTTCTTCGTAGGTGGTACGCTCACTAGTTTGGCTCCTAGTGAGCGCAGAGTCCTTTTGGGCGTGTACCATTGAAACAGGTGAAGCAAGAATTCAGGACCCTGGCCATGTAGGGCCTTGAAGACAATACATAGAGACTTGAAGTGCACCCGTTTCCTGATGGGCAGCCAATGTAGTTTTTTAATTTCCTTGGTGACAGATACAAATTTGGGGGTACCTGTCACAAGTCTTGCCGCCGCATTTTGCAGGGTCTGCAATTTATTGAGGTGCCGCACTTGGGTATTCAAGTAGAGCCCATTGCAGTAATCCAGCCGTGATAAAACAAGGGATGAGACGACCGTTCATAGACTGTCTTCTGGCAAGAAAGGTTTGACCTTTTTAATCAGTTTAAGGGAGTGAAAGGTGGCCGAGGTCATGGCGTTTATCTGGTCCTCAAAGCTCAGTCTATTGTCCACCATAACACCCAGATTTTTAGCCTTCCTCGTAGGATTAGGGAGGGTACTCAGATCTGATGGCCACCAGTCCGGGGTCCAGAAATCGGCCTTATTTCCGAACATAAGGATCTCAGTTTTGCCTGAGTTTAACTTCAGGCAGTTCTGTTTCATCCAAGTTCTGACTGCTCCCATGCAGTCATGAAACTTCTTGCTCATCCCTACTTCTTGTCCTGGCAGCAGTGACACTACGATTTGTGTGTCGTCTGCATAAGAAGTGAGACTGAATCCATAGGATCTGATCAGGGGGACCAGAGGCGCCACATAAACATTAAAAAAGGGGGGGCTAAGGGACGACCCCTGTGGCACTCCACAAGGCAAAGAAAAAGGTTTAGAGTAGAATTTCCCTAGGGACACTGTTTGTGTTCTATTAGTTAAAAAAGCTTTTAATAGCATCCATGCCTTACCCTTGATTCCACACTCCGACAAACAGTCCATCAGGAGATCATGATGGACCGTGTCAAGGCCGCGGATAAGTCCAGCATAATAAGGGCAGCCTCACCTCCTTGGTCTAGGGCTTTCCTAATTTCTTCCGTTGATTTTATCAGGGCAGTCTCAGTGCTGTGCCCTTCTCTAAATCCATACTGAGTGGGGTCCAATAGCTTATTCTCGTAAAGAAAGGCACTCAGCTGGGCGTTCATTACTTTCTCAACCACTTTCGCTGGCAGAGGGAGGCAAGAGATTGGCCTAAAGTTGTTTGGATCCATTGGATCCAGGTTGTGTTTCTTCAGTAATGGGAGTATTGAGGCCATCTTCCAAATGCTAGGGAAGTCTCCTGATTCGAACATGGCATTGAATACTGATGTAAGTGCGGTAGCAATGGGTTCCAGGGCTAGATTGGCCACTGGCACTGGACAGGGGTCGTAAGATCTCGATTTAATTGAGCCCAGAAGTATTTTTGTATCATTTATACAAAGTGGGAGGAATTTCTCAATCATGGGACAGGAACCTTTGGGTTCCTTGGCTCCCGTCATCTGATTTCCCATACCTTCTTGCGGGAGTTGGTTGAAGACTGAGAAAATGGCTTCCACCTTGTTCTGGAAGAACCTAGCAATTTCTTCACTCAATTCTTGACTTGATTTGATCTTAGGTAGGCTTGGGGTAGCCAGCTTAGATACAGTTTTGAAGAGTTCTTTAGCTGAGTTTTTAGCTAGGTTGATTTGATTTATAAAGAAAAGCTTTTTTGCGTTAAATACAGATTGTTTGTAAACGGTAAGACTTTGTTTATAGACTTCTTTCACCACTACAGTATATTTTTTCCGTCAGTTGCGTTCTAACAGTTTACAGATTAGTTTTTGATTTCTGAGTTCCTCTGAGTACCATGGTGCAGTTGGTGAGGATCGTTTGGGAAGCACAAGTTTTGCCGGGGCTAGCTTTATGCAGGCTGTCTCAACCCATTGAGTATACCATCTGGCGGTGTCCTCCACCCCTGTAGGCAGAGGACGTAAGGTGGTACTAAGCAGGTCTTGTAGTACGGACCCCACCACTCTGTTCCAGGCCCTGGTCCATATCTGATTTAGAGTGCCGCTGGGTTTATGGTAATCGGCTGGGGTGGTTACTTCGAATAAGATTCCTGCATGGTCAGTCCAAACCAAGGGCATCGTTCCCGTGCAAGTTAAATGTGGATGGTTGGAGAACACCCCATCCAAAGTGTGTCCTGCCGTATGGGTGGGCTCATTCACAAGTTGAACCAGATCTGCGCTGCCCATCATGTCTAGCAGGGCTCTGGTATCAGGATCCATGGGGGCTTCCAAATGGAAGTTGAAGTCTCCCAAAATGGTAAATGAGTCGGAACATAGCCCTTCTTCTATCAGAGTCCCAAGCGAGGTTAAAAATGAGGCTCTAGACCCCGGTGGTCGGTACATTAGAATACCCTTAAAAGAGTGATGGGCCAACATTAAACGAGAGCGCTTCACAGGCCGTATTATTGGCTGCCTGGAACGCTATTTTAAGAGTATTATGATATATTATTGCTAGCCCTCCTCCTCTCCCGGTTGGCCTGTTTAGGGTGTAACAGACATAACCCGGTGGAGTGGTTTTAAAGAGGTCCGGTCCTGAGGCCTCATCCAGCTACGTTTCTGTGATGAATGCCAATTTTATGTCTTGTTCCACTAGGAGCCTGGCGCACTCAAAACTGTGCTTTGCTAAGGATCTGGTGTTTACCAGTAGACACTTTAGCGCGCATTCCTTGGGTTTTGTATTACCCGTCCCAGTAGATAACTCAATGGGTCTGCTGGATCTAACTCCCTGGTAGAGAACCCGGGAAAGAGGGCTATGGCAGTTGGGACAGATATCTAATGTGGTGGCCGGTTTTGAATATACAGAGAAGTCCTTACATTTTGTTCCCCCTTTACCCGGATTCAGATCCAACAATTGTGCTCTGGTGTACCTTACGAGCGGGCCACTCTCTGGCTTGAAATGGGCAGAATGGCTGGCGCTGAGCGCGGACGCGCGCAGACGGGCTTGCCTTAGGCGTGCCTTTGGCACGCCAGCGGAGCACCCGCTGCGCGCGTCCGCGCGCAGATTTGTAGTGCGTCAGGATTTCTTAAAAAAGACTAGCCCGCTAACATGCTAATGGCGGCCTCGTTCTACCTCGCGGGAGCCGCTTACTCCGGGAGTGTGCCCCGCCCTCCCACGGCGTGCAGCAGTCTCAGAGCAAACAGTATGATGGTCTGGCAGTAAGTGCAAATGACAACAAATAACAACAATGTTTAATATGAATCAGGGTAAAATCTGTCAGCAGTAAAAACGTTTTAAAATGCCCAACAGTTCGCTCCAATCTATCTCCCGGCTCAAGCCTCAGGAGAGTAAGTGATTAATCCGATTAACCCTTGAGGGCCTGATTACGAGTTAGGCGGAATTCAACGTGGAGAGTCCCAGTGGCTGGAATTACCAATACTAGTAGATGCATGGAATTCCACATATTATGAGTTCGACCCCTCAGAATGGGGAATAACTGTGCAAACACATAATTCCTCATACTATTCCTTATTCTGACTCCTCAATCTGTAACCTGCTGCAAGCAGGTGGTAAACAGAAGCAGTGCCTTCCGGAAAGAGAAGAATAGTTTTGAAAGGGGGAGCATGCATGCCCCCTCCCTGCCTCCGCTGCCAAAGATAAAGCTTGGCAGGGACTGGGGGATGAGGCTTGGCTGCTGTTGCAGCTAAATCCTCATGCAATTTTATCAGCCAAAATTTCTGCCCAGTAAAATCAGATCTGGTGTTCCCACACCATGGGAAACTTGGGCGGGGAAACACGGGGCTATTCATGCATGATGAAGCATAGCAGTGTCCTAACCCAGGGCTCATAATCAGGTCCTGAATGGGTTATACGTGATGAGGCAGAGCGGTATACCACCCCGGGGCTCGTAATCAGGTCCTGAATGGGTTATTCGTGATGAGGACAGGGCCGGACTGGGAACAGAAACCGGCCCCCCCTGGGGTGAGGGGGAGTGCAGCCGAGCAGTTTGCGAGGGCCGGTTTCGGCCGATTTTGTTACCGGGGGGCGATATTGCCGACCCCCGGTAACAAAAACGGCCCCCCAGGGGCCCAAAACCGGCCCCCACCCTAGTGGCCTACCAAGGAAACGCCCGGTGCCCGCTATGGCCAGTCCGGCCCTGGATGAGGCAGAGAGGTATCCTAACTCAGGGCTCATAATCAGGTCCTGAATGGGTTATTCGTGATGAGGCAGAGCGGGATCCTAACAATGGACTTTTAAACGGGTCCTGAAAGGGTTATCCGTGATGAGGCAGAGCGGTATCCTAACCCAGGGCTCATAATCAGGTCCTGAATGGGTTATAGGTGATGAGGCAGAGAGGTATCCTACCCAAGGGCTCATAATCAGGTCCTGAATGGGTTATACGTGATGAGGCAGAGCGGTGTCCTAACCCAGGGCTCATAATGAGGTCCTGAATGGGTTATTCATGATGAGGCAGAGCGGTATCCTATCCCAGGGCTCATAATCAGGTCCATAATGGGTTATTCGTGATGAGGCAGAGTGGTATCCTACACAGGGACTCCTAATCAGCCCCAGAATTGGTTATTTGTGATGAAGCAGAGCGGTATCCTACCCCGGGCTCATAATCAGGTCCTGAATGGGTTATATGTGATGAGGCAGAGAGGTATCCTAACCCAGGGCTCATAATCAGGTCCTGAATGGGTTATACGTGATGAGGCAGAGCGGTATCCTAACCCAGGGCTCATAATCAGGTCCTGAATGGGTTATACGTGATGAGGCAGAGCGGTATCCTAACCCAGGGCTCATAATTAGGTCCGGAATGGGTTATTCGTGATGAGGCAGAGCGGTATCCTACCCCGGGGCTCGTAATCAGGTCCTGAATGGGTTATATGTGATGAGGCAGAGCAGTATCCTAACCCAGGGCTCATAATCAGGTCCTGGATGGGTTATACGTGATGAGGCAGAGCGGTATCCTAACCCAGGGCTCATAATCAGGTCCTGAATGGGTTATACGTGATGAGGCAGAGCGGTATCCTAACCCAGGGCTCATAATTAGGTCCGGAATGGGTTATTCGTGATGAGGCAGAGCGGTATCCTACCCCGGGGCTCGTAATCAGGTCCTGAATGGGTTATATGTGATGAGGCAGAGCAGTATCCTAACCCAGGGCTCATAATCAGGTCCTGGATGGGTTATACGTGATGAGGCAGAGCGGTATCCTAACCCAGGGCTCATAATCAGGTCCTGAATGGGTTATTCGTGGTGAGGCAGAGCGGTAACCTAACCCAGGGCTCATAATCAGGTCCTGAATGGGTTATACGTGATAAGGCAGAGCGGTATCCTAACCCAGGGCTCATAATCAGGTCCTGGATGGGTTATACGTGATGAGGCAGAGCGGTATCCTAACCCAGGGCTCATAATTAGGTCCGGAATGGGTTATTCGTGATGAGGCAGAGCGGTATCCTACCCCGGGGCTCGTAATCAGGTCCTGAATGGGTTATATGTGATGAGGCAGAGCAGTATCCTAACCCAGGGCTCATAATCAGGTCCTGGATGGGTTATACGTGATGAGGCAGAGAGGTATCCTAACCCAGGGCTCATAATCAGGTCCGGAATGGGTTATTCGTGATGAGGCAGAGCGGTATCCTACCCCGAGCCTCGTAATCAGGTCCTGAATGAGTTATATGTGATGAGGCAGAGCAGTATCCTAACCCAGGGCTCATAATCAGGTCCTGAATGGGTTATACGTGATGAGGCAGAGCGGTATCCTAACCCAGGGCTCATAATCAGGTCCTGAATGGGTTATACGTGATGAGGCAGAGCGGTATCCTAACCCAGGGCTCATAATTAGGTCCGGAATGGGTTATTCGTGATGAGGCAGAGCGGTATCCTAACCCAGGGCTCATAATCAGGTCCTGAATGGGTTATACGTGATAAGGCAGAGCGGTATCCTAACCCAGGGCTCATAATCAGGTCCTGAATGGGTTATTCGTGGTGAGGCAGAGCGGTATCCTAATCCAGGGCTCATAATCGAGTCCTGAATGGGTATTTCGTTATGAGGCAGAGCGGTATCCTAAGGAGGGACTGGTAATTAGGCCTGAATAGGATTAACGCAACATAGAAAAGTTGTAGCTGCTGTCAATGGTCCTGGACTGGGATCAGGCAGGTTTCCACCAGTGGTTTATTATTTTAAATATAGAGGTAGCATCAAAAAGTGGCTAATCCTTGAGGGACAGAGTCATGAAGGTAGTGTCATGCAGTTTGGAGCCAATACCTATCACTCTATCCATTACATTTTCCCTTTTTTCCAAACTCTGTCCCCTTTTTCCCAAACTCTGGCCACAAGAAAAATAAACTGTTCTGGCTTACCTAATTTGTCACAAAGAAGCTGCATTTTAGACTCTCTGTACCTCCTGCACTGATCTATTCGTATCCTGCAAGTTTCATTGTGTAATACTGCTAAGATAACTAGTGGCTAATACATTTAATGGAGAGTTCTGTTTGCAATCTCTGATCATTATATAGTGATTCAAACTATACAGTAACCCAGGAGGTTAATGTGCCTGCTGCGGAGCGTAGTGTGTAACATGTAGGTCACAGATTTGTATTTTAAGAAGGATATAGTGAGGTTGATTGCATGTGTTTCAAAGGGCAGTAATAAACACGTTTTATTAACTGCCAATTAATTCAGGTTGTACTGTATGAGGTACATACATGATTATCATTAGAGTAATTGTAAACATAGGCATATTTTCCACTCCTTTTTAAACCTCATTATTAACATGATCTTGCTCAACTTTTACTGATATGATCTGTCATTATCTCCTTATTCATTTTCTATATCACTAATAAAAATGCACTTATTATTAACACGATCTTGCTCAACTGTTACTGATATGATTTGCCCTTATCTACTTATTTATTTTCTATATTACTAACAAAAATGCACTACTTGGACTTTTTACTAAGCCAACTTCTGCCTGTCTATCGGTTCTAGAACAAATGTTGGCCAACATTTCAATGATCTGTTATTCCAGCTCCATCTACTGTGTGTCACTTCTATGTAAAATACACAAAGTTGTTAACATGAGATTAAATTACTTATTGAGCCTACACAGACCTACATAACTTAAATAGACACAGATGCTCAGAAAGTGAAAACCATATTATTATCTCTTTTATTTCTTGTAAACCTGTAAAGTGACCCTGCAGAGTCTCTCATTGCTTCCACCTCTGGGTTTTGGGGTTTGGGGTATGACGTCCATTTTTAGATTTTAACTTTGCAGCAGCGTAGCTATTGTGCCTTGGGACCTAATGCATAGAAGGGAAACAGGTACATTGACCCATTTTCTGAAGTGAAAAAAGGCATAGTTGGGGTGCGGTGCCCCTCTCCCACCTGTTGCTCCTGGTGCCACTGAATCTGCTGCAGAATTTATAGCTATGCCTCTATTGCTGTGTTTACCAGCTGCTCCCAGCTAGAGCACCACTTTGAAACAAACATTGGCAAGGCCAATTGGTCTAGCCTTTGAGACCTATTGGTTTGTAATTGTTTTGCTATGCTGTACAGCATCCCTGATGCTGTGTAGAGTGGCTAAATAAAAAAATAACACTATGATGTGGCACCATGTTAGCTAGTGCCTACAAAATGATAAAGAAACGTTTTAGGTCTCGCCTGAGCCAGCGCGCATGCGCTGCTCTGGCGAGACTTTTAGTAAGCGGGTTTTGGAAGTGCAAACAGTGGCTTTTGCTGGGGACTAGCCTGCGTTCACGCGAGCGTGCACGCGCGATCAGGCGCCATATGGCTTCCCTCGCCATCTGGACGCTCACGTGAACGCAAGCTGGTCGCCAGCAAAAGCCACTGTTTGCGCTTCCTCACGAATGCTTGTGTTTTTTTTCCTTCAGCGCGCGCTTGTTTGATCTTGTTTCTATTCTCGGACTCTTTTTGCAGACTGGCATCTTGTACTGTACCATATCGCCTGAGCCTAATGACTTTGAGTCCCTCGACTGCTTAACATCGAATCCAATTGTTTATTATTGAACATTACTCAAGTTCTTCAAACATGAACCCCCACAATTAGGGGCTTTAGTGCAAGACATTTATCAAGAATTTTACAATGCGGTTTGATTTGTAAATATCAGAAAAGAGTTAATCTTGATTTGCTAGTGCATGCAGAAGCCGTCTGTTATCTTGCACCGGTGTAGGGGATGTCTCCGGGGCTGTCTCGTTTAGAATCGAAGCAGCTGGCCCTAGCAACCCAACTTCCGGTGATATTTCAAGTTGAGTTAACCTACTTTGTGCTGAAAAAAATATACCCTCACATAAATATTCGCTTCCTTGGCCCGGCCTCCTCGGGGTTCCTTTCAGCCAGTCGTTCTCTCTTCCCTAACTGACTGGGCCTTGTTCTTTAAGGAATTGCACAAGGGAGGTGGAAAAGGTACGCTAGCTTTACACGTGTGCGACATGTTAGTGGGCCTCAAAGGCCGGGCCGGGCCGGGCTCCAGTCTGCATTGGCTTCAATCCCTCTGCACTTCTAAGGTGCATCTCAGAGCCTCTGGCGTCCCTCGGTGCGCTGCAGCCTGAGGCTGCCTTCAGAGCGAGGATATTGTGCTGCGAAGCCTCATCGGAAAAGCAAGGCTCCTGGGGTGAAAAGCATCGCACAAGCAATGTCGTTCCAGCCACAACCCCCTAGCATTGCTTTATAAAGGCCAGGTCATACTTTCAAAATGCTTTCACGCCAGCCCTGCATTGTGAACCCCGAGATCTGCATTGCCATGTAGGCGCGGACCCCGTATGCTCCCCAGTGACAGACCCTGGGCGCCCACAGTAAATAAAGGAAACAAATTGAGGCTCATAAAACCCAGCAGACCTTATCATTTAATGACATTCCAATGTTTGCTGCCGCATTCCCATGTTCTATGTGTTTACGTTCGCACAGCAGCAACTAAACTAATCATGGCCTGCGCTGGGAGATGCACAGAAACCTTATGCAAGGCCCCTTCCTGTCTGTGCTCCCCACCCCTGCTGCATAGCACACTCCAATGAGTTATGGCCAACCATAGGGTGGTGTGATCTGCCGACTCTGAAGGGCCATGCTTTAGTTCTGCCTGTTGAGATCCGACTCGTGCGCTGTACTTGAGGCAGGAAGCACAGCTGTCACACCTCCTTCCCATACGTCTGCCTCCTTCTGTACCCACTCACTATGCATTCAAGCCGTTGCGCCTTATTTTATCCGAGGCAGTTTTTGCAGTATTTATTCCACGCTTGAGTTCTGTTTTTAATAACTCCAAGTAATATGTTTATGAATAGCTTGACTTTCACAGAAACGCAGTTAAAGGATCTACTATGGGCCGATCTCAAATGGGCTGTAAAAACCGGATGAAGCTTGTGGGCCCTGTAATGCCTGGTTTGTGGAGTGAAAAAGAAACAGCAGCTGCACAATATGTGCACAATCACCACATGCATCCCCAGAATGAGGGATAACTTCCCAATTGCAGATGTGTAATTGCGCATCCCACAGGTGCAAACAACACCTATCGACTGCTTGCTACCATTATAGGTGAGGGGTACCACCAGCCGCAAATCACTGGCGCAGACCCCTTCAATCCGGGACATAGTATAAATCCGCTTTGAATGCAAACAGCAGTGTTTGGCCAAAACAGAGTTTGTGCCCTCTGTCTGAAGCTGAAAATATGCACACTTAAACAGAGACCAGATCCATTGAAGGTCAGTGTTCAGAAAGGATTTCCGGTGACCCTCCAAATGTATGGAAAATCAAGAACCTAATAACAAGAGCGAGGGAATGCATGCCGGGAATCAGCGGGGAGCCACATATTTGTTTCATTTTTTATTCAAGGATTCATATCTATACCACTTATTTACTATGGTCTGATGACCCTTTAGCAGTCTGGAGCAGATAAAACAGGAGATGGGCAGCCCTACTCCCTAAGATCTAGTTGAAAAACACAAGGATGACTAAATAGTAAACAAGATAGAGCAGCCAATAGGTCTCGCCTTTGGGACCTTATAAGTATTTAGTTATGCAGCACAAAATCCTTGGTGCAACAACATCAACTGTTGCATGGCTAAACACTTATAAGATCCCAAACGCGAGACCTATTGGCTATGCCAATGCTTGTTTCTTTTGTTTAATTGCTAGTCTGAGTTGGATCGCCAAATAAAAGAAAAGAAAAGAGTTTTTTAAGTGCGGGTGGAGGAGCAGCACGGAGGGTGTGGGTGGGGAGAGCAACACAGGGGAGGAAAGGAAACGGGTGACAGAAAAGGAGGGCGCTGGTGGAGGGTGAGGGTCATAAGCAACACGAAGGGCCGGGTGGGAAGAAGAAACAAAGAACAAGGTAGCAATGTGGAGCAGGTGGAGGAGAAACACACAGGAGGGTAAACAACAGGGGAGAACATGAGAGTGAACGTAACATGGAGTGGGGCAGAAAGAAGCACACAGGCAAGAGTGAGCAACACGAAGTGCAGTGAAAGAGAAGTACATGAGGGGGACAGCTGGAAAACACTTGCACTCTCATGGAGTGCTTAACAAAAAGAAAAAAGTACTGCTTGAAAAGCAAGCAGTGGTAGCATAGAAACCAGCCTATCAAAAGAGATGGTAAAACCAAGGGTGTCCACTATCTCCTTTACTATTTCTTATTGCCATAGAACCCCTCTTATGTTCTTTCCGCATTAGTGATAAATACACAGGTGTTATTTTGAAAATACTAACATTAAAATTTCTGCATACGCTGATGATGTGTTATTATATGTTAATGATCCCCTTACCTCTGTACCTATTATTCTCAATATCATTCATAAATATGCTGTTGTCTCTGGATATTCCCTGAATACTAATAAGACAGAGTTTTTCCCATTAAATATTTTTTGTAATTCTACAATGTTAGCAAATACCGATATAGTGTGGTCTCCAAAAAAACTCAAAAGTCTAGGCGTAACATTTACTGATTCGGTTAAAAGTACAGTTGATACCAATTGTTCCACAATTTTAGCTAGTACCAAAGAGAAACTGGATAGATGGTCTAATCTTCATTTAAATTGGTGGGGATGTATTGAGGCAAATAAAATGTCTATAACTCCACAAATCTTTTACTTGTTGCCCATGATACCCTTTTCTTTCCCATCTACTTTTTATGTTAAATTATATAAACTATTTACTAAGTTCATCTGGAATAATAAACCTGCACGAATTAGTCTTAAAAACTTGCAATTGCCCAAATGTGATGGAGGGGTTGGTCTTCCAGATTTAAAAATATATAATTTTGCATTTCTTGTGGCACAATGTTCGTTATGGTTTCATACTATTTCTCCTTCTAATGCACCCAAATGGCTTATTCTGGATGTTGGACTTGGCCCTTTTTGCAGGGTCATCCCTGAACTTTTTGCCTTCCTCCTGGTATTTTTTCTGACATGGTGTTGGTGGTTTTAGGACTCTGGGCACTTTATCACTGCTGTTCAGTGTAAAGTGCATGTGCTCTCTAAGGTAAAACGTGGTAAGATTGGTCTACACCTGTTTGGCTAATTTAATTTACCTATCAGTGCCCAGTAATGTGGTATCTCATATACCCGGGGCCAGTAAATTAAATGCTACTGGTGGCCTTGCAGCGCTGATTGCGCCACCCACCAAGGTAGCCTTTCAAACCTGTCTCAGGCCTCTGCCATTGCAGGGCCTGCGCGCGCAGTTTACTGCCACTGTGACGTGGCACATAAAGTGGGTGCCACGTCTGCGACTCCCCTTTTACTACATATCAGACACTCCTAAGGTAGGCCCTAGCTAGCCCCATGGGCAGGGTGCATTGTAGGTAAAAGGTAGGACATGTGCCTTAACTGTGTGGCATGTCCTGGTAGTGACAAACAGCCATTTTGGTTTCTCACTACTGTGAGGCTGCCCTCTCATAGGAATGCATTGGGGATTCCCTGATAAGTGTTTCAGTGGTAATCCCTGATATGAGAGGAGCAGCGTGGTCAAGTTTGGTATGTTTGGAATAGTAATAATAAATGCTGCGCAATGGTGTTCGCAGATTTATTATCACTATTTTAGAAATGCCACTTTTAGAAGTGGGCATTTCTGTGTGCTGTGTGTCTTTGTGCCTGCCTGATGTATATTGCATGTCTGGCTCTGGAGTGACAGGGGCTGGGTGAGTCAGCACCAGGCTGAATAGGCCAATCTGCATTTGGAGTGGTGGGAGGAGTAGCACCTGGGACTGAATGGGACTGTGCCTGCATTCCACAATGCTGGCTCCGCCCCCCTGTGGTGTGTCTGGGGCCAGAGCCTACACTGACAAAGGGGGTGGTGGTGCACCTTTAGAGAAAGGTGTGAGTGCCCCCAGACCTGGTTTGGACCGGGCGCAGAGCCCTGTGCAGGGGGAGAACTAAGACCTTTGCAATATAAATATTGGGGCTGTGACCCCATGTTTGGTGAACTGGAACTGACTTGGAGGGGGAGCACTCTGCCAGGAGGAACCACTGTGGGACCCAGTTGCTGCCTGAGGGGGTGGAGGGGCTGCCCTCTGCTGAGAGGCCCTGCGTGCTCGCCTCCTGGTGGGAGTCTCAGGGACCCAAGAGACTCCAGGAGAAGAACTGGACTGTTCCTTACTTTTTATTCTCTGCTACAAGGAGGAAGGTCTGCAGAAGTGCTGTGCTCCATTAGCCTAACGCTTGGTTACGTAAAGCTAGCGCGTCGTGGGCACTTTTATCCCTGTTGTGAAGTGCACAGTGGGGCCCTGTGAGCACTGGAATCCCGTGGGGAGTGTTGTGGACTACAGCTGGATTTGTACTATAGCCCGTGGGGAGCGCCGAGTCCTCTAGCCGGCTTTGCGCTACAACACGTGTGGAGCATTTCCAGCCCGAGGTCAACGCCATGCACCCAAAATTAACGCGGCCCCTCACCAGCTGAGCGAGCGCCGCAGAAGCACTAGACGTTGCCTGGCAACTAGCTACCAGAGTCGGGGAAGAGGCCGGAGGAACCGCTGAGGGGCGTGGCCTCGCCCAAGCGAGATGCAGCGCCAAGTGCCCTGGCACCTCTACAGTGGAGGCCGCCTGTCCGGAGCAGTAGGGACGCTGCCCCAAGCAACGAGGAAGCCCACCTTCAATGGGACGACCGGAGAAGGGAGCGGAAGAGCTCCGCTGATGTCTTGCGGTGGGCGGGGCTGGCAAGGAAGACCGCACCCGTACTCCCCGGCAGCAGGGGAGAAAGTGTGTCCCTACAACAGGACGGAAGGAGAACCAAACTGGCATCCTGCCGCCTCCTCACTGGGCAGGTGGCAGCGCGTTGGAAGTCAGGTCAGTCAGCCGAGCGGGAAGGAACCCTAGACGGAGGTCCCGCTTGGCCCTTCTTGACCCTTGTAGCTGTGCCCGCTGCACCGGGAAACACTCTGCCTACGGTGGTGCCAGAGGGAGGTTCCCGGCCGTCACAGGAGGTTTGCACGCCCCAGACCTAGCGGTCACCAACCCGGGGAGTATTTGGCAGAGGCCGCCATTGTTGGTGCAGCAGTGATTGGCTGCAGCGGCCCCACATGTCCAAAAGCAGCCACACTTCCTGGTTTTGCACTCTGGGGAAGGGTGTGGGGGTCCTTCCCCCCTTTCGTTGTGGGCACACTGTGGAGAGCCTCAAGACATTGGGAATCGGACGCAGGCTGGGAGGGAAACCCTCGCCAGAGGTCCCCGTCCTGCTGAGGAGTGCACCCTAGTTACGGCGAGGAACGTTGACGATATCAGGGTGTCCTACTTATGGTGACTACAGTTGTTTTAACACCTGATACCAGGAGTGGTTCCTGTGCTGGGGGCTCGATCTAGCTGCACCACGTCTTGGGGTCCTGAAGCAATAGGTGTTCACTTTAGTGTCCTACGTGTGCTGTGATGACAATGGCCCGATTGGCCCAGGGATTCATGATTTATGTTACGTGTGCTGTGATGACAATGGCCCGATTGGCCCAGGGATTCATGATTTATGTTATGCCCTGATGTGATTAGGCTTTGGGGTTACAATGCCAAGGTTGGTACCCTGCGCATCACTATGGTGATTGTACTGATAGGTGCACTCTGATAAGTGTTTACTATGGTGCACTGCAAATGATGTCTTGTATGAGGTTCTATGCTGAGTGAAGTGTTTTACCAGTAGTTACTGGTTGCTTTGCTAACGGTGCTTTCTAATGGTTATGACTGTGGCCCGATTGGCCCTGTAATGTATATAATCCCTGTAAAGTAATACCTAGTGCCAGGTGGCACAGTGTATATATGTGATTGCATTCTAATGTGTTTTATGAGGAATACAAAGGCTATTTTTTATATAACCTTGTGTGGAGTTTCTTTTGTGGTGTGCCTAGTGTGTCGCTGCTGTGTGAGTGTGTTCTGCAAACGCTTTACACATTGCCTCTGGGATAAGCCTGACTGCTCGTGCCAAGCTACCAAGGGGGTGAGCAGGGGTTATCTTCGGTGTGTAACTCCCTTGCCCTGACTAGAGTGGTGGTTTCTGCCTGGCTTAGGCGCTTGCCCTAGCCAACCAGAAATCCCATTTCTAACACTGGAGAAGAATATTTTGGCACCATATCCATTACCTGCATTCCTTACCATGGCAAATGGTTCATTTGGGAAGCGTTCCCCCATTATTGCAAACTCTAAACTTGCCCTGTTATCATTTGATGGTAGATTTTCTATTGCCATTACATCCACTAAAAAAGTTTCTCTTTGGTTCAATCCCAAACTCCAATATCATAAACATATTTCTTTTTGGAATTTATGGATCGCTGCTGGTATTTTTTTTGTTGCTGATATATGTCAATATGATATGTTTTACTCATTTGATGATATTCAAGCTAAATATAACATACCTTTATCTGACTTTTCCAAATATACATTCCTATGTAACACTGTTCTTAATGCTTATCCGCAACTGCTTTCTATGTCTCAATCCTCTGGTATGGAGTTTTGTATTAATGTGTTCAGTCATACAGGACAT
Organism: Calotriton arnoldi; assembly: GCA_963921515.1. Lineage (NCBI taxonomy): Eukaryota > Metazoa > Chordata > Amphibia > Caudata > Salamandridae > Calotriton > Calotriton arnoldi. Next base: position 2,639,857 of record CAWUFW010000994.1, on the reverse strand, counting down.
ATAGTCTCTAAAGTCTATAAAAAACGTTCTACTCCTAATTCCTCCTTCTCACATCTTAATCAAAAATGGTCACCATACATAAATCTTCAACCCTTTAATGTGTCCTGGAAGGATATTTGGAGGTCGAACACTGCTAGTTATCTCCCGGCTACTCTCATACAAACTAATATTTATCTGCTTTACCAATGCTTTTGTTCTCCGGAAAAATTATTTAAAGCTAAACTACTAGACACTCCAAACTGTTGGCATTGTAATTCTGCAACTGGTGATTTACAACATCTATTTTACCATTGTTCTATTATTCATCAGTTCTTTTCAGACATATCGAATATTATAACTCGGATCCTTAAGATCCAAACAGCTTTGTCTTTCCATATTCTAATCCTTAAATCTTCTCTCCTTAAGTCTACATTATCCCCTATGGATTGTAAACTTTTGGACTTCCTTATTTCCACGGCAATCAAATCTGTCACTTCTAATTGGAAAAATGCTACATTTCCCCCCACTAAGTAGGCAGTCAGAGCAGACAGCTTGCCAGGTGGTTTTTGGCTGCCTCCAGCTGTAGGAGGTGAGTATAGTCTGTATATTTTTTCCTTGCATAAAGTTAATGTTACATCTAATTGGAAAAATGCTACATTTCTTTCAGTTAATGCATGGTGGGAATGGATTATTTTTCTTAGACGTGGGTAATGCTCATTTCCACGTTCTCCTAATGATTCATTTCCTTCCAGGTCTAACATGTGGTCCAGTCTTGATTCTTATATTATTGCATGTTCTTCAATATAAAGCACGTATTTTAGTCTTTACCAGTCATTATACGTTCAATGTAGCCCCCTTTTTTGTTTATATTATTATTTATATCTCTTATGTATGCAATAGTTTTGTTATTTATTTTATTTTCGAGGTTTTATATAGCGCTAGCCAGACCCGAGGGTATCGGAGCGCTTTACATCAGTCGAGAAGCAGAGGAATACGTAGAACAGTACAAGTATAGAACAGGGCGGGAGAATTCCCGAAAGATGAGAGTCCAGGCTCATTAGAGATGGTGAGACGTCTTCACTGGGTGCCAGGGTCCTTGGGCGATCGTCTCATCCGTTGTTGGTGTCCTCCTACAATCAGTGGCTCTTGTCCCTTCCCCAGGCGCGATCTAGGAAAAGGGTTTTGAGCTGACCTTTGAACTTTGCAAACGAGGGGATGGTTCTAATATGGGGTGGAATCGAGTTCCAGATTTTGGGAGCATTGCCCGCGAAGGATCGTGCCGCGGTTCTTTGTTTGCGCGCTTTCAGTGGGATGAGAAGTAGGGTGTTCGAGCTCCTGAGGGCCCTCGTCTGGCCGGCTTTTTTGAGTTTAGAGGCTAGGTATTCCGGTCTGCCTGTGTGGAGAGCTTTATGAGTGAGGCAGGCTGTTCTGAAGCTGGCGCGCATATCCACTGGGAACCATTTTAGATCTCTAAGTGCGGGTGATATGTGGTCGAATTTCTTCACTCCTGTGACCATTCTGGCAGCAGCGTTCAGAGTAGTTTTGAGGGGAACGAGGTGTGTCTTTGATGAACCAGAGAGGGCTGCTATCCCATAGTCTAATCTCGATAGCACCAATGCTTGAGTAGCTTGTTTGAAGTCCTTGGGAGGGATGTAAGGTTTAATTTTGTTCAGTAGCTTCAGGTTTAGGAAGGCGCTCTTGGCAGAGTTTTTAATGTGTTTGGTCATGTCCAGCTTCGGGTCTAGAGTGATGCCAAGTGATTTTACAGAGTCTGCTAGGGAGAGGTTACTGTTGAGTGCATCGATCGCTTTTATCCATTCCACAATTTGGGGATTTTCTTCCTTGTTAGAGATGAGGAGTATTTCTGTTTTGTCTTGATTGAGTTTTAGGTGGTTACTTGAAAGCCAGCTTTGGACATCTCTGAGCGTGTCATTGAGTCTCTGGATGTCTGACATGGAGGAGGTTTCTAGATATATCTGTGTGTCGTCTGCATACAGATGGAAGGGGATGTTAGCTTTTTTGAGAAGGGTGGTGAGGGGTTCCATGTAGATATTGAAGAGTTGCGGGGAGAGAACTGAGCCTTGGGGGACACCCCTGGTGACAGGGTGTAAGTCGGACTCAAAGTTTTTTATTTTAATTCTTAGGGCCTGATTCACAGAACTAACTTACGTCAAAAACTTAAAGTTAGTACTTTTTGGTATTCACAGAATACACTTACTCATTTTGGTATTCACAGAAGGCACTTACTCATTTCGGTATTCACAGAAGTTAGTAGTCCCAACTTTAGGACTCCTAAATGCCTTCTGTGAATACCGGAAGTCTTAAAGTTAGGATTTTTCTCAGTTTAGGAGTAGTAAAGTTAGTAGTCCTAACTTTAGGACTCCTAAATGCCTTCTGTGAATACCGAATGTCTTAAAGTTAGGATTGTTCTCAGTTTAGGAGTAGTAAAGTTACTTTAGGCACAGAAGGCATTTAGGAGTCCTAAAGTTTTTGACGTAAGTTAGTTCTGTGAATCAGGCCCTTTGGGTGCGGTTGTGAAGGAAGGAGGAGAACCAATGGAGTACTACCTCGTCTAGCCCAGCTCTTTCTTGGAGAACTTTGATGAGGAGTTTGTGGTCGGCCGTATCAAAGGCTGCCGATAGGTCTAGGAGAATGAGAAGGCAGCATTGGTCTGCATCCAGTGATTTGTGGATGTCATCAATGACGTTGAGGACCGCGGTTTCTGTGCTGCATCCTTTTCTGAAACCCGATTGGTGGGAGTCGAGAAGGTTGATGTTATCTATGTGTTGCGTTAGTTGAAGGAGTACGCATCTTTCTAAGGTTTTTGCTAGAAGAGGTAAGTTGGAGACTGGTCTGAAGTTGTTTAGATCGTTTGAGTCTAGGCCTGGTTTTTTCATCAGTGGCGAGACTTGGCCGACTTTGAGGCAGTCAGGTACGACTCCGGTTTTCAGGGAGCTGTTTATAATCCGGCACCAGAGAGGAGCAAGGGCGAGTTTCAGCATTTTTGACAGTTGAGGAGGTAGAGGGTCTAGGACGTGGGAAGAGGGGTTGGCGGTGGTGATCAGTTTGACTATCTCTGCTTCCTGAATGGGGATGAACGACTTCCAGGATTTTGGAGGGGGCTTATCTGCGTTGTCCGTGGAACCCGGTGCTGCGTTCTTGTTAGGTGGGATGTTGTTGTAGTCCAGTGCGAGCTCAATCTTGTTGATCTTGTCCTCAAAGAAGCTGGCGAAGTTGTCGCATAGTTCTTTGGAAGCCTGCACTGGGAAGGTAGCGGGTTTGGAGGTTTGTTGTTTAATGATGTTAAAGAGCTCTCTGGGCCGGTTTTTGCGTTGTCCAGCGCGGTGCAGAAGAACGAGGATTTTTCGGACTGGATGTGTTTTTGTACTTTCTGCGCGCTACTTTGAGTTGTTCCCGATGGGTCATCGAAGGATTGTTTCTCCAGAGTCTCTCTGTGGCTCTAAGTTGTCTCCTTTCGAGGTTAATGTCAGTGTTAAACCAAGATCTCGATGGGGTATTCCTAGGTTTTTTAATTTCAGGGGGCTATTTGGTCAAGCATGGACGCCATATTTGAATTATAATGCGAGGTGAGTTCTGATGTGGTGAGGTGGTCAGGGGCGTTTGGAAGGATCGCGCCTATCTTTTCTTCTAGGACCGATCTAGGAATCTGAGATAGGTTTCTAGACCATTTGGGGGGGTCTTGCTGCGGAGGCTGGAGTAGAATCTTTTGATTGATGTGAAATAGAATGATGTGGTGGTCCGACCAGTCTACTGGGAGGGTGTGGTCAATTGTAATTGCGTCACGTTGAGCGATAATGGCATCTAGTGTTGATCCTTTCCTATGCGTTTCTTCGGAGCAGAGTTGGGCGAGATTGTTATCCTGAAGAAGATTGGTAAGTGTTTGGATTAGCGGGTTTTTAGCATCATTCCAGCGTAGGTTGATGTCTCCGAGGATGAGGTTATGCGCTTCACCGAGTGAGCAGTGAGCAATCAGGTCAGAGAGGTGTTCCCCAAAAGCGGGGGTGTTGCCTGGGGGGTGATATAGAAGGTTGCAGAGCAATGCTTTGTTGTTGCCTGTCTTAATTTTGGTGGTAAGGAATCCCATGGTAGAGTAGTTGAAGGTGTTCATTTCTGTGATGGCAATGTTGTTCTTGTGTATGATTGCTAAACCTCCACCTCTTTGGTCTTTTCTGTCCTTGTTGATGATGGAGAAACCAGGGGGCACCAGCATATCTAGGTTTGGAGTGGAGAACTCGTTCAGCCAAGTCTCTGTGATGAACGCGATGTCTATGTCATGAGAGAGGATGGTTTCTGCTAATTCTGTTGCATGTTTGGAGGCGGATCTGCAATTAATAAGCATGCAGTTGGCAGGGGACCCTCAATGGTGTGTTTTATTGTGGGAGGGCTCTGGGTATGGTGGTGAGAAAGGCCGGGATCTTGGGGAATTCAAGGTGGGGTGATCCCTTCCGACGCCTGTGATCACTTGGATCTTGGAATTAGGGTAGGCTGTAGGGGGGGAGTCGTAAGTTGAGGAGAGCTCCGCCGCCTCCTTTGAGGACATAGCGGCTATGGTTCTTCTCGGTCTCTGTGTTCGGGTCGCTGTGTCAGTTTCTATGGGTGTCAGTGCGAGGGTCGTGGGGGCGTTTGGGACCATAGTTGGGCGTGACATATTGTAAGATCTCCGTTGGGTGGAGCTAGTCAGAGTGGTAGTCCGGGGGAGAGTTTGCTTGGACTTTCGGGTCGCGTCTAGGTTGGATAGGATTTCTCTCAGGCCCAGGGTTATTAGTTCTAGCTGGGATTCTAAGAAGGCGAGGCGATGCTCCAGGATATCCGATGGGGTGGTGGAGGTGTCTTGGGCGGGAGCGTCCTTGGAGGCGTTGGGCAAGTCGGTGTTAGGAGGCCTGTTGGTGGGTGTGCTGACCGGGAGTAGGATCGGCGTCAGGGGGCGCAGTGGGGGGTGTTGTGATAGCGCCGTTACCATGCTCGTGCTTGGAGATAGCTGGCTAGAGGTCAGTGGGAGCCTGTGGGGGTCTTTCCTTGGTTGCAAGTTGGGGTGAACCGGTGGAGGATGGTGAGGGTGGCAATCGGCGGGAAGTTGGAGCTCTTGAATTAATGGGGCGGAGGTTATATTTAGATGCAAATGGATGTTTATATTCCTTGTATTTGCAATGCGTTTTTATAATTCACAGTTCAGTGTTATTCTCTGTATTGTGTTTAATATCTATGAAAAATTCATTTAATAAAACATTTTGAACAGTAAAAGAGATGGTAAAGAGGCTATTCTCCATGAGAGGGACAAACACAACATTGACAAGCTCAGTCACGGATATGAAGCAGGCAAATGAGAGCGATAGGAAAGTCAACCAATGGTAAGCAATGAGCAAGCTCCAAGCCCCTGTGTGTACTTGGTAAGCCCGAAATATGTCTTTGACAACCAGGCAGCTACACTGTCTGGTAGGCTCCACATAAAAAGGAATTTAGTCATTAATGAAGAGAGGAATTATGTGGTCAGCCACTCAGGAAGGAAGTCAAGGGCATTCTAAGGCTCTTGAGCACAAAGCACTGTATAGATGCTGGCTCTGGTGCATGTGCCCTGGTATCAGCACACACAGAATCAGGGCACTGTCAGCTGGAGATAGCCTGGACAGGACCAGAGGGCTCGAGCCCTTGAAGACTGGTTTTGAAAGTCCATGGCCACTCCTGTTGCATGTGTCTTTTTCAGCAGACACAGGGAGGCTTCAAGAGAGCAAAAGCGTGGGAGGGAGGAGGAAGCTACAGAGAACATGAGCACAGAGGGAGAAGAGAGGAGAGAAGATGGATGGAAAGAGAGAGATTGAGCGAGGAGATGAAGGGAGCCTGGCTGGTTTGACATGTTTGCCAGGGCTGCTTTTGAAGCCCCCATCAGGCCCTAAGCCTGAATACTGGTTTTGGCTGAGTAATGGCTGCCAAAACCAGAATTCAGCTGCTTCCCATTCTATTCTAGCACTGTGTAAATGTCCCTGTGGCACAAGGGCCATGCGCCGCTGCTGGATCCAAGCCAAATGGAAGCCGGAGCATCTCTGCTCAGTCACATCAAGGTTATGAGGTGTGGTCTTCTGGCTCAGATGCTTACCAAAGGCCTTGGAGAGCTGTCTCCGATCCGGCTTAACTAAATTGTCTCATTCTAGTGACATGACATTCTCCCTGTTCCTCGAATGAAATTGTCTAAAGGAAAATGTTGTATTGCAAATATGTAAAACTGCAATTGCTGTTTACGAGCTGAGATCATTTCCCAACCCCTATAGCAGTGCAGCGCTCCTCCCGTGGACGTATATGAATACCAATGCATACATTAATGGAAGTTGACATTTAAAATAAGGACATGTTCTGGTCTCACGCCTTTTCTCTATATAGAGGTCAAGTGTCATATCATTGATGTCTATACATTGATTTTTTTGCTTGATTTTTTTTTTTTAAGGTGGAGGGAGGTCTTTGCCCCCTGCGCTCTCTGTCTCTGCATCTTACTTTACACCACACTGCCACCCCACTCATCGCAGCCTTGTACTTTGGAGGTATTACCTCGTTTTTGGCAAGTGCGCTAATGTAAGAGCAACTTCAGTCATGACATACTTTCTTAAGGGAAGTGCATCCTCACTAGTTGCAGTCTCAGTCATGGGAGGTTCCCTCATACTCGTGGGGTTTCCCTGCACACATTGTAGCTTCACTTACTGGTAGTTGAGTCCCCTTTCTCAGAAAAAGGCCATGTTCTAACTTTTTAGGTCGAGCCTAGCGGCAGCGCGCATTCACTGCGAGGCATGCTGTATTAGGGTATGCACTGGAAGCCCAGCCCACTCTCCGCCCATATTTGTCCTTGGCTTTTGTCGTTGTCCTTCATAAATGCTGGCTTCTGATTAGTAAATAGGCTTGTTAGTCCCTCCTTAGTACCGCCTTGTCTTCATATGTACCGAAAGTCTTAAAGTTAGAATTTTTCTCAGTTTAGGAGTAGTAAAGTTAGTAGTCCTAACTTTAGGACTCCTAAATGCCTTCTGTGAATACCGAATGTCTTAAAGTTAGGATTTTTCTCAGTTTAGGAGTAGTAAAGTTACTTTAGGCACAGAAGGCATTTAGGAGTCCTAAAGTTAGGACTACTAACTTTACTACTCCTAAACTGAGAAAATCCTAACTTCAAGATTTTCGGTATTCACAGAAGGCATTTAGGAGTCCTAAAGTTAGGACTACTAACTTCTGTGAATACCGAAATGAGTAAGTGTATTCTGTGAATACCAAAAAGTACTAACTTTACGTTTTTGACGTAAGTTAGTTCTGTGAATCAGGCCCTTTGGGTGCGGTTGTGAAGGAAGGAGGAGAACCAATGGAGTACTACCTCGTCTAGCCCAGCTCTTTCTTGGAGAACTTTGATGAGGAGTTTGTGGTCGACCGTATCAAAGGCTGCCGATAGGTCTAGGAGAATGAGAAGGCAGCATTGGTCTGCATCCAGTGATTTGTGGATGTCATCAATGACGTTGAGGACCGCGGTTTCTGTGCTGCATCCTTTTCTGAAACCCGATTGGTGGGAGTCGAGAAGGTTGATGCTATCTATGTGTTGCGTTAGTTGAAGGAGTACGCATCTTTTTAAGGTTTTTGCTAGAAGAGGTAAGTTGGAGACTGGTCTGAAGTTGTTTAGATCGTTTGAGTCTAGGCCTGGTTTTTTCATCAGTGACGAGACTTGGCCGACTTTGAGGCAGTCAGGTACGACTCCGGTTTTCAGGGAGCTGTTTATAATCCGGCACCAGAGAGGAGCAAGGGCGAGTTTCAGCATTTTTGACAGTTGAGGAGGTAGAGGGTCTAGGACGTGGGAAGAGGGGTTGCGGTGGTGACCAGTTTGACGATCTCTGCTTCCTGAATGGGGATGAACGACTTCCAGGATTTTGGAGGGGGCTTATCTGCGTTGTCCATGGAACCCGGTGCTGCGTTCTTGTTAGGTGGGGTGCTGTTGTAGTCCAGTGCGAGCTCAATCTTGTTGATCTTGTCCTCAAAGAAGTTGGCGAAGTTGTCGCATAGTTCTTTGGAAGCCTGCACTGGGAAGGTAGAGGGTTTGGAGGTTTGTTGTTTAATGATGTTAAAGAGCTCTCTGGGCCGGTTTTTTGCGTTGTCCAGCGCGGTGCAGAAGAACGAGGATTTTTCGGACTGGATGTGTTTTTTGTACTTTCTGCGCGCTACTTTGAGTTGTTCCCGATGGGTCATCGAAGGATTGTTTCTCCAGAGTCTCTCTGTGGCTCTAAGTTGTCTCCTTTCGAGGTTAATGTCAGTGTTAAACCAAGATCTCGATGGGGTATTCCTAGGTTTTTTTAATTTCAGGGGGGCTATTTGGTCAAGCATGGACGCCATATTTGAATTATAATGCGAGGTGAGTTCTGATGTGGTGAGGTGGTCAGGGGCGTTGTGAAGGATCGCGCCTATCTTTTCTTCTAGGACCGATCTAGGAATCTGAGTTAGGTTTCTAGACCATTTGGGGGGGTCTTGCTGCGGAGGCTGGAGTAGAATCTTTTGATTGATGTGGAATAGAATGATGTGGTGGTCCGACCAGTCTACTGGGAGGGTGTGGTCAATTGTAATTGCGTCACGTTGAGCGATAATGGCATCTAGTGTTGATCCTTTCCTATGCGTTTCTTCGGAGCAGAGTTGGGCGAGATTGTTATCCTGAAGAAGATTGGTAAGTGTTTGGATTAGCGGGTTTTTAGCATCATTCCAGCGTAGGTTGAGGTCTCCGAGGATGAGGTTATGCGCTTCACCGAGTGAGCAGTGAGCAATCAGGTCAGAGAGGTGTTCCCCAAAAGCAGGGGTGTTGACTGGGGGGTGATATAGAAGGTTGCAGAGCAATGCTTTGTTGTTGCCTGTCTTAATTTTGGTGGTAAGGCATTCCATGGTGGAGTAGTTGAAGGTGTTCATTTCTGTGATGACAATGTTGTTCTTGTGTATGATTGCTAAACCTCCACCTCTTTGGTCTTTTCTGTCCTTGTTGATGATGGAGAAACCAGGGGGCACCAGCATATCTAGGTTTGGAGTGGAGAACCCGTTCAGCCAAGTCTCTGTGATGAACGCGATGTCTATGTCATGAGAGAGGATGGTTTCTGCTAATTCTGTTGCATGTTTGGAGGCGGATCTGCAATTAATAAGCATGCAGTTGGCAGGGGAACCCTCAATGGTGTGTTTTATTGTGGGGAGGGCTCTGGGTATGGTGGTGAGAAAGGCCGGGGGTCTTGGGGAATTCAAGGTGGGGTGATCCCTTCCGACGCCTGTGATCACTTGGATCTTGGAATTAGGGTAGGCTGTAGGGGGGGAGTCGTAAGTTGAGGAGAGCTCCGCCGCCTCCTTTGAGGACATAGCGGCTATGGTTCTTCTCGGTCTCTGTGTTCGGGTCGCTGTGTCAGTTTCTATGGGTGTCAGTGGGAGGGTCACGGGGGCGTTTGGGACCATAGTTGGGCGTGACATATTGTAAGATCTCCGTTGGGTGGAGCTAGTCAGAGTGGTAGTCCGGGGGAGAGTTTGCTTGGACTTTCAGGTCGCGTCTAGGTTGGATAGGATTTCTCTCAGGCCCAGGGTTATTAGTTCTAGCTGGGATTCTAAGAAGGCGAGGCGATGCTCCAGGATATCCGATGGGGTGGTGGAGGTGTCTTGGGCGGGAGCGTCCTTGGAGGCGTTGTGCAAGTCAGTGTTAGGAGGCCTGTTGGTGGGTGTGCTGACCGGGAGTAGGATCGGAGTCAGGGGGCGCAGTGGGGGGTGTTGTGATAGCGCCGTTACCATGCTTGTGCTTGGAGATAGCTGGCTAGAGGTCAGTGGGAGCCTGTGGGGGTCTTTCCTTGGTTGCAAGTTGGGGTGAACCGGTGGAGGATGGTGAGGGTGGCAATCGGCGGGAAGTTGGAGCTCTTGAATTAATGGGGCGGAGGTTATATTTAGATGCAAATGGATGTTTATATTCCTTGTATTTGCAATGCGTTTTTATAATTCACAGTTCAGTGTTATTCTCTGTATTGTGTTTAATATCTATGAAAAATTCATTTAATAAAACATTTTGAACAGTAAAGAGATGGTAAAGAGGCTATTCTCCATGAGAGGGACAAACACAACATTGACAAGCTCAGTCACGGATATGAAGCAGGCAAATGAGAGCGATAGGAAAGTCAACCAATGGTAAGCAATGAGCGAGCTCCAAGCCCCTGTGTGTACTTGGTAAGCCCGAAATATGTCTTTGACAACCAGGCAGCTACACTGTCTGGTAGGCTCCACATAAAAAGGAATTTAGTCATTAATGAAGAGAGGAATTATGTGGCCAGCCACTCAGGAAGGAAGTCAAGGGCATTCTAAGGCTCTTGAGCACAAAGCACTGTATAGATGCTGGCTCTGGTGCATGTGCCCTGGTATCAGCACACACAGAATCATGGCACTGTCAGCTGGAGATAGCCTGGACAGGACCAGAGGGCTCGAGCCCTTGAAGACTGGTTTTGAAAGTCCATGGCCACTCCTGTTGCATGTGTCTTTTTCAGAAGACACGGGGAGGCTTCAAGAGAGCAAAAGCGTGGGAGGGAGGAGGAAGCTACAGAGAACATGAGCACAGAGGGAGAAGAGAGGAGAGAAGATGGATGGAAAGAGAGAGATTGAGCGAGGAGATGAAGGGAGCCTGGCTTGTTTGAGCATGTTTGCCAGGGATGCTTTTGAAGCCCCCATCAGGCCCTAAGCCTGAATACTGGTTGTGGCTGAGTAATGGCTGCCAAAACCAGAATTCAGCTGCTTCCCATTTTATTCTAGCACTGTGTAAATGTCCCTGTGGCACAAGGGCCATGCGCCGCTGCTGGATCCAAGCCAAATGGAAAGCCGGAGCATCTCTGCTCAGTCACATCAAGGTTATGAGGTGTGGTCTTCTGGCTCAGATGCTTACCAAAGGCCTTGGAGAGCTGTCTCCGATCCGGCTTAACTAAATTGTCTCATTCTAGTGACATGACATTCTCCCTGTTCCTCGAATGTAATTGTCTAAAGGAAAATGTTGTATTGCAAATATGTAAAACTGCAATTGCTGTTTACGAGCTGAGATCATTTCCCAACCCCTATAGCAGTGCAGCGCTCCTCCCGTGGACGTATATGAATACCAATGCATACATTAATGGAAGTTGACATTTAAAATAAGGACATGTTCTGGTCTCACGCCTTTTCTCTATATAGAGGTCAAGTGTCATATCATTGATGTCTATACATTGATTTTTTTGCTTGATTTTTTTTTTTAAGGTGGAGGGAGGTCTTTGCCCCCTGCGCTCTCTGTCTCTGCATCTTACTTTACACCACACTGCCACCCCACTCATCGCAGCCTTGTACTTTGGAGGTATTACCTCGTTTTTGGCAGGTGCGCTAATGTAAGAGCAACTTCAGTCATGACATACTTTCTTAAGGGAAGTGCATCCTCACTAGTTGCAGTCTCAGTCATGGGAGGTTCCCTCATACTCGTGGGGTTTCCCTGCACACATTGTAGCTTCACTTACTGGTAGTTGAGCCCCCTTTCTCAGAAAAAGGCCATGTTCTAACTTTTTAGGTCGAGCCTAGCGGCAGCGCGCATTCACTGCGAGGCATGCTGTATTAGGGTATGCACTGGAAGCCCAGCCCACTCTCCGCCCATATTTGTCCTTGGCTTTTGTCATTGTCCTTCATAAATGTTGGCTTCTGATTAGTAAATAGGCTTGTAAGTCCCTCCTTAGTACCGCCTTGTCTTCATATGTAACCTCCCATGGCGACTGGCCCTTTTACTTCTGTTGTTACATGGTACGTGTTCTTAAGTCTGTCAGCACTATTTTCTTTATAGAGTTTCTCTAACTGCAGGCACCAGTGCTTTGTTTATATTCAGCGCGCCAAGCGTGCTTTCTCTTTTCAAGCCGCCGGGACAAAGGCTCGAACCTGGCTCCCCAGCTCGAAAGTCGGCAGCTCTGGCCGTAAGGTCACAACTTCTCCTGCGCTTCATGCTGCTCTTCGGCTCTTTTTAAGTGCTGTAAATATCCAGCGTTACTATCACCCAATTCAATCCATTTATTTTAAAGCGCTCTAACAACTTTGGGTAATATCTGCGCTATATAAAAATGACTGAATAAATAAATGTTGACACGTTACATTTTTCTTTAATTGGGTTATGAATGGGTGGAGGAATTCCTTTTAGTAAACGCCTCAGATAGGTGATGGTGAATGCGATAATTAGGCCAGGCGCGCGCATCACGTGTTCAATAATGGTAATAATGGTGTTCCGTGTCTAGCCCACCTCCACTGGTCTCTGTCCCTTGCTAGCCTGCCTTGTGCACGTGTGTACACAGCTCACATATCAGACAAAGCGCGAGGAACGGTCCTGCCCTCCGTGAAGCCTTCTGTGTCCCATTAGTTGAAAGTACACCGGGTGGAAGGGGCACAGCTCTGAAAAGCATACCCCCTCTCCCCCCACTAAGTAGGCAGTCAGAGCAGACAGCTTGCAAGGTGGTTTTTGGCTGCCTCCAGCTGTAGGAGGTGAGTATAGTCTGTATATTTTTTCCTTGCATAAAGTTAATGTTACATCATTTTTACGACGGTTTAACCGGCAGCCCCAACAAGCTGGTGAGGACCCGCGGGTGGGAGGAAGAGGGCAATTGAGGGGGGGGAGGAGGGGTGATGCTGCTCAATACCCTACCGGTGTAGGGAAATAGATGGTGTGCCTGTGTATCACTGGTGTTACTAGTGAATTCCATGTCACTGGGATACCTTGTTTCCTCTACGGGCCATCAATTTAGCAGATCGGTGCATTATGGGAGCTGTTGTTTTGTTTCCCCCCAATTAAACAGTTGGTTAATACAACTAACGCAATGATTTGCAGAAGGAAGGCACAGGACTCGAAAAGCAATGCCCCAGTAGCACAGAGTCATCCAGTAACCCTAAAAGCCAGGGATGCTTCCTGTGTTTTACTCAAATAGGCCCCTGTTCATCACTGCGCACATCCTTAATCATCTGTCTGATATGCCTACATATGGGGCCATTCTCCTGTTCACCAGTACATAGAAATGTTTGATGGATGTAATATACAGCTAGCCACCTGTTTATTCTGCACACGTATGTATGGTCTTTCCCTGATTATCGCACCAAGGTCGGTTCTGAGTTTTGTAATATCAACACCCATAAGTAATCACTTACCACACCAGGGTATTGTGTGATCTGTGTCATGTGCAGTCATTTTTAGGTCTTGCGCCTAGCGTTGCAGTGCGCAGCACTGCTCGCGCAGCACTGCTCGCGCAGCACTGCTCGCGCAGCACGAGACTTCTCATAGGGGCTTCAGAAAGCTGACCAGACGCTCGTGCGTCATGGCCTTTTCTGTGCGGTTACCCGCACGGCTGGCATCTGTTTCCAATTATCGTGCCCAGACGCGGGCGCGATAATTGGAAACACATGGCAGCCGTGCGGGTAATCGCAAGCAAAAGGCCATGACGCACGAGCGTGTGGTCAGCTCAGCAGGCTTCCGCGCTCGCTCGCCCCCGCTCCTCTCTTCCCCGCTCCTCTCTTGTTTTTCATGCAGACTCCAACGCAATAGTACTTGCGGATGCACGGCCGGTTTTAAACAGTTTATGCTGACTGGACCCAGCTGCTTGTTCTTTTACTTTTTTCGCTGTGAAAATTGTCCTGTTAGTTTTCACCAGCGGTTTGGTTCTGGCACCCACTAGGTGTCAATGCTGGGGTAGGAGTCTGCTAAGTTGCGAGGTTCTATAAACCTCATATCTTTCTTCTTTTTTTAAAATGCCAACTTCATTAAACGCAAAGGTGTCTACTTTTTTTTAAAACGCACAGGGATGCAGCAGGAATGTTCTCTGTACTGCGCAGGGCAGTGAGCTAGCTTCTCGGCAGGCGCTTACTATATTGTTGGCACAGCACCAGCTTTCTATAATTTCCCGGAGGCTAGAAGTCCCAGTGTGGGACTTCTCATACTGAGGAAAGGAGATGACGAATTGTCGATGATTTTTATCCATTGTGTTTCCTCGCTGCCACTCAGGGCTTAGGTAGCTCTGAGTGACAGTAGGAACAAGCATTGGCATAGCCAATAGGTCTCGCCTTTGGGACCTTATAAGTGTTTAGCCATGCAACAGTTGATGTTGTTGCACTAAGGATATTGTGCTGCATAACTAAATACTTATAAGGTCCCAAAGGCGAGACCTATTGGCTATGCCAATGCTTGTTATCACTTGCCAGCGGGACATGCCTGTGTAAAACACAGGCATGTCCCAGTTCAACCCTGCACATGTATGTTCAGTGCGATCTGTATAATATACAGCCATGCTCTTGTTTATCATACTTTCAGCTCACTCTGCCAGACACTCAGACAGCGGTGTTGGTGACATTTTATACAGCGGGGTTAGTGACATTTTATACAGCAGACACTTTGCTTTCGCTGGAGTTCGTGCTTCAATGAAATAATTTAAGGAATGTTTTAAATAATACACGCACTTGGGAGGCAGAACCTCTAGAAGACGGCAGCCGGATATATATTGTGTGGCATGGGAACTAAGGGGCACATGCATCAAGCAAAATACTGGTCGCAAACGGGTCGATTCGCAGAATCAGCCCCTTTGCGACCGGTATTTTGCCATTTGGGATGCATCAACCCAAAAGCCAATCGCAAAATAGGTAATTGCAAATTTTGCGATTACCTATTTTGTGAATGCATTTAGGGAATCGCAATTTGCGAATCCTTAAATGCAATGCAAGAAGCAATCTGAGATTGCGACGTTGCATTAAGGAATCACAAATTATCATCAACTTCAAGTTCATGGTGATTTGCAATTCCTTAGAAAAATGCATAAAATTGCATTTTTCTAACTGCCATGTGGCGCACACACATGCCCTTAGGGCATGTGTGCGCGCCACATGTGCACACATGCATGTTTTGGGGGTGCATCAGGGTGGCCTTTAGGCCCCCTAGCACCCTTGAAATTGCATTTGCAATTCGCGAGTGCCTATTTGGTACTCGCAAATTGCGAATGCTGTCCCATTCATTCCTAAGGGCCTCTAGGCCCATAGGAATGAATGGGAAGGCATTCCCTAAAAGCGAATTGCAATTTGAGATTCGCTACTAGGGAATGTGTAGGAATCGCAATTTATTTAGCGATTCCTACATGTGCAGGACATCTAACCTGGGCTTCTATTGGAATTCTATAACGCATATTAGCAAGCCCATTATCGCCGCTTTAGCGGCAGTTTCCTGCCGCTAAAACGGCGATAATTTTATCGCCGGTCTTGCTAATATGCCCCCTTGTCATTTACAACGCCAATAGCTCTAACTCTCTCAAATGCAAGACCTATTGCATTGCAAATGCTTGTTGCTATTTTGGAAGGGTCAAGAGTTGGTAAGTGAAAAATAATTTGTTTAAAATTTTCAGCATCCTTTGTAACATGGGAATCATTCTTATTTGATTACATAAATACTTTATTGTTCAGTTTATTACAACTTTTCCAATTTAAATCATAACAGCACCGAAAATTAGGAACAACAGTTCCACATAACGAAACATAAGAGAGAATTTCTAGAAGTTTTTTTAAAAACCGCATGAACCGAAAGCAGCATTTCAAATTATAACACACTAGAATTATAAACAGTCAGATAAAACTTATATGATTTAAAATCTGTGCAATTACACCCAAAATACAGTGTAGTCTTACTTTTTATTAAAAATGTAAAGAGGTTCTCTCAGTTTTAAAGTGATGATTGTGCCAAGAAAGTGCGAGCTCCTTAGTTTATAAAAATAATTCCTAAACGTACTAAAACTGATATTGCACAAGTTTCCTTCTGTGATTCACCGATTAGTCCTCACCTTTTGCGCAATTGTACAAAATAAAGTTTAGGTTAAATTCATCCACTACAATGATATGTTAAAAACACAGATTATAAGGTACCACTCAACAGTTTTTAGAGTTTAGCTGATTCCCGACATGAGACTGTAGAACCCCTGGCTGCTATTCCTTCTATTCAGCTCTTCCGACTTAACTGAGGGTTCTGACACAAGGGCGTAGTGAAGCACCCGCTATACCAGCTTGAGCGAGGGGTGCCAGTGGACAGATTACACTGAGGGACATATTTATGATAGAAGTGACGGATCGCAGCCTTAGCCTTCTTGGCTTAAAGCTGCGCTCTGCCACTTATGAAAAGCAGGGCTGCACCATATTTACAACAACATGGTGCAGCCCTGATTTCCCTCTGCGCTGGCGCTAAATTTAACTACCTAGTGCCAATGCAGGCACTTTTGCACCATAGTGCAAGGATGTCTGCGTTGCAGGGTAAGATTGTTTCTGTGCAGGAAGGTGTCCCTTCCTGCACATGAACAATCTTTAAATGGCGAATTGTAACTTCTATGTGTGCTGCTTAATGCAGCACACATAGAAGTTGTAAAACATAATTTTTTTTAAATCATTGTTTATGTGCAGGAATGGACACCTTCCTGCACATATACAATCAATGGCGTTTTGCTGTTTCCATGTGTGCTGCACAACACAGCACACATGGAAATAGCAAAAACAAGGAGAAATTAAACATTATTTATTTATTTATTTATTTGAGAGTTTTATATAGCGCGAACCAGACCCTTGCGGGTATCAGAGCGCTTTACAAGGTAAGTGTCTTAGTTGCATATGTACAAGGTAGATAAAATAAAGTTCAGTGATAGTGAATGAAAGTATAAACATCCTATTGTAGATACATGGGTATATGATACATAGCAAACATTCCCTATAAATCAAGCATAATATAGATACAATATATCGGGTACCTGGCTGGCCCTTAGGCATTAAAAGTTCCATGTAGAAGATACATTGGGTCGTGTAATAGCAATGGACCAAACTCAAGTGAATTTTGCCATGAGAAGCGATTACACTTCTTTTTGAACGATGCAGTAGAAGGATTAAGATTAGTTTCTGGGGATGATCGCAGTGGACCATACTCAAGTGAATTTAGCCATGAGAAGCGATTTCACTTCTTTTTTGAAAGAAACAGTAGAAGTATTTAGTCTAGTTTCTGGGGGTAGAGCATTCCAGATTCTGGGCGTCATCCCTGAAAAGGTTCGGTTATATGTTTTCTTCTTGTTGAATCTTTGCGGTTTCAGTAGAAGGTTTTTAGCACTTCTCGTAGATCTGTCCCCACAGGAGGGCGTCAGTTTCCATGCCAAATAGTAGGGAGCGTTATGATGGATGGCTTTATGTGTCATACATGCTATTTTCAAATGAATTCTGGCTTCAAAAGGTAGCCAGTTAAGGGATTTTAGGTCAGGGGATATGTGGGAGCTTCTTTTGGAGCCAGTGATAAGTCTCGCTGCGGCGTTCATTGTGGCTCTTAGAGGGGACGTTGCAGCTCTGGGCAGTCCGCAGAGAGAGACACTCCCGTAATCCACTCTTGGGATGACTAGAGCTTGTACTGCCAGTTTGAAGTCCTTTTCCGGCAGGAACGGTTTCAGTTTTCTCAAAGAATTTATCTGAAAGTTTGCTCCTTTTGTTGCGTTGCTGATGTGTTTTTGCATATTGAGGTTTGTGTCCAGTGTTATTCCCAGCGATTTGGCTGCGTCAACGATGAGACATTTCTCCTCGTTGCGCCAGGGTAAGACCAGGTTTCCCTTCGTCTTAATTTTGGCGCTGCCCCATATTTACGCCACCCTTGTAAATATGAGGCAGTGTCAAAATCAATGGGTGTTGCGGTGGAACGCCCACCACAACACCCATTGCCCTCCCCTTTCATGCTAAGTATAGCGTGAAAGGGTGCCTTATTTACAAGGCAGCGTTAAGCCACGTTAAGTGGCTTAACGCTGCCTTGTGAATAAGACGAAGCCCCTATCGCCACCACAACATCGTGAAAAGTGATGTTGTGGTGGCGACAGGGACTTGTAAATATGCCCCAGTGTTTTTACGGGTCTTCTTTACTTTGAACTGTGAGTTCCAGGTCGCAAGTCTGAAGAGAAGCCAGAAAATCACACTGCACGAAGGAAGATATAATCACACAGTTGTCTGGTGGATGCTAAGTGTGGCACAGAAACTAAAGATGTTTACAGTGAGAAACAAAATGTAAGAGAGGCAAATGAAGTGAGAGCAAAAAAATAAGGGAGGAAAGAATGCAAACTAGAAAAGAGGGACAGAAGCAGTGGCGGCTCGCATAGGGCGTGCTGCGGGGCAGGGGAGGGAAGGGTGGGGGGGTAGTAAACTCGGACATACGACGGAACGGAGGAACTTAATAATTACTTTCCTCTGTTCCGTCGTATGTCCGAGTTTACTACCCCCCCAACCCTGGCCCTCCCCCGCCCCGCCCCGCCCCACCGCACGCCCTATGCGAGCCACCACTGGACAGAAGGGAAATAGAAAGCAGGAGACAAAGAAGTTTGGAAGGAACAAAAGAAAAATGGAAACAAAGAAATAAAAATAGTAAGGAGAAAGAGAAGGAACAAGCATTGGCAAACCCAATAGGTCTCGCTTATGGGCAAGCTATTGCCTTTAGGCAATTGGGTGGGGGTGGTGAATGGGAGAGCGGGTTGTTAGTGAATGGGGGAAACAGCGTTTACAATGTTGTCATTACATCGCGCTACTATTACAACGTGGTCATTACAACGACCGCGTTGTTAGTACGCGATGCATTTACATCGCAACTCATTACAGAGACTTGCACTATGGGGCACTGAGGTATTGGAAATGAATTCCAACACCTTCCCTACAGTTGCGCAAACTGGAGTAGGAATAGTAATTAATACTATTCCTAAGACAAGCGCGCCCCCTAGTGCAAGTCGTTGTAATGACTTGCGATGTAAATGCATCGCGTACTAACAACGCAGTCGTTGTAAAGACTGCGTTGTAAAAGCACGCGATGTAATACATCGCGATGTAATGAGCCATATTCGTGAATGGGAGGGTAAAAATTTCAAAAGAGACACTAAAACAAAATAAAAGTGTGTGAGAACCAAATGAAAGAGGCAAAGGTTTAAAAGTGGTGATTATTTTGGCATACTAACTCCTTACTTACATGAATAAGTGGCAGCTGTGGAGGGTGCCGGCTGAAACATGCCCCCAATACTTGTGACTGTACCGAAGCACATTGCTTTTTAAAAACAAAACCTTTGCAATAATATTTTGAAAGTACTTATTCTTTCGGTACATTGCTTCTGCATCCAACGTGCTTTGCAGGTGCATTTACACACACAACTAAAAACAATTGAAATGTTGTCTTATGATGTCAAGCCCCTATCCCCGTGTCCCTAAACTTGAATTGTCTATAATGTCACTGAGATCGCAAGATGAAAAACACCCCTTGACTCACGGTCTATAACTTTATGTTGTATATGCGTACCGAAACTGGCCACTATTATTTTTTTAAGTTTAAACAAAGAACTTTATTTTAGAAGAGATGCAACCAAATAGAAACAGTCAAATACGTTAGTAAATGTCAATTAACAATAAGCAGATTAACATCATATTATGGAAATGGAGATAGAATCAAAATGATTGCATATAGAAAAAAGTGGTCATAATAACTAAGACAAGATAGAAGGGAAAAAGAAAAGAGGAGAAAAATAATAATGTGATTAAATATGTATTATAGAATTAGGAGAGCGTGATACAATGTAAAAGACAAACATTTTAGATGTTAATAGCTGTAATAAGTGCATTTAAATGATTAAATAAATGATATATCATTGAAAAACAATTTATGGTGGTTTGGGAACTTCTTCCAATAATGGGTGATGTTGGGCACATTTTTGTGCCGAAGTATCTAAGAAAGTAGTTACAGGGGACCATATGTATTCTCTTTTCAGGAGTAAAGACATGGGAGAGACATATGCACGATCGAGTCGATGATTGTAGCAAACGCTATACCACCAGGCTTGAAAAGAAAGCTGTGTGGACTGTTTCCAATTTTTTGTTATTTGTTGGAAAGCAATTGCAATTAATAAGTCAACAACATCCGTGTTCCAAGAAAGTGTTTGCCAGTGTTCAGATAATGTGCCCAGAAATATGTCTCCAGGTGAAAAAGAGAAATGAGAGTGGAAGATTACATTGATCTGAGACCATACCTTCAACCAGAATTGGTGAGTAGAAGGACAAGAGAAAAGCATGTGGTATAGGTCAGCATGAGAAGTGTTACATGACCAGCAATTTGAGGAAAGTGTGGAGTTAAACTTATGTAAGAGCGTTGGAGTAAACAGAAGTCGGTTGTAAATAAAGAAAAGTGTTTGTGTAGTACTAGCTGATCTTGAAGTTTTAAGAATTTTTAACCATATTTTATCCCAAAAGGCAGTGGACCATGAAGTGTGGAATTCACGCTCCCATTGGAGTTCTATGTTAGTTTTAGATCTGTGCTCAGGGGGTGCGTTAAGGAATTTATATATAGCTGAAGCACTAGATTGGGCACTTAAAATTGGGAGAATATTACGAGGAGAAGATAGAGGAATTGATATAGAAGATATTGAAGATAGGGAGGAAGATACATTTTGGGTCAATATTTTGAATTTGGCAGAAAAAGATTTTGGTAATTTATAGAGGGATTGTGCTTCAGAGAACGTGAGAAGAGAATCATTCGAATAGAGTTGATGGATCCATAGCAAACCTTTTTCTCGCCAAGTTTTCCAAAAGATGGGTTTGTTATTAAATTTAAGAAACCGATTGTGCCAAATGGAGGAGTTAAGAAATTGATCCTTATTTGAGAGGTGAGAAGTCAAGAAAGAGTGAAATAGCTTATGAGTATTTTTATATATAGGTGAAGATAAAAATCGCATTTTGTGGGTGAATGTAAGAGATTCATTGAAAGAGAAAGGAGATAAGAAAGAGAGTTCGATGTCCTTCCATAGTGGAGAGGAACTGGATGTGGTTTGATTTAAGGATTTAGAAAGCTGTTTAAGAAGAAAAGCATTGTGGTAAAGTTGAAAGTCCGGGAAATTGACTCCACCCTGAGATTTAGGACGTTTGAGCATGGATAGGGATAGACGAGATTTATTTTTGTTCCATAAGAAGGTAGCTAAAATAGAGTTAACTTTTTTGAAAAAGTAAGAAGGAAAGTGAAGAGGAATAGCAGAAATCATTAAAAAATAATAGGAGCGAGCATCATTTTAATAGTATCAAGTCTGCCCCACCAAGATAAATATAAAGGATGCCATTTGGAGATAGAAGTATTTAATGTAGAGAGAACATGGGTTATGTTTAGAGATAAAGTCTGTTTGATAGAGGGAGCAAACCAAAGACCCAAATATTTAATCTTTTGGGAATTCCATGAAAAATTAGTGGGAATAAAATCTTGTTTAAAACATAAAATGTTAAGAGGGAGAACTTCACATTTATCATGATTTAGTTTATAACCACAAATTGAAGAGAAAGTATTGACCTCTGCAATGAAAGCTGGAATAGATTGTTCTGGTTTACACATATATAGCAGAATATCATCTGCATAGACACTCATTTCGACATGGATGTTGCCATGTTGAAAGCCATGTATGTTGGAGTTTTGTTTAATTTTTAGCAAGAAAGGGTTCTAAAGCAAGAATAAATTAAAGTGGGGAAAAGGGGCAACCTTGGCGGACACCTCTCTGAAAAGTAAAGGAGTTAGAAATAGATCCATTGGTAAAAATGGAGGCTTTGGGCGAGGTATATAGTAAAGAGACATAAGAGATAAATTTGGGCCCAAAACCAAACCAGGACAAAGTGTGGAAGATGAACGACCAGTCCATGCGGTCAAAAGCCTTTTCCGTATCTAAAGAAATAGCAGCAAGTGAATGAGAATATTTATTAGATTTGTGCAATATATTAAAGAAGGTTCTAATATTATCGGAAATATTTCGGCCTTTGATAAAGCCAGATTGTTCCTTACAGATAATGGATTACAAAAGGGGTTCTAAACGGAGAGCAAGAATTTTGGCAAATAATTTATAATCCGAATTAACTAATGATATTGGCCTATAATTTTTACAATAATGAGGGTCTCTTACTTCTTTAGGAATTAGACAAATAAGGGCGTCTTGAAAGGTACCACTGGATGTATTAGAGGAAATAAAGTGTGTGAATAAAGAGAGAAGGTAAGGAAGGAGGGGTTTTGAGAAATGAGCGTAAAATTCTGCTGGAAATCCATCCGGACCAGGTGCTTTCCCAGTTTTGAGAAGTTTTAATGCGTGGGAGATATCCTTTATAGAAATATCACATTCCAGTGGTGAAAAATCAACATCCGTGGAAAATTGTTTTTGTATTGAGGAGAGATAATTTTGTATGTCAATAGAATCTGAAATATTTTCAGGAGTATAAAGAGAAGTA
Source organism: Calotriton arnoldi (assembly GCA_963921515.1). Taxonomy (NCBI): domain Eukaryota; kingdom Metazoa; phylum Chordata; class Amphibia; order Caudata; family Salamandridae; genus Calotriton; species Calotriton arnoldi. The sequence goes on along the minus strand of CAWUFW010000994.1, from coordinate 2,617,591 downwards.
TAATATTTTTTGAATTCTTCCAAAATCTCAAAATTTTTGGTTGCTGGAACGGAGTTAGAATTCAATATATAGTCAATATTAGCACGATCTTTCTTAATCTTAAGATATGAGGCAAGAAGTTTGCCCGTTTTGTTCTGGCCGCCATAATAGCGAGCACTTCCTCGGAGGAGATAAGCAGAGGCATTTTCCGTGGATAACTTATTATATTTAAACTTTTCTTTAATAAGATTATTGAGGTCAGCTTTAGAATTAGTTATTGCATAAAGTGATTCTAGTAATTTGATAGATTTAAGAATGTCATTCGCTTTTTGGGAATTTTGGTGTTTCTTTTTGGCAACATAAGAGATAATAAAGTCTCGGGATGAAGCCTTAAAAGTATCCCAGACAATAGAGAAGGACGACACAGAGGATAAGTTACGTTTATAGAAGTCAGTAATAAAGTCTTCAAAAGAAGAAGTGAAAGTCTGGTCAGCTAACAAAGAGGTATTAAAACGCCATCTTTTACTAGTGACATTAACTGGTAGTAACTCTAACTCTAAATCTTACAGGAGCATGGTCCGAAATCAATATAGACCCAATTTCTGCGTGTACTATAGATTGTGTTAAAGCTTTGGAAACAAATAAGTAATCTTTGCGAGATTGTGAAAGGTGAGTGGGGGAGAAAAATGTGTATTCACGGAGTTATGGGTTACAGAATCTCCAGGAGTCAACAAGAGATCTGTGAGAAATTAAGGTGGTAGAGTGTTGATGCATTGGAGAAGAAATAAAAGATGTTTTGGAAGTACGGTCAATGTATGGATCAACTACTAGGTTACAATCTCCACCGAAAATCACATATGGTGTGGAGATAGACATCAGAAAAGTAGAAATATGTGGCCAAAAATTATTATCTGGTTTTGTAGGAGCATAAACATTAAACAGAGTAATAGGTATATCATTAACTTTGAGAAAAACAATTAACCAACGCCCTTCATCATCTGAGTCCTGAGAGATAAGGGTTATTTTGAGTTTTTTATGACAGAGAATCACAGTCCCATTCCTTTTACTAGTACCTGGAGAGGAAAAAACGTGACCAACCCATTGTCGCTTGAGTTTAAGGACTTCTAAAGCAGTTAAATGGTACTCTTGTAAAAATACAATATCTGATTTAAGTTGAGATAAATGAGTAAGAACCCTTTGCCTTTTAATAGGCGTACCCAAACCTTTAACATTACAGGAAGTAACACGTAACGTCATTAATCAACTAAATATAACAACAGTAAAAATTGTATATCATTACAGCAAAAATGAAGATACAATGAAAAACTTGCAATTTTTGAAAGTGAAAAATAAGCACTCCAATAGAAAGGAAGAAGATATGAATTGAGAGATAATGAAATAGAAAGAAGTAGAGGGAAAGAGGAAAAAGATGAGATAAAAGAAAAGTAAGGAAAAAAGGTAGAGAGAGGAGAGGAAAAACAATAAAACATACCAGAGACTCAAACAGGAATGGAGGGTGTTGGAACCACAGAGGGAAAAAACGAACAGTCAGCCACGGAACTCCATAAGAGACCACGAGGGGAGCATCAGTTCAGACGGACTATATAACAATTGGTGAATCACGAAGACGAAACGGCATCTGGTAGGAGGAGACATAAGGAAAGGAGAACAATTAGTCAAAATATATCATGGGAACATTGTAAAATGACAAATATCTTTAGTTATGTGAGAGAAAATGTTCAAGAAGAAGATGATCTTGCAAACTCCATGGAATCCTCTCTACAGCTATCAAGAAACTGCTGAAGCAAGGCTGGATCCTCGTAAGTTGTTGTTCTATTCTTGTAAGTCACTTTAAAAAGGCATGGATGGATTAGACCAAATCTAGCATTCAAATTGCGTAAAGTTGGACACATACTTAAGAAATGTTTCCGTATGTCTGCTGTGACTTTCGCATAGTCCTGTGAGAAGAATAACTGGGATCCTTGCCATGATATACGACGCTTGATTCTAGCAGCTTGTAAAACCTTCAACAAATCAGTGTATTCAAGAAAGTATAGTATTACGCCTCTTGGATTACGATGGATAGAAGTATTTTGAGGAGAACGACCTAGTCGATGTGCTCGTTGTATGTTTAATGGTGGAGATTCTGGAAGTTGAAGAATCTGCGGTAAAAAAGATTGAAATAAAAAGATGGGATTGGAACCTTCCAATCCCTCAGGTAGACCATAAATACGCAAATTGTTACGTCTACTTCGGTTTTCAAGATTTTCCACTTGCTTTTGCAATAGTAAAATTTCTGTTTTCATGGGTTGAATTTGTTGAGAAGATATTTGCAGGGATTCTATTTGGTGTTCCATGGAGTTAATTTTATTATCAAGAGTAGACCATTTATCTTCGAGAGCTTGGAGACATGCGTTAGTTTCCTCCATATAAGGCTTAAGAGCTCAAATCTCATCTAAAAGTAAGTCTAAGGAGGTTGGTGGTGGAGATGTGGTCGGTGAAGGAGGATCTTTTTTGATTCTCTTAATAGTTGACAATGCAGAAGAAGATGGCGTTTTAGAGATATTTTTCCCATTTGGTGTAGACGAATGTGGAATGGAAGTAGCGTCTGTGTAATGGGGAGGGGTGACTTGTCCAGATTCCTCCATGTCGGTCTGCAAGACCGAAAAAGGATTAGAGGTAAGTAGTGCAGAAGATTTAAGACGTGAAGATGGGATGGACGTTGAAGCCGCACCTCTACCAGACTTAATTCTCCCCATAGACATGTATGTCACAGCGAGAGAGGCGTGTTTGTTGAATAAAATTCATGGATAACTGCACAAGAAGCGTTGTTGTTTGAATCGTAGAGATGGAAGAGGTAACAACTGTCAAAATAGCATGAAGCTTCTATTCTTGCTTAACATTGTCAAAGTTCCCATAAAATTACGAAAAATAGTCACATGCAAAATATTGAGGAATATGTTGTTGAATCCTGAGAAACGATATTTGTAGAGGACAAAAATTAATTTAAAAAAATGATGAGGATGAGTCCACAAATGTAGAAATTAATGTCATAGCATTTCTCTAACAGTGGTGTTTGAATAATATACTGGGCGTGACAGAAATATGAAAGGCAGTCGCGAAACCAGTCATGGAGACGCGTCGCACATTTTCCACAAGAGGAGCGCCATTTGGAATTATTACAGCTGTGCGGCGTTAGACAATAGTCCAGAGGTCATCACCCATAGAACATTCAAAAACAGTAAAGACATTCAAGTGAGCCCATGCTGATAAGGTTTAAGAGAGCAGTATTTGCGGAAAGAAAAAAAATTATAAAAATGTTGAAATGAAGTCCATAGAAGGTGTTGGTTAAAGTTACAGCATGACTCTAATGTGAGAAATAAGCAGCGGTGCCGAAAACGCATTAAATGCGTCAGGAATACAAAATAACGGTCGCGACTCCAGTCACGTAGACGCGCCACACATTTGAATAAATTAAAGCGTTGTTCGGGCTTACCACGACTGCACGGGAGTACTACAAGGATCCAGAGGTCTTCATGGAAGTAGTGCTTAGGTTTTGAGAGGCAACAGAGCGTTCCTGCCGCCTGTTCGAGAAGAGGTCCTCGGGTCTCGGAATGGAGCTCCGTTAGCCAGCCGCCATTTCTCTCGGCGCCAAACCACGCCCCATCGCTGTCCACTATTATGAACAGGTATTTCAAATTGTGGCACTGTAAAAACTGAAATAAACATGGCCTGACTGAGGCAGGCCCCCTCTCCAGGACTAAGCATTGTGACGTCACATCTGAAATGCATGCTCGCCTCTGCGGGCATCTTGGCCCTGAATAACAGGTGTTTATTGTTGGCCACTCAATGGTACTCCTCCAAAGGGTGGGTGCAGGCGCTAGGACTCGAACCAATGACCAGGCGGTCAAAAGCTTCTGCTCCTTGGTACTAAATGCAAAGGCATGCTCAGGATATGCATGTATTACACATTTAAATGAGTTTTTCCCCGACAGCAAGAAAACAATGACAGCGGTATGACTATAAAACTCTTGTAAAAAGATTTTCTCCTATGGTGAATTGATGGTAACTGTGGGCCAGTGGGTGAAGAATATAAAAAAAGTCTTACCTAGAATCAGCAAGCAATGACAAAGCAAATAGGCCTGGCCAATTTTAAGTGTACGTTGTTTGCTGTTAGCACCGCAATGGCTGCATTTAGCCAGAATACTGCAAAAATGAATCCCTTAATGAGCCCAGGAAAGAGAATCGTGGATCTACACAGTACATGCAGCAAACGACCTAGTAACAGCTACCACACACAACTGATGCCTCAATGGAACAGCACCAGTGGCCCACACTTTACAAAGAATATTTGGATGACCTGAGACATAAATGCATCATGGTGGTTTTGAATTTAATCTATTAATAATGTATCTGTTTGAAAATTGAAATTCGGTGAAATGAACGTGATGGGTTTACACCGCAAAAACTTACATTCAATAGAGTACCAGAACAATAGACTCTAAGGAGTGATATCTGAACGTCTGTCATGTCCTTGGGTCTTTGACGCCATTTATAGAGGCAAAGTGTACTATGAAGCAGGAAGCATGGTCAAAATTGGTAGACTTTGCGATTATTAAAGAAGAATTAAAAAGTCTGCTTTGGCCAATGCTGCTAAGTGACGCCCATTCATGTTTGACACCCTCAGCTGGTTGCTTGCTTAAAGATAATAACCTTTTTTTTGTTTCAAAGCAGAATCCATCAGCTTCAGTTCTGACACTTGCCAATGTTTGTGCAGGGTAAGTAGCTAACCAGCTGTGTTTTAACTTGTGTTCTAAAACTTGTAGTCGTGGATTTAACATTAGAAAAGCAAATCTACAACAGGATAGGCAATGGCACATTTGTCCAATGAGCAAAGTAGTTTTCTAATCAAGGTGCTGAATATTGAAAGGCTAGTGTATCAATCAGGGAGGTGACAAAGTATAACTCATTTTTATCCATAGCACATACATGCACTGACCAATTATGAGGCTGTAAAGAAGAGTGCCACACAAGCCAACATATGGTAAGCAACGGGCTCCAAGCCCTCTTTGTTACCAATAGTGTTAGGCAAGTGAGATGCACGCACTAGCGCATGCTATTGGAGGCTCGACCCTAAGAAGGGCGAGGGGATAGTGGGGAGAGAACAGCAGATCAGCACATGAGAATAGGTCATACAGAAAGAGAAGCGGCAGGAAGGAACATAAGACCACAAGGAGCAAGAGAAGAGGAAGTAAGCGAAAAGGGCAGAGAGGAAGACAGCTCAGAGGTAGAGAAAAGTGCAGGGAACAAAAGAACACCAGACCAATACAAGAAGTGGACAAGAAGAAGGATAAGAGGGGAAGAGGGCAGTAAGAAGGAGAACAGCCGATCAGCAGAAAAGGACAGGGAGTTAAAGAAGAAGGCAGGGAGGAAGAGGACAGTGGATCGTCACAGGAAAAAACACAGAGTTAGAGACGATGGGGAGAAAGAGAACAGCAGATCAGCACAGGAGAAGAGAACAGGGAGTTAGAGAAGAAGGCAGGGTGGAAGAGAACAGCAGATCAGCACAGGAGAAGAGAACAGGGAGTTAGAGAAGAAGGCAGGGTGGAAGAGAACAGCAGATCAGCACAAGAAGTGGGTGAGGAGGAGGAGAAGGAAACGGTAGGGGAAAGAGGGCAGTAAGGAAGAGAACGGCAGATCAGCAGAAGAGGACAGGGAGTCAAAATATGAGGGAAGGAAGTAAATAAAAGATCAGCACAGGAGAAGAGGACAGGGAGTTAGAGAAGAAGGCAGGGAGGGAGAGATTAGCAAGTGTTGCCAACATGGCTCTGTCACTTAAAAGTTTGGCTTGTACTTCTGCCGTGATGTGCAGCCAGTAGTTTGTTTTCCTGCTGGGCTATCAGAGCCTTCCATCCTTCTGAGGTTGGCATATGAAGTACGATTAAAATCTAGTAATAGCAGCAATGACTATTTACAGCGCTTAGAAATGTCAGAAAAGTGGTATGTACAACTATAAAAGAAGTTACTGGTGAAAATGTGCAGGTAGCAAATGTGTATTTAAACATTCCTGCTATGTTGTGTACTACGCCTGTTGGTGTATGCGGATATTAATTTGTTCACAGTTCATTCTGCAGTAGGCAAGACAGTCATTATGAACACTGAAAGCACAATGGTTTGTATCGATTTTGTATCCTGTATAAGTCATGGTGTACTCAGGTTCCACTAAACCAAAGATGAAGGATGTTGATTAAACTTAATTTCACACCAGTATCATTAAGCACTAGTTAACCACTTCAAAAGTCATGATGTCGAGTCCTTGACAGACATGAATTTTTAAAGGCTTTGTTGAGTACTGCGTGTGCCACGATTGGTGGCTAAAACTAGAGCGCAGTGCCATTTTCTGAGCATATGCGCTAATTATAGGCAAATCATTTCAAATATTTTTCTCTAAAAGCAAAGCTCTCATTTCCAACGTTTACGAAGTACGAAGTATTCAACAAATCCTGATAACTATTATGTGTGTGTCAATTGTTGTAAAGTTTGATGAGGCAGAATTGGGAAAATTGTTCTGGGAGGGGTTCTCCGAAGATGCCCATACTTTAAAATTTAGCACAAAAAAATGATTGTTAAACTTGGCAGATTAACTACTATATCTTAAAATTAAACTAATGCTCACTAAACTCCGCACTGGGGACGCAACAGTACACTGAGGGGGGGGTTGCTTGCAAGTGACGTTCAAATCAACAGGCCCCTGCAGCTTGTGGGGTCCCTCGCTATAGATGCCCCGATGAACGGAAATGTCTTTCTTGAGGGCGCGGCACTATGAAGACCGGAAATGCTTCGATGTGGGGTTTTGATGGGGTTTGGGCAGGGGCGAGTGGCAAACAACACACCCCCTTTCTGGGCTCTAATTTGTGGAATTCTTTCAAAAGTGAAAAAGTCGCTATATAACACAAGGGTGTTTGTAAACTGTCTTGTGCAATACCAATAGAAATGTCTTATACAAACAAAAAGCAAGTGATCACAAAACCTGACTCGTTGGACTGATAGTGTGGACGTTTTTTTCGACAGACCAGTGTCTCTGAAATGCAGACAATGCTGGGAATGTCAGTCCATACTGCAGGTACAGCTCAACTGCCTTGTCAGGGACACTAATCTGTTACGAGATATGTGGATTTCCACAGAGACCCCTACTCTACAATTAACCTACTGATTAGGGATTTTGATGATCTAAAACAGAAGTCTTTATTTCAAAAGACGCTCGGGTAAGATCTGAAAATGCACTGTTCAAAAGTAAGCAAAGAACCACTGGTTCCTAACATTAGCTCGCAAACTTGTCATTTATTCGTGACTATAGCAAGTAAAACCCGCCAGTGCCTGGATACCCTATCGGGTGATGAGCCGCGCTTTATAAATCCTGACTGATTGATTGATAGATAGACTGCTAGTCCACGGGTGTGTAGATTGCTATTCCACAGAACAGCTTGCATACATCATCACTAAGCCAGCTCCTCTAGTCCGAAGCCCCACACTCACTTTGCAAATGAGACCCTTTATTTTGTTGACTCTGATCACAAATATGAAATCACCAACAAGAAAACAGTTGGACTCACAAGATTACTTTCAGGAAGGTAATCCATATTACTCGAGAGGAAGCACTGTGGTTTCCAAACCACGCCGTTGTCTATGGATACTGTATTTTGGGCTTGTGCCAGGTGCATGCTTGTTGACTCCATAATCCAATACAATAGTATTAGCCACTCTCAGGTAAAATCCCCTCACATTGTAGCATCACTCATAACCACCTTGGACTCTGCAGTCCGACCTAATGTCAGAGTTAACTCACCAGTGGGCGGTGTCGCCTCACTCATGGGTGAAGTAATCTCACGCACAGCAGCTTCAATCAGTGTTGGTCACCTCACACATTGCAACCTCACTCATGGTTGGTCACCGCACACATTGTAGCCTCACGTATGGTCGGTCACCGCACACATAGCAGCTTCAATATTGGGTGGTGTCAACTCACACAATGCAGTTTCACCCATTCGATGGCGGGTCCTCACACATTGCGATCTCACTTACATGTGGTAAACTCCCACATCACAGCCTCACTCATGGTTGAAGTCACCTCACACATTGCCGCTCTGCTAATAGGTAGGGAAGCACATCTCATAGTAAAGCCTCACATATGGCTGAGACCACCTCATACATTGCAGCTCAGTCCCTTCACATCATAGCCTCACTCACTGGTAGTCATCTCAAACATGGTAGCCTCACTTATGGTGAATTTATTACTCACATTGCAGCCGCACTCATGGGCAGAGTCACCTCACATTGCTCAGCCTCACTAATGGATGTTGTCACCTCACACACCATGCCTTACCTTTGCAGACTTTCTCTTGAATGGCTACTTAAGATATTGCAACATTGCTGGAGTGCCCTCACACATTGCAGCCTCACTCAGGCATGGAGTCTTCTCATTCATTGCAGGCTTACTCTTCTTGTGGTTGGCCACCTCATACATTACAGCTTCACTCACAAGTGAAGTCCCTGAGCACATTGTTGCATCACTAATGGGTATAGTATACTCACTCATTGCAGCCTTACGCATGGATGGAGTCAACTCACTAATATCATTGACAATAATGGATAAGGTTTTGGTGGTCTCATCTGACAGCCAGCCCTGTGGAGGGTCAGCATCTGTGCGAGAAAACCAGCTTCCTCAACAGTATAAAATATCCATTTTACAGAGGTAATATTTGAAAAGGATTTCACTGGGTATTAAAAATCTTTTGTTTTAATGTAGCCCTTTTTCCACCGGCCCTAACATGTAATACATGCAGTAGTCGTTTCCTGGCCTTGGCCTATACAAAGAGGGATAGCAAGTCCGAGTCAGGAGACCGAAGCCCCCACCCACCTGGTGCTGGCGCGTATATGTATCAGATCTCCCAACATTCCATCCGGATGTACACAAGTACCTAAACCTGGTACTATGGACCAGGAAAACCAGCCTATCAGTAGACATGAAAATAGATTCCCACAGAGCTGACTAGGTCCCAGACTCTCATCTTCTTTCCAACATGATCGGAGGAGATAGATCTGACCAGCTCAGTGCTACAAGAGCTAGCAAACCTGGTCTGGTGTCCCAATCACCCAAATAGCTACAACGACATGGCATACCCATCCACAGAATCGGCTCTGGGAGAAACAGAAACACTCACTCAAGGAAACACAGCTCTACCTTTAGCCTGACCCTAGAGGTCCTCTAACTCTCAGAATGAGGTTCTAGAGTGGGATCTTTCCTTGTACAAGGCTGCTGCAACTTCACAAACACTGTGCATTTGAGGGGGCTCTATCAGCTGGACTAATGAGCAGACTAGTGTTCAATTGCAATCAGCAATCCTGTATGTGTATGTGTTATCTATATAGGCATTGTGGGTACTAATCTTAAAAACCTCATTGGTCCAATGTGGTAAAGTTTTGCCTTGACCTCTTAAGAGATGTGGCTAGGACCTATCTGTGCACATGGTACAAGCGACCAACACATCTCAATGCTTTCATTCTGTGAGAAAGAGTCGATCCGGAGGATCAATGGAAGGCAAAGTGGATTTAAAACTGTGCCAAAAATAATTGACCAAAAGACTCTAACTTGGCCTTTTTATCATTAGATTTATTAAGTGGATATAATTACAATTACAGCAAAAATGTAGCCTGCAAAAATAGTACAAAATAGAAAATCAATTGTATACTCACTTCACATAAATTGTCTAAGGCAATCCTTCCCAAACCTTTTAGAACTATAACCCACTTTTTAGAATGACACACTTTCATGACCAGCCTAGCTTTCATGGACATGAGAAGGGTGAGTATTTAATGCAACTAAATCATCATCATGTGGTAGTGCAGTGTCATTTACAGACAGCACATTTTCCATTGAAATGGCCACTAAATTTGCACAGACGTACAGTTTTACTGATAAAACTTGTATTGCACACAAATGATAATGTGTGGAAATCGGGTTTCAATAAATATTTATCATTTTCACATCACCAAAAAAGTTTAATGATTTGTTTTGATCCTATTAAAATCTTTGTTTCCATCACACTTCAGAATGTCAAAAAAGTGCTTCATTTTTGCTTTCTGGACTGCTGAACGTGTACAGTTCTTTTACAGGTATTTACATTTTATTGTGTGCGGCAAATAAATGACATTCTACAGCCTTTCCTTTCACACTCTTTGTACCCCCAGCAAGATTTACACTTGTCACTTTCCTTTCTCTGACTGCAAAATGAGAGGAGTTTGTAAATATCAATCACCATCTTAAAAATAATAAGCAGCAATTTGTCAGAATATATAGCCTCACGTTTGACCTCTGTCATTAAAGAGCAGCAAATCTGACAAGATAAATACAAAATTTTAAGTCATCTTTACTAGTTTCTTGGGCTTTCACGAACCATCGAAATTTACATGAGCACCAGTTACATTACACAAAGTTTCAAACACTGGGAGATTAAGTGATTTGCCCCGAATCACAGGCTGTTGAGGCTACACAGAGACTAGAACCTCGGTCCCTGGTTCCAAAGTCGGCAGTTCTGGCCATAAGGCCACGTTTTCTACCTGTATGAAATAAACATAAGCCTTTATTACTTACTTTATTGCCGACTGCATTAAAATAGGTAATCCTTTCACTTAAAGCTTTATAACTCCAGCATGAGCTCCGACCGCAAGAGAGTCAATTTCAGTCACTAAGCAGTAAACATTGAAGACTGACTGATGCAAACAAGGAGCTTTCACAAGGATGTGAGGGATGACGGCATAACGCAGGGCTTCCATATCCAGCGCCCTCTGAGACCGAAATTCCGGTGGCGCCAGTCTTCACTCTGCTGCAGCCCCTCTGCTATGATAAATAAGGGCTGGGAAAAGGTAAGCCCGGACATGCGCTGTGAACTGTCTTTCAGAGCCTCGCTTTCGCTTGCAATAGAATCATGCACAGAACGAGGTCAAGTAGACAAGAACTGTTTACAGTGCTTCTAGGACCAACACAATACATTTTAAATGTATGTAAATTAGAGGGACGGGCTCCAAAGCCCTATTGCAGAAGCCGCTGCTGGTACACTTTCAGTGCCCACACAGTTGTCCTTTATCCATTCCTCGTGGTCAACCAACATTTCTATGGTGATGATCTTTCATGGAATTAACACCGCCAGGCATGATTAGAGAGCAGACAGCAGCACCAATTGCAGCCGGTGGTGTCTCCAGCCTGTCTACTAAATGGAGCAGTAATACCTGTGAAAGTGGAGCCTGTCATATTTTAGCACTTTCACTATTACTGCAGTCAAAATAAAGGGCTTATTTAGAGTTTGGCGTTTCTCACATACGCCTGCCATACAACAAGGGTATTACAGCCCATGGCACTTATATTATGGCCCATGGCACTTCTATTACATCCCATGGGTATTACAGCATTCTTGCCAACTCACACTGTGCCATCGTGTGATCCATGATATCGGCTCCCATCACACTGTCTCCTTGTGTGGAGCCGATATCACACGGTGGTAGGGAAAATGAGCTGAAAACCATTGTAAATAGTGGTGCATATTTACAAAGAAATGTCGGAGCGCGGAACTGCACCAAATTTGGCAGCGCCGCGCTTCAACATTTCCAAAATGCAGGGATGCGCCGTATTTACAACAATACGGCTCACCCCTGTGTTTTCCCTAGCGCTGGCGCTGATATTAGCTGCCTAGCGCCAACGCAGGCACCATAGTGCAAGGGTGCCTGCATTGCAGGGAATGATTGTTTATGTGCAGGAAGGTGACCCTTCCTGCACTTAATCAATAAAGCCGATTTGTTAGTTCTATGTGTGCTGCAGAATCCAGCACACAGAAGTAGCAAATCGTTGTTATTTAATGATTGTTTATGCGCAGGAAGGCTCACCTTCCTGCATATAAACAATCATTAATGGTGTTTTGGTCCTTCTATGTGTGCTGCAGAATGCAGCCCACATATTAAAAGCAAAAATGAGGAGAAATAAAAGTATTTCTCCTCTTTTCGCCATTCTAACGTCTGCTCTTGCATGACGTTAGTGTTTGGCGCTGCCTCAGAATTGCACATCCTTGTAAATCTGGGGCAGCGTAGAAAAGCAATAGGTTTTGTGGTGGAATGCCCACAGCAACACCGATTGAACGCCCCTTTCACGCTAAGTGATGCTTGTAAAGTGGCCATATTTACAAGGCGGCGCTAAGCCACAAAAGAGGCTTAACATCGCTTTGTAAATATGAAGAAGGCCATAGCGCCAGCAGAATGTCGCTAATCCCCTTGTAAATATACCCCAGTGGTTTTTCACTGCCAACGTCCCTTAAGGGGTGTGAAAACACCCCAGGACATCGCATCAGCCTCAACACAGGTGCAATGGACGTTCTCGCGGAGGATGGAAGAGTTAAGATGCACAAGACTTCAAGCGGTCTTGGAAAGCTAGAGCCTTTAAAAACAAGCCAAATGCTTCATGGGTAATAATTGCTGCATCACTTTCCATTCATGTTTTATACTGTGCTCTTATTTTTAGGTCTCGCCTAGCGTTGCAGCGCGCATGCGTTGCTCGCTCTGCGAGACATATTGTGGATGAGGGGTTTTCAGAAGGGGACTTGAAGCCCCGCCCCTCAATTTCATTGGCTGGCGTAATCGTTTATGTAACGCTGGCCTCGAATTGGAACTTAGCCTTTTTTGTTGCCGCCCTTTCCCCTTTTTGTCCGGCCCATCCGGACTGGATCGTCCGCTTCACGGCTGTCGTGAAGCACTTTTTTATCTTTTAGAGGCGTGTACTGCCAGATCATGTTTCCTGTGAGCTCATTGCAGGCATGCACAACGCGCATGGTGCGCTTTAAGTTTCCTATTTTTTTTTTCCAATGGCGAGGCAACAGCTTGTTTTATTGTGTTTTATTGTGTTTTCTGGAACGCGTGCAAGGAGGAGACGTGAAGCCGATATTTACATGGAGAGCCACAATTGGTCGGAAAAGCGTAAAATCAGCAATCAAGTGGGCCTGGTTCATTAGTGCGGGGGGAGCCGGGCAGGGAAGACACATGTGAGCAGGGAAGTGCTGTGTGCAGCTGAGCAGGAGCAGAGCTGAGCCCGGGACAGCCTGGAGCAGCAGCAGGCGCCTGAGACAGCGCAGAGACACCCCGGAGCCGGCCAGGGAGGGCACATGTGAGCCGAGGAGCGCAGTGTGCGGCCAAGGAGGAGCCGGGACAGACACACAGGGCTGGAGATACTCATGAGTTAAGGAGTCCGTACAGCAGCTGAGCGGAGATCAGACCTCGGAGCCCCCCTCACACACCAGGATATCCCATAACAGGCAGAGACAATCTCATGGCGAGGTCTGCAGCACCAAGAGACCCGGAACCGGTGGAGAACCCCCAGATTCTCTCCTGACTGAATTGAAGGAGACTTTGCAAGGCGCAGGAGCCCTTCGGTCCATTACCATCTGTTAAAGCTGTATGAAGGAAGTCTGAGCCACCAGGGCACAGCTGAGACCCATCCTTGGACTTTGGCTGCTCTTGGACAGAATCTCCCACCCCTTTGCCCAGACTTCGGAGGCTCCTAGTCCGAGACCCTCAGACTCTCCACTCTTCTCACCGCCACGGGCTCCCTCTCTGGGCCCTCCCTTCCCTCCTGATCCCCTGTCCCCCGGACACACCCGATCCTCTGAGCCTCCTCCCTCCGCTCGGTTTTCCCCCCGGACCTGTGGATGCCCCCATGAGAGACCCAGCCTTCTCGGGGACTGCCATGGCCTACCACCCGTTCCACTCGGCGCCCCCCCATCCGGCCAACTTCCCCATGTCCGCCTTCCTGGCGGCGGCGCAGCCTTCCTTCTTCCCGGGGCTGGCCCTGCTGCCCTTGGAGCTGGGGAAAGTGGACGGCGGGCTGTCGGAGGCCAGCCTGCACGCCGTGTCCTCGGCCCTGGGCCACCACCAGCAGCAGCAGGCAGCCACCGCCGCGGCCCACCTGCGCTCCCTGAAGAGCCTGGAACCCGACGAGGAGGTGGACGACGACCCCAAGGTCACCCTGGAGGCCAAGGAGCTCTGGGACCAGTTCCACAAGCTGGGCACCGAGATGGTCATCACAAAGTCGGGCAGGTGAGCCGGGGTTCCTCCCTAGCGCTGCACCCATCCTTTAGCCATGTTCCATAGGATGCGTCCTGCCACTTACAGCTCCTTACACTGCTCCGTTTCTTGCTGCTGCTGCTCACCGCCACTTTTTACCGCTTCTACTTGCCGTGCTCTTTAACGCCACTTCTGCCGCTGTTCCTTGCCATTGTTTTTTACTGGTTCTGTGACACTGCACCTTACTAACTAATCCTATTGGTGCCCCTTCGAAACAGTCCTTATGGCCTGTTCTTACGCCGCTTATTACAACTGGTTCTTACCGATGCTATTAAAGGCCATGTGGAGAAGGGTATCTCCATCCACTCGTCTACAAGCTCAGCTCAGGCAGCACTCGTGCTCCTCAGCGCTCCTTGTTATTCCAGTGCACATTACAGACACCCAGACGTGAACCTGCACATTTTACACTTTTCGCAGCACACGGCTGAACCTCCAGTGGTCACACCTCTATTAACTAGCCACAGTACAGCGCACAGACCTCTCTCTCATGGCACTCGCCAGTCCCCTAGGTTCAGCAACACCTCTCTAGTTCACAGCACTACAAAGCCAAGACAGTGTGCAAAGGCGCTATATTGAAACAAGTTTCTTAAAAAAAAAAAAGGCAGTGGGACACCCCTACACACACAACAAAGGACTACCAACTCTGCACCTTATTCAAACTAATTCGACCCGCCACCAGGCTGCAAAAGGCATGGAATGTGCTCGCCGTACTTTGTGTTATGTTATAACCAGCTGACATTTTGGGGACGTTTCACAACCGCAAATCGAGTGTCATTTAACTTCCAGCAGACGTTTGTTTTTTAGCAAATGCCGTAAGGTGTGGATCCCTGGTATTTAGATTCAGGTGATAAAGTCTCCTGACATCCTTTAGGACAGTTAAAATACACTGGAAACGAGCCGGGGTGGTGTTCTGCCCCATGGGAGAAGATCTTCGCATGGGTATTTATATAGCGCCTACTACCACTGATGAGGCGCTGAGGTGTACAAATGCAATGCAATAGATTTCGCAATTACAACAAAGTGAGCTATTGCCATTTTCAATTACACTATTTGATTAATGCTTCACGAAGGGAAAAAAAAAAAAACAATAACATTTTCAATGCCAATAGCTCAAAACAATGTCATTGCGAGACCTATTGCATTGTAAATGCTTGTTAACATCTCCTTCAAGACAGACAAAGGCCTGACCCTCGCGACCATGCTGGCGCGCAAACAGGAAGCTGCCACTCGAATTGTAAAAAATAGCCATGGTTTACTCCTTACTTCCCGCCCCCTACAGAACATTTTTTATGGTAGAGTGGAGAGTGTGAACATCAACCCCACCCCCAACCCTGACTATAGTTCAACAAAATACTGAGCGGAAAGAGGGCGGCAGCCTTCGAAGGGCCTTGGATACTCCACAAGGATGTAAAACTGCCTCACCGCTGTTATCTAATCTGAAGGTAACAGGTATCCCAGCAACAACTATTTTTAGTTGCAATATTATTTTCTCTTATGAACAAAGAAATAAAAACAACGAAATCGTAGGATTGCTACTTATGTTGTTTCTTGACACACTGTACAGATTCATGATAATTACTACTTAGGCGGTGCTCTTTTTATCCAAAGAACACACCCGTAAGCACGGATGTAAACCTCTTTCTGTAGACTTTATATTCGAGGGGTTCACGAAATGTTATCTTTTGGGGTGAATTGTGATGATTTTCAGCTGGGTTATAAATAAATTGTCGCCTTTATAAAAATAGCTTATGAAAAAAATTGAAGGTGGGTGTAAAATGTCTGTTTTAATATCATGTATTTTTTTTGATTACCAAAACTGACATGAATCAAACTGAAATAAATTGAAGCTAGCTCTGTGTGAACACCTTTCAATATTGTTGTGCTGCCCAATGGAACTTATGCTTTGTGCTTTAAAAAACTTTGATGCAGGCCTTCAAGATACACATCCCAGGCAGGCTGGAACCATATGCGCTCACTGAAAATATATCCGGAAAGCTAGTTTTTTCTTTTCTTATACATTTCATATAAGAGGCACCGTGTGATGTTTTTGACTGCGACACAGATCCATTCTGCTCTCACAAGGTCACCATGCTCCCTAACATAGCCACTTTTCCAGAGGAACAATACGGTTTAATGTCTAAATGAAACAAGCATTGCAAAGCCAGTAGGTCTCGCCTACGAGAGAGCAGTTGAATTTGTCAATATTTTTTAGTCATGTTGTACATTACCTTCCTCCTCCATCTTCCTCGTCACAGTCACACAGGAGCACTACGTGTTCGGGGCACAGCATTCACCCATAGAAAAAATTCCCCACCCAACATGCCGGCCTGACAGGAAGTACCTGTCATCTGACCTATAAGAGTGGGGCAACCCCAGACCATATCCTGTGTTTTTACTCTCTCTTCTGGCTGGAACACCCATAGACGTTGCACTGCTGGCATTTGGATGCGGTGGAGAGTATGTTTCCTTTTCTTTGTTTTGTGGGACGGCTATAGAGTCTCCATATTTTTCTTTTTTTGTGTGTATCTTAGTTTCTGGACTGCCGCTCCTGCACTGGGCGATTGGTGCTGCGGTTTCCGTTTAAAATGTTTTGATACCTCCCCTCCCGCGCTAAGCGATTGGGAGCAGTAGTGTGTTTTCATGTTTTTTCACTGCCACACCTACGCTGAGCGACTAGGAGCGGCGGTGGTGTGTTTTTTCTTCCTTGCTCCGCTCCTGCACTTTAGCAGTCAGGAGCGGCGGTCACTACTTGGGTTGTGTGCCTCCACTCTCGCTCCGAGCACTGGGGGTGGGGGGAGCGGGCGTGTCTTCCGCGACTTGTACTGACTACCGCACTTACCTCAATGGTGTCATCTCAGCTGGGTTTCGGCTTGTGCCTGCCTGGCTCACCCATGAGGCGATTTCCCTGGGGAAGTTATGGACACAGGTTGCCGACTTCGGCGTGCCGCGTCACCGGGTCAGTGCTGGTTGCTTGGCAACGGCGCCTCTCTCTGGTATTTAAGGAAGTAGTTCTTCCCCCATGTCCGCAGTTGTGTTTTTGTGTGCAGTCATGGAAGGTAAATGCTCTGAGAAGCGTAAGCATTATTCTTCTGGCTCTGAGCCAGAGCCTGCTTCCATCCATCCCATCATCCTGTGGGCATGGATCTTGATGTCCTTTTCAGGCCATGATCAATAAGGTGGTGGATTCTGCTTTTACGGCAAGGGAGGGGACAGTGCCTAAAGATTCAAGTTTCTTCCCAACCTGACCCAGACTCTGATGATTCTGATGAGGAGCAGCGGGGTCGCTTTGTTAAGGGCGCAAAATTAAAGAAGGAGATGATTCACTTGAAGGACAATTTGGCCTTTTGAACTGTGGTTCCTCTGGATGAGGAGGAGGATTTTTTATCTCGGTACGCCGGAAGTAGCCTGATGCTCTTCCAATCCATAATGCCATCCGGGGGCTTTTATCCAGGGAATGGTCTGATGTCGAGAAAGCTGGGGTCCCTCGGTTCCTCGCAAAAAAGTACCCTTTTCATAATTTCCTGGCTGAGTTCCCCCCTCAAGTGAAGGTGGACTCTCTGATGGCAGGTCTGGCTTCCAGTGGTTCCATCATCTCAGAAGATGCCTTGCCTGGCGACCTGGTTGATAAAAAGGTGGACAGTGCTGCTAAGTGGGCTTACTCTGCTTCTAACTTTTCCATCAGGGCTTGTGCGTATGCCTCATATGTGGTTCAGTCACTCTTGCATGATTTTTTAGGCCTTGTTGGAAGACCTTTAGCATGGGGATGATCTCAATTCACGTCTGTCTCTTATGGAGTTGCAAGTACACTTCTTGTCTGATATTACCTTTGACTCTCTGTCGGCTGCTGCAGCCATTTCAGGTTCCATTCTTTCCACACAGCGGCACATCTGGATGAGGTCGTGGAAAGCAGAGGCCTCCCAGAAGGCCCTCCGGTCACATTTGCCCTTTGATGGGGCTAAATTGTTTGACCCTCAACTCGAGGAACTATTAAAGAAATCGGTGGAAGATCGTAAGCTCCTGATGCCTCTGAGAGGTCAGAGGTTTGGTTATCGGTGGGCATTCAGGAATCCCCCCTCGGCTGGGAAGGGGCAGTCCCAGCCCTTACGTGGAAGGGGACGTGGCAGTGGCACCCCCTCCTCTGATAAATCCCGGCACCAGCCTGCAGGAGCTGCCCTTGCCAATTCCACTTCAAAATCATGACTATCTCAGTGTGGGCGGCCGAATTGGACAATATTCTTCCGCTTGGACAAGCAATGTCACCGATTCTTGGGTTCTTTGCCTGGTGGTAGAAGGTTATTCTATCGACTCCTCTTCTCGGCTTCCAGATCTTTTCGTCCCGACCCCGATTTTGTGTTTTTCGACCTGTTTTTCCTTTCTCTTTACTTATTTGTTCTCACTTCCATACCTCTTGCCTCTTTATTTGTCATTGTCTCCATTAGGGAGGGAGGTGTGTGGTATCCTGCTCTCTTCTCTGTCTAGTCCTTTCTCTGTGTTCTGTACTCTGCTGCTCAGTAAAAATAGGTCGAAAAACACAAAACACACACACACACACCCTTTCAACAGTAGAGATATGTGTGCAATAAAGAAAGCAACACAATAAACATAAAAGCAAGTGGGTTTGAGCCCTCAGAAGCGTCCCAACACCCAGAACAACAAAATGCATAGCGCATCAAACATCAAATGTCCACTAAATGTGGTTTGAGCAACAGTATAAGAAGTACCCATCACCACTGAGAAGAAATTTGAAAACAGCAAATGTCCACCACCAGACAACAGTAAATGCAAAAGTGGAGCGAAGATGCCCCTTAAAAGTGCTTTGAGAATCCATCCACAGAAGAACCCACCACCTCACAGAAAAGGTTTGGACGTAGCAATTAAGTCCACCACCTGACAATAGTAAATGCAAAAAATGGAGCGAAAGTGCCCTGTAAATGTGGTTTGAACGTAGCAAATATGTTCACCACCGGAAAACACATACAAAGTTGAGAACGCAACATGCTCCCAATAAGTAGTATGAGCTTAAAAATCACGCTCACCACCAGTTAATTCAAGTATAGTTTCAGCACAACAATAGTTTAGGATGCAAGCAACCAGCAATCCTAGCACTAGTAAAAGTAAATGTAAAAACTATTTGAGCACACTAATTGCCCATCACCAGAAAATTTCAACATTCAAAAGATGTACCATTAGTAAGGTTTGAGCTCAGTAACTTGCTCACCACTAGACAAATACACCCAAATCTCAGCACTATAAAAAGTACGTAACACATGAATCACAACCAACTCAAGTAGGCAGCAAAACCAGCACAAACATACATAAATGCACATTTAAAATTCAGATTAACAAAATAGTCTTGATAACATATTGCATTCCTCACGATCAAAATATTACCATTTGCAAATGTAGATAAAAATAAGCAGTGCAATTAATCAAGCAAGATAACAAATGAGCAGTGACTCCATCACCAGCAACAATGTGAACAATTTAGGATTAGGAGTACAAAAGTACGTAAAGAGTGGGTGACAGCGCAAAAGCAGCATCAATAAAAATCATGGCCAAAATAAGCAAGCAGGTATGTAAGTAATCACAGCCAAGCCAATAAATGCAAAATATTATCATGACAAAAAGTACTTTTGAATATATGCAGGAACAAATTAAGCATGGCAAAAACACATATAGGCAAGTTGCAAAACTACCACAAAACATACATAAGTACGTGTGGAATATAATATCTTCTGAACATTCTAATATGCAAAAGCAGCAAAGATAGTTATTGCAATTAATCAGCAATGCTGAGTAAATAAGGAGGTAATATCACCGGTACACGAACCTTGTACCCGAGTATCCACCTGTTGGGGAGGAAAAGAGTTAATAAGGTCCACTTCAATAAATCCCTTCTCGAGGCGACGGTTAACCTTGCCAGCTCGGCGGCTAACTTTACGATCCTTGGAGATTTTAATCTCCATTTTGATGATCTGGGAGTTGTAAATGCACTCGAGCTGGCCAGAGACCTTACGTCTCTTCAACTTCTCAAAAAAATCAAACATGCTACCCATACTAAAGGACACCTTCTTGACCCGGTGTTCTCCAATCTAGATGACCTTAAAGGGACCGACATCACCCCACTCCCATGGTCGGATCACTTTTTGGTAACCCTTTCTTGGTCACCTCAGACTATTAGACCCAGGACTCAATCTACTTGGGCCCTCGGTCGTCCATGGAACAAACTCCCCTTGGAAAAATGGTCCCAGGAACTGGAAAGGACTAAACCTATTCTGAATCCAGACCCAACCAAAGCCAACGATGATTTTTGTAGTTGGATTGAGGAGTCACTTAACTCCGTCTTTCCAAAGACTAGGATAAAAAAGACCGTTGGGCCCCACAACTCTCCTTGGTTTTCTCCTGAATTGCGCACCCTAAAGCAGCGCTGTAAGGTTAAGGAAAGACAGTGGAGGAAAGATTTCCTACCTGGAAAAAAGCTGGACTATAGGGTAGCTATCCTCGCCTGTAAAGCAGAACTAAGAAGAGCACAGGCCTCCTATTATGAGGGTAGGATTCTATCTGCTGCCAATTCGCCCAAAGAGACTTTTTCCATCATCAAAAAATTACTCAAAGCCCCCGCACCACGAACAGCCCCTGACCCTTCTGGGCAACGGTGTAACAAACTAGCTGAGTATTTCACCACCAAGGTTCAGCATATCTTGGACTCCCTCCCATGTAAGGAGGATGAAGGCAACCCCTTGTGTGGACAGACTAACTCTTACTCCGGCCCCCCTGAACATATGCTTGAGGCCTTTCCCCTTCTGTCCCGGGAAACGTTTCTCACCTTGTTGTCATTGGTAAAGAGCTGTTCCCCTAATGATCCAGCCCCTCTTAATATTCTGAAACAGGTCACCTCTATTATAGCCCCCAATATGACAAATCTGATCAATGCTTCATTGTCTACGGGAACAGTCCCCATTAAATGGAAAGGAGCCATGGTAAAAGCCCTACTTAAGAAGCCCAATTTGGATCCAGCAGACCTGGGCAACTATCGTCCCATATCCCTCCTGCCTGCAATAAGTAAGATAGCCGAAAAATATGTTAATCAGATCCTCTCCAGATTTCTTGAAACACACAACTTGCTCCACTCTTCTCAAACAGGGTTTCGACCACGCCAGAGTACCGAAACGGCACTCTTAGCAGTGGTAGAGGAAAGCAAGAAAATTCTTGACTCAGGAGGTGCTGCAGCCATACTACTCCTAGACCTGAGCGCCGCATTTGACACGGTGAACCATTTGATCCTGATCCGGCGTCTCAAGAGTATAGGAGTGGATGGCATGGTACTTCAATGGCTATCCTCCTTTTTGGAGGGTAGAACCTTCCAGGTATTTGAAGAGAATACTGCATCTAAACCCACCCCCCTGTTGAGTGGGGTACCACAGGGCTCGTCCCTTAGCCCCACGCTTTTTAATGTGTATATGGCCCCTCTGGCAGCCATTGTAGCCCCTTATGGAATCCGGATGGTAACCTATGCCGATGACACGCAACTGGTGGTGGGGCTCAACCAAGCTGACCAAAAAACTTATGCCCTTTATACCTGTCTAGAGGACATCTCAAGATGGATGGATGCATCCCAGCTTAAGCTCAATGGAGGAAAAACGGAGATTATGCTAATGGGCAATACTACGAGTTTTAAGTGTAGCTCCTTTTGGCCTCCCTGCATGGGTCCAGCCCCGGACCCAAAGTCAGAAATTAAGAGCCTGGGTATATGGTTGGACCAAGACATGAGCTTTAGGACGCAGGCTAGGAAGACGGCAGGCCTCTGCTAAGGCCTACTTAGAATGGCCCGAAAAGTTCTGCCCCTCTTCCAACCTCAGGCCAAAAGAGTACTGGTCCAATCACTCATACTCTCTAGATTGGACTATGGGAATGTTTTGTATTTAGGCGCCCCCATTTCAGTAGTCGCCAAACTTCAATCGGTTCAAAACAGCGCCGCCAGACTACTAACTGGAACTAACAACAGACAATCCGCAAAACCCGCTCTTCGTTCCCTCCACTGGCTCCCAGTACAGGAACGCATTAGATTTAAAGCCCTATGTCTGGCACACAAGTCTATGCAGGGGATAGGGCCGCCTATTAATTCAACTATGATTTGCCCTTATAAAGTAAGCAGGAATCTCCGGTCAAATAACCTGTATTTGGCAGAGATTCCGAGGATCAAGAGGTCCAGAAGTGGTGGTCGGCTGTTTTCTTATAACGCCTCCAAACTCTGGAACGCCTTGCCCCTACACCTTCGCACAGTCTCCAACCATCTGGCTTTTCGTAAACAATTAAAGACAGCACTGTTTCCTTAGTTCTCTCTTCTCCTCTGTGTCAGTTTCATAGCGCTGGGACGCTTAAGGGTAGCCATGCGCTCTATAAATGTCTTTCCATTCCATTCCATTCCACTTCCTATGTTACCTGTGTAAAAACATCCCATGAACCTCAAGTTTTTTGTTTTCTTGTTCTTGCACCAAGCGCGTCTCTCAACGATGATTCCCCGCACATTAGGGACAGATCTGAGAAAGTAGTAGTTGCAGTTCGGGGTAAAGCAAGCCAGCGGAAACACGGTGGAAGTGAAATGAATCTTGACCTATGTAAAGCACGGCGTTGTCCAGGAAACCGACTGCGTCACTCGTAGAGCCGTCACCATCAATACCCGTAGCAGTATTCCACTGACGCGTCAACAGCCTCCCAAACGCTCCAGTTCCTCGAGGAAGAAACAATTCAGCGCATGTAGAATGAAGGTGAGACTTCCCCTTTTAAAAGTAAACGCCATGCAACTCCTCCAGCAATGCATAGAACGCTATGAGCGTAGCACACCCAAGACCACGCAGCCCTTTTTTCAAATGCCGCCGTAGAAGTACGCACGTTCCTCAAAGTACAAAGGTAAGCGCTCTCAATGCCTCAAACGTACGTTAAAGTGTAAAGTACGGAGGCACGCACTCTCAATGCCTCAAACGCACTTTAAAGTGAAAGAAAAAAAAACTGCACGGGTCTCATTAACCCCTTCGGTGCGCGGCCGATTTTCGCCCTGTGCGGGGCGTTTCATTGAGTGAACGGGTTCATGACGAGCTCAGCTCGTCATGCGCACACGAGCACTGCGCAGCATGACGAGCTGAGCTCGTCATGAGCACCGAAGGGGTTAAAGAAAGATTGCAAAATCCTCATAAAAGTGAATCAAATAACATTGTGCCAGTTGCTCAGCGCTTGTTCTCCTGAAATGTTTGTAATATTTTCCCAGCAATATTTTGAGTCAGTTTTCTGTAGACATGCTAGGTCATGGTAAGTTAGCAGAGAAAATCCATCAGCTGCATGCTTGTTCAAATGCCCGTAAGATTTACAATGTTCCCATGCGGTTGTAATCCAAGCAAATACCAAACGCAGGTACAAAACACTCTTCTTACATCAAGCTTGATGACACAGAGTAACATTACATCAGCAGGGCCTGACACCATGCCCTGGGCTGAGGCTGTCTGATGGAAACAGACACCGGTGGGGCTCCCAGGGACATTTCCATTTAGCAGGCTTCAAATAGGCTCATTTAAAAGTACACTTACTGTCTCTTCTTCTCTTTGTAGTAGTGATGACTCCTCTTTTAATTTCAGTAATGTCCTTTTGTCCCAAGTGAGTCCTTTTCCGCTCGTCGCCAGTGTGAAAATCAAGAAAGGAGGTAGACTGAAATGTAGGTTTATCCAAATGGTAGATTTATTCTTTAGTTCAGTCAGGACAGGAATATTAGAGGATATGTTGGTTGTAGTAGTATTGAAAGTAGTATCAGGAAGATCAGCCCCACCGGGAGCAGCATCCCTGCAACTGACAATTCCACTCAAACATACACACAGGGAACATTCTGTGACATCACTTACACTGGCTGAGCAGCAGAGTACAGAACACAGAGAAAGGACTAGACAGAGAAGAGAACAGGATACCACACCCGACTTCTCGGTACCCTCTGAAACTACAGGGTTTGAGGCAGGGGGTCTTGGAACTGCTCCAGAAGGGTGGAATCATTCCTGTTCTGGAGAGCAAGTTGGAACATGGTTGCTACTCACTGATGTTCCTGGTACAGAAAGCGTCAGGGGGGGTTCCGCCCTGTCCTGGATCACAAGACCATGAATACCTATGTGTCTTACCAGAAATTCAAGATGGTGAGCTTGCAGAGGATTCTGCCCCTTATTTCTCCTGGGGCCTTTCTGACATCCTTGGACCTTTTGGATTCTTATTTCCATATCCCTGTGCATCTTCTTTTCCACAGGTATTTGCGGTTCTTTGTCCTGGGGCAACATTTCCAATTTTGTGTCCTCCCCTTTGGTTTGGCCTCCACCCCTCAGGTGTTCACGAAGGTCCTGGCTCCCCTGGTAGGTCTGTTGCTTGCACGTGGGTGCTTTTGTTTCCCTACCTGGATGACTGGCTAATTTCTTCCTCGTCTTACCTTAGCCCAGGAAGCTGTGGCGTTCGTGTAGAATTGCCTGGAGGCCCATGGGTTCCTTGTGAATCTTAGCAAGTCCCACCTCATCCCATCTCAGGAGCTCCAGTTCATCAGCGCTTTCTTCAATACACAGTTGGGGATGGTGTTTCTTCCACTGGCTCGCCAGCTTCGGCTCAGGTCTCATCTGCAGTCCCTCCTGTCTGCCCCATCAGCTTCCGCAAGGGACTGGTTGAGGGTTCAGACGTTCAGGGGGACATGGCTACTTCCCTTTTCCTGGTCGCTTGGGCTCGCAGGCACCTGTTCCATCTGGTGTATCACCTTCTGTCTCACTGGAATCCGAGGTCCCAGGTTTACAATGCCTCAGTTCCGGTGACTCCCGCCATTTCTCTCCAGTTGCACTGGTGGTTGCTGCTGGACAAACTGGTGAATGAGGTGCCCTTGGATTCTCCGGTGCCTGGTTCCCTGATGACCGATGCAAGCCATTGGGGTTGGGGGGCTACCCTCTGAACTCTTTCTTCTCTGGGTCCTTGGACTCCCGTAGAGAGCTGGATGTCTACGAATTGGAAGGAACTAGCTGCAGTTTTCAAAGCTCTTCTGCACTTTGCCCCTCATCTCAAGGACAAGTGGGGCAGGTCCGGACGGGCAATCAGGTGGCGTGAGCCTATTTGAATCATTTGGGGGGGACTCAGTTTCCGCTTTTGGCTCTCGTGGCAGATCAGATTGGGGCTTGGGCGGAAGCCAACCTGCCGGGTCTGACGGCGATCTATCTGCCAGGGAGGGAGAATGGGCATGTGGATCAGCTGAGTCGCCTTCTCCCTTCCTCGGTTCCTCTGTCCCTGTCTCCTCTGGTTTTTCTGGAGATTTTGGGGAGGTTCGGGAGGCCTTGGTTGGATCTCTTTGCTTCCCCTCAGGATGCTTTTCTGCTGTGAGTTTGCACCCTTCTTCCTTGCGGGGAGGCATGGAGGGTGGACGCCCTGAGTTTCCCTTGGCCTCGGGGTCTTCTCTGTGCCTTTCCTCCCTTTCCCCTTTTTAGCAGGGTGTTGGCAAAGATCAGGAAGGAAAGGGTGGTAGTGCTGTTGGTGGTCCCATTATGGCCTCGCCAGCCGTGGTATCCCCTCCTGCTCCCTTTGGCTGTTGCTACCCCTTGGAGGTTCCCGATGTCCCATTCTCCGCTTTCCTCGACAGGCGCTCAAGCAATTAGCGTTGGGGGTTTGCTTATCTTCATTCAGGGGTTTCTCTTACTCCTGTCATTCGGGGTGTTCCACCAAGGGTGTGGTCTCCTCCTGGGCTTCTTTTAAGGGCACCTCCTTGAAGGATCTTTGTGTAGCGGCGACTTGGTACTCCCCTCACACCTTCATCTACCATTATAAGTTGAGAATGGGGGAGGCGTTTCCTGGGGATTTTGGCTCTGCTGTACTTACTGCTGTTCACTGATTATGCTTGTCTGCGGAGTTATGAAAAGGACTCCAACACGACCTATATACCTTATCTATAGGCTGTCAACAGGTCTATGGGCTACCATACAGATCAAACAATCGATTATATGAATATTATCATTTTCTTATTCTGTTCAATTCTTTCATTTATTTACTATATTTTTTTTATTTTCTCTGATTGTACAAAAATTAAAATACACAAGACATTCATAAATACAAATATTCAGTTCGGAGATACGTGATACATTTGTTTGAATACATCATCATAGTTTGTAAAAGATACATGTATGTTGAAACATGTCATATATCCCCTGAATCAGCCACACAACCATCCTCACCTCTCGTACAACACCACACTAACATGCACACATCGCATACATAATCAACCCAGCCATGGGTGGCATACACCATTGGAAGTCACGGAGAGAGCACTTCATAAGATATCCGCAATTATGTTGCCAGCTGGGGTTTCACAACAACCAGGTCAACGCACGTTTCGGTGGAGATTATGAATTGTATCCACCTTCATCAGGACCACCCTTTCAAATCATTATAGGTGAGTGGTAGGGGAATCTGTAAAATGAGAATGCAATGTCACTCCAGCACGAAAGACTTATATTCATTATTATGATGAGTACAATTCCTGCGTTTATCCAAAAAGTAACAACCACCACCAAGATTGAAGACAAAGTTCAAGAGAATAGTCCATGCTTAAAAGATGTGCAGGGAGGATAAAGAATAAATCTATTGTGTGGCCACTATACCTAGAAGATACATCATGGGATTATGGCCTGATTCACATGCCGCCTTATATCCCTTGCTTTGAAGAAAATTAAGTAGAAAGTGTCCTATGTGCAACCACTAGTTCCCAAAATATTGGGGTGACATAAGATTTTGTTTATAAGTGCCAAAAACTGACCATTAGGTTCACCGCCGCCTCTTTAGAATATCGGTAAGAGCTCCCTATAGTGAGATGGATCTCACTAGTAAGGCTAGAGTGCAATGCAGTAATATAGCCAAGGTCGTTTCAGTCTAAACAAGCATTTGCAATGCAATAGGTCTCGCATTTATGCGAGTTTAAGCTATTGGCATTGTAAATGACAATGCCTTTAATTTATGTTTTTAAAACGAAAACAAAAATAAAAGGCATTGTTATTTGCAATGTCAATAGCTCAAACTCGCGTAAATTCGAGACCTATTGCATTGCAAATGCTTGTTAGATTAGTGAGTAGATACGCTCCCTTTCGGCCCGTGTGGCAAATCAATTAAATAAACAAACGCGGCTGCTAAAGTGAAAGCGGACCGCACTGCAAATAAAAAAAAAAAATTGTGCTTACCGACTTATGAAGGAGACCGTGTAAGGCCCCAAGTAAAAGATCCAGTCCTTATGGGAGGTAACAAATGGCAACAGGGCGGTTACAAGGAGGGACTAACAAGCCTCATTATCAAACGGAAGCCAGCATTTACCAAGGACAATGACATCAGCCAATCAAAAATATGGGCGGAGAGAAGGCGAGGCTTCCACAGCATACTCGACTACTGCATGCCTCGCAGAGCGAGCAGCGCATGCGCGCTGCCTCTAGGCTCGACCTCAAAAATGGGTCCACGCCATGCACAACGTTCACATAGATGTGCTAAAAAGCCATTTTATCTGAAATGCTGCAACATTAATATGAGCGACAGACGTGCATTTGAGGGGGTCATTTCCCCCAGGAAAATGGTGAATCTTTCATCACAATTTTCCTAGAAATAGCTACAAATCAATAGGTATCCCAAGTACAACAATTAATCTGTGTATGCAAATTGAAATTGCTATCATTTTTCATAGCATCTTTCTTTACTTTTACATTTAACTTCATTTTATTTTCCCATTCTGCCCATCTCAAGTAAATTATTAGTCATATATTATGACACAGAATCTACTTTGAATTGCAAAATTAAAAATGAAAATAGAATTACAAAAATCTCAATATAAGGTCATAGAGAGTGGGCTAGACAGATTTTATAGGCTTTTACATTCGTCTACCACTCATATTACAGAGGCATAATAAGATCAGTCAGCAACAGCTTTCAACAATCGTTCAGGTTCAACTTTCAGACAGGAATACTAATATTAAGTGGGAAGGGTATGCCCAGACGTGGGTCCCGTGCTCACTACGCCACTGGAGTCAAGCTATCCTGGCTGATGAAGGCTGATAGCCTGAAACCGGTCCTAGGATGCTTGATTCCGGTCCAGGGAAGACATGGCTTGGTAGTTCGGTCTGGACTGTTCCCATGAGGCACAGGGTCAAGACTGATTTGCATATGGCCATGTCTGAACTGGGGTGGCGTGGTGAAGCAAAATAACGATGGATTAAACCCAGATCTGTGACTGGGGGTGAATGTTTGCCAATGTGCAGCATTCCGTCCATCATCTTGTGTGTTTTGCATTTCGCCCTAAGTGGGAAGGGTATGCCCAGACGTGGGTCCCGTGCTCACTACGCCACTGGAGTCAAGCTATCCTGGCTGATGAAGGCTGATAGCCTGAAACCGGTCCTAGGATGCTTGATTCCGGTCCAGGGAAGACATGGCTTGGCAGTTTGGTCTGGACTGTTCCCATGAGGCACAGGGTCAAGACTGATTTGCATATGGCCATGTCTGAACTGGGGTGGCGTGGTGAAGCAAAATAACGATGGATTAAACCCAGATCTGTGACTGGGGGTGAATGTTTGCCAATGTGCAGCATTCCGTCCATCATCTTGTGTGTTTAGGAATACTAATATTACCATAAATGTTTATTCATATAGATAATAAAATGCCTCCACACTAGGCATGAAAGATCGGTCAGAACAGCAAGTGTCCTCTTGCACCAAGAAATCAACACGCACCAGCAATACAGGCCTAATTCAGAAGATTGAAATAACATGACTACCAAGAAAAATAGTTGGAAGTCCCACACGTCTTCCTCTGTGTATCACCATCCAATTCAGAGAGCAGGGATAAAATAATAGATCTAAAGGGGGAGTGTT
This sequence comes from Calotriton arnoldi, assembly GCA_963921515.1. Taxonomy (NCBI): domain Eukaryota; kingdom Metazoa; phylum Chordata; class Amphibia; order Caudata; family Salamandridae; genus Calotriton; species Calotriton arnoldi. Next base: position 2,588,555 of record CAWUFW010000994.1, on the reverse strand, counting down.
TGTCAGCTCCGCCATTGTGTACCACCAAATGTAGGAGCAGCGTTAGGGTGACAGGTCCACTTTCTTTTCTGGCAGCATCACTCACATTCTTGTAAAAAATGTATGAAATGACTCTTAAGTGCAGGGAGAAATCTGCCAGCAAGTCAGGGACATTTCAGATGTGAGTCTTGGAAATGTGCACCCCAATTTGAGGTTACATTTACAGTCCCCGTCTGAGGAGTGATGACATAAAATGATGGAGTAAGTAGAGAGAATTGAGACATGACCGGTGTCAGAAGGAGAATGGAAAGATGGGGTCGCAGCCAGGAATGAGTGCAGAGACATGTGGCCTGAGGTCAGGAGTGGATAGAGTAATGTCATAAATCTTTTTCCCCAAAGTGGCTCCTGCTGTATTAAGAGCTGCATTTAGTAACAAGGATATTGTGCTGCATAACTAAATACTTATAAGGTCCCAAAAGCGAGACCTATTGGCTATGCCAATGCTTGTTAAAGAAAGCAGACAGGCCGCAGAGTCTTCAGAGGTCACCAATTACAAAGACTGTGTGGAGGTCTGGGACGGGGTGGCTACTAAAAGGGAACTCACGACGTTTCCCTCACCTATGACGCCACTTTTTAAGAATAGGGATTTCTCTCCGGGGATGGAGGGTAAGGCATTCGCAGCATGGCACACTACGCCATGCAGAGCTGCAGGTCACATGTTTGACGTCGAGGGTATTATTCCATTTCCACAATTACGACAGGACTACAAGTTGCCAGAGTCAGAGCGGCTACGCTATTTGCAGCTTAGACACTGGTTACTTCAGTCCCGTATATACCCACAAGTTAGTCGCAGATTAATGAAATACGAAAAATGGCTGGTCACAAAACAAAATGACGAGAGACTGATCTCCGAAATATATGCTATGCTTCGGCAACCGACCCCACTGCAACCCACACCTAGACAGAAACGATGCGCGAAAGAAATAGGGAGGGACTTATTGCATAAAGAATGGGGAGAAATCTACTATAGGGCTAAGCACACAGCGCGTAACGTGTCCAGTGTTGAGACGGCCACCAAAATAGCTACGTATTGGTATTTAACACCAATGCGCCTTAACAAGGGTAACCCTGATCGTAGCCCTACCTGTTGGAGGGGATGCGGGGAAGATGGCACTTTCTTACACTTACTGTGGGAATGCCCTGTCTTGACAGCTTATTGGCCCAGGATATTGGCCGAACTAGATCAGCAATTTGTCACACAAATCCCAAGATTCCCAGCGTACATAGTGTTAGGATTGCCCAACCACTTAACATTCCCACTTAAATCTCGCAGGGGGAGACAGATGGGACTAGCCCTCGGGCCGCTGTCTAAAATATACTGACGCACTGGGGGACGCAAACAGCACCCACATACCTAAGTGGGCTCCATAGATTATGGTATATCCTTGGAATGGAATGAATTAATGCCACTCTGGCTAATTCCGAAACCGCATTTAAAGAGGTGTGGAAACCACTCCTCATCCTCTTGTCAACAGAATTTAATGAAATCACATGCCCGAAATATCTTCGCCTTCTACGACTAACAGAGACAGAACAAACACCCCCAACCAATGATGAAACTTAGCCTAGAGAGTCCGCTGGATACCAGAGAAACAGTTAATGAGACGAATGAGATTACAGGTAGAGGGAGGAGGGAGGGGGGAGGAGGGGAGAGGGGAAAGTTTGTATTCTCTGTATATTGTTGTTTAGTTTGGTATATTCTGAATTAGCATCACAGCACATGTTTGGCACCGCTCATGGTAGATGGTATGCGCATTGAAAGATGGAAATAGAGGTGTAACAGATACATGTTGTACTTGACGAACTGTGAAATGCTTATAGCAATTGTGAGCATGCGGAGAGTTTTAATAATAATAATAAAAGATTTAAACCTAAAGAAAGTGAAAATATTTCTTCTAGAAAGCGACTTCAGAACTGCTGTTCATGCCCTTGTCCTCCCGCATCTGGATGGTGATAACATCCTGCTCCATGGCCTTCCTGACTACACACTGGCATCCCTTAAGGGCATCCTACACACCACAGAACGTCTCAACCAGGGCCTAAACAAATATGATCACATTACTTCTGATGAAACTTCATTGGCTTCCCTTGCCAGACAACACCATCTTCAAAACCAGCTGATTCATTTACAAAGGTACCACGACTGCCACCCCTGCTTATCTTGCAGACAAGCTCACCGTTTCTGGTGGTTCTCACCCCACCAGCATCCAAGACACCATCAGACTGCAGACTAAGAAGTGTAAAAGAGAGAAAAAAACAAAGTAGCAGGCCATTTCCATCTATGCTCCCAGGATCAGTAACATCATCTCTGAATTCAGGACCACCCCAATTCTGCTCAAATTTAGGAAAGTGTTCTTCTTTAAAGTAGTGTTCTTTAAAGACTCACCTCTATAAAGAACACTACTGCACATAATGCATTGACTATCCATAACCTAGATATAGATCTTATCACTTGTTTACCTTATGCCTGTCTTTGACCCTTTACAGTGCTCCGCTGCTTTTTGGCTAGGTTTGCGCTATAGAACGGCCACATACAAACATACATACATACATGCTCCGCTTGATGCATGGAGACTGAGCATAATGAGACTGGCATGTAGAGTGCCTTGCACTGGTTTACCAACCGCTTCAAAGAGGCAGGTGGATTCTTCAAATGAAACTGTAAAAGAGAAACGGGAGAGGGTGTAGCATTGTGGCAAGAGCTGCTGACTTTGGAACTAGGAAACCAGGTTTGAGCTTCAGCATTTGCTCAATATCCTGTGATCCTGGGCAAATCACTTAATATCCCCATCCCTAAAAAAAAGTGACTTGTGTAATGTAACTGGTGCTCATGTAAAGCACTCCAATACCTTCGGGTCAGTCCGCGCTATATAGAGCTGCAAAAAACAAGAAACTTCCCCTGATGAATGCTACACTGCTAGCAGACTTTGTAGGCAAACATTAAACACTTAGCAGGAAATAGCATATTACCAGAGTGGACTTATTAACTAGACATCACTGTCCTGGGCCGCTTCTCTGTAATCATGTTCAGTAGGCCCAGAATTAAATGGCTTCTGCTGGTGAATTGGGAAAGAGATGGTTTGGGACAGTTTCCTTAATATGTTCGTTGAAATCCTGAGTATTCCAAAGCAAGGGTGTAGCCATAAGTGTGGCTTTACACAAAATGAAGGGGTCATCTTAGAAATGTTTTAAGGAATCTGTTGGCTGATTGCTATACAATGTTCTTGGGTACAGACCTTCTTGGGTGGTGCCGTACTCCATGTAGGCTATGATTAGGGCTAATGGAATAATGCAATTATGTAGCCGATGTGTTTTCCGCATAATTATGGATGTGCCTCATTTGACACGCAATCCATCACCCTCTGCAACATAAAATTTAGGGGCATATTATCAAGGGCTCTATCGCCGCTTTAGCGGGACTTTTTCCCGCTAAAGCGGCGATAATTCAAACGCCCTATTAGCAAGCTGTCGCTAACTGCTGTTAGCGACAGCTTCTAGGCGATAGCGACCGGGTTGGGTGCCGCTTTGCATGCCAGTGATATTTATCGCTAATGGCATGCAAAGTAGGCGTTCCCAACCTAAAAGCGACTGGAAACAGTCGCTAAGGTCGCTATCGCCTATTAGCGAGGCAGTGGAGGTGATTAACGAACCAGCGCTAAACACGTTTAGCGCTGGTTTGTTAACGCCTAGTCTAAACCTGATTTAGCCATGTAATCCAATGGGAGGTGGATTACATGGCTAAATCCCCTCGCCCCTATCGCCAAGCTAACACTGGTCACAGTGTGAATATCGCTTGTTTTCAAGCGATATTCACACTGTTCTCCAGGGTTTCTATCGCTTTGGAGATAAGCGTTGCTGATAGCACGCTATCTCCGCGATAGAAACCTGCGATAGCCGGCGATAATTATCCTAGCGCTAACTGCGCTTAGCGATAATTATCGCCGGTTATTGCTAATAGGCCCCTTAGATTTCTAGCGCAAATGGACAAACGTTACTAAAACGCTACCACATGTTGCCGCGTAGTGTTAAGCCTTTCGTTGTGGATAAGGAGGACACTTTTCAGTTGCTAAATAAGGTGTTAAACTCACACTAATGAAGTTTACTCTTTGTCCGTACAGTGTTAACGATAACAATGCCAAAATAGTGAAAACCCTGCTTCAAAATGTGCTGCATGACGTCTCATAATTAATTTGCCTCTTCTTGTTGCCTAATTTAGTTCCCACCCGCATAATTTGGTCCGCCCCTGCCGCATAATTTCAGTGGCTCTGGCTTTCATTAGTTCATCCAGTGATGCTGAATTGGGTTCATGCAACAAGCTGAAGTGGCGGTCTCAGATACCAAGGGGCATATTATCAAGGGCTGGCGATATAATTATCGCCGCTTTAGCGTCCGTTTTCGGGCGAAAAGCGGCGATAATTATATCGCAATATCATCAAGGACACGCTAGCGCGTGTTTCCTTGAGGTAGAGCCCGTTTTTTTACAGCCTCGCCTTGCATCGCTAATGAGATGCAAAGAAGGCGTGGCTGTGAAAACAACACAAGTTAATATCGCGAAGGCAGCTTCGCGATATTAACAAGGAGGTGCAGCGATAAAAGAAATCGCGCTACCTCAGCTTTAACTCAGGAATTTAACGTCTGTTAAATTCCTGACTTAAGCATACTTTTCATGGGAGATGGATTCTGCTGATACGACCACAGGGTCGTATCAGCAAGGTTATCGCCGTTTTCCATGGAACATCGCTGGAAAACCAGCGATGTTCCATGGAAAACAAGCTATCGCAGGAATAATTATCGCCATTGCGCTATGCGTTGTTAATACAGCGCTAGCATGGCGATAATTATCTGCGGTAGCCGGCGATAACTATTCTCACGCTGTGAACGGCCAGCGATAATTATCGCTGGCCGTTGATAATATGCCCCCAAGAATTTTAACTTACAAAACATGTAGTCCGTCCTGCGGGCACTAAAACCTACTCTCATGGTGCGTTGGTGCCCTCGGATGCCCTGGCTGTGCATCAGGATGATCTGCAGCATGTGGGAGAAGATTTAAGAGGCTCAGGAACGTGAATCAGACCTCCGCCTTGCACATCTGTGACTGATTGCCATGAGCTGGCACCGGCCCGCCGCTTTCTGCTGCCGAGAACCGTCGAGAGGATGTGAGAAGGTACATTGTGTTCCCTCTCCGGTGTCGGAGCGCGCAGTGTGCCACGGCACTGATGGGGGGCTCCGGGGGGCGGAGTGGAGGAGCATATGAAATGGAGATCAAATGAGCGACATGGATAGGAAACATAAAAGAGAGAAAAAACGGGAGGGGTGGGTTGCTGAAAGAGCGAGCGGGAAAGGAAGTGGGAAGAGGAGAGTAAAAGAGAAGAGAGCCAAGAGAGCGACGGATCGAGTGGAAATGGGAGAGTAGAATGGAAGTAGGAGCGCGTATGCGGGGAAATGCAAAAGATAATGGGGAAAGAGGGAGGAGAAGTGAGTGATTGAAAAACCAAGAGACTGGGAAGAGAGAAATGTGGGACGAAAGACAAGGGAATAAGGCAGAGAAAACTCACGACATAGTTGTGAAGAAATAGGGCAAGTAGAAATGGAGATAAGGTTTGAAGCTTAAGAAGGGAGTGAGAATTGAAAACAGACGAGAGATATAGGACAAAGACAGAACATTTGAGCGGTACCTGCAAATGGAAGCTGGGACAGGAAGCGTAGTATGAGATGAGACTGTGAATGTAAACAAGCACGGAATCGAAACCCGCCGAACGCGGGAATCGAAACCAGTGGTGCGCGCGCACCACAGAGGAGCGGGGGGCGAGGGAGCCTGTCTGTGGCGCGTGCTGATGCGCGTCCTAGACACGGACGGGAATGGGCAGAGCAAAGGCGGGACATGCGCCCGCCTTTGCCCAATTGCGTGCCGTTTAAAAATAAAAAAGCACGCTACAGCCAATGTGGGCTTCCGAAAGCAAAACCACACGCACAAGCGTGTGGTTAGCTTTCTGAAGCCCATACAAGAGGTCTCGCGCTGCGTGAGCAGTGCTGCGCACTGCAACGCTAAGCGCGAGACCTAAAAAGGGACAGTTCTCCAACTTAAAGATAGCTGTAATCATACAAAAATAATAAGGCACAAGTAAGGACTGCTGTATTGCAAATGCAGTTCTTTATGAGATATTATGTGCCACAATTTATCGTAGATACCTTCAATCGGTGTCTGCGAATACATTTTCTTGGCATCCTTTTGGTTGTCTGTTTTATTTTTGTTTCTTCTGGCACTTGGGTATACGCTCCTGGGTGACTGTGACGAGGAAGACGGAGGAGGAAGGTAATGACTCGGTAACTTACCGGTAACCTTCATTACTCCGAGTCATAGTCTTCCTCGTCACAGTCATGTTCCCTCCCTCCCGCCCTTGGGAGTTGGGGGACGGACAAAATAGAACCTGATCCTTCTGGTCGCTACACTGCTTGTGGGTCTTACAGGATATGGTCTGGGGTTACCCCACCCTTATCTGTCAGGTGACAGGTACTTCCTGTCAGGCCGCCATGTTGGGTGGGGAATTTTTTCTAAGGGTGAATGCTGCGCCCCGAACAAGTAGTGCTCCTGGGTGACTGTGACTAGGAAGACTGTGACTCAGAGTAATGAAGATTACACGTAAGTAACCGAGTCAGTAGTGCAGTTGATTGCACTTGGCTGAAAGTAAAAAAAAAAGTGCCTTGATGGAGCCTACACTTTTATTTTTACTTTCACCCATGCTGCACAGCAGCCGCGCTGCCGTACAACATGACTAAAATAAGAATAGGAAAGCCAATTGCTCTCTCCCAGACAAGACCTATTGGCTTTGCCAATGCTTGTTTCATTGTACACCCGGAATTACTATAGCACCATTTTTTATTTTTTTATTTTTAAATCTTCTTCTTTAGCTGTCTAGTTTTGCCTAACTGCTTTCATTTCCGTGAGTAAACGTAAGTCAAGCATCATTGGTTCATGGACAGAAATCGATTATGTGTCATTTGTTGCTGCGGGTGAATTCTATTATTCACCAGTAAATGATCATATGTGAGAGTAAATCATGTGGACTTGAGTAGTACATTTTGAAACAGATCAATGAAAATATGGTTACACAATTGCGAGCGCAAACTCCATTAAAAAAATGTGTGGATGCGTTTTCTCGGGTCGGACTGGCTTATGGGGCAATCAGGCAGTCCCAGCAAGACTGCTCTGACAGGTCAGTGGGTCCCCAATCCAGCTCCCACTTGCTGCTTTGTGCAGCAGGGCTTTGCTTCTGCTATCCGCTCTTGGTCAACCTTTTGCATACTTCCTTCTCTCCTTTCTAGGTCTACTTAGTTGCTTTGTGCAGCTGCATTAGAATTTGCTTAGTTGCTTGGAAATTGATTAGTTGATTTGTAAATTGCCTAGCTGCTTTGTAATGCTCACTATCATATTAATTTGCCTTGTTTATTTGCATTAAATTTCACTGTAATTCTTACTTGCTTCGTTTTCAGTAAAACTTTTTATCAGCCCCGTTGAGCCTCGCTTGCTTTGTTTTGGCCTTGTCCTTGCCCCTTCCTTAGTACCTCTTCCTGCCCATTTTTGCCACCATTATCTCCCCGTCTCCCACATGATCCATCCATTGCCACCCAGTGATCCTCCGTGGACCTACTTAATGGAGGACCCAGCGCGGCCGCCAGCTCACAAAAGGCGGGCCAAAAGCAAGCCCTTCTGCACCCATTCACACCTGGACCGAGCCCTGTGCCAGAAACCCTGGTTCTCCTGCCACATGCAGTTACATCGCCGCCAAGCTCCGAGCCCTGGACCCCAGACTCCACAACAACAACTGCTGCCTCACTTCCCCATGATCAACGGTAGGACCTTTCATGTGTCGGCACTGTCTCTTCTCCTGCAACACTGGAACATCCACTTGCACAATGACCACCACCACACCAGCCATGCCTACGCCGGAACAACTCTACTGCCTCCTACTTAACATGTGCTCACTCTGCAAGCACACCTCTGAGATCTGGGACACCATCACCTCCCTCACCCAGATGTCGTCTTCCTCAATGAAACCTGGATCAACCATGCAGCCGCTCCCAACATCACCTCTGCAATACCAGACGGCTACCAGATAGTACACCAGGAACGCATCAACAAGCACTGAAGTGGAATCAACATCATCCACAAAGAAACCATCCACCACACCACTGCCACAGATGACACCACCCCGATCATGGAACACCTCAATTTCCAACTCCGGATCGAGGGCAAAACCACCATTAGGGGCACCCTCGCCTACAGACCCCCAGGACCTCGCCCCAGCTTCTGCGACGCCATCCCCAAATTCATTGCCCGGCTCGCCATCAACTCCAAACACTACATCTTCCTCTGAGACCTCAATTTTCATCCCGACGACCACAATGATGCCAATGCAGCCAACCTCCTCGAAAACATGAACAACTTCAGCCTCACCTAACTAGTCACCGACCCCACACACTACGCAGGACACTTGCTTGACCCCATCTTCACATCCAGCGATAGAGTGAACTACAGCCACATCACTAAGCTCACCTGGACAGACCACGTCATCATACACTTCACCATCACAGGGTCCCCCAGCACCACCTCCAAGCCGAAGACACCTCCCATCGCAGTATGGAACAAAGTATCAGAGAGCCAGTGGACCAACACCCTCAGCACCTGCCGCCCTAACACCGTACCCAACCTAGAGCAAGCTGTCAAGAACTTCTCCGCTTGGATCACTGACTTCGCCGACAGAGTTGCCCCCGTCAAGCACACCAAACCCAGGAGACCCACCAAACAAGCCAGTTGGTACACCTCAGAACTGAGAATCCTAAAACACAACTGCAAGTGACTAGAAAGGAAGTGGCACACCAGCAAGGAGCCCACAGACCATGCCACCTTCAAGACCTCCCTCATCCAATACCACCAACTACTAAATAAGACAAAAAGGAATGCCCTAGCCGACTGCATCGAAAACAGCTCCAGCCACAGCAGGGAACTCTTCAACATAGTCAGAGAGTTCTCCTACCCCTCAGCTACCGAAAACACCATCACCCCTTCTCAGGAACTCTGTGACTCCCAGGCGGACTTCTTCCATGACAAGATCTCCTCCATCTACAAAATCTTTGAACGCCAACACACCGCTGCCGCCACCATCAGCCTCCTCACCCCCACGGATGCTAACCCCGATGAGGTCCCCGACCACCTGCTCACCACCTGGGACTAGCTCATCACACAGAACACCACAGTCATCATGAACTGTGTCCACTCAGGAGCACCCATGGACCCCTGTCACCACCACATCTTCAACCTCGGGAGCAAGATGATCAGCAGCAAGCTCACTGCCATCTTCAACACTTCCATAACTGCTGCTTCTTTTCCCAAAGTATGGAAACAGACTGAAGTCAAACCCCTTCTAAAAAAACCTCAGCCGACCGCAGCGAACTGAAGATCTACCGCCCCATCTCGCTGTTCTCCATTCCTGCCAAAGTCCTCGAAAAGTCCATCAACCGCCAACTCACGCAACATCTGGAGATCAACAGCTTCTGGACACCTCCCAATCACGATTCCACACCAACCACAGCACTGAAACTGCCCTGATTGCTGTCACTGACGATATCAGAACCCTCCTCGAAAGGGGATAAATGGCAGCACTGATCCCCCTCGACCAATCAGCAGCATTCAATACCGTATCACACCACACCCCTATCAAGAGGCTGCATCACATCCGAATCCAAGCGAACGCCCTCAAGTGGATCACCTCTTTCCTCACCGGAAGAACCAGGTAATCCGTCTACCACCTTTGACCTCGTAGCCCAAGGAAATCATCTGTGGCATCTCTCAAGGTTCATCTCTCAGCCTCACACTATTTAACATCTATATGACCCCCTGGGCCAACATCATCAGATTCCACGGAATGAACATCATATCCTACGCAGATGACACCCAACTGATCCTCTCACTATCAGAAGACCCCTCCACTACGAAGGTCAACTACTGCAGGTGCATGACAGGCATCGCTGACTGGATGAAAAACAGCTGCCTAAAACTCAATACAGACAAAACGGAATTGCTGATTTGGGATCAAAACCTTCCTATGGAACAACTCCTGGTGGCCAACAGAACTCGGAGCAGCACCCACCCGACAGATCACACATGCAACCTTGGCATCATCCTGGACAGCAAGCTCACCATGAAAAACCATCTCAATGCAGTTTCTTCTGCCTCCTTCCTAACTTTTCGCATGGTCCGTAAGATCTTCAAATGGCACCCTGTCAACACCAGATGAACTGTCACTCAAGCCCTAGTCACCACCCAGCTGGACTAAGGCAACATTCTCTACGTAGGAATCACCTTGCACCTCCTGAAGAGACTGCAGACAATACAAAACACAGCAGCCAGTCTCATCCTCCACCTCCCTAAACTGATCAACACCACCCTCCACCACAAGACGTTCCACTGGCTCCCCATTCAGAAGAGATGTCCATTCAAGATGCTGATCCACACCTACAAAGCCCTTCACAATCAGGGACCAGCATACATCAACCACCGCCTGAATTTCCACCAACCTTACAGACTCCTGCGCTCCGGCTCCCTCTCCCTCACGCATAACTCCTGCATCCCCTTGAGCAACAGCGGAGGACACTCCTTCTCCTACCTTGTGGTGAAATCCTGGAACAACCTCCCCCTTCATCTATGGATCTCATCCTCCCTTCTGGATTTCAGGAAAGGACTCAGGACCTGGCTGTTTGAATGAACTGAGCAGCTTCTCTCTGCACCTGGATACCCTCGTGGCTGATTAGCCACGCTCTATAAATCCGCTTCTATTGTATTTTAGTGTGTGAGCCTTTTTTTGGGCTGTTTGTGAGCCTGTGTTATGGTCTGCGGGGCTGGTTTCTACTGTTGATTTCCCTGATATTAAAACAAACATTGCCTACAGCAAGCTCAAATCCATGCAGCCTTCTATGCCTTGAAAAATACTGCTACAGTGTGTCCTTACAATTTCGAAACTGACCCAATGTACAAACATGGGCCACTTTCCTTGCTATCTAATTTTCTAATGGGGGCCGCTTCAATTTTGGAGTCTGGGCATATATTCTGTCCCAGTCCCACTCTGTCTAGGCCTGCAAATCATGATTGACAATTGGGACCTATGATTTAGTTTGGTAGCCAAGCTTTGTGCTTCACATAAGGGTGGTCCCATGCATAGGTGAGCAGGGGGCACCCGCTGCCCTAAAATACACTACTCTAATGAGCCACATGTGTACGGGAACGGGGCCTGTTGATATCAGCAGGTTCATATTCCTTCACCCATTGAAGTTGAATCACAATGTTTCAAAAAGCTTTGAATTATATTTACACCCACAGGTTAGGGGTATTAATGTAATTCTGTACTCCACTGCTCTGGCTTACATGAGCAGTGGGTATTTTGGCTTGAAGCGCTGTCAGAGGCCATTCTTGTGCCTTGTCAGCTTTTATTGTCCTCTGCAGGAGCCCCATCCCGAAGAAGCAGGACATAGTGAAATCGGGGTGTGCAGCATGTACCGATCTCTTCGCATCCCTCTCAAATGAAGGATGCAGCAAGCAGCAGCTACACCATCCATACGCCCAGGCTGCCGGTGTAGCTCTATGTAAGATACCCTAACTGCAAGTTAATGTCCTAAATTAGAACATGCGCAAAATGCCATCAGCATTAGCACAGTTGGCCAAAATAGTCCTAGGAACCTGCTAAATATGTCCAAGTCTTTGTTCATTTGTCCTAACACAGATCTAGCAGTACCATTAGCAATGTCAAGGACGTGTTACCCTTGTAGAGTAGAGGGTAGGGTTAGATATTAAAATCCACTACAATACTGACCCTGGCACATCAATCATATTTCTGCTCTATTCTATTCAGACTTTAATTTCTGGCTCCAAGGTACACATTACCCAATAACATCTTTTGGTCATTTATTAGTATTTTAACTATTATGTTTAATATTCAAAATCTCAACATTATGTTTCATATGGATAAACATGTAATCCCCTTTCACTTTATGTTCTGCAGAGAAGCATGAAGTCACAGCCTATACAGTTTCTCTGACACTGATCATCCGCCGAATCTATTCGATGGCTGCCGTGCAGCAACGCAACATCATCTACCTGTTAACTCCAACATCCACCCTATTCTTCCTCTTCACAGGATTGTTGCTTCCAGTTATATTCCACGAGATCAGTTTTACTATTGTAGTAAATGTCGTCCCCTGAAATACTATTTCTGTCTAATTTTTATCTCAGAATTAATCTAAGTAAAACATGAAATCATAGCAATATATCTTGACACAGTTTGCAAACTAATTCGCCACCTGAAGAGCAAGCAGCTCAACTATATTTGGTACCTCTCTCAGAATAAACCCTTAAATACAAATAACTTACACTCTAAGGGCCATATGTATCAAGCTAAATTGCGTTCGCAAACGCTGAAATTCGCAGAATTACAGTGTTTGCGATCGCAATTTAGCTGTGTGCTATGTAGGTAGGCAAAAACCTACTCGCAAGATAAGGAATCGCAAAAATTGCGATTCCCTATTTTGCGCATGCAAGTAGGCATCGCAAATTGCGATATTGCCTTAAGGAATCGCAAATTACCACCAACCTCAAGTTGGTGGTAATTTGCGATTTCCTGGAAAAAAGCACTTTTTTGCTGTTTTCAAAGTGCCATGTGGCACGCATGTATGTGCGCCACATGCGCACACATGCACATTTCAGGGGTGCAACAGGGTGTTTTTTTGGAACCCTTGCACCATTGAAATTGCCTGCGCAATTTGCGAGTACCTATTGGGTACTCGCAATTTGCGCACGTAATTCCCATTCATTCCTATGGGCCTCTTGGCCCATAGGAATGAATGGGAAGGATTCCTTAATTGCGACTTGCAATTTGCGAGTCGCAATCAAGGAATGCGTAGGAATCGCAATTATTATTGCGATTCCTACATACATAGCAGTTTGTAGTCCTTAATAGCGATTCGCAATAAATCGCTATTAAGGACTCGCAAATCTGTTTGGTGATACATATGCCCCATAATTCCTTTAAATGTATCTTCTTTTAGCTCCTAAGAGCAACGGATGACTCCCGCTCCAAACAAATGACCAGCTAGATGTGTGACTGTGAAGACCTACGTATGAATCCCTTTTCCATCCTGCAAAAGCGTTAACCTCTCTGGGACCTTCATGCCTCGCTTTCCTACAAGTTGACTAACTGGGAAGAGGAGACACTGGGGACCAGTTTTTAGAAGTGAGCATTCAGGGCTGATGAGGAAAGGAGCATCACAGGATCCAGGTGGTGACCGGGTGGGATCCGGGTGGTGACGGGTCACACAACATCAGAGATGGCATGGGGTGCGTAGGGGATGATGCAGGCTCACCACACCACAATCCAGTACAATTCTTTGGAGGTCTGTGACCCTCTGGTCACAAAACGTGTATTAAGTCAGTTTGGGCAGATGTGTTGCAGTGTCATTGTGGCTCTTGGGTACCTCTCTTTCTCGAGACAGACTCTATCCAAGCTTCAGTCAGAAGGGCTTTGCTCTTTCTTGTGGGGGGCCTGCTCTTCTCTCCACACCAGGCCATACCACTTCCTCTTCTTTTATGGCGGATTGAAGCAGAAGGGCTCCATCCAGGCTCTTCCTTGCCATGTGGAGAACAGTAACACAGAGACCTGTGCCTGGCAAACATCTCACTGGACTAGTGCAGAAAGCGCCTTCTGAAATCCTGTTAAATTACAAGAATTGGATGGATGGGTCAGTATTTACCCTGATATGGTACAATGGTGAATAGTTGATGCCAACTAAAGGCTAAGCTTTTTTTAATGTGAACATTTTGCCAACCTGTGGAGAGTGTATCTTTCCAGGCTTGCTTTCTGGGGTTTATTGAAGGGCGAAGGAGAGGCTGATATCAACTTTATTTCTTCTAGCCCACATTTGAATCTGCTTCACTCAAAATAGTGAACAAGGCTCAAAAGCGAGCTAGACACAATTATATAGGGAATCTCCTGACCCCCATGGTCAAATAAATGGAAAAAAAGGTTTCCGGATGTCTGTACCTTCATGCCTCTGGACAATAAATTACAGAAAATGACCAGCAAGAATTGGGAGACTTTGGAAGCCAGTGAGAAAGTATCTCCACATCATCATTTTGGCTTAAAACTTTAATTAATGCCTGGAAAGAGCCCAACATAGGACTATATGGGATTTACTCCCAGTACAAGGCCATTGTGGACATTGTTCGGTCAGTGACCAAACAAGGGTCAGCAACAAATTCCAATTGGGATTGACAACCCCAAAATACAAAAACAATTTACTCTGACGTCATCTATTTAATCACATGTTAATTTGACCACATAATATCAGTGCTAAATTTGAACCGGTGGTGTCCGGTGCTCAGCACCAGCACTTAATTGCCAACACGGCATTTATGACAGCTGCGACATGGCGGTGCTGTTTCTGTAATTTAGATATGAGTAGAACGACAGTTGTTTATTAATTCAATATACATTATAAACAACTAATACCGACCACCCAAGCCATTCTTATAGCTTTGGGGGCCTCACACAGTCTGAAGTCACACTTGTAGCAGTGTGATGGTTAGTATTTGTTTAGGTGCTGTCTTTGCAACACTGGCAAAGGCAATGGGCGGTGCAAGCTGCGATGGCCTCCTGACGAGGGGCCTGGCACTTGTTTTTTGTACAAATTAAGCACTGAATAATATACGTGGGTATGACCTCACACAAAATGAAAGTGTGGATCGAGCAGCACTAAATTAGTATTAGGACTACTACACTTCCTATAACATTGGCCCCACACTTTGAGGAAGATGAACATGGTGCAGAATCTTTAAAGTGGGCGATCATCCAACAAGCACTTAAACCAAAAGGGGGTAGAACTATGGAAAGAACACTGTTACGTTTGGAGCAAAAATGGATTTATAATCAACATAGTGATAGAGAGGGTTTGAACGATGAGGTAGAGTGGATGCGTCTGACCAATTTAACCAGTCCCAATTGTCATTCACTATTGTGCCTGTTTGCATAAAAATATATGACAGTACTGGTTTTTGTGAAATACTAAATTGGATTTGATTACAAAAAAGACTAGAATGCCACAACGTTTTACATAGCTTTCTGGTGGACTCTTGTCTCTAAATTTATGAAGCTGGTGACAATGGGTCTCTCAAAAGGTTTGGGGAAAAGGTTGTGAAATTGCACATTTCAAAAAAATTGGAAGTTGGAAAAAGGTTTTCTAAAGTTACACAAATTGGAACTTGGAAAAAGTTTTTCTAAAGTTACACTCTATACATACCTCCGCCCCATGGCTTACTGCAGTATGCCAATAACAGCCCATAGTCTGTTTCTACTGTCTATGATAATTAACATAGAGAAGCAATGGGAACTTTTAAAGCCCCAGTAGAACTACACTAGCTGTTGCTCTTTTGCAGCGGCACGTGATGTCAACACGCTTACAATATGTTACTGCAGTGAATTGTGGTATGATTGTGCTTACATGACACTTATGTGACAATGAAGTACGTATGTGAGTGGCAGCAATAGTGTAAAAGTAAAATGGGCTGCTTCCGCAGTGTCAGATTTTGTGCACTGTTGGAAGTTGCACTTTGTTCCGAGTGCATAAGGTTGCATATCTCTTTATTAACCGGGGAGAAGAGGCTATACAATAGGCTTGAAAGAAATTCTTGCAATAATTTCTAGGGAATGTGTTGTTTATACACAAAACAGGACTGACCATTGAACTTTTGCTATTCATTTTTGATCCCCCGTATGACAAAGAGACATTGCAGATCCTAAACCGACTATTGATTTGTGTGAGGGCGTGGGGCCGGGCAACAAAACGAATAACTTGAGCAATGCCTGATTAGGAAACATAATGAGGTTTTAAGTTACAATAATGGTTTGATGGGATTGTCCCTGTTAAGACAAGTTTTTATATACAAGACTTGTCATTTACAGGGGGTACATAAAGACGGAACCTAATAATTTCAGTTCTGTGGTCCTGTCCTTTGATTGTTAACTAGTGTAACCAAGTACATTTTATAGTTTTTTTATTGCAGTTCTGGCGAAAGACAGTAATGTAGCTTGCATATAAGTGCCAAAACTAGAAGACACATGCACAGGCTACATTTAGCACAATTTTAGCTATATAGGTAACTGCAATACCGTTTTTAGAATTATGGGGCTTATTTACAAACCTGTTGCGCTGCCGGTGCGTCACTTTTTTTGATGTACCGGTGGCGCAATGGGCTTGCCCATATTTACAGCGCCACGTAATGTCACCCTGTGTCACTTTTCATGGTCTTGTATATATGGGCCCCTTTCATGCATTACTCTGCGTTAAAGGGGTGTCCCAGGGGTGTTGCAGGGACACCACGCAACATCCATGGAATTGACGCATTCCCAGATTTACAACATTGTGGAAAACTGGGAATGCGTCAGAATCCTATGCCTCACCAGGGGAGGTGTAGGAATGGTGCAACAAGGAGAAATACTTTTATTTCTCCTTTTTTTTTCCTCTTTCTATGAGCGCTGCATTCTGCAGTACGCAAAGAAAGAGTAAAATGCTATAGGGTACATCTTCCCGCACAAAAACACCCCCGCAGCGTATGCACCCTTGCAAAATGACGCAAGGATGCCTGCGCTGGTGCATGGCAGCCAATCGTGCACCAGCGCAGGGGAAAGCATATTGTTGTAATACGACGCATCCCTGTGCTTTGAAAATGATGCAGCATGGCACAGCTAAATGGCTTCCGGTGCCGCGCTGCTTCATTTTCTTGTAGATGAGGCCCAAAACATTTTTCTTTCTCATGACAATAGGGGGACACTTGTAGTAGAAAATAACAGAAGGCATTCTTCGAGCATTCAAATAATCACCCCAGTCCGTTTGTGGCACACAGAAGCGCTTTGCCATATACTCTGTCAGCTCGACGATTCCTCAGGAACGGTTCGATGCCAAAAGGGGTCCACCTCTCGACAGCCCCAACCCTGAATGCTATAACAGCACAGGCGAATGGGATGGTCAAGCGGGGGAAGGAAAGGAAGGGGTCAGCAGGGAGAGAGATCTGAAAAGCAAAAAGAACTCAAAGATCAGCAATAGTTGGGATACACGATTTCTCTTATCTATTCCAATGAGCTACCCCTACCTGTAAAATAAACAATAACATTCCTTTCATTTAGGCCATTCGTGAATTCAACAGTTCAATATTATTGTTCTGAAATGACGGTGATGTGCTAGGGAAAGGATAGAGGTACAAGGGAGTCATAAAGCCATGAGCCTAAACAGACACTCAGCCACTGTTAGCTTTGCCATGCGCCAAAGAGCCATACACACCAGTACATACACTTTGTCCCACGTCACAGGGGAAGAGCAGAATGCCGCCTCTTGAACCTCCTGTTAAAGTAAATCAAACACAAAACGATCAAAATACTTCTTTTGACTTCCGGTTAATATTTCAGCATGATATAACTGTCAAGTGCATAAGCGAAATTCAACTCCTTTAAATGTGCTACCTAGATACCTAAATCCTTGGTAGTATCTGTGCAGGGAGGTAACATGATACTTTTCCCAGTAACGGTGATGTGGGGGCTTTAGTTGAGGAAAGGATCCCACTAATAACGGAAGCAGAGTTCCAAAGTGAAGAGCTCACAAGGGCCCCCTTCCAAGGCGAATAACATCAAGAGTCTGTTGAAGTAACAAATCCGGAACTTCCCGGTCTAGGTGGTGCAAGTGCACCCTTACCCTACTTCAGCTGGAATGAGGATCAGCAGCGCGGCCGGTGCTGCGCAACCAAGGAATAACCAGCAGCTTGTTCTTCCCTTGTGGCTGCCTTTAACCGGTCTTCCTCTTCCGGAAAGGACACCACGTGATCGGGGCTATAACGAAAACGTACGCTAGGCATCCTGGGAATTGTAGTTTTTGGTGCCCTGCATCCAACGCCGATCGCGTTGCAGCGCCATTCTCCTGCCGATCCAGTTACCACCGCTGAGGCCCCTCCCTGGGTCCACCATCCGGCAGCCATGACCAGGTGTCGCCGCCACGGGCGAACAGCGATGCGACCCCCTTGCCCTCAGGTATGTCTCTGTCTGGAGTCTGCCTGCGATCTGTCCAAGCCGTTCCGAGATCCGTAACAACACATCCCTCCTCCGCGGGCCTTCTTCCAGGACCTGGTTTTCTAGGATTGGCCCTATGAAACGCAGATATGTGACGAGGTGCGTGCACATTAGACGCGGGTTCCCACGAATCCTCCTCAGGTCCATAATTCTTCCACGAAATGAGATACCATAAGGTATTCCGCCTCATCCTGGAATCTAGTATCTTTTTTACCTCATATTCAGGTTCGTTGTCTACCCAGATGGGTTTCTGTTTCTTCTTTGCAGGAGTAGCCGAAGGTTTCAACAAACGGACGTGGAATACCGGATGGATCCTCATGTTTGCTGGTAAGGCCAGCTTTACTGCCACCGGGTTGATACGTCGCACTATTTGGTAAGGTCCAATGTACCGCGGGTTAAAGACGCTATGCCTCTTGAAACGTATGTTTTTTGTCGACAACCACACGTAATCCCCTTTTTTGTATTCGGGACCAGGGCGACGATGGTTATCGGCATACCTCTTATATTGTCTTTTGGCCTCTAGTAGGTTCTTCCGTGCTACTCTAAGGGTATCTTGTATCTTTCTGGAGCGATCCTTCAGGTCGGGGATTTTGTCCGTGTGATTTGGTTGAACCAAAGGGAGGAATCTAGGACGGAAACCAAAGGTACAGAGAAACGGAGCCATCTTGATTGAGTTATGTTGAGCGCTATTGTACGCCACCTCTGCCAGCCATAAAAGATCTACCCACTTGTTCGTTGATTGATCCACATAGCATCGTAGGTCCTGTTTTAGAGTTTGATTCAGACGTTCTGTCTGTCCATCGGTTTGCGGGTGGAAGGCAGTGGATGTGTTGGAGGTTATGCGTAGGGTAGCGCACCATGTTTTCCAGAACTGGCTAGTGAATTGAGGGCCTCTGTCTGACACGATCACAGAAGGTAACCCATGTAAGCGGACCACGTGAGTGAGTAGCAATGTGGCCAGCTGGGCAGAAGTAGGGAGGGCTGGACACGCGATGAAGTGACCCAACTTGGTGAGGCTATCCACTACTACCAGTATCGTGGTATGCCCTTGGTCTGGTGGCAAACAGACGATAAAATCCAGAGATATATGTTCCCATGGAGTCTCTGGGGTAGGTAACGGTTGAAGTAAGCCCTGGGGCTTTGTGAACCGATTTGGCTTGACTACACGTCACACACTGTTGGACCTGAATGTATATATCTTGTCTGACCGTGGGCCACCAGAACTGCCGTAGCACCTTTTCCAAGGTTTTGTCTCTTCCTGTATGTCCGGCACAAGGGTTCACATGACATCACTGAAAAACCGTCTTCTGTAAGGCGACACAGGGCACTAACAACTGCTTTCCTCGCATGAGGAGCCCGTTCTTCATGTGCCAATCTGGATTCTTGTCCATCCATTTTTTCCATGTGGTTTTCTTCAAGCATTGTTGTACCTGTTCCAGGAAGTGGTCGGTTTGTAGAAGGCAAATTACTTTACTGGAGGGAATGATGGCTTTTACTTCCTGTTTGGCTGATTCGGGAGTGTTGTCTCGACGGAAAAGGGCGTCTGCTTTCCTATTGTCCACCCCAGGACGGTAGGTGACGATGAAATCATATTCGGCGAAGAACAACATCCATCTCAGTTGCCGAGGAGTGAGTAACCGTGCTGACTTCATGAATTGCAGGTTCCTGTGGTCGGTGTATACTGTAATGGTATGCCTAGCACCCATCAGGTAATGCCTCCACTCCCTGAAGGCCTCTTTGATCGCTAAAAGTTCTTTCTCGGCGATTGTGTAATGTGACTCCGCTATGTTCAGTTTCCGCGACATATAGGCCACCGGATGTAGCTGTCCATTACTTATGTTTCTTTGCGACAGTATTGCTCCTATGGCCACATTGGATGCGTCAGCTTCTACCACATAGGGTACGTTGTTGTCAGGGTGTGCTAAGACGGGGCGGAGGTGAAAGCCGTATTTAATACCACGAATGCGTGCTGTGCTTCGTCAGACCATTGATAAGATACATTCTTCCGTAGGAGTTTTGTGAGAGGCGCCACTACGTGTGAAAATCGATTAATAAAGCGCCTATAAAAGTTCGCAAAACCTAAGAAGCATTTGTAGCTCCTTTACGTTCTGTGGAGGTGACCAGTCCATGACGGCTTGTATCTTACGTTGTGCCATTTCCTGGCCTTCAGTCGAAAGCATGACCCCCAAGAATTCCACCTTCTTCACGTGGAACTCACACTTGCTTAGTTTGCAGTAAAGATGTTTTTTTCAGAGCGTCAGCAGGATGGCACGTACATGTGCGGTGTGATCTTCTTCTCTACTGGAATACACCAGGATATCATCGATGTATACAATGGTAGTGAGGTCCAGGAATTCACGAAGCACATCGTTCAAAAAGAATTGAAACACTGCCGGGGCGTTGCATAATCCGAAAGGCATGACCCAATACTCAAAGAGCCCGTATCGAGTCCGGAAGGCCGTTTTCCATTCATCGCCTTTCCGCATCCGTACGAGATGGTATGCCCCCTTGAGGTCTAACCGGGTGTAAATAACTGCTTGGCGTACCTGGTCTAAGAGAACCGGAATGAGTGGTAGCGGATACCTGTTCTTTATTGTAACATTGTTCAAGGCTCTGAAGTCCACACAAGCCCGTAACTCGCGGTTTGCTTTAGGAATAAAAAACAAAGGTGACGCTACTGGGAACTTAGAGGGCCTTATGAATCCATTCTTTTGATACGTGTCTAGGTACTGTCTTAGGTGTTCGTTCTCAGGTTCCGTGAGGGCATATATTCGTCCACAAGGAATCACTGCTCCAGGGATTAAATCGATCTGACAATCGTAGATGCGATGAGGAGGCAGTATATTTGCTTGTTCTTCATTGAAAACATCCTGTAGCTCATGATATTGCGTTGGTAAGTCTACCTCCTTCTCTTCGGCTGTAGCTATCACATGTCTTTTTGAAAGCTCTCTTGCAGGACTGACTCGTTTGGGTTTACAGTGTTCCACGCAGTACGGGGATGTGAACTCTAGTGTCTCTTTCTCCCAATCAATAACGGGATTGTGTTTGCGGAGCCAGGGAAGACCCAAAATGATACCGTATTGTGGGGCTCGAATGATGTTGAATGACAACACTTCCCTGTGACTACCCCCACATGCGACCTCGAGATCATTGGTGCGGTAACAGATGGGTCCCGAAACCAGTTGTCGTCCGTCCACTGCCACCACTGTTTCTGGTTCTTGTTTAGTAAGAAGGTCTACTTGTAATTTGCGAGCTAGCTCCTCATCCATAAAGAGACCCGTTGCCCCTGAATCTACCATAGCCCTAAGGGAGTGTTGTTGATGATTAATGTCGACTTCTAAGGTTACGTAAAAATGTACCGAAAGATCTCCATAAACAGAAGGGACCACTTTTATGCCCAGGAATCTCCCTTCCGGTTTTCTTGGGCTCTGAGGTTTTCCGTCTTCTTTCCCTCCGTAATGGCACTGGCTTCTGTTTCTCTGGTTCTCCCTCTTGGTTTCACCAAACAATCCTTAACGTAATGGCCCTTCCTGCCGCAGTAGAGACATAGGCCATTTTTACGTCGTTGTTCCCTTTCTTCTGCTGTGAGAGAAGCTCGTACAGTACCTATCTCCATGGGTTCGGAGGTGCTATTGCCGCTTCCTGTGTTGGTTCTGTTTCTCTCGAATCTGAGAGCAGGTCTATCCCCTCGCTTCTTTTCGTACCGACGTTCAGACAGCCGGTGATCCAGTCTCAGGGTTAGGTTGATGAGCTCCATACACGAGGTGGGTTGTGGTTCAATAGGAGATAACACATCTTTTAAATCGTCCTTAAGTCCTTGATAAAACAATGCAGCTTGTTTAGCTTCCGGCCAGTCGGTTTCCACTACCAAACGTTGGAATGTATTAATATAAACCAACAGCTCTTTACTCCCTTGTTTCAGCTCCAGTAACTCACGATCAGCTGTGAAGGCTGCAGCTCTGCGGTCAAACACTCGTTCGAATTCTGCCCGGAATGCATCCCAATCATACAACAACGGGTCGTCCCGCCTCACCAAGGGGACAGCCCATTGAGCGGCGTCGCCAATTAAGTATGAGATGGTAAATGCTACTCTAGACTGGTTGGTGGGGAAGGCTTTAGGCTTGCAAGTGAAATGGAGTAAGATCTGCGTAAGAAACACCTGGACCTTGTGGTTATCTCCTGAAAACCTCTCTGGTGCTGCCAACGGTATGGGGACAGGCATCTCTACGCTAAATGGGGTAGTGTGCGTTGGGAACCCACCCCCGGGGAACCTTCCGGCCCCTATATCAAAAGGGTTACGCTGCCTGCCCTCAATCCTTTGTTTCAAAGCCGTCGTTTCGGCCCGAGAGTTGGCTAACTCCTGTTGTATCGTTGCCAGGGCGCCTATGACGTCCTCTAAAGTGGCCATGTTTTGTATCGACCTGCCTAGGAGGAATTAAATACGTGGGCTGGTTATTCTGTCAGCTCGACGATTCCTCGGGAACGGTTCGATGCCAAAAGGGGTCCACCTCTCGACAGCCCCAACCCTGAATGCTATAACAGCACAGGCGAATGGGATGGTCAAGCGGGGGAAGGAAAGGAAGGGGTCAGCAGGGAGGGAGATCTGAAAAGCAAAAAGAACTCAAAGATCAGCAATAGTTGGGATACACGATTTCTCTTATCTATTCCAATGAGCTACCCCTACCTGTAAAATAAACAGTAACATTCCTTTCATGTAGGCCATTCATGAATTCAACAGTTCAATATTATTGTTCTGAAATGACGGTGATATGCTAGGGAAAGGATAGAGGTACAAGGGAGTCATAAAGCCATGAGCCTAAACAGACACTCAGCCACTGTTAGCTTTGCCATGCGCCAAAGAGCCATACACACCAGTACATACACTTTGTCCCACGTCACAGGGGAAGAGCAGAATGCCGCCTCTTGAACCCCCTGTTAAAGTAAATCAAACACAAAACGATCAAAATACTTCTTTTGACTTCCGGTTAATATTTCAGCATGATATAACTGTCAAGTGCATAAGCGAAATTCAACTCCTTTAAATGTGCTACCTAGATACCTAAATCCTTGGTAGTATCTGTGCAGGGAGGTAACATGATACTTTCCCCAGTAACGGTGATGTGGGGGCTTTAGTTGAGGAAAGGATCCCACTAATAACTGAAGCAGAGTTCCAAAGTGAAGAGCTCACAAGGGCCCCCTTCCAAGGCGAATAACATCAAGAGTCTGTTGAAGTAACAAATCCGGAACTTCCCGGTCTAGGTGGTGCAAGTGCACCCTTACCCTACTTCAGCTGGAATGAGGATCAGCAGCGCGGCCGGCGCTGCGCAACCAAGGAATAACCAGCAGCTTGTTCTTCCCTTGTGGCTGCCTTTAACCGGTCTTCCTCTTCCGGAAAGGACACCACGTGATCGGGGCTATAACGGAAACGTACGCTAGGCATCCTGGGAATTGTAGTTTTTGGTGCCCTGCATCCAACGCTGATCGCGTTGCAGCGCCATTCTCCCGCCGATCCAGTTACCACCGCTGAGGCCCCTCCCTGGGTCCACCATCCGGACAGCCATGACCAGGTGTCTCCGCCACGGGCGAACAGCGATGCGACCCCCTTGCCCTCAGGTACGTCTCTGTCTGGAGTCTGCCTGCGATCTGCCCGAGCCGTTCCGAGATCCGTAACATACTCACTATGGGGCTGATTTAGATCTTTGCGGATGGGTTACTCGATCACAACTGTGACCGATATCTTGTGAGCCGAAATATAAATCTCATATGATATAATGGGATTTATATTTCGGCAGACGGGATATCCGTCATCGTTGTGACAGAATAACTCATCCAGCAATATCTAAATCAGGCCCTATGTCACCAATAAAGTGTGAAGAGTTAGATTAAACAGAAAATATCCATTAATGATAAAATTGGGGTTTTGTGACACCCGGTGGTCCTTGAGATTATCATTTGTGAAAAGAGGTTGGGGACCCTCTCTGATATCCCAGGCAAGACTTTTGAGGAATCCCAAGTTGTCTTCTCGTGTTTTCTCTGGATATTGACCTTCCTTTTTCATCAGGGGTAGTAATATGAGATAACAGTAGGAGGCGCCTTAATTCAGGAGTATGAGACACATTATTAGGTTACTCCTATGAATGTAGTACTTATTGGAAATGTTAAAAATATGTCTTAACATTGATTATATGGTTGCTACTGATCATTATTAACATTAATGCGTTGCTGATAGGATGACATTTTTTCTCCCCCAGCACATCAGACATCTGCTGGACTTCTGAGCTAAGGTTCCTGGGACATGCTGCATGCAGGTTGTGATGTCCATATGCTGGACAAGGATAATCTGAAAGAGATCAAACATTTTGATCAGGCACTCACGGCACCCTATACAGGACACCCTGTAGTCCAGCTAAACAACAATAGTGAAACATGCCACACAGGAAACAAACAGTTCATAAACCCAGTGGGCAGAATAAAGAACTCCTGGCAGGGGGAACAGGAGAGATTCTGCCAGAGAGTGGTGGTAGGCTACTTCCTCACCAGGGGCACAGGCAAAAAACCTGCACTTGTATCAGCAACCACCAATCGCCCTGTCTCTCCATAACCTAGTATGAGACAGCAGTAACCCCTCTCGACTAGCGATGAGCTACACCTTGGGGACAGCACATAACCAGCACAGCCTTGTGTTTATGTGGTGAACATAATCTCCAGCGTGTTCACATAGTGTCAAATATTTGAGTTGAAAAATAACAGGGCAGGCCAGAAAAAGCCGAACAGGGACAGTATGGTCAACGTAACATAAGTGGATAGGCCAAATCTAGGAAGTTGGCAACGTAGATCGCCACAAGATCCAAACGCATTGCAGAGAAAGTCTTTCATTAAGGAATATTATAGTTATCTACTAAGATCAGTTGCCATTCAATGTACCAAAACCCTAGGAATCCCTACTTCAGCTGAAGAGGAGTGTGGGTATGGCCTAAAACTGAAAAGTCAGAGAATGATAACCCCTCTCTTAGTCCCTTCAACACACCGTTCATGACCTCCGTGATGGCATAAAAATATAATTGTCACTAACATCGCTGGTGACATCACAAATGGCTTCACCAATGTTATCATCTATGACGTCACTGAAGCCACAAATACTTGCACGTTTGAAAATCTGTTCCCGGAGATGGGAAATGCAGCCTTTTTTCTCTGCATAACCTTCTCGAAAGCATCTACTTGCTGAAAGTGGTATGGAAGACTTATAGATATTTGCAATGTATTAAAGAGTATCTATTGAATTCTATTGCTTCTTAGCTATTGCTTAGTGTAACAGCCGCAGCCTTTATTAACAATATAATTTCGCTGTAAACATCTAGTCACCGAGAGTGGTAGTGCAGCCTTGCATCAACACTCAAAGCCTGTGCGGATATCTCTAACCTGTGAGTGTAAATGAACCCACCTCCCTGTGAATACATCTGTTTGATATCCCCGGTACTGAGGCCTTACAGGAGCATTGAATGCTTGGGAGGATATCTGTTTCTTTAGAATGTAACTGCAGCATCTTTCATCTTCATATAGAAATATGCAAATAACAGTGGATACAAATTGGATAAAATGCCTCTCACTTCACACAGCCGAACTCGGTGGATTCTGCTGGTTTCTATCTATTCAAGTAACTTAAAAATATTCCTGCTTTCTTGCCAACGTTTCTTCCTGGTTAATTCTTCGATATCCACTTGATAACATTAGAGGAATATCCCATGACAGGCCTGCTGGAGAATCAGATCAAAACACTACAACTGATTCTGAATGTGGCTGTCCTTTAGAAATGTGATCCTGTGCCCCAAACCCACTGCAGACTCCACGGGGTGCTGATCCAGCGTCTCCTCCATTTCAAAGCCCTTTTTATTAGGTCTCGCATAGGCAGCGCGCATGCGCTGTCTCTCCGAGACATCTAGTTATCTGTATAGTGAGGGTAATCCCGCCTGCTGCTTCCCTCCTGCTTGCAATTGGCTTCACTGTGATTTCCGGGATCCCTATTGGTTGCTGGTCCGATGCATCACTTCCGTTTGTATCGGAAGCAGCACCGACCAACTACTGTTATATTGCGCTGTAGGGCTTTGTCCGGTTCCTTTAGTGACTACTTGGGCTTTTTCTTTTTTTATGCGGCATGGCGCCGGCTTCATGGGCCGTGGCGATTTTTAAAAAAATGCTCTGCTGATGGGTGGCGACGGAGGTGCGTGTTACTTCAATGGAGTGCGCTGCCTAGGGGCACTCGGGGCATTTTAGCCGAAGCTCTGGGTGCGGGCTCTGCAGAACTGAAGAGCTCGCAGCGAAGAAGGTGCTGTGGAGGCCTGTTCCCACCCTTGCCGCTGTCCGGCAGAGATTGGCCAGAGGAATGCCGTAACAAGTCACCTCAGCCGCGGGAGCCCGGGCAAAGCGGGTCGCCGTCGGCGCACACAGGAGCTGAGACAAAGAATCAGGAAATGCAGTCTCATCTGTACAGCCCAAGTGGCCTAATGGATAAGGCAGTGGTCTCTTACGCCAGGGCTTGTGGGTTCGAGTCCCATCCGGGGTGGATCATGGTCATTTTTCCTGCTTTTGCCTAGAGTAGACCGAAGCATTATTGATCTACACTCACACAGGGAGCACAATTGAAGGTCGAAAGAAAGAAATTATACATTTAAGCGTTACTAGGTCTGACTGGGAGAGATGTATTTGCACGAGCGGGAATCGTGTATTTCGGACTTCTGCAAATCCAAATAATGAATGGTTGAACTGTAGTGTTTTATGGTGATTCCTTCAGAGATGTGTTTGTGAGATGGCCTGTAAAACGCAGTCCGCACACAATTTATGTGAACTTCTTCATAGGCTGTGCCCCGCAATGCCCTGAATTTGTAACCTTCGAATTACATTCCACTCAGAATGTTTACAAGATGGAAGTGTGCTCGAGAGAAAAATAACACTGATATCTGTGAGGAGCCATGCGCTTGCGCAGGAGTTCTTAGTATAGGAAGTGCCATGGCAATGACAACTAATCTGCGTTTCCCCCAGTGGTCTAATGGAGAAGGCACTGGCCTCCTTTGCATAGAATCGTGGGTTTAAGTCTCATCTGGGGTGGCTATTGAAAACTGTTTTTTTTTGTCAGGTATCCTATTTTTGTTTGAATCTTCAGTCTCCAGTCTCATGCAGCATGATGGATCCGATCTTCAGTCTCATGCACAGCAACGTGGTGGATTCGTTAACCGATTCCAGTAAATTCTACTGACTCAAACTTTAATCATCACAGCAGTGCTGTTTTGCACCGGACCATGAAAATATTTATTTGGATGATATATAATTAATTCAATCATCCACGCAGAATTCGTGACTATGCGCCGCACAGCTACATATACCACAAGTGGCCCAATGGAGATGACAGTAGCTTTTGTCTAAACCAGGGATTGCAAGTTCGGGACCCATTTGGGGGTGAAAGAAATATGTTTTTGTGGTAGCGTATCCTAATTTTCTGGGGTCTTCACTCTTAAGCACATTAGGGCTGAAACATGATGGATGAGGGCTGAAACAACCGGTTCATGTAAACGCTGACATGTCAGACTTTAATCACCACCGCATGGGTGTTTTTGAACATTGTATATACATGTTTTAAACGTAACTAAAAGCGACGAGTGGGTAGAACACGTCGTTGATGTAGGAAAGAATTATAGCTTAATGGTTTCACAATATGCATAGTATCCCTGTGCTCTAATGGTTAAGGCACTGGCCTCCTAAGCGAGGGGGGTTACGGGTTCGAGTCCCATTTGGGGTGGGGAAAAGGGTGCATTTTTTTCTTCTTCATTTTTTCAGGGTCTTCTCTCAACAACATTAGTTGGGCGCCCATCGTGGGCGCCGAGTTCCTGTCATAAAGAGGAAATATATTATGCTCCCAACTAATTAAAAGGCCTTAGACCGGAGTGTCAAAGAGAGGAAGCAATAAAGGGTTGGGCATTAAGTTACGACTACAAATTAGCAGCGTTAATGTGTATGATACCCAGCGGGAATCTTCTTAAGCAGCACTAATTGTATCTATTTACAAGTTTGGAGGCCTGACATCTCTCGCTATTCAATGTGTTCTAGCGAAGAAATTAAAACATTGACATTTCAACGCCAGTGTAGTGTCCTTGGCTTGCGGAACACTAGGCCCAGTGTCGGGGCAAGTAAACACAAAGACACACCGGTTACTTTGGTGGCCAGTAACCAACTTAGCCACGCCCGGCTCTTCCGGGCTATTTATTGGCTATCGCTTGTGCGCGCCGCGTGTCCACGTCGGTCACGCCAAATGCTTATCACACCCAGGGGTCGGGTACAAACACCCCTCCCCTCTGGGACCCGAGTGGTGTAACCCACCACTCGGAATCAACATTACATTCCTCTTATACTAAGTCAAAAATAAACATTTTAACAAAACCCAACAACAGGAAATCTGGCAGTGTTCATATATCAAATGACGATACCACATGGAACAGTCTTACTTGATTTGACGCAGCAGCTCCTCGGCTACCGAACATGGCCCAGCCACTTCTATCCGCTACCAGGTTACAAAGTCTCGGTACTTCTGG
The DNA here is from genome assembly GCA_963921515.1 of Calotriton arnoldi. Classification (NCBI taxonomy): domain Eukaryota; kingdom Metazoa; phylum Chordata; class Amphibia; order Caudata; family Salamandridae; genus Calotriton; species Calotriton arnoldi. The sequence continues at coordinate 2,559,778 of CAWUFW010000994.1, read as the reverse complement.
GAAGGCCTCGGATGGACCCTCAGATCATACCGCCTCCGACTGTCCCTGGCGGGTGTAGACAGCGAGACCAGCTCCTGTTCTTTAGTCGCAGTCGGTGGACTCTCTCTCCTCTTCTCCGGCGCTTCAGGGGGCAGGATCTCTTCCGAGGGCTGGATTAATACCGGAGTTCCGCTCAGCCTTTCTGACGATGTTTCCGGGAAGTCGTCTGCGTCGTCCGACAAATCCAAACTCCTGAGTGGGGCCTCCGTTCCAGCGACGTCTCCATCCGAACTCCGTTCTAAAAGGCGATCATGAGTTTTCTTAAAGTGAGACACATTTCTTGTCACCCACTCTCTGCCTCTTCTGGCAGTAACTCGAGTGCCACAGATCTTGGTCACAGTCCAAGCCTCCAATTCAAACGGCAGGCGGAATTTTCCACCTGGATGCCGGTCGCGGACCAACACCCGGTCACCTATTGCCAACGAACCTTTGTGGGCACGCCGTCGCCGAGAGGCGTCTTCATTGTTGTGCCGTCGCCGGGACTCAGATTGGTTTGGCGGGCATGGAGCGACAGCCCACTGTGGGTGGTGAGGGATAGTGTCACTGACCGCTCGATGAAAACACATTCGTCCTGGAGCAACACCTGTCGTGCAGTGCGGGGTCAACCGGTACTCTCTTAGGAACTGATACAGTGCTTGTTCTACTGGTCGATTTTCCGCTAGAGCAATCTGAACAGTCTTGTTTAGGGTTCGCATTAGCCGCTCTACTTCTCCATTGGCCTGCGGCCACCTCGGCGTTACTCTTCGATGTTTGATTCTGTAGGATGTAAAATAGTCTGCCAGTTCACTACTGGTAAACGGGGGTCCATTGTCTGTGCGGATTTCTCCGAAAAGGCCATGGGTGGCCATCATTTTTTCCAGCATGGATATCACTTCTACAGCCGACGTGGTGTCTACAATCTCGACTTCTGGATATCTGGAGAAATCATCTACCACCACCAGCATGTGTCGCCCTCCCGGCAGGCTGCCAAAATCTGCACTTACTCGCTCCCACGGGACAGTTGGGCCACGTTCTGTGATCACCGGTGCTGGCGGAGCCGGGAGGCTTGTGGCGAGGCACACCGGACAGCTCTTCACGATGTCCTCAATTAGATGATCAAGTCCGGGAAACCACACTTTGCTCCGAAGCCGATTTTTCGACTTGACCATGCCCTGGTGGGCACCATGCGCTAGTGCCGCTGCTGTCTTGTGCAGGCTCTCCGGTAAAACGAGGCGAGGGCCTCTCAGTAGACAGCCGTCGGGTGTCAACGATAATTCCAGGCGGACACGATACAACATCTTCAACACAGACCTGGCCATGTCAGTGCGATATGGAGCCGGGGTTTGCAGCTCTTTCCAATCTCCGGAGGTAACCGCTCGGATGGCTAGCTGTAGACAGTCATCCTCAGCGGTGGCTTTGACGACATCTTCGAGAGAGATCGGCAGGGGTCTCGATCGTTCCACAATCATTCGCACATAATCCTCCGTGGCCGCCGCCTCCGCAGTCTCCTGGAGGGTCACAGGCCGAGCGTGCCTTGACAGAAAATCTGCGGGGTTCTTGGTGCCTGGTTGATACTCCACCTTGAACTGGAACTCTTGCAATTGTAGGATCCATTTCTCTATACGGGGAGGAGGTCTGGACGACGAACCTTGGAAGAGGGGAATGAGAGGCTTGTGATCTGTCACGACGGCAAACGGGTGCCCATAGAGGTAAATGTGAAAATGTCTACAGCCCCACAGGATCGCAATTGCTTCCTTCTCAATGTGAGAGTATCTCTGTTCCGTGGGGGTGAGTGTCCGGCTGGCATAGGCTACTGGTGCCCACTCTCCGCAGTCTTGGCGCTGTGCGAGGACGGCACCTAGGCCCGTAGGGCTGGCATCCACTACCAACTGGGAGGGCTTGCAAGGGTCAAAATACACCAGATTGGTGTCCGCCGAGAGGGCAGCCTTCGTGCGCTTGAACGCTTCTTCTTGCTCGGTGCCCTACTGCCATGGACTTGCTGCTTTGGTCAATTCTCGCAGCGGGCCTGTCAGGTCGGAGAGGTTCTTAATGAACCGCCCGCAATACGTCACCATTCCTAGGAAACTACGGACACCTGACACTGAGGATGGCGCAGCGGCTGCTTGGATGTCGTCGACTTTCTCTGGGGCGGGGCCCACACCGTTCTCAGAAAAACGATACCCAAAGAAACTGATGTCTTTGCAGAGGAAATCACACTTTGCACGATGAAGAGTGAGCCCTTTCTCTTTTAGCCTGGCAAACACCGCCTGGAGCCGCGTGAGGTGTTCTTCGAGCGTGGGCGCATGCACCAGAATGTCGTCGCTCACGTTGAGCACCCCTGGAAGTCCATGTAACACTGTCTTTATGATGTTCTGGAAAACTTCGGCAGCACTTGAGATGCCAAAGTTTAGTCGAGTGTAGCGCCACAGGCCCACATGTGTCGAGAATGTTGTGATTGGACGAGACTCCGGGTGTAGAGGGATCTGGTGGTACCCTGACCGGAGGTCCATTTTAGAAAACCACCTCGAACCGGCCAGTTCTCCGATAATGTCATCTATGGTCGGGTTAGGTGCCGCTCCCGCTTGATGGCTAGGTTCGGGACCCTCATATCCACACATATGCGTACAGCTTCGGGTTGCTTCGGTTTCCGCGCCACCACGATGGGGGACACCCACGGCGTCGGGCCATTAACTCTTTCGATGATTCCAGCGTGTTCCAGTACGCGGAGTTCCGCTTCCACCTTGGGTCGGAGGTGGAAGGCAATCCTTCGATGCCTCAGAGCCACTGGAGTCACAGACTTGTCCACATGAAGTCGGATCGCTGGTTCTTGGAGACACCCTATGCCGGTGAAGAGGGAGGCGTACTCGTGCAGCAGATGGTCAAGATCATTTTCGTGAACTTCGAACGCGAACTGAATAAGATTCAAATCTTGGGCTGTCCGGCAGCCGATAAGGAATCCCGACCCTTCCTGGGAGACGTATACCTTTGCCCGCTGACAAGTGTCTTTATGTTTGAGGTCCGTCTGGAACACCCCACACATCGTCAATGGGGCACGATTCCCAAATGCGTAGACCTGTACTTTCGTACGCTGAAGTGTGGGTTTAGCCGGGAGTTTCCGATAAACTTCCGCGGCCATGAGGTTGATCGTGGCTCCTGTGTCAATAAGTGCCGCTATTGGATGGTCGTGTATCCGAACTTTACATACTGGGGCAGCTGCCTGGGTATGTGCCAGGGCGTTAAGCATCCTGACTACATGGACTGTGGCCGCATCGTCCTCATCCATATCTCTGGTGGGGGAGTCTTCTTCGATCGGCTCAATGGCCCGCACTTGCTTTCGCCCGCTTGTAGGCCGCCTGCGCTGAGACGATCGGCATACCGCTGCAAAATGGTTCACTTTGCCACAGGAGCTGCAGATCTTCCCGTTGGCGGGACACCCTCCGTCACGTGGGTGTTGACCACCACACCATCCACATAGGCGAGTCGCTGACACGTTCTTGGTGGGCCTCTTGATCGTCCCTGTCGCTCTCTGTTTGTCTCCCGGTGGGTCCGTGTGAATCGCGTTGACGGGCTCCGTCTTGACTTGCGTCGTGGTGTTGGGATCCATATGGGCTGCCCGTGCTCTGGACAATTCCTTGGACCGACCAAGCGTAAGTATGTCTCTCATGGACATGTTGTGTTCCTGAAGTATCCGTTCCCGAAGTTTCACCGACGCGCACCCTTGTATGAACTGGGCACGTATCTCATCAGCCTCGTCCGGGAGATAACAGGTGCTCGCTAGTTCCTTCAGGCGCTCATAAAAAACGTCAACCGACTCCTCTGGCTGCTGCTTTGCCTGGCGCAGCAGGAATCGTTCGTAATCCGGATTTGCGTACGGCTCGAAGTGCGCTGTAATGGCATTGCGCATTGTTGCGTAGTTCCTCGGGGGGCCACCTTCCCTCACCGTCTTCGAGATCTTATGTATCTCCGCCCCACCCAGGTGTAGCAACATGGAGCGTCGGCGTGGGGCCGCGATCTCGGCGGCATCGAAGTACGTTTCCAGCCGCTCCACCCACGCTTTCCATCGCGCTGCCTGTGACGGGAGGGGGCCCGGTGATGGCAAATGGCTCCAGAGAGGGGAATGAGGCCATGGCTACCGACGCTGGTGCGGGGCAGAGTCCGGGCGCCTACTGTCGTGTGGCACGGGCGCACTCGCAGGGCGTCCAGCGGGGCCACAGGGCAGCCGCGTAAGCGAGGCGATGACCTTAGGGTGGCGGTTGACGGTGTGAGACCTGTGAGGGGGCTGGTGCGTGAGAGAAACCACCTCGAACCCCACCGTTGCAGCCAAATAGGTGAGCGTGTGTCCTGTAGTGTGGCACTGTCACTACTGGGGGGCCTCCACCCTGAAAGCAGCGAGCCGGTATATCCACAGGCCAGGGGGGGGGGCCGGAGCAGGAATAGCGACGCCCCCGCGGAGATCGCGGGATGCAGGGGGCGGAGTCACGTGCTCTCGGGGCTCGCGCTGTGAAGCCGATCACAGTGGAGGCGGCAGCGGGCACCAGGGAAGGCAGAGGGCAAGGCCGGTCTTACCCGCGGGATGGTGAAGGCTCCGGCGGAAGACAGGCAGTGCGCCGAGCGGCAGAGGAGCGTCGCAGGTGGTGCGTCGGAGCGCACACGGCGTTGCTGGAAATCGCGGAGGCAGTCAAGGTGCGGCGGGGCACGCGATGGGCAAATAGCCCGCTCGTCGCCAATGTAGTGTCCTTGGCTTGCGGAACACTAGGCCCAGTGTCGGAGCAAGTAAACACAAAGACACACCGGTTACTTTGGTGGCCAGTAACCAACTTAGCCACGCCCGGCTCTTCCGGGCTATTTATTGGCTATCGCTTGTGCGCGCCGCGTGTCCACGTCGGTCACGCCAAATGCTTATCACACCCAGGGGTCGGGTACAAACACCCCTCCCCTCTGGGACCCGAGTGGTGTAACCCACCACTCGGAATCAACATTACAGCCAGTTCGAGTTGCTTTTCCGGGCTTTTCATTAGGACGTTGCAATGACATTGGGATAGCAGCAAAACTTTGGAGCATAACTGTGATTGTACTAAATGTGTGGTTAGGAAGGTGAGCTGGAACACTGTCTGTGGTTAAGGTCAATAAAAAAAGAGACCGCGTCCGTTAGGAAAACGTCTGGCTCTTGAACAGATGGCATTTTACAGCTCCAAATAAACCTCTCGCGTCATTCCTTAATTGCAGCCGTGCCCAGGGCACGCTGTCGTTCTGAGCACAGCTGATGGGTTTGGACATTTTGTGATCTCCCACTCCAAGCTGTCAAGGCTCCACCAGCGATGACCATTTAGGAAGGCTGGCTCCAAGGCACCACGGGTTCAACGTTACTCAGGTAAAGAAACCGAGCCACAGGGAGATGACTTACTTTCGCAGGATCACACCCTCTCACAACAGTGCATGCCCGCACCCACTACCCCTCCGAGGTCGCAGCTTCTTCCGACTCATGGAGGTGCTTTTTCAGCTTAGGCGCCCTCTGCGCCGTCCCGCCCGTCGCATAAGTAAAAAACATTTCCATTACAATGCTAATAGCTTTAAATCTAAAAACATGCGAGACCTATTGCTGATTACTCATGGGCCTATAATCAGGCATCTTTTAGGTTTAATCGCTCCTGCAGGGTTCTTTCTCTTTTATCAAAAAAGTTGTTACTCTTCTCTGTTTCATTCAACCGACAGTCACACGTCTGTGAAGCCTTTTCTTCACTTTCCCTCGTGAATAATGAACACGGGTGGTACTCATGCAGTTTAGACCCCCGCTCCCCCCGTGCCGTTGCTGTCACTATACAACCTCGCGCACTCACCTTTTCCTGATGGTCTCTCCAGATTCAGCTGTCCACTCCTGTGCGCGTAACACACACACACATGCATGCACGCACACACACACCTGCACCACCAGGGTCGGCTTTTGGTGGTGGCATCCGGTGCGACAGGCTTTTTTGGTCAAAGTGTAGCAGGTAACAGTACAAAAGTGTTAAAAAAAGGATTCCAATGAGAGGATACTTGTGTTTTGGAGTTGTGGCAACAGTGGCTGAACAACAGAGGAAGTGAAGTAGGTAAATTTGCAATTTGATGGATTAGAGCTCGGGGGAGCAAACATGAAAATATTACACTGAAAACGCATTACGTTGCATTGGGAAATAAAAAGATGATCGGTACAATTTCAATGAAAATCAGTGGGGAAAAAGCACTTCTAATAAGGAGTTGTGAAATTGGTAGTAAACAGTGGTGGGGCAGCATCATAGTGCAAACAAAACGAACGGAATTCACTATCCATTTATTTCGACCTCTGCCCATAAGACATAAACATTCATAGTGGAAGAAAGTCCGCACACCTCTGCAGCTGAGGACACAGGCATTGCGCGGTAACAAACCGATGCAGTGATAACTTTTCAAAACGAAGGTGAGTCCATTCCACTTCATTAATTTGTTGCTTATAGGTTGATGCATGAGGGTGGAGAAGGGCATGCCTTTCTTCAGTCAGGACACTCGTGCAACATTATAATTTTGCTCCAAACCACATGCACATTGAATTTGGTTTTGCAACGGTGCAAACAATGAAGCAAATCTTGCATCTATGACAACATCTTTCTAAAGAAAAATGTCCATAAAAAAGGGATATAACTGACTGGTAATGAGCAGACTCTCCATTTCAGCCATTTGTTGCTACTTTTGTCAAAAGTAAGCAACAAAAAGTTTCTGCAGTAAACAAAGCTTTACCCACAAAACTTACAACTTAGATTAGGAGCAGCAACGTACGACAAACTGATGAGGCACCGTTTTACTACATAAAACTGAAAGTGAAAAACACATTTCACCACTTTTAAGATGATTTTAACGGGAAAGTGTCTGTGGTAAATCGAGTTTGCTACACGACTTCATCAGGAAAGATCAGGGGGCATATTAGCAAGACCCACGTTAAAATTAACGCCGTTTTAGCGGCAGGAAACTGCCGCTAAAACGGCGGTAATGTGCTTGCTAATATGCGTTATGGAATTCCAATAGAAGCCCAGGTTAGATGTCCTGCACATCTAACCTGGGCTTCTATTGGAATTCTATAACGCATATTAGCAAGCCCATTATCGCCGTTTTAGCGGCAGTTTCCTGCCGCTAAAACGGCGATAATTTTAACGTGGGTCTTGCTAATATGCCCCCAGACTCTATAAATTCTCTGATTGGTGCCTTCATATAAAATGTTACGTGGTCCTCAAATACAGCGCCACCTGCGCTTGCATCCATGCGCGAGGCAGCCAGCACTGATGTCGCAATAATTGCCTCTCATCTCCCCCTCACATCTGATTTCAGTAAGCCGTGCTGCATTTATGAGGCGAGGAAGCACGTCAGTGGAGTCTTTAAAGGCAATTAACTTCTGTCTCGGCATGCTGCGAAGACTGAAGGTCACTTGAATTACGTACATGCTCACACACCCGCTCTCTAAAACAGGATATGCATTTCACCTACATAGCGGGATATGTATTTGAGTTTTTGAAAAGTACCGGGATAGATTTTAGAAAAACCGGACCTATCTAGATTAATCTGGAATGCACATGCATGCACGCACACACACACCTGCACCACCAGGGTCGGCTTTGGTGGTGGCATCCGGTGCGACAGGCTTTTTTGGCGCCCCCCGCCACCCACAAGAAACTCATGCTCCATGGATTCCCTCACTACCACCCTCCAGCAAGGCCCCTCATCTCTCCATAGCCTGTCACTCACATGCATTTAAATTACATAAGTCGACCATTCATCTAATGCCACCCGCTTTTATGTTTTTAAAAAAAAAAAAATTGCCATGGCGCCCGCTTCACGGGCTGCCACACACATACATTTTATGTACATGGGCACCGCACTTTATTTCAGCACGGCGCGCGCTTTCATGTTTTTGCTAGGGCTTGTGTTGTCAACCGAACCTCGTTGAGTTTTGCAATCTCATTTATACTAAGTACCATTGCCACCCGTTATTCCACGGTATTTGGAACATGGCCTTCAGACACTTGTTACAGCAGGCATTTACTATATGTTGTGACTGACGTAATTTAGATTGTGGGTATACTCTATGCCAGGCATGCTTTCTGTCTGGGCATATTGAGCCCACAATCAGTTGCCCAGCTCTGTACTAACCACGGAACATACATTCAGGGATGCACATTTATTCGGCGCCGCACTTCATTTCTGTGCTGCACACACCTGTATCAGTCCCACTCTTCCCTACCTCCGTCCCAGTTCCCTTTTCACTGTTCTCTCATACTTCCCCCCCTTCCCCACCTTCACAGTTTTGCTCTCACTTCTGCCACTCGTTTTCTCACCCTCATCTCTCTAGTTCTCTCTCACCACCACCTGCACCACTCCTTCTTCGTCTCCATCTTTACCAGTTCACTTTCTCACCCCTCTCTTCCTTACCTCGCTCTCCCCTGTCGTTCCTTCTCATTCACATTCCTCAGTGACTTACTCCGCACACAAACAACAGGGGAAACAAATCACCCATAAAAAAATAAACAGGTAAGCTCCACTGTTCGCTCTCACTTCCGGTCTGCCATTACCCCTCGTCCCCCATTTCCCTCGGCTTCGCTTTCATGCTCTGGTTTTCTCCCGCCTCCACCCTTCCACTGTCGCCTCATATTTTCCAGATTCCCTTATTCTTGCACCTGAGTCTCTGACTTCTGCTTCTCCACATTTCTTAGCTGTTTCTCCGTCTCCAAGCTCCACTGTCCTCGCTTCCTCCTCATCTTCCTCCGGTCACCGTCCCACGTCCATGTCCTGCAGGGTCTCTCCACCATCTCCCACCTTTCTTTGTTACCTTCGCCTCTCCTACTCCCTCCCCCTTTAGCTCTACCAGTCCCCTTACAAGTTCTGTCTTTCTTCTATTTTTTTTGCACCCCCTTCTGCAATCGGCATCATTTCTACTTCTCACAGTTCCACCATCACCCTTTTCTTTTCCCTCTCATCTCCATCGCTTATTACCTCACATCTACATGCTCATCCCCTTCTCTTCCCTATACAATCAGCATAATTTCACTCAACGCCACACACTTCCACACCACACAATTCAAATCTTCACATTTCCATTCCACACCACATAATTCGACAAGAAACCACATAATTCAACTCAACAACACAATTACACAACACACCACATACATCCAATCCATACCACAAAATCCCACATCATGCCACAAAATTCAACAGCACACCACATAATTAAACTCCACTACATACCACTCCACAACACATAATACCATTCCACATAATTGCACTCAATAACGCACAATCCCACTTCGCATCATTCCAGGACACTCAATACCACATCATTACTATCACAAAAATCCACTGCTCACCATGCCACATAATTCCACAACACAAATCCACTCCACACCACACAATTCCACCACACACAATTCCACAACTAACAATAGCAATCCAACCCACATAATTCCACTCCACACTACATACAACCACTACACTCCAAACCAAAACACGTGGGTGAAAGACATTGTCATTTACAGCGCCAATAGCTATAACTCTAACAAATGCGAGACCTATTGCATTGAAAATGCTTGTTACTCATGTGCCTTATATCAGTCAGCCCCACTGCACTTCTGTACGAGTAAAGCTGGGCCCATATCACAACAACAGAGAACAATATAGTACAGTTCTTTGCTGACGGTCTCATTTTAAGAGAAAGCGCCTAAAAACACAGGTAATTTCTTTCCTGGCCCCTACCTGGTGCAATGCCCTGCATATCTGCTTCCTTTCCAATCATTTCGACTTAGGATAATAACAAAACAAGCATTTGCATTGCAATCGGTCTCGCATTGGCGGGAGTTGGAGCTATTGGGGTTGTAAATGACACTGTCTTTTACCCTTGTGTTTTGGTTTGCAGTGTGAGTAAAGGCAGAGATGAAAACGGATACATCAAAGCGAATTAAAAAAAGGAATCAAGTAAAGATAACAAAACATTAGGGAACAAATGGAAAGAAGTAGCATTGGAGAAAAGGGTGGGGAGCAATTAATGACACGTATCTATTCACGTGTGTGGCTCAAAGAGTTGATTTATATTTAAAGATTTATTGAATGATAAAAAGTCAGTGATAAGCAGGAGAGCGGTAGGGAGACAGTGAGAAAGAAGAACGAGAGTGTATATGCGCATGTGTGTGTTTGGTGTGACTGTGTCACGGACGGAGAGGTGGTAGCGGATTGCTGAAGTGGCAACACAGAGACAACAGAGGTAAAGAACAAAGCACTGTTAGTAATATGCATACGCTCGCTGTCCTTAATGTTACAAGCACGAAACTGCTTGCGTCACTCTAATTTCCTCTATGAAGCAAACCAAGACTACAATACCCCGAATGCATTCGTTTGTCACTTTAAAGCTCCTGAATGGAAACGGTGTCTGAAAGAAATGGCACATGGTGGCTACCCTAGGGAGGAAGGTTTTTTATTCGTGACAGAGGGCGTTCGCGGTGTGATGGAGCATGACCTTGGGACATATCCGTGGTGTGGGAATGAGGGGACAGATGGCCAGTTTCAACAGTCCACATGCTGGCCTTTGTGGCCACTCAAGGCAGTGGAAACAACTTTCCACTGCAGCCAAGGGCTGCTGAAGATTCAAAAACATATACACTTGCGAAGTTTTAAAAAACATTCATGGAAAGTTGTGACTAACCTTGTTCCAACTGAACACACTTCAAATATGAGTAATGGGAGCGCATTATACTCGATATTAACAGCCACAACATTATGAAGTACAGAAAATGGAACTTGCTATCTTCATAGACACACACAAACATTGCAAGGCCCCCAAACTCTTAGAGCAACACAAAACTTCTTAGCGCATTACACCCTGTATACACTTATTGGGACGTTGAGGAACCTCGAAATACCAAACCACCAACAGTGCAGCCAGTGTAATGAAACTGACAACCAATGTATATCTGCTTTGTAACTGTAACACACCAGTAAGTGCCAAGAAGCCATGCAAAGGTTTCTTGTTGTCTGTACACAGGCCTAAAAATTAAAGTTACATATCCGTTTTGACCAATAAAGAAGCATATATTTTGGTTTCTTCCCCCCTAGGCCACTCCTTATGAACTTTTAGGTCACAACTTTAACTCGGTATTTAGCATACATTGTGGACATGCATGTCTCTTTTAATAATATTAGGTGGATTTGGTGCTGTTACAGACCAGGCAAGGTAGGGTTTGCTTGTAATTTTTTATTTCATTGTGGTGTGTGAGGTACTTCTTGCTAGTCAAAGTAATTGGCTTGGGGCACTCGGGACGCTGCGTCCGCTGTCCTTCCCTGGCATACATCAGCCTTTCAAACTCATTACCCCCTCATGGGTCCTCCCCGTCCCAGTCCTTACTACGTGAGGCAGTCCTGCCTCCACCCAGCCAATCACAACGCCAGTATTTGAATATTACATAAGCCCCGCCCACCTACCGCCATGCCTGTTTTTTTTCTGCTCCGACGGCGGTCGGAACGCTGGTGCTCCCGGTTCCTGTTTCCTGGTCTGGATTTTCTTCAGGACGGTGCCGTGAGTGTTTGAAGTTGCAGTTTTATGTTCTGCATTGTTTTACTTGTTTTATCGGCGCGGCCGCTCCGGTATTCCGGTCGACCACGCTCCTGTTCTGGGGTCAGGGATGCTCCCCGTTCATGTGCTGGGCTGGGGCGGGGAGTTTTGTGGTTTCCTGGCCCCGGGTCGTTCCGGCGCTCGGGCTCTCGTGCAGCGTCCGGCCCCCGCGGCCATTGTCCTTTGATCTATGGCTGTGGGTGGAGACTACAGGGCTGCCCTTTTTTATTTCATTCGCCTGTCTCACCTTTGCGTGATTGGGTGATTGGGGGCAGTATTTATTGGATGTTGCTGGGCACTTCCTTTGATTGTGTGGTGAGTTCCTGTTAGTTTGACACTGGATTTCTCGCCATGAGTGAAGGGGCTTCTTCACCTGTGCCTGCTAAGGCGATTTCAAAGCAGCATAATGTTCAGGATCTGCAGGAGGATGACGTCTTGCAGATTTCTAGGGCGGATTTACAGGACTTGATTGATTCTGCGGTCCAGTCTACGCTGCTGGAGCCTGCAGCTCAGCGGGCTAAGGATGATGAGGACGACATGGACAATTCCCCTAAGGGGAAGTACGTCCGGGGCAAGGTTTTTTCTGACATGCTGGTCCATATTCGAGAGGTGCTTGGGTTTGACCCTAAATCCCTGGCTGAGGAGGGATTTTACGCTCAGTATAGTTCCTCTGTGGTGGATGACCTCCCCTTCCATGATGTCCTGAAGGATATCCTCACAAAGGAGTGGCTTGAGGTGGATAAGCAGGGTATTCCGCGATTCCTGGGGAAGCGGTATCGCTTGGCGGACTTTGATTCCGAGTTTCCTGCGATTCCAAAGGTTAATTCTCTTTTGTCCTCTATGGCTTCCGCCTCTTCTTCCTCTTTGTCCTCGGAGGAGGCTTCCCTGACAGATCCGGTGGAGCGTAAGGTGGAGTCTGCTCTCAAGCGTTCTTACGCCGCTTCTCACTTTGGGGTACGTGCTAGCACTTATGCGGCCTATGCTTCGCAGGTCCTGCTTAAGGATTTCGAGAAACTGTTTGACTGTCTTCAGGATCAGGGGGACCCTACTCCTGTGTTGGCTCAAATGGAGGTCTTGGCACAATTCCTCTCGGATGTCACTTTTGATTCCTTGTGGGCTTTCTCCTCGGCTGCTGGGGCAGCGGTGGCTGGAAGGAGGTCTCTGTGGACAAAACCTTGGCGTCTTGAGGCTGCACAGAAGGCCTTGGTCCATAAACTGCCTTTTGAGGGTCCCCGTCTTTTTGGGGATGCTTTGAATACGATGGTGCAGCGCTCTGCGGAGGAAAAGAAGTTGTTGAAGCCTTTTCAGCCTGCTCCTAAGAAAAGGTCTTTCTTCCAGAAGCAGGGGTTTCAAGGGGTTTTGTCATCTCAGCCCTTTCGTGGTCGGGCCCGTGGTCGGGGGCCGCGTTCCATTATAAATCCCGGCCTCAGCAACAGCAGCAGCAGCAGCAGCAACAACAGCCTCCCTCTGGTGCAGGACAGAAGTGACTATGCCGTTGTGGGGGCTCGTCTCCGTTTGTTTCTGGACCGTTGGTCAGCTCTGATTTCCGACCAGTGGGTCTTGTCTGTCATCAGGTGGGGTTACCAGATTCCCTTCCGGGGCCCTCCCCCTCTGGATTGTTTTCTGGTTACCCCGTTGTCAAGAGACCCCGTGCGGCGCTCTGCCATGTTGTCCGGCGTCGCCATTTTGTTACGGAAAGGGGCTGTGGTGCCGGTTCCAGTGGAGGAAGTGGGCCTGGGGTTCTATTCCCATCTGTTTCTGGTTCCAAAGCCCGATGGTTCCTTCCGCCCCAAATTGAATCTCCGTTCCCTGAACAAATTGGTGCGGTTGGATCATTTTCGGATGGTCACGTTGCAGTCCGTCATTCCCCTCATCCAGGAGGGCGATTTTTGGCATCCCTGGACTTAGAGGACGCTTATTTTCACGTTCCGGTCCATCCTGCCAGTCAGCGGTTCCTGAGGTTTGCTGTTCAGGGGAGGCATTTCCAGTTTCAGGTTCTGCCGTTCGGCCTCTCCACTGCTCCCAGGACTTTTACCAAGGTATTGGCTCCTGCTGTGGGGGTTTTGCAACGTCGGGGTTTCTCCGTGTTTCCCTATATTGATGATTGTTTGGTCTCTGCTTCCTCCTTTCCTAAGGCTCTTCTGGCGGTGGAGGCTAAGCTGACCCTGTTCCAGGAGCTGGGGTTCAAGGTGAATCTGGCCAAGTCTCATCTGGATCCTGTTCAGAGGCTGCAGTTCATCGGGGGTCTGTTCGACACGTCTCTGGGGCGGTGTTTCTCCCTCCTGTTCGGATCCTTTCCTTACAGACTCTGTTGCGGGATCTATTGAGCCGTCCCTCTGCCCCGGCTCGTGTTTGGTTGCGGGTCCAGGGATTGATGGCTGCAACCACTGCTGTGGTTCCTTGGGCTCGCCTCCATCTCAAGCCCTTGGTAACTCATCTGTTGGCTCGGTGGGACCCCTCCCGGGCGGATTACGAGACTCTGGTTCCTCTCTCTCCTGCTCTGGTTCTGGACTTGGACTGGTGGCTTTGCACTCCCAATCTGGAGAAGGGGGTGCGGTTTTGTCTTCCCCCTCCCCTTCTGTTGACTACGGATGCCAGTCTTTGGGGTTGGGGGGCCACTTTGGGGTCCTTGGAAGCAAAGGGTCGGTGGTCTCGGGGGGACAGCGCCCGTTCCTCGAACTGGCGGGAGTTGGCGGCCGTCTGGGAGGCGGTGCAGTTCTTTCAGGTTCATCTCCACGGGTCGAATCTGTTGGTTCGTACCGACAATCAGGTGGCTCGTTGTTACTTGAACCGTCAGGGGGGGACGAGGTGCGCGTCTCTGAACCTGTTGGCCTCCTTGATTTGTGCTTGGGCGGAATCTCATCTGTTGGCCTTGAGGGCGGTGTACATTCTGGGACAGTTGAATTTTCATGCGGACGCTTTGAGCCGCAACCTTCCATCCTCTGTTCTGTTCCATCTCTCTCTTCCTCTGTTTCAGTCCCTTTGTCTTCGGTTCGGGACTCCCTGGATCGATCTCTTTGCCTCTCCTCACAACGCTCTTCTACCCCGGTTTTGTTCGGAGGTGCTGTGTCCTCAGGCTTGGGCGGTGGATGCTCTATCAATTCCCTGGCCTTCGGGCCTTCTGTATGCATTCCCTCCTATTCCCCTCCTCCCGAGGGTGCTGCAGAAGATTCGGGGGAGAGGGTTTCGGTCCTGTTGATTGCTCCTTTCTGGCCTCGCCGCATTTGGTTTCCTCTCCTGTGGCGGCTGGCGGAGGGTCGGTTTGTCCGGCTTCCTTTGTGCCCGGCTCCTCTTCAGTTTCCGCTCCTGTCTCTGTCTTGTCTTCGTCGTTTGCAGCTGACGGCTTGGCTCTTGAGCGGTTGACGTTGGAGTCTTTGGGCTGTTCCTCTGTGGTGGCTCGTGACATTCAGTTGTCGCGGCGCCCTTCGACCCTTAAGTGCTATGGTCGACATTGGGGTTCTTTTGTCTCTTGGTGTTCTTCCCATGGGGTGGATCCTGTGCTGGGGGATCCTGCTTCTGTGTTGGATTTTCTCAGGGATGGTTTTTTGTTGGGCCTTTCCCCTTCCACTTTGTCTGCTCAGTGGGCGGCGGTCCGTGCTTGTAGGGGTCCTGGGGCCTCATTGGAGGTTCTTGCCCCATTGGTCAGTCGGCTTCTTCGGAGTTTTCGGCTCCGTCGGCCGGTCTCTCCTGTTCTCGTTCCTTCTTGGGATTTGCCTACTGTTTTGCGGGGTCTGCAGTTGCCCCCTTTTGAGCCTTTGCTGGAGGCGGATTTGTTGTGGCTGTCTGCTAAGGTGGCTTTTTGCTGGCCATAACCTCCGCTCGCAGGTTGGGTGAGTTGGGTGCCTTGCTCATTTCGTTTCCTTATTTGCAGTTCCTGCAGGATCGGGTTGTTTTGCGGCTTGATCCGGCTTTCCTGCCTAAGGTTTCTTCCAAATTTCATTTGCAACAGGAGGTGATTCTTCCTGATTTGCCTACTGTGGGGGATTCCCTTGTTCCCCCTTCCTTGGATGTTCGCAGGGCTCTCCAGATTTACCTCCAACGTTCCCTGGGGTTTCGGGTTTCTCCTGCCCTGTTTGTCTCCTGTGGGGGTGTGGCTAAGGGGAAGAAGGTTTCCACTTCCACGATCAGTCGGTGGGTGCGTTTGGCGGTCTGCCAATCTTATAAGTCTTTGGATCTGCCTCCTCCGTCTCAGGTGCAGGGCCGTTCGACACGTTCTGTGTCTGCTTCCTGGGCTGAGGCGGTGGGGGTCTCTATCCAGGAGATTTGTAGGGCAGCCACCTGGCAGTCCCATCACACTTTTGTGCGGCATTATCGGCTTGATGTTTTACATGCCTCTGCTGACAGTTTTTCTGTTGGCGTCTTGAACGCTGCTGTTCGTTGATCATTTCTTGATTAAAGTTTTGTACTTTGCATGGATCCCTGGTGTCCTGCGTTTTTTGTTGGTTCTCTGCTTGTGAGTAAGGACTGGGACGGGGAGGACCCATGAGGGGGTAATGTCTTGTTACTTACCGGTAATCATCATTACCCCGATTAGGGTCCTCCCCGTCCCAGTCCTCTTCCCTCCCTCCCTCCCACTGTGTTTGTGTCGGAGTCTTGTTGATAACAGGCATGGCGGTAGGTGGGCGGGGCTTATGTAATATTCAAATACTGGCGTTGTGATTGGCTGGGTGGAGGCAGGACTGCCTCACGTAGTAAGGACTGGGACGGGGAGGACCCTAATCGGGGTAATGAAGATTACCGGTAAGTAACAAGACATTAGTAGCCAGACACGGGCGGCATAAGGAAGACATGTGATCACCTTCTTTACCAGCAGAGCTGCATTCTTAGCAGACCCGGGCTCCCATCACTCGGACATGAGGCACAGGTGCGATGAAGGGAAATAATTAAAGTTTTCAAGGCCCCCCTCCATGCTAATGCGGCGCTCATTGGCGGTTAAAGCCAAGGTCGCTGCATGTTTTCCTAAGCTGTCAGGCCGCAGGCCTATGACATGGTACTGTTAGCTGGGATCGTGTCTGTTTAAACTGAGGCCCTGGACAGCCGTCTCAACGGGGCTCGGGCATGGAGCAGGGATGGTCTGCTGCAGAAGTGAGATGAGCGACGGCCCAACACGAGCACGTGTGCGAGATCTGTGTCTTCTGTGCATCAGCATTAGTTCATGAGCCTGGGAGCCCCAGCAGTGCTGAAAGTCTGGTTGACGTTGTGGTTTTTTTTCCTTCCGCACTGCTGATTGGAATGAGTAAACAAACTGGGACAATCCTTTGCAGTACAAGTTTGATAGCTCTGAAGACATGGGACAGACAGGAATGTCTAACAAGAAGTGTTGTGAGGGTGCAGTACCACAGGCTGTCACTAGGTGTCCTGTGGGATCTCTTTTGGCCACATTTGGTACTGCACCTTGCAACACGAGTTGGCAAAGGATATAGCGCAGCAGTGAGAGCTGCAGACGGGTGTGCTGGGGATCCCGTTCGAGTCTGCTGTGAGGCTCAACATCATGTTATCATGGCCTGATTGTTTAATTTCCCGGAGCCCATGGCTAGTAGTGCTAGATAAATAAAATCGCTTGTAAAGTTAAAAAAAATGAGCAAAACAGCAGTGGCCTGAGGGGCTTGTGATGGCTTGCGAGGAGTGTTGTGGGAGGGAGGGGGGGGGGGCAGGGGAGATTAAGGGATATTAAGCAACAAAGCAGTGTGTGGGAGGGGTTAGGGGAGGCACGGGAGATAAAGCGATGGTAAGCAAATGATACAACCTCATTGAACAAGTGAACAGTTAACAAGCAGGCCAACTAAAAAAAGATTTCTCTCTAAGTATAAATAACCTGAACAGTAAGAACACATGTAAGAGGGCCAGTCTTCATGAGAGGATACGAAATTCCAATAGGAGGGACTACTAAGGGTATTCACCAATGAAAAGCCAGCATTTCTAGAGGACAGCAACAGGAACCAATGGAAAAAATGGATGTTTTTTCAAGCCCATATCCTAGATACAGCATGTCTCGAAGATACAGCGCAAGCGCTGCCTAGGCGAGACCTAAAAAACACCTCTTTATGGGGTAAATCCATTGCTTCTTTTCTCCGTCCTCTTCATATTTGCCGTAACCATAAAGTCCTTTCAACCTAAGAACCGAGGCATAGCTATCAATAGCGCCGATGGTATAGAGGCAACAGGACCTAGGGTCATTTTACTGTCCAGCACGTGGACGGAGGAAGGGTCAATTTACCTTGCTTGCACCAGGGCCTATTGCACCATTGGCTTGTCACTGGACCCTTTCCCATGGATATTACAGACATGATCCAGCGCTGCAAGGCCTAGGAAAAGAGATCTCACTCCACTTGGGCCTTCCAACACTTGACCGTAGCTACGAGGCCAAGGAGAAGGGGTCCCACTCAGGGACGTAGCTATCAATAGTGCATCAAGTGTATTGGCACTTGGTCCAGGGACACTAAGGGCCCAATGCATCCAAATTACAGCTGTATTTTACTGTTCAGTCAGTGGACAGGGTGCAATTAACCTTCCTTGCATCAGAGCCCATGGCACAATGATAAGCTGCTGTTAAAGAAATGTTATAATGTAGGTTAATATATGATCTTAGTAGAAAGCCTTAACATTCATTTAATAAACATTTGTCAGTGCTTGTTTTCAATTTTTAATGCCATGCTTTATTCACCGCCCATGGTGCCCGTAGGGTAGGGCATGTGGCCTTGCAGGGACCTAGGTTCTGGGCATTGTTTTGAGCCCAGCACCAAGTAGTTGTAACTCCTGTATTTGAAAGGGTGTGAGCCGCGGCCATTCCGTGCAACCAATATCCACCCCTGCAGTATTGTGCACTGAGGCACTTAGCACAGTGTATTCATGTCCTTATATCTGTATCATTGGCCAAAGGACATGGTAGCAAGGCATGCCCTGGATTTATTGTTGGCATAGCTATTTGAAATATAGCATGGACTTTTCTTCCCCTCCTAGGCAAAACTGAGTGATCAGATGGTCTTCTGGCTGCACCCATTAGCTGCAGGTAGTGTGGGCATCAGTACTGGGTAAAGAGCATGGCCATAACCATGCTACTTCTCTGTAGCCACAGGTAACAGACAAATGACATATCCTGCTTGTACAGTGGGCGTGGGTATTGGGCACACAGTATGCGACACCAAGTGCTCAAAGTGCATGAATGCTGGCACAAATACTGGGCGCGCAAGGCACTGCCAAAGACCTTGTTTTGATTCGTAAGTCGAGTTCATTTATTTCCAATAATTCATCTTATAGAAATAATGAATAAATAATTGTAAAAACACACATAAACAGACAAAATCTTCATACAAAGAATTCCTGAAAGTGTCCCTGATTAGTGGCGTATGAACATATCATTGGATTAAACACTGAATTAGATTACTTTTCAAAGCCCCTGGGTCTCCCAGGTTTCCAGTGGAGCGCATTACGGATTTTTTTGGACAGCATGTAGGGCCTGTCTGCCAATAAGCTGCGTACTCTTGCAGTTTCGCATGTATGGTTTTTACCTTTCCCAATTTCATTGATTTATAATAATTAAACACATCAAACTTAAAATGAGAGTTGTTGGCAAATTTAGTGATTTGGCGTGAAAGAAGTTCTAGGTGATTTTGAGACCTTCTCACTAAGATAAAAACCTCAGGGCACGAGATTTTGTTAATATATTACAGGAGATTGCGCCACATTCAAGGTGCTAGACTTGGTTTATGGAATTTAGGGAAACATAGAATAGCTTCTTTAAACACAATCTTTCTACACTATCCCAACTTACTCTATTGTCGAGGCATAATAATTCTGCCCCATATAGAGCTTCGGACCAGTTTACCTTGTATCGCTTTTTTCAGTGGGTCCGCTCATAATCCACCGTATTGAGCATCACACCTCCTTACGTCATTAGTAGTTGCATTAAAGAGATTTTTACCACGCTAAAGTGCTTGTGCCATCACAGTTTATCACAGAAGGGCTCAAATACTTGTATACCTTGATCTGCTCCATGCGTACATTATTAAGAAACTAAGTAAACTTCTTAGGTCTTATTGAGAAGACTAATGTCTTAGTTTTATCTATGGTAATCGTAAACTTGCTGCTTTGACACTATGCATAAACAGTGTTAAGTTTTCTTTTCAAGCGATTGGTGTATAGTCCATGAGGACGAGGTCATCGGCATACATTAGGCAAGGGACGTGTTGACCTCCAATTTTTATGAAGAAGGAATTTATTAAAGGTAGTTTGCTTAGAAGGCCAGAGATGAAGAGACTAAAAAGGAGGGGGGCTAAAACATATCCCTGACGCAACCCGTTTTAGCAGGCATTCAATATGAAAGATTGTCGCTCGCATCTAGGTCTACCTGGTCTTTAAATTGAAGACAAGAGTTCTGAGGGAATATTATTGTCTTTTATTTGCTGCCACCATGTTGCACAGTCGACCAGTTCAACGGCGGCTCAGAGGTCAACAAAGCAACAACACAGCTTGTCACGGCTGCCAGAATGAGAGTGTTTCATTTTATCTATTATGCCTGCAGCAACCTCAGTTTCTTGAGTTGTTATTAATAGAGATGGAGCTGTTGATTTGGCATAAAAAGTGAGGTCTACAGGCCCTGGTGAGCCTTTATATATTTCGGAAATGTAGCCCACCCATTGTGGTTCACTAACCTGGGCCTCTAAGGTATAAGGAGAGACAGTAACTTCTGAGTTGACCAATTGCCGGAAGGATTTGGTGTTGCCCTCCATTATGACTAGGTTCATTAACTCCCATTGATGATCATAGTACAGGCGTTTGTTTCCTATTATTAAGCTTTGGTTCTACTTTTTCAGCACTGTTAATTTATGGTTTATTTCGTCAGTGCTACATTTTGCTAAATGATGGCATAGTCTGTTCGAAGCCTGCCTCATCAGGTGGCATTCTGAGTTAAACCAACCCAAGGCGTGCCTTAGTATATTTGCATTTTTCCTTGTACAAGATTTAAATTGGGCCTTCAACATAACACTTTTTTTAAATAAAAGCATTATACCATTTCAAATTAATAAATGGTTCTGGGATTGAGACTGCACTGTCAAACCTTAAGGCATACAAATCTTGCAAATTTTCAATAGAAACCATGAACCTATGTTAACAGTTGTAAGATAAACTTGAGTCAAATGGGCTGAGATCTTTAACGTTGGATTGGCCTTTAAAAAAAGATTTCCATTACATGTTGGTCATTGAAAAGGAGATTTAGTCACCTTAAAATAGACTTTTGAATTGTATATTTCCGGTCAGTACAAAAATGCAATCTATTGGAGACACACTCCCAGACTTTATAAAAATGTGGCTTTGGCTGGACTGTCAGATGGAAATCTGCCATTTGGATTTATCAGGTTGTGTTGAGCTAACAGGGACGGCATCTGCCATGCTTTAGTAGTTGTCCTACCCACTCCGGCAGATACTGTGGGGATTTCATACATATTCAATAACCCATCATACACTTTATCCAAAGAGTGAAATGACATTTTACCATGAAAATCACCTGAAAAAATAAAGCAAGAGGACAAAAAATGCACACACAAATTATACAGGTCATTACTGCAAGGTATAGATGTTGATACATCATCATCATCATCATAATAACTTTATTTTGATCGCCAAAGATCATAAAAGTACACATACAACACAATTAAAACAACAATATCATTCTAAAGAAAAAGCACATAGATCAGACCATTAAAAATGTAAACATTATATAGGTAAAGTCACAGTAATCTTATACAAAACACATTAATAGTCGCTTATTCTGGGGTGCAAATAGACCTTTGCAAATTAGCGATAAAGTACAAATGTTTCATATAAGCTCAGACTGCCAATCCTTTTAGATCCTAAAAGCAAGTGCAAAATGGTAATAATCAAAAACAGCTACATAATAAACATAGGATCTTTGCCTACCCTCTAGCTTGTATACACTTGCTTACCAAATCCGAGCCAACATAAGGAATCTTGAGATAGAATATACCACAGTTCTAGTTGTGTCAGTGCTGAGAATCCTAAAAGCCTCTATATGTTACCTTGTGCTCAATTTCCTATACAAAGGTGCAATCAATGTAGCTCTGATATCCAT
Source organism: Calotriton arnoldi (assembly GCA_963921515.1). NCBI lineage: Eukaryota > Metazoa > Chordata > Amphibia > Caudata > Salamandridae > Calotriton > Calotriton arnoldi. Next base: position 2,538,065 of record CAWUFW010000994.1, on the reverse strand, counting down.
AAGCCGGACAAAAAAAACAGTATATGTATTATTGAGTCAGATGCCCCTTCACAAATGGGACAGTCATCTCGCACGGATGACACATCCATCCACTTACTTCAAAAGGATCTTGTGGGTAGAGATTTATATCTAAATTACATATACAATTTACGAGCAAGTGAAGGAATAATTTCATCAATCATGATCTCATACAAAGGAAACGGTTTAAAATAATAAACTCCACTGTTAATGATCCTTTACAGCTGCGAACAGTTTGGATAGACACATATTCCCAGTACAAGGCTTTTAGAGTCGCACTGGGGAGTGAATTTAATTCCACAGGGCATGCCCAGAATCTCTCCAGGCCCAATTTCCCCAATAATGGTTTAAGAAAATTCAACCACAGTTTTTTCTGAATACAGGTAGGGGACATGAGATGACTTAAACCATCTCTATATGCTCCTGAAGCAGTCGAGGTCCATAAGCGGTACCAATACATAAAAGGCCTGCGCTCAACTTTCTGTGCAATTTTCTTGATTGCCATATACAAGTACACAGGGGTCAATGGGGTACTCTGAGGCCAAAAAGGATCTTATACATTTGTTTTCTGCCACTTTCAGTATGCTGGTATTCGCCCCCCCCCACCCCAAATTTCCAAATAATACAAGGCTGCCCCAAAGCCTTCACAACATATATGTTCAACGCCGGGGCAACTATCCTCAATACACTCTTTTTGTGAATCTTGGATATATTCACAGTATGCTGTATTAAAGTTAATTAGGATTTTTGAATTTGTTAAGCTAGGCTTAAATTGGGGGTTAATCTTAGCTCCCAAGTGCTGACCACACTGGTGGCCAAGCACGACATTGCTCACAAATGGATGTCCTCGAACCTCCCTTGATGGCAGAATGGAGGAGGGGGTGGACTGGTGTGCCCGTCAGGAATAGCCGATTTACGAGGCATGGGGATGCCCTCAAAAGCATAGCAAGATCTGGGGCAACTGGTGGGACTATCATGGCCTTTGTATGCGGTCTTAATGTATGTAAATTGGATTTGCGCCTACTGCGTAGACATGTGGAACTGTGTGTTATTACCATTGCATAAATCAATACAATCGGTTATCAAAAAACAAATCCTAGCTCCAAGTAGTCAAAGTTAGAAACCAAATCAATTGGCTTCTCTCCTGCATACATTTTGCATTTACAGTTCTTTGATATTGCAGGATTAAAGATCATGTATTTAGTTTTTGAGTTATTTAGTTCCAACCCCCGCTCTGTGCAGAATGCATTAAAACTAATCAATAGCTGCTTTAAACCCTGGGGACATTTGGAAAGTAGGATGGTGTCAGCAGCAAAAAGCAGGACGGGCACTCTCCGCCCTGCCAATTGTGGTGAGTCACACCCAACCATATCCAGCTATTCCATAACCTCATTTATATACGAAGAAAACAGAGTAGGGGCCAGGACACAGCCTTGCCTAACTCCATGCCTGATCTCTATTCGGTCAGCTTGTTGGCCTTGGCCCCCCCCACCTGACTTGTGCATAGTTTTCTACATATAAATGCACAAGAATGGCCAACAGGTTTGGGGGAATACCCATCCCATCCAAAACTGTCCACAGCTTTGCCCTTGGTACCAGGTTGAAGGTTGAGTGCTAATCAGCAAAGGCGGCATACAGTCTGCCCCTGTTAATTGCTGCAGTCTTCCAATAAATACAATTAAATCAAAAAGCATGATCAATAGTACTTATACCACCTCAGAAACCTGCCTGGAGAACCGACAATACATCATTATCCTTCATTCACTCTTGGAGATGTGCTTGCACCTGTTCGCAGAAAATCTTCTGCAACGCATCTGCCAAACTAATTGGCTGATAATTGGTAGGATTGTTACATTGGTCTTTCTTAAATATAAGTATAATCTTTGTCATCTGCCAAGATAATGATATCTCCATGCCCTTCAAAATTGAGTTTGATAGATGGTTAATATAAGGGCCCGCACATCCAGGTGGGCCAGGTAAAGGTCAGTAGGGATCTTATCAGTCCCTGGCGCTTTAGATGCTAGGCTAGTCTTAATGGCCACCAACGTTTCACACAACCCAAATTCCAGGGTATTCTATACTCGAAAATAAAGCACACTGGCAATGTAGGCTAGAAAAGGCGCACTCGTGTGTAATTAATTCAGAATCTGTGTCCTCCAGCACTCTACTTTTGTGACCCTACTGCCAAGAGGCCACGCAAACACAAGGTCAATACAACAATTGAAAAGGAGCGTTAATTTCCATACAAGATTATCTGTTCCATAAATCACAGATGATTAACATATGGGGACACGACACACCATCTAGTTGTACGAAATTGTATCCAAGAAGATGAATGGAAAAAAGAACAGGATCTATGACCGGGTGGAATGCAACACTGAAATATTAACCAACCCTGATGAAGTCCCACAGGGACGAAACGCGTTGGCTGGGCTGAATGAACGGCTTCTGAGAAACTGACATTGGTTGAATAAAATTGGATTCTAATGAACTTCCCAAGACTCCTGAATAACTACTATATACAGCACTTTGAATCTTTAATGATTTTTTTTCTGTTTTGCTGGAAATCAGTTTAATCATCTGTGATTTATGGAACAGATAATCTTGTATGGAAATTAACACTCCTTTTCAGTTGTTGTATTCTGGTTTTCTAATTTGGTGGCCAGGGACAGATCACCAGCATCCCAGGATGGTTCCTCCTTACCCGAATGTAGATTAGTATAATGGACCACCCAATCCTGTGACTGGTCGAAATATTCCAGTTCTCTCTAGAAATTGTTAACTCTCATTGCAACTATTTTCCAAAATGTTTTATTGTCTTTTTTATTCATTTCACAGGGCAAGTTTTCCCTTATGGTATTCTCCCAGGCTCTCTTGGTTTTGGCCGATTCCCCCTGTATGCTGCCCTATGCATCATCAGATCACTCCTACATTTAGCTTCGGCTTCTATGTTGATACATAAGACATAAAAAAGCATGTGGGAGCTAGGAGGCCAATATAACAAGCCAACACCCAATCACACAATCACATATGGTGTCAGCAATGACCACATCCTTCCCTTATAGGACGGACACAAAGATAAGCTGGCACCCCCGAAGTGCAGCCATGAAAATGTGGGTAGGCGCTTTTGGCACAAACAATACCTCCATCACAGTGTGGGCTTTCCTGTAAACAATTTTCCTGCAAGATAAACACTGAATAATTTTGATCTTTCGGACTACAATTAAATATATTCAGAAAATTCCTGTTGCAGTGGACGTTGCATGAGAGGTACTTGGTTAATCCAGTTTCCCCTTTGCCCTATGAACAATCACTCATAAAACATAAATTGCTTCTTATTATTAAAGGGCTTTGTTGAAAAGCAGACCAGGTTGGTGACTCCAGAGAGGAGTTATATACAATTCATTAGGGACCGATATAATAATCACCCTCCAGAAGTGGGTACAAACTCTTATATCATTTTGCTGATTGTGTTTGGAAAGAGGAAAGTTCGGATGAGGAAGTTCCACTTGGTTTGCAGACAATCCAAAGGCAGGACCGATGCTTGCAAAAAACTGTCAAGCCCATTAATAACATCTTCTAACCAACCCACTACAATGTCAATACCTTGGATCGGAGCTCCTGCTCTGCTTCCTGAATAATGTGCGGGGCAAAATTGTATTGAAATTTAACTCTAGTAACATCGCTTCCCTCCGATATGACAAATCCCACTAGGAGCAATGTCATTTGAGGATAAGGCTTTTAAGCTCCAAATTGCCTTAAATATTTCAAGAAGAAGTGAATGTTAAGGGGTGGATCTTTGATTTTCTTTTCCCTTTTCTTAAAGGCTTGAATTGAGTGTCAGTGATTCGCAAGTCCTTCCTGGAAGGAGTTGATTCCAGCTTGGAGAATCTCTTGCTTGGGTCCATTACCCATAGTTTGTTACCACTGTTAGGATCAGGGGTTTGCCCCACCAAGGGATCAGAAAAATGAACTGCATAGTCTGATCTTCGAGTGTTGAATTTGGTGGCCACTGTTTCTGGTTTCTTCTTAGGGATTGAAGGCTTGTCTATAACATTGTTATTTACCTATGAAAAATGGTAAGGAACTATGGGGCTCATTACGATGGCGGAACGGTCGCCACCGCCGGGCCGGCGGTGGCGATCGTTCCGCCATCATATTGAGATTTGCCCACCGCCATATTAGGATGGTGGTGGGTATCGCGGCGGACGCAAAGTCCGTCTGGCGCTTTTCCGCCGGTGGCAATCGCACCGATTGCCTGGCGGGCGGAGCAGGGCCACTGATATGGTGGCGGTGCCTAGCAGGCACTGTCTGCCATATTAGGATGTGTGTGGCTAGGCGCCTTTCCATGGCGGCGATGCCGCCATGGAAAGGCTGGCGGGGATTGGGTTTGGGGGCCCGTTGCAGGCCCCCCTTGTGTGGGGGGGTGTCGCTGCACTGGGGGGTACCCATGGTACCCCCCTGCATTTCCATGCACCAAGTGGCAGGCACCACGTGGTGCCTGCCACGCGGTGCAGGGAAATGTGGTGCAAGCACTTTCAACATTTCAGACGGTGCTGCAGCCAGCAGCACCACCCGCAATGTTGAAAGCCCAGGATGCGCCTGCCAGTATGGCGGGCGCATCCTAATTGCAGTGGTGGGACCGCCGCATGTCTGGCGGGCGGTCCCAATCACCGCTACGGTGGCGGGCGGACCAAGTCCGCCCGCCATCGTAATCAGCCCCTTTGTTCGATCTTTGCAGGCTAGAACCTGACTTCAGTGCATACCGATCTCATTTCTTAGAGGATTTTGCCTTTGATAATGTTTTTATTTTGAGTTTAAGCGTTGGCCTTATCATGTGAAGAAAGAGAAAAGTGTGAGGAGAAATAGGAAAAGTAGGAAACGAAAGGCAAATTATGTAACGCCTCATCAAGGGTAGTAAGTGCTATATAAATGCAATTTAAATGCAGTTTAAGATATGGGAGAAACAAGGAATTAGGAAATGAAAGAAAAAAATTAAGACAAAAATGTAAAGTGGAAGACAAAGGAAGGAAGCAGTCATGAATGGTGGAAGGGAGGAATGAAAGAGGAAGGAATGTAAAGTAGTGAAAATTAAAGACAGTAATAGGGTAGGGAGGTGAGAAGGCATGAAGGAAGGAGTAAAGTAATGAAGGGAGGAAGAAGAAAAAGCGTGGGGGGAACAGTGAATAGGGAGAAAGACAGGGAAAGATGGAAGGGACATGTGAAGCTAGTTCTCTGGGTCCTACACAACTCAGAGGCAGAGGCAATCCTTCTAATACGTGTTGCTGCTGTCCCAAGAGATGCAGAAACCAGATACTACTGCAAGCTCACTGAAATGCTAAGGGCCTACTACTTAGCCTTTGGATTTCATAGGATAGTGGGATTAGCAGTGAAGAATTATTCTTGGGGAAGGGGTTGAAGGTGCACCATCTTGTTCATGCAGCACAAGCATCACTCACAACATGTATATTGGCTGAGCATTGTTGGTCTTCTTTATAAAAAGGAATAGAATTTTGTAAGTTGTTAAACAAACGTATGTAATAACATTAAGATATTCTATGGCATATATCGCTCAAGGGGGTAACCCAGCAAATATTTCCCCATTGCCTTCTATGCTCAGCAGGGAGTACGGAATGAGCACATGAACTCAAGTTTGCAATTATAAAGAACAGTAACACAGGATTTAGCCAAGCTCCATGTCTGCAATCTCTAATGCACTGGTGTGTACCTATCTAACTGTTCACTAGTCCTACTTGAATGTTGGAGGACTCTTGAAGGGAGTACATGGTCTCTTTAGTTTTCAGACTTGCTGGAGTGGGGGGTCATTTGAGGCAAGAAATCACATTCAATGGTGGTTTGTCCTTCAGCGGTGTATGCAGGCTGAGGGATGTTGAGGCAGCTTGTGACAGTGCCAGCAATGGTCTCAGGTTGAGTGGTCGGCGCTGGCTCAATGAGGTTACAGACTATGGCTGCTGGAGAGTCGCTCTGGCCTTGATAACAGTTACGAGTGATCAGGCGTCTGCATTGTAGCTTGCAGCAAGGAAGGCAGCTCTCGGGTGCAGCTCAGGTTGTTGACAGGATCTCACAGTGTTTACAGGTAATCACATCGGGTGCCACTCGCAGATCCACACACAGCCTAATGTCTGCAGGGGAACAAAGGCCAACAGTGAGAGGCCACCGCTCTGAGGGCCACTCATAGGGTCATCTTCCAGCCTCACGCCTGCAGGGTTCAGGAGCTGAAAACAATGGTGGACTACCTGACAGGGTGCTCCTGGCTTGGTTACGTGTTGGGCTCATGCTTGCGATATGTAGGAGCTGACAAGTGTGATGAACCACCTATTGGGGTCTCTCTCGCAGGGTCACACATCAGCCTTTTACCTGCAGTTCTTCGAGTGGGTTGCTTGTATGATATGGTTGAGTCAGGCTGAGCCGTCAAGCATTGTCTTTGGTCTTGGTCAAGCTTGGCAGTGTCAAGCATTTCACAGCAGCACAGGTACAAATGATCTCAGGCTCTGGCAGTTAAACGCTGGTTCTCAGCATGCAAGTCAATATACCTCCTCCTCAGCAAGGTTCAGTCTCATAGCTCAGCACCACAGTCTCAACAAATGAGTCCTAACTCCTGAAAGGAAGACAGTCATGGACTCTGTCTCTGGTCCGTTCCTGTATCCACAGTACAAAGTTTCAGTGAGTCACGAGTATAACACTGGCTACATCCATACATGCATACATCCAGTCGTATGGACAACTGGCCTTTTCAAGTGTGTAATAAAACTCAAAGTTTGCCCCCAAACCTTTAGAGGGAACCAGTTGCTGGAGAGCTCATTTCTGTTTCAGGCAGACACATCTCCATAACAACCACTGTGAAATCCCAGACTTGCTCCTCTCTGAGCACTGAGTATAGGCAGCGTGGTTTGAGCATCAGCCTCCATGGCAAACATTTGAGGTGAAACTACCGCATTACCTCTTGTGTATTTAAGGTACGGTCTTGGATCTTAACACAAAGCGCATTACATTACCCTCCAGCATACAGGACACCCTCCCTATGTGCTGCACCTCTACTGCATATGGAGGGAAGGGGGTAGGATAGATTTCAATCAGCATGAACATGTTGACTGTTGTTTTTCATACATCCAAGTGCCAACATATGTCAAAACCAGTGTAAGAAATACAGCCTTTTTCTGTGCAGTACTACTAGTCGCAGAACATAGAGTCCTCTTACACACTCACGAGACCAAGTCACACATAGTACCCCAGTGTATATTAAACAACAGCACGTGCCAAAATAGCACTCCCTTGCAGTACAAACTGAAGTACCTTTAGCAGAGTAGGGTTCTATATCCAAGCCATGGAAGTAGGGCTTTGAATCACCATTGATCATTGCAACGGTGACCATGTCCGTACCTGTCCTATACATGTCATACACGTCTGTACGCTTCTGGAAGCGTAAAACACAAATCAATTTCAATTTTAATGTTATTGAATAGTTATTCAAACCCTAACAATAGCAAAGGACGTGCTATTCCATTTTAAAATCCCCTATCCGAGGAAAGATCACAGTAAAAACAGTGCCTGGCCTTGATACTGAACATGAAAACAAGTTAATCACAGCACAACTGCTTGAAAAAAGACATCTTAACTTCATATTCTAAGTAACACAACAGCAGCCAGGCATCTTCGGTCTTAGAAGAGGTAATAAACGTATTAGCCAAAAATATACATTTTACAAAGCAGGATAACAGTTGAGGACGACTGCAGGTAAAGCAAAACATCTTGCCAAAAGTGCAGTTGCAATTACCAATATGAAGAATGAGGGTGCACACATCATGATGTGCATGGCGTAACAGCACTCCACACTGGCAAATATTCTTGCTCTGTCTAGGTGGAACCACACCAGCCGACAGTGCAAGCCAACGCCTTCACAACGTAAAAGGACACAGACACCATTCAATGCACCATAGTCAACTTAATGATGTTCCTTGATGACATCACCAACACACCACCTAAGCTTACAACTGCCAGCAAGGCTTCAGGGCCCGTTGCAGAAATAATATCCACATGTGCAACAGGGGTGCACAGACAGAATATCGAGTTTAAAATGTCGACATACAGAAATATCGAGTTTTAAATATCGTGATACAGAAATATCGACAGGAAGAATATTGTGGTCAAGAATATCGACATGCAGATAAGAAGTATCGTTTTTAGAAATATCGAAGTTGTTAATATCATTTGCAAAAATATAGTTGTTTAAAATATCGATGTTTTAATTAGTGTTATGTATTTTAGTATGTATTTTAAAAGTATGTGATCTATTTTTTAGTATAAGAATTTGTTTTGTTTTTTAATATATGTGTTAAATTTTTAGTAGTTATTAATTTTATCTTAATTAAATATTGTGTTTTTAAGTTCTGTAGCGGGATGTGGGTTTATAGGGGAATAGGGTGGGAAGCAATTTAATTATAATAAATTAATGATTATTTTTTATGTATTAGTATTTATTTAAGTTAGATTTTATAGTGTTAATTGTGGGAATTAATTTTTTATTAATTATTTATTAATTGGTTGTCAATTATTTTTAATGAATTAATTGGCAATTATGTTAATTGTGTCATTTTTTTAGGAGTGGGTTGTGGGTTTATAGGGGAATAGGGTGGGAAGTAATTTAATTATAATAAATTATTTAAAACATTTTATGTATTAGTATTTATTTAATTTACATTTTATAGTGTTAATTGTGTTAATTAATGTAATATTAATTATTAATTAATTAGCTGTTAATTATTATTAATTAATTAATTGGCAATTATGTTAATTGTGTCATTTTTTTAGGAGCGGGTTGTGGGTTTATAGGGGAATAGGGTGGGAAGTAATTTAATTATAATAAAAGTATTAATGTTTTTTTATTTATTAATATTTATTTAATTTAGATTTTATAGTGTTAATTGTGGGAGTTATTTTATTATTAAATATGTATTAATTGGTTGTTAATAATTATTAATTAATTTGTAATTAATTATGTTAATTGTGTCATTTTTGTAGGAGTGGATGGTGGGATTTATAGGAGAATAGGGTGGGAAGTAATTTATTTATATTTAATTAATAATTGTTTGTTAATTAATGCTAATTAATTAATAAAAATAAAAATATGGTAATTGTGTAATTAATTTTTGATGTAAGTTGTGGGGTTTATAGTGGTAAAGGGTGGAAAGTAAATTCTTTTAACTTAATTAATAAGTCTTAATTGATATTAATTTATTAATGTAAAATTAGTTATGAAAATTGTGTAATGATTTTTAGGTGTCGGTTGTGGTGTTTATTGGGGTAGAGGGTGGAAAGTAATTTATGTTTAATTAATTAATAATTAGTTGATTATTAATATTAATTTATCAATTGATAAATATTTATGGTAAGTGTTTATTGTTATTTTGTGTGTGTGATTTGGTTTTATAGGGTAACGTTTGGGGGGTAAATACATTTTTATTTGTTTAAAAAAAATTTAATATAATAATATTTATTTAATTGATAATTAATTATGTTAATTATGGAGGTACTTTTTTTAAACATTTAAATGTGGGTTGTGAATTGTGTGGTGTTATAGGGTAGGAAATAAAAAATATGACATTTATGTAATAATGTTTTTGTTTATAAAAATGTTCTATTAAAAAATAGTTTTTGTTTTTAAATTATTTTTGGATTTTTTAAAATATTCTTTCTAGGTATTTGTTAGATCTTTTTAACATTCTAATCTGTTTCTATCTTTTGTAATATTTAAAAATGTTATATATGTTTTATTTTTTTGTTTTTTAAATCTTTTGTGTTGTTGTTAATTTGTTTGTTTTTAATTTTGAACTGACTCCAGTGGAAATATAAATTTTTACCCCTCCGCTATCCAACACTTTCCCTACTGTTGCACAAACTGGAGGGGGAATAGTAATTTTTACCCCTCCGCTATCCAACACTTTCCCTACTGTTGCACTCACTGGAGTGGGAATAGTATTTTTTACTCCTCCGCTATCCAACACTTTCCCTACTGTTGCACTCACTGGAGTGGGAATAGTATTTTTACTCCTCCGCTATCCAACACTTTCCCTACTGTTGCACCCACTGGAGTGGGAATAGTAATTTTTACCCCTCCACTATCCAACACTTTCCCTACTGTTGCACTCACTGGAGTGCAACATTTAATTTTAAAGACTATAAAAAATATCTTAATGTTTTAATTTATAATATAATGTTTTTTAATTAGATTTTATGTTCTAAGTGTATGTAAATATATTTATATTTATTTGTAAATTGTTATATATTTATAAAATTATAAAATAAATTAAAATCAATAGTTTATTAATTGTTTGAAAGGAAATTGATATATATATATATATATATATATTACATTTTAAATATGTATGTTTAAATATTTTTTAAATTAAATAAATTTTATTATATTTGTTAAAATGTATATTAAATCTAAATAATTTTTTTAAAGTTCATTTTATTATTTAATATATTTAACGTTAATTTTTATTTAAATAAAAAAATCGATATTTTGTACATCTATATTTTTTGCATCGATATTTTTGTTTCGATATTTTTGTACTTACAATTTTAAATATAGTATGTATATTTTTGACATCGATATTTTTGCATCGATATTTGTGTATGGGAATATTTTGGGCATCGATATTCTATCAGTGAACATGCAACAGGCAAAGGAGTGACACCCGAAAAACAGCCTGTGAGGATAGCTACTAAAAGTTCGACAATACAAACATACACTATCAGGCCCACAAACCCACTGTTGTTGCATATGGTCTGGCAGCCATCTATGCTCACTAAGAGGCCATACAAACCCCTGCTGAGTTCTTGAGTATATAGTCCCAGGGATCTAAGCACCTGAACAGTTTCACTATGGGAATGGATGACACCTTAATGGACATTAAGAAAGCCCTTGTGGATAATGCATCACTCAGTGGAATAGAGGGGACCCTTGGACAAATGTTTGCTGGTGTAGATGAGTCTATGAGGGATTTCAGTGGATAACTCAGTACTGAGGTAAAAAGGTCCCTACCGGTACTAGGGTGGTAGATAAGCAGTTTTCCATGAGTTATACATATCCTTGCCAGGCGGAACCAGGAAATAAATGCCCACTGGTGAAATCCCAAGGACACATCAGCACTATACTTCAGTGCATCACGATGTGCTAGCAGTTGTGCGCTCACCCCCCTGCAAGTCAGTGTCAGGGCAGGTGGGAGGCATCACTCTCATTCCGCTTCAAAATGAACCACGGTGGGGCAGGCTACAGAACAGGGGCAAGCAGGTCCATGCCATAGTGTTCTGATTAAACGAGGGCTATGTATCCTGCAATGGAAGGCATAACAATGTCATGGCAGACAATATGCACCAGCGACATCTTAGACATTATATACATCTGTTATATATCATCACAGTTTTTTCAAAGCTTAGCAAATTTTACAGAGACTTGCATGCATATGGTTGTTTGACTAACCTGTACATTTGTCTTGTTATTATTTACATGTCATACCTGTGGATACACATATCAGCTGGAGACACCAATGTTGGTCAGTAATACCTGCAGGTAAGATACTCCTATATTTACAAGTAAAGAAGTTCAGTATGATTTCCTGTCACTTCATCCATTCCTCCCCTACAAATGTGTCCAGTTTATAGATTCCATTGGCATCATCCTCATGTGGTTGCAAATTGTTGTCTGGGTATTCATCAAATCTAAGGGGCCGATTCCGATCTGGGTCGGAAAGCTCTCCGACCGATCCGGATTGTTTTCCGACCGAGCTGGACCCCTGCAGTCCGACCGAACGAGTACGATGCGGCCGTATGCTGCCGGACTCGGTTCGGTCGGGCTCCCATTGACTCAATGGGTACGTTGCGCACAAGGGGGCCCCCTGTAGTGGGTACGCGTTGGTGCCATCCGCACCGTACACGCATGTATAGGGGGGACCCATGGGTCCCCCCTGTGTCTGACTCGTACGGCTAGGGGTGAAGGGCGGTCCGGCACGGACCCCCGAAGTCCACGTCTGGGAGCTTTTTCGTGTCGGAGGCTCCGACTCGATCCGGCTGTCCGGATCGTGCATCGCACTGGCTCGGTCGTAAAACGACTCCATTGCGCGCCACGAATCGAGTGCGAACGAGTCGGACGGAGCGGTTCGGACCCGGAAATGAGTCGGTCGGCGATTTCGCGTTCACTCGCATCGTACTTGCTCGCTCGGGCGACTGTACGAATCGGTCGGAAACAAAGCCTCCGACTCGGATCCGGTAAAGCCGAATCCGATTTGGAGCCCTACCAACCGAGATCGGAATCGACCCCTAAGTTTTGTAATGTACTACACACAATTCAATTCAATTCAAATTGTATTCAATGTTTAGAACTCAGATGAGGTCCACATAAAACCGAGCAGCATAGCACATATCAATAAAATAATCACATTATTATACATTTAAAAAGCATTTAAAAAATTTAAAAACTTTTTGCCACATGACTTCATTCTTAGGAGAGAAGAGCAATTGCCCAGCAGCTGCAACTGTGTTAATATTACAATTTAAAAACATTGGTCTTAAAGTTAGTTGACGGGGAAGGTGCAATGCAGGGCAAAAAATAATACATGATTAAAATCTTGGATACCCGCATTACATACATTGCACATTTTCGTCATATCTTTAACTTTAGAATTATTCCATTTTGCTATCAACTCAAGTAAGTAAGTAAGTAATCTTTATTGCTTGATTGATAAAAATCTTAGCAAACAGCAGCATAATAAAACACATAAAAAAATAAAACAGCGCTTGATCCGATAAAATTGCAATGATTTCATAAGATACAAAAATGTAAAACTTGCATATAGTACGAAAGATAAAATGTTAATATATATATCATGTTAGGCACACAATGGGGCCAATTCCGATTCGGGCCGGAAAACGTACCGACCGACTCGGTACGGGAATTTAGTCCGACCGACTCGGACCGGCGCCGCACGACCCGGGTAGTACGATGAAATGAATGTGAAATCCGACAGACTCGGACGGAATATAAAACGACCGACCGAGCCGGACGGAAACAAGCCATCCGGCCGGGAAATCAGGCGAAACGAAGCGACCGACACGCACTCGCATTGAACCCGAACGAAACGTACCCGCGAACTCCGACCCGCGTAGTACGATGCTGTGCGTGCAAAACACGACCTACTCGCCCGGAGCACAAGCCGTACGACCGACACGCATACAAAACCCAGCCGAAGAAACCCAATACTACGCGACCGACTCGTACGCCGCATATGAAACCTAGCTGACACACAGCGGGAACGAGTCGGACAAGATCGCACCAGACAACTGCAGCGTCCTACTCGGACACAAGAACGACTCGTACATGCACCAAAAACACCAAGGAAAAATTAGAAAAAAAAGGGCCAAACAAGCAACCACCAAGCCAATAAATACAGGGAGGGAAAAAAAATGGAACAAGGACACACCTCCAACTCCACCTACATAAAGGCCACAAATCCCTACCATGATCCTTTGCAAATTCCACTGACCTGCCAGCACACAACACCATCACACAGCAACCACAGACACACTCACAGCTCATACATCACACAAACCACACACCATTACCACACCTACAAATAGCACCCTCACACACACCCAGCTAAACCTACACTCACACCCCCCCACCTGCACACACACACACACACATCAATCACCACCACCACCCATCACCATGCCCCCAAAGAAGAACCATAAGTTCCTAGATTGTGAATTGGAAGTCCTGGTAGACGAGATACTCAGGGTAGAGCCACAGTTGTTTGGTACATTGGTACAACAGACCCCCATGTCGCAGAAAACCAAGATGTGGGCGAGGATTGTCGACAGGGTGAACGCACAATCACCATGTTTGCGCACAAAGGAAGACATCCAGAACAGGTGGTATGATGTGCGCAGGAGGGTCCGGGAACTACTCAAAAAGGACTACCTCCTCAGCCAGCACACCGGCAGTGGCCCTCCTGCAAAACCAGTATACCTCAGGCCCTGGGAGGAGAAGGTGCGGGCCATCCTACCACCAGTGAGCGTATACGGACTAACAGACATCCCAGAGCCTGGTGAGTACACAACTAATATATACAATATGGTGTGACAACACACACACATCACAGTCAAGGGGATAGGCAAACCATGCACACTTAGCAAATACACAGCAACCAAAAGATATTCATCCCAAGATGTGAATGCTAGTCAGACAAACACAATACCTGCCATCTCATAGTGATATGTAACTGTGTCATGAGATCTACAAACCTAACAACAAATACAGCAAGGCAGTGGCACAAATAGAACCAACAAACACTCACAGATATTTACCCACCACTAGAACACCACCTCACAGGGAAGCTCACTCAAAGGAAGGAATTCTGTGTATGCTGGTCAAGTCAGTATAGCCAATAGCATGATGGGAGTGGTAGTCACAGATATTGGTCACACCCACAATTGGCCCATCAACACCACTCTCAACCATGCTCACATCACAGGGAGTGGATAAGGACTCACAAGATGGCTGACACTGGGTACTGCTGTGGGGAGCACAAGGCCCTGCTGGGAACTGTGCACCAACAAACAGCACAACACCACTGCCTGACATCCTGAAAGCCAACTTGCACTCCCTGCAATGCAAGCACGTTGCATGGTGGGATATCTGGCTGGGTGGGAAGGAGGACTCACAGCACTGACCATAGTTACAAGCAGCTCTCCTCACACACCCCCTCAACACTAACTCCACATAACCCACCTGGGAGAATGCAATGCCTCACAGCCTAACTGAAGATCCCACAAAGAACCACCACCCTGGGTTATGCTGTGTGAAGCACAGGGACACTCTTGGGACTTGTAGCCAAACAACTGCCAGGACAACACTCCCAGCCATCCTGTCAGCACAGGCACCCCACCCCACAGGGAAGCAGAGTCAAAAGGAAGGAAGGATGGGCATGCTGGGAAGGGGGTGGAGGCAATAGCATGATGGGAGTTGTAGGCACAGATATTGCTCACCCTCACAATTGGCCCATCAACACCACTCTCAACCATGCTCACATCACAGGGAGTGGATAAGGACTCACAAGATGGCTGACACTGGGTACTGCTGTGGGGAGCACAAGGCCCTGCTGGGAACTGTGCACCAACAAACAGCACAACACCACTGCCTGACATCCTGAAAGCAAACTTGCACTCCCTGCAATGCAAGCACGTTGCATGGTGGGATAACTGGGCTGGGGGGAGAAGGATGCCTGGATGGTAACCAAATACCACCAATGCTGGTCATGCACACACCTCAACATTCACATTGACATGCCACAGGTTGGCAGGACAATGTGCTACACCAATATCACTCACTGACTGTCACTATTTAGGAGAATCCAATGTCCTGGCCCACATCCAGAGGTACAGTCACAACTGTCAGGTGTTTGAACAATTGATGCCAGTAGAAACATAACATACAATCTGTGTCTCTCCCCAAAACAGGAGATGATGGGGACACAGCAGCAGACCAGGAGGACTCCCTGTCCCAGGCTCCGGGGAACACTGAGCTCACTGGTGTGGATCAGCCTCTGCACTCCTCGGATGGCGAAGAACCAGCTGGACCCTCCGGTGTGAGTCATCATGCAGCACCAGCAGGACCAACATCTGCACCCCCTGCACCCACCCCTCCAACAACTGCCAACACACAGGCCACCCCTGCCAACACGGACACACCAAGGACCACAGATGACAACAGCGCACGGACCCAGGCCCAAACTGGAGCTGCTGACAACGAGCCCAGGAACAACACCCAAGTGGGCCCACGGTCACCTGTGCGTGCCACTGCAGGTCCTGCACGTGTCGCCAGGGGTGGTGTGAGGTGGGAGACATAGGTCTCTCCTTGCAGAGGGGTCTGGACTGTATGATGACCCACAACTGGCACGCATCGCGGATGCGTACCAGACTAGCACCGGAGAGGTCAGCCAGGTAGTGGGGATCCTCAAGGACATACAACAGCAGCAGGCTGCCCATCATGCCCGCTTGGACTCCCACATGTCCCGTGTCGAGACACACATGTCACGTGTCGAGACACACATGTGTGGCATGGAGTCCAAGTGGGACACATTGGAACAACTGACAGCGGTGCATAGGGACATACTGACATGCCTCCGCCAGATCAGCACCAACATGGCCTCACCTCCCTGTGTGCCCACAACATCTGCTGCTGAAACAACTGCAAATGCCACAGGGAGGGAGGAGGACTCTGGCAGAGAGTCCCCTGCACCGCCGCAGCCTGCACCTGAGGGTCCCCCCCAAGAAGAGGGGCCGTCCGAGGAGGCCAAACTGAGAGGCCGATGGCCATCTACATCCCCCAGGAAGCCAACACCTGTTCTGGAACTTTTCCTCTGTGTGCATACTGCACGCCCTGTTGAAGCCAAGCCAACTCTCCCACATGACATGGGGAGCTCTAGTTGACCAAATGTATCAGATGACTGTGGACTTTACTCTGGACTTTTCAGCTACCAAGACTTCCAATTCACATGGGAACTTTGGATCCAAATTTCTATGTACAGCACCCACCATCCTGTGCACCATCCTCACACCTGTATGTAAATAAACTCACCAATACACCATATCTGCCTCTGTTGTGATTCCAACGTGGTTTTTGTCATGTAGATGTTGATCTTCTAAATTACACTGTGCATGCTAACTGCTACAGCAAGTCCAACACTGTCATGTCAGTCATGGCGACGTGACACATATGAGGGAGACACACCACTAGGGCCACAAAACACATACACACCAGGGCCATCAGACTCATCACCTATACTGATGTTGCAACGAAGTACAGTGGAATGTACAGACACGCCACCTATTCACAGTCACTGTCAACTAGACAACAGGTGCAGTAAGCAAATGTCAGTCAGATGTGTGACTACAGACAACGCACATCCCAAAGTCAAGCACAGGTTTATTACACATTTCCAACATGTCGTTTCCACTACAAATGCAAGCTAATCCAACCTGGCTGTGGCCACAAAGTCAAAAAGTGCAGAAGATAGAAAGTCCAGGGGTGTGTGGCACATCACCTGTAGGGAAACGACTGCTTCCACCTTGGAAGTTGAATCATGGATTCGGGGGATCCAAGTTGATCAGACAACTCCAGCAGCACCCTGTGAAGGACAGACATGACACACAGTCAAAACCACTGAAGAACAGCACAGAACGGCAATACTCATGTCTAATACATGTCACGAGATAACTACACAAAACCAAGTTAGCATGTCAACACTGTTGGGCAGTACAGACCACCTGCAAGGACACATCGCTGCACGCATCCAGTCAAGTAGCACATGGCCACACTCAAACAGCACCAGAGCACCACACACACATATCATGCAAACTCAAATCATTGACATTACAACCCTCTGGAGACTCACATTCAGCTGAAGAAGTTGGTGATGAGCTGTGTGCGGACATCACCATCATCATCATCATCATCTTCACTGGCATCGTGACCCAGGCCAGGATCTTCCACAGGTGGCGGACGTTGGTCATCGTCATCCAGGATGAGAGGCAACTCCTTCCGCACTGCCAGGTTGTGTAGCATGCAGCAGACGATGACAATCTTGCACACCTTTGCTGGGGCATATGGGAGGGCCCCTCCTGTCTTGTCCAGGCAGCGGAAGCGGCTCTTCAGGAGACCAAAGGTCCGCTCAATCACCCTCCTCGTCCGACCATGTGCCTCATTGTAGCGCATCTGGGCTGGTGTCACAGGGTTCCTGAGGGGTGTCAGCAACCACGGCATGTTGGGGTATCCCGAGTCACCTACAGACAGACAATTGCACATTAGCCGATTTGAAAATGTGTGCGGAAAACAACATAGCAGAACACACACAATGGTACAAAGTCAGTACACACCAACAAGCCAGGCACGCTGGTTCGGCATCTGTGACATCATCCTCGGGATGCGACTACTCCTCATCACGTAGGCATCGTGTGCCGAACCGGGGAAACGGGCACACACATGTGTGATGGTCATATCTGCAAGACATACCACCAGAGCATTGATCGAATGGTAATGTTTACGGTTCCGGTATGCCTGCTCATGTGCCTGTGGTGGTATCAAAGCCACATGTGTCCCATCAATGGAGCCAATTACATGTGGCATCCTCCCCAGGGCATAGAAGTCACTCTTGACGTCAGTGAGTCGTTGACGTGTTGGGAAATAGATGTACTGGTTGAGGTATCTCAACATTGCCCCCAAAACATCGCGTAGCACACGGCTGAACATAGTCTGTGACATCCCACCAGTAGTTGCCACAGTGTGTTGAAAGGTACCGGTGGCAAAGAAGTGTAGGGCTGCCATCACCTTCACCTTGGGGGTCAGCGCTGTAGGATACGGCCGGCCAGGCTGCAAATGTGGGGCCAACCGCACTGCCAAATCCTCAATCAGCTGCCTGGTGAAGCGGTACCGTCGGATGCTGTCACGTTCCACCATCGTTGCCAGGTCTGGGAATGGTCGATGGACAGCAGGAGCCCTGCAGTGCATAGGTGAAGAAAGCAAGATTGTCAGTCACCCCACCAATGTGCCGTTCACCATACTCAATTTCACATGACACATCATCAACATACACAAGTACTTGATGTGTGTGTCGTCCCGTTTGGACATATATGGCACCTACATGGACATCATCTAACATCTCTCTGTTCAACAAGTGTTGACAACTGGTTCCAGGCTGTGCTATGGGACACCATTAGGCTGTGTCACAGTACACATTAACTGCTCTCACGTTCCACACACATACCACAGTGACATGTCTGGACAGATGCTCCACAGGCATCACAGCTCATTGACAGGTAGATTCCCAGGGAGCCTGTCTTGCCACATGGACACTGGCATGACATGGCGTATCATGTACACGTCAGAAAAACAAACATGACACCCACAGGTGGTGGCCCCTGTAGCCTCTGCAGGACAGACATGGACGTCTGTGACACACACACACACACCATCAAAGTTCATGCACAAACCACGTGGATGTGGAGACTGTCTCCCATTGTGCACATGGAGTCAGAGACATGTGATACACAACATGCACACAGACTGTGGAGGGACATCACTATTGTTGGAATGGGCCACCCTGTGACGTACATGCCTTCCCACATGTGAGCCTGGGGGTATGTGACATGTCATACACATACACAACCTGGAAATGTGACCATGACACATGCTCAGAAATGAAAAGTTGCACACCACAGTGGTCATGTGCACAACACACAAAGGACCCTGTCCCCATTAACACGTGCACAGCCTGGGTGTGTCTGCCCCCAAGTGCCACCCCAAAATCCACATGTTCACCCCCATACACAGATAAGGTTATGCTGCCACACATGCCTCATAGACAGTGTGGACTGGGTGTGGTGTTGTAGGTGTGCCCCTGAGTCCCTGGATAGTAAATGTGGCTGGCATAGGTTCACCAGTGACCAGCATGGTGACATATGCGTGTGACCTGTCCTGGTACGCGTTGTAGAGCAATGGACTGATCGGTGTGCCCGGCCGGCCCATTGCATTGAATGTGAGCGGGTACACGTTGTACAGCAATGGACCGATCGGTGTGCCCGGCCGGCCCATTGCATTGAATGTGAGCGGGTACGCTGTTGTACAGCAATGGACCGATCGGTGTGCCCGGCCGGCCCATTGCATTGAATGTGAGCGGGTACGCGTTGTACAGCAATGGACCGATCGGTGTGCCCGGCCGGCCCATTGCATTGAATGTGAGCGGGTACGCGTTGTACAGCAATGGACCGATCGGTGTGCCCGGCCGGCCCATTGCATTGAATGTGAGCGGGTACGCGTTGTACAGCAATGGACCGATCGGTGTGCCCGGCCGGCCCATTGCATTGAATGTGAGCGGGTACGCGTTGTACAGCAATGGACCGATCGGTGTGCCCGGCCGGCCCATTGCATTGAATGTGAGCGGGTACGCGTTGTACAGCAATGGTCCGATCGGTGTGCCCGCACGGACCATTGCATTGAATGTGAGCGGGTACGCGTTGTATGCCTGGTACGCGTTGCACAGCAATGGTCCGATCGGTGTGCCCGCACGGACCATTGCATTGAATGTGAGCGGGTACGCGTTGTACAGCAATGGTCCGATCGGTGTGCCCGCACGGACCATTGCATTGAATGTGAGCGGGTACGCATTGTATGCCTGGTACGCGTTGCACAGCAATGGTCCGATCGGTGTGCCCGGCCGGCCCATTGCATTGAATGTGAGCGGGTACGCGTTGTACAGCAATGGTCCGATCGGTGTGCCCGCACGGACCATTGCATTGAATGTGAGCGGGTACGCGTTGTATGCCTGGTACGCGTTGCACAGCAATGGTCCGATCGGTGTGCCCGCACGGACCATTGCATTGAATGTGAACGGGTACGCGTTGTATCGTGGGTACGCGTTGTACAGCAATGGTCCGATCGGTGTGCCCGCACGGACCATTGCATTGAATGTGAGCGGGTACGCGTTGTATCGTGGGTACGCGTTGTACAGCAATGGTCCGATCGGTGCGCACGCATTGGCTGGGGCCTGGCATGGCAACGGACGCGTTTTTGAAGCTTCAACGAGTCTGATGCAGTGAATTCAGTTGGCCAGCCACAACAATGTTGCAAATTCATGGGTGTCATGAAGTTGAAATTTTTGAAGGATGCTGTGGGCGTGTCTTGGTGCTGCAATTCCATGGATTGGTCAGATTCATAAGATGCATACGACTTGGACCTATCACTTTGGACACATGGCACAGTATCTGCCTCTGCAGCACACATATAATGCTGGCTGTTCCCCTGAGGGCTCACTTGCCTGCACTACATGCTCCAGGACGACATCTGCCACTACACTGCTGCTGTCTCTGCATCCTCTGGCTACTGCAATGGCACGTACTGTGGAGAGAGCCCCAGCCTTCACCCATGAGGAGAACCAGGCCCTGCTGGACAACCTCCTTCCACAGTACAGCAAGCTGTATGGGACACCAGGGGAGCAGGTGAGTGTGCTGTCCACTGCCTTACTAATTGTGCATGTTGTCTGACTAGCAGGATTTACAGTGTGCACACCACTGGCTAGCATGCTCACTGAGTAGTACTCACCCCCAAAGTGTGTAGTCACATGCACTGAACAGGTACAGTGGAGTAACAGTGCATTCAAACAAGGTTCACTTCCCATGCAATGATACCATGTAGTAACTGCTGGCAAACTGTCCATAGCCCTCGTTGCACTGCCTGTGTACATCATATGCCCCTGTGATTGAGACATGTATTTCCAACTGTGTGATGCACGGATATGTTGCATGTGTAGTAATGGCCTTTTCACTTTGTCATCCTAACAGGTTGATGCCCATCAGAAGCAGGATATCTGGCTGGCCATCGTCCGGGCAGTCAGATCCGTGGGGGTCTACAAGCGCCGGATCCGCAACTGCCAGAAGAGGTGGCAGGACCTTCGGGGCTGGACCCGGAGGATTGCAAGGGTCCAGCTGAAGCTGTCGCCTCCTCGCAGGAGGGGCGGACACCGGACCCTGACCCCCCACATGCTCCAGATCCTGCCGGTGGTCTTCCCGGAGCTGGATGGGCAGCTGAAGGGCAGACAGCAGCAAGGAGGGGGTGAGTCAAAGACTGCACTGTGAACTCTGTCTGACATTCTATGTGCCCTCCTGTGGCGTGGTTAAACTTCCCCAGTACATCAGTCTTGTTGTCCAGTACCCATGTCCCTCTATTGTGACATGGCCACTACCCATCTGATAGGCCGGTGTGCTCCTTACGCTCAGGATAATTGTGTCACTCGGGTACAGGGTCCTTGCATTTTGCTTTGCTCAAGGTGGGTGACAGCTTTTGTTCCCGTGATATTGTGTTAGCCTTCATGGGTGGGTCAATTGCTCACACAATGCCTGAGTCGTGCAATGTAGTCTGGGTGTAACTTTGATATGTGATCCACTTGCAGATCAGAATCACCACATGTCCCTGGGGTATTTGCCACACCCCCATGCTGCGGGTGGGTAAAATGTTTGGGCCTCAGGAGTATGTATGTCAAGTGTGTCACACATGCCTAGCCACCTGCCTACTGACCAGGGCTCATCCATCTTGCAGGTGGAGCCGGACAGTCATGCCTACTCCAGGGCATACAATACACTCTGTACTCCCACTCCCGTGTATCAGCTGACATGCTGTGCTCAGTGAAATGTTCCCTCAGGTGTCTGCCTCTGTGTCGTTGTGCTGTGACTACGTTGTCGGGACTCCTGTGATGTTTATCGGTTAGGGGTCAGCATGCCATCTGCTATTGGACCATGTGAGACAAGACTTCTGTGACTTATAGGTGTTTGATCACATGACTGTGCAGACAGGTGTATGCCACTGTGACTTTCAGGCAGCTGTTTTTCATTCTCAGCACACTGTGAGGTGCTCATGTTCAGAGAGTTGTGTTTCATGTCCCCCATATGTCCAATTGGTATGACGTGGACAAATAGTAGTTCAGATGATGTGGTTTTTGGGGGATGGACATGTGCACTTGTCAGTTACATTACTTGCCTTCCCCATGTCCTAGGATTGTGACACAGTGCAGACTGTTGTTGGCTGGCTGCCATGGCCATGTGACTGGAGACAGTGATGTATGACTTTGCAGGCATGCCTGTGTCATGGCATTAAACTTCCTAAGAGTGATCCTGCAGGGGAGTGACATGTGCAACATGCACCCCATTGTGGCATTGACTATCCGGACATGGGTGCTTCATGGGGTCTGGTGCTGGTATGCATCACATGCATTTCTATTTAGACTCTGGCCGTCCATTTATACAGACACCTGCACTGACTCAGTGGCAAGAGATGTGACGTGGGCATGTTCACATACTTCACCGTGTTCTCAGCAATGTCCAACTACTGTGTAGGTGGTGCATGTGTCCACACTGGGGTCTTACCATCAGACAGGCACCAGACAGATGGGTGCAAGGGCAGGAGGGGTGTCTGTTCCATGGTTGACCATCAGACTGACAATTGGCTTCTCCTAATCTGTGTGATGACTTTTGGCAATGTTCTACTAGAGATGCCAGGGCTTGCTCTGTGATGTGCTGTACTTACTGTGGTGTGTGCGGTCAGTGCAGGTGACTGATGTTTGTCTGTTTCCCTAATTGTTTGCAGATACATCCACAGCCACAGGAGGGGACAGCTCCACGGACCAGGAGGAGCAGCGGAGCCAGACTGGGTCAGCGTCCGACGAGTGGTCAGAGGGACCCAGTGGCACGGAGGGCGAGGGGAGCCACACCGAGGAGTCCTCAGCACCATCCACCTCAGCTGGGGACCACAGCAGCTCGGAGGATGACTCCCTTGTGGATGCGGGTGTCAGCAGCCACAACACCCCAGCTAGTCTGTCTGACCCCGCCACCACCACCACCACCACCGCCCTCCCATTGGCTCCCATTCCTGAGGTCCGTGGAGGCTCCCGTGCTCGGGAGCGTGTCTCCTTCAAGCCAGGCACCGCACCCCCTGCCCCTGTGTCCCCTGCTGCCCTGAGTGAGGAGTCTGTGTACCTCCTTCGGCAGCTCCATGTAGGGCAGACAGCAATGCTGACTGTCCTCCATGCACACACCACTCTGTTGACACAGCTGGTGTCGTTCATGGAGGGCATCTCAACGGGTATGTCTGCCCTACAGAGGAGCAATAGGTCCATGGACTCCTCCCTGACGGCAGCAGTGTCCCTCCTCCAACAGTCCCTCACCCCTCCCACCTCTGCCCCATCCACACTTCCTACCACCCTACCTGTCCAAAGCACATGCACACCTGCACAATCACCCAAACACACAGACACGAGCAGCACACACACACCCAAAACCAAGGCAAGACGTGCACACAAGCATCCTCAGGGGACTGATTCCACACACACAGGGGATGGGGAACTGACACACACACAGGCAACCACAGTCACTCCGCAATCCTCAAGATCCTCTCCCTCCAAGACCCCTTCCCTTGCCTCACCTGCAACCCCACATACACAGCAGCTCTTCCTCTCTGACCTCGGCCTCTTCCCCTCCAATCCCGCTGATCCAGCATACCGGGGGAAGAGGAAGTCCACACACAGAGAGGGGAGTGCCCTCGCCCCCGGACACCCTCCCCCAGGCGCAGGCAGAGTGAGCCCCCACCCGCAAGTCCCCCGGACCCGGAAGAGCAAGACCCCGCCACCGCCCTGCAAGTCACCCACCCAGTCTCTCACCTCCATCCCCCAGGCCACCACTCCACAGGTTCCACCGCCACACCCTGCCCCAGGTTCCCCCACACACCGATACCGCATCCCCAAACTGCTCAGGCCCTCCCCCCTGCCACTTGCTCTTCCACCCCCAAACCAGACGCTCTGCCTGTATGTGCCACTGGTGTGGAGACCGTGTCCCCCCCTCTGTCCTGCCCAGCTCTTCTGCCCCCCTTCCACTCCCTTGGAGTCATGCACTGCGGTGGAGTCCACAACAACCCCGTCTGACTCGGGCACTGCATTGGGGACCCAGTCCACTCCATTTGACCAGCCCACTGCAGTGGTTGCAGCACCAACACCATCGGACTTGAGCCCTGCGGTGGTGCCGGCCCCCCTGAGTCAGACACCTCCACTGCAGTTGCCGGTGACACTCCTGCACCCACCTCACCTTCCCTGCCTCCTTCTGGCATCCCCTGATCCTGTCCCTGCGGTGCCTGGCCTGCCCCTCGTATGCCCCTCCAAGGGGGATGTCCCCTGTCGGTACCTGTGCAGGCAAGCAATTGGTGACAAGTTGTCACACATCACCCTGTTGGGACTGTGTATTTGGACTGGACATTGGCCGTAGTTAATTTTGGACTTTTGATTTCAGTTGCACACTTGCTGAATAAAGCCTCTTTTTGTTTACTTGTGGTTAATCTTTGGTGGTACATGATGTAGATGTGTAGAATCATGCATTTGCTGTTGTAATTGTGTTCAGATCAGGTAAATGAAGTTTTGCTGTGATGGGCTCCATGTGATCCATGGGATATGTGTCCTAATCTAGTCTGGATCTATAGCATCCCTTGCTGCAGTCTGAGGGTGTAATGTTCAGCATTTGACACAGGGATGTACGTTTAGCATTTGTAGATTACCATCTTTGTCCTACACTGTTGCACATCTGTTGGGCTTACCACTGTCCAATGTTCCTAGTACCCTGACTGTGTGCCCGTCTCCACTGGACATGCAGTTTTGCACATCAATTTTGGAGGACTCATCTGTGTATACAGTACAACTGGATTGCCACGTGTTTTGGGTGTATGCAGATGACTGACGTGACACTCCCGTACCCAGGCTGATGTGAGCAGAGGCTTCTGTGTGTTGTAGTTGTTGACTCACTGACGGAGTGTCCTGCTGATATGTTTGAGTCGTGCACAGACAAGGTTTGGCACAGTGGACCTTCCACAGGAGTGGAGTGCCCTCATGGCTGTGTGTAATCTGGTGACATTGCGTGTGCCCGTGTTGTGTGTTGTGTGAGCATGTCTGTGCATGTTCCCTTCCCTTTTCATACACAGGCTGTGTCCCTAGGGATGTTCCTGTTTGTGATGCTTGCAGAGTTGGTATGTGTTCATCCAGCATCTTGGACCTGGTTTCTCCGTGATGTGGGTGCATGGCAAACTGATGTTCATGAGGTTGTCATCCCAGGTTGTCTTTGTTGTCAGGGCTGGGGATGTGGGCAAACGCTGATGGGACACATTCAGGATTCCCCTTGGCACTTGTTGTTTACACAAGTAATGTGATTTTGAGTTTGTGGTAGCTTTCAGTGATTGTGACGCGTTGTGTGTGTGACTGCTGCCACTCCTCAGGGTCAGAGCTGCAATGTTGGAAGTTGTGTACGTGTGTTCTTTGTGTCTCACCTTGGCTTCTTCGTTGGTGTGTGACTATGGCCAGGATCCCATTGTTTGTGGTGGATTTCACATCATGCGCATGTACGGCGTACTGTGCTGTGTGTCATACATAGACGAGTCATGTTGAGTGGGCATGTGTGATGGGTTTCTGCACCTTAGTTCCCCCACCACCCCTGGGATTGTCATGGGTGCATGTGCAATGTCACCAGTCCATGTGAGCTTCACTGCTGCACATTGGTGGAGATCAGGGTGTGTGGTGTTGAGTGTGCAAATGTGAGTTGTTGCACGGCTAGACCACTACCTCCATATTGGCCTTGGCTGGCAGGCCCTGCTGATTGATTGGAGCTTGTGTAGGTGTGATGGTAGTTTGTAGCTGAGGACACATGGCTGTGGTTCACAGTGTGATCAACATCTACCTTTGTCATCACAGTGGAATTGTCATGCAGGCTAGTGTCTGCACAATGTGGGGTCCCTGGGGGTAGTGCTGTGGTGGGTGTGTCTCTTGCTGTGTTAGTTGCTGTTCCTACAAGCTTGTGTGACATGTGTAATTTGGGCTCCCTCTCATCTAACAATGCCAGATTGCCCACATAGGGGAATCCAATCCATGAGTTACTTGTGTGTGGCACTGTATACACATCTGTGTAATTGGGATTCAGGCCTCCTCATGTGTTGTGTGGTTGCCTGGGGACACTGGCACACACCCCCATCACCTGTTGTGTTTGATATGCAGTGTGAGTCTGCCTGTTTGTGTTAGTGCATTTGCATCCTTGAATTGGCATTTCTGTAGTGTGCCATTGGCTGTATATTGTTTGGTGATTTTCCCCTGCTCTCCCTGGGACTCCTGGGTCATCAGTCAGCACAATGATCATGGTTTGTATGTCCCATTGCTGCCATGGTATGGTATTTGTTCACCTGACATCGACAGTCTCCACAGGTTATATACATTTGTGTGTCCATAGGTGCAGATATGTGGGTCAGCATCATGATGGTCACTTCTGTCATTGTGTAATTGGCTGATTGTTGGCAATGTGGTCCCCCATGTGTGATGTTTGTATGCACATGGCCAAAACGATGTTTCTGTGTCACTGCACTGTTAGCCTCGCCCAATCTATGTTGCAATGGGACACAAGCACTACTATGCCACAGATGTTTTAGTTGTTGTGTGACCAGGATTCATCCATACAGTTTGTCTTTGGCAGCTTTTACCATGCCTACACTTACCTTATGATCACCGTGGTGATGGTGCTTTGGGCCCCATTGCCACACTGATCAAAAGGTGCATCAGCCTTGGACCCCACACTTACCTTTTGGTGACTGTGGTGATGGTGCTTTAGGCCCCATTGCCACACTGATCAAAAGGTGCATCAGCCTTGGACCCCACACTTACATTTTGGTGACTGTGGTGATGGTGCTTTAGGCCCCATTGCCACACTGATCAAAAGGTGCATCAGCCTTGGACCCCACACTTACCTTTTGGTGACTGTGGTGATGGTGCTTTAGGCCCCATTGCCACACTGATCAAAAGGTGCATCAGCCTTGGACACCACACTTACATTTTGGTGACTGTGGTGATGGTGCTTTAGGCCCCATTGCCACACTGATCAAAAGGTGCATCAGCCATGGACCCCACACTTACCTTTTGGTGACTGTGGTGATGGTGCTTTAGGCCCCATTGCCACACTGATCAAAAGGTGCATCAGCCTTGGACCCCACACTTACCTTTTGGTGACTGTGGTGATGGGGCTTTGGGCCCCATTGCCACAGTGGCCATGGTCGGCTTGTATTGTGGAGACCGCACACTTTTATGTGTCACACATGTGATAGTGGGTCACATTGTATGTTCATTGTCATGTTTTGTGTTGTTGGCATTTGACATGGACTACACACGCTTGTCATGTTGTTTGGGTGGATGTAATTTTCTGTGATTCCTTATGTGGGAGTATGCTGGTTGTGTCATGCATTACCCATCCTATGAGTAGGGGTGGTGGTAGTGGCAGGCATCCAGCCCCCCATGAGTGGGGATGGTAGTAGTGATAGGCATCCAGCCCCCCATGAGTGGGGATGGTAGTAGTGATAGGCATCCAGGCCCCCATGAGTGGGGATGGTAGTAGTGATAGGCATCCTGCCCCCCATGAGTGGGGATGGTAGTGGTGGCAGGCATCCTGCCCCCCATGAGTGGGGATGGTAGTAGTGATAGGCATCCAGCCCCCATGAGTGAGGATGGTAGTAGTGATAGGCATCCTGCCCCCATGAGTGGGGATGGTAGTGGTGGCAGGCATCCTGCCCCCCATGAGTGGGGATGGTAGTAGTGGTGGCAGGCATCCTGCCCCCCATGAGTGGGGATGGTAGTAGTGATAGGCATCCAGGCCCCCCATGAGTGGGGATGGTAGTAGTGATAGGCATCCTGCCCCCCATGAGTGGGGATGGTAGTGGTGGCAGGCATCCTGCCCCCCATGATTGGGGATGGTAGTAGTGATAGGCATCCTGCCCCCCATGAGTGGGGATGGTAGTAGTGATAGGCATCCTGCCCCCCATGAGTGGGGATGGTAGTAGTGATAGGCATCCAGCCCCCCATGAGTGGGGATGGTAGTAGTGATAGGCATCCTGCCTCCCATGAGTGGGGATGGTAGTAGTGATAGGCATCCAGGCCCCCATGAGTGGGGATGGTAGTAGTGATAGGCATCCAGGCCCCCCATGAGTGGGGATGGTAGTAGTGATAGGCATCCAGGCCCCCATGAGTGGGGATGGTAGTAGTGATAGGCATCCAGGCCCCCCATGAGTGGGGATGGTAGTAGTGATAGGCATCCAGGCCCCCATGAGTGGGGATGGTAGTAGTGATAGGCATCCAGCCCCCCATGAGTGGGGATGGTAGTAGTGATAGGCATCCTGCCCCCCATGAGTGGGGATGGTAGTAGTGGCAGGCATCCTGCCCCCCATGAGTGGGGATGGTAGTAGTGATAGGCATCCTGCCCCCATGAGTGGGGATGGTAGTAGTGATAGGCATCCTGCCCCCCATGAGTGGGGATGGTAGTGGTGGCAGGCATCCTGTCCCCCATGAGTGGGGATGGTAGTAGTGATGGGCATCTTGCCCCCCATGAGTGGGGATGGTAGTAGTGATAGGCATCCAGCCCCCCATGAGTGGGGATGGTAGTAGTGATAGGCATCCTGCCCCCCATGAGTGGGGATGGTAGTAGTGATAGGCATCCTGCCCCCATGAGTGGGGATGGTAGTGGTGGCAGGCATCCTGCCCCCATGAGTGGGGATGGTAGTAGTGATAGGCATCCTGCCCCCCATGAGTGGGGATGGTAGTAGTGATAGGCATCCAGCCCCCCATGAGTGGGGATGGTAGTAGTGATAGGCATCCTGCCCCCCATGAGTGGGGATGGTAGTAGTGATAGGCATCCTGCCCCCCATGAGTGGGGATGGTAGTAGTGATAGGCATCCAGGCCCCACCTGAGTGGGGATGGTAGTAGTGATAGGCATCCAGGCCCCCATGAGTGGGGATGGTAGTAGTGATAGGCATCCAGGCCCCCATGAGTGGGGATGGTAGTAGTGATAGGCATCCAGCCCCCCATGAGTGGGGATGGTAGTAGTGATAGGCATCCTGCCCCCCATGAGTGGGGATGGTAGTAGTGATAGGCATCCTGCCCCCATGAGTGGGGATGGTAGTGGTGGCAGGCATCCTGCCCCCATGAGTGGGGATGGTAGTAGTGATGGGCATCTTGCCCCCATGAGTGGGGATGGTAGTAGTGATAGGCATCCAGCCCCCATGAGTGGGGATGGTAGTAGTGATAGGCATCCTGCCCCCCATGAGTGGGGATGGTAGTAGTGATAGGCATCCTGCCCCCATGAGTGGGGATGGTAGTGGTGGCAGGCATCCTGCCCCTCATGAGTGGGGATGGTAGTAGTGATGGGCATCCTGCCCCCCATGAGTGGGGATGGTAGTAGTGATAGGCATCCTGCCCCCCATGAGTGGGGATGGTAGTGGTGGCAGGCATCCTGCCCCCATGAGTGGGGATGGTAGTAGTGATGGGCATCCTGCCCCCATGAGTGGGGATGGTAGTAGTGATAGGCATCCAGCCCCCCATGAGTGGGGATGGTAGTAGTGATGGGCATCCAGGCCCCCATGAGTAGGGGTGGTGGTGGTGGCAGGCATCCAGGGCCCCTATGGGTGTGTATGGCATTGGTGATGCCCATCCCACCCCTATGATTGTGCTGTTGCTAGTGTACGTCATTTGTGCATCCCTATGTGTGTGTGACATATTTTGGGTACGTGTCGTTTGTTTGTGTTGTGGGTGTTTGACTTACCGTCTGCGCCGTACGCGTCCGAACCGGTCCCGGTAATAGATGTAGAGTATAGGTATGACCTGCGCGATGGGATTCATGGTTGGGTCGTCTCGTTCGGGTTTCGCGTGTCTTCGACTCGTACTCGTCGCTGGCTTGTTCGTCTCGTAGCCGTGGTTCTTCTTGTGGCGCGAATCGGAGCTTATGTGCGGCTATCCCGGATGCTGAAACGTGCCGGACATAGCGACGGGTTTGGCGCGTACGGAGCGCGCATCTTACTAGTCTGGCCAGAAGGTGCTGTGTATTTGCTTCCGTGCGGCTCGAATCGGCGTTTGCGGATCCGGCTCGGGCGGGGAACAGGAGCTGGATTGGGTAAGTACGGCTCGCTCGGAATCTGGGCTGTTGTGCGCATCGTACTTGTTCGTTCGGTGGGGTATTCGAATCGGTCGGAGAACACGCGTTCGGCTCGGGTTTTTTCCGGACGAATAGTGTTAGGTGTGCTTCCGGACGACATCGGAATCGGCCCCATAGTCTACTGGGAGACTGTCCTCCTAGGAGCTCGCCTCAGTTCAAATGTCTATGTGATTAAGTATAAAATCCTTGCCCGGTTAGTCGTAAGTCTAAAATTGGTCATTCCCAGTGAGCAGATACAAGATGAATTAGCTGCAGCCTGGGGGGCTAGCCAATTTGTTGGGAGGTTGCCAAGTTTAATTTTGTTTTTACTACGTTCATAAAACGAACAAAGCTGCAGGCTAACCGGACATCGCCCCCCTCGAAGCAGGCCTTCACCGCCTGTCTGCACGATCGTATCTGGTTTTCGTTCAGGCGCGGTTTTAGAAGCTGTCTTTGTTCCAGGTCTAAACTCTTACAGACGCACAGTAGATGTAACACGTACTCCTTGGGGTTGTCGCATAATCTGCAGTGGGTGGTTGGATGTGTGCGTTCCACGGCGGTAAGTGCGGTTTTACCGGTAGAATCCCCAGCCTCATTGCCAGGAGGCTTTCCTTCATACTTCTCGAGAAGCTTGTTCCTAAATATAGCTGAGGTGCGCATCTCGAGTAGCTCTGAATCACGAACCAGCTGTGCGCCTTCTTATTTGTGTCTGTTTTATCTTCTTCGAGGGAAATAATCTTCACCGATTTATTTACAAAGGCCTTGAAACTGTTGTAAGGAAGACCGGATTTCCACAAGTCCTGTAAAGCGAGCAGCCTTATTCCTGACTGAAGATAAACCATAGCGGGGCAGTCATTTCTCCTTGTCATCTCTTTCCACAAGTAAGAGTTTAAAGAGCCAGACTTAGCATTCTTTATTTTGTACCAACATTTGGCATAGACGCCCTTCCTTGCTATTTGCTGCTTTTGAAGGCCAAGCTCCAGCCTTATTTGTGCTGGGGAGGTGTATTGTGGGAGATTGAATATTATTCTTGCTGGTTTGGTGACCACCTTATCCAGAATTATTTCATCTTTCCCTCTCAATGATTCGCTGCCATACGTGATTGTAGGTAGAAGCTTTGCCCGGAGTACTTCCAGTAGAGGGATAAGGTTGGGGCCAGTTATTTTGTGCTTAATGTTTTTTAGCATAACAGCCAAAAGGGTCCCTCTTCCTTGGATGGCCACTTTTTGTTTGTGGTACGTACCCATGCTGTCAAAAATAATACCCAAATATTTGTAACTTTCAACCATCTCCAGCTGTCTACCCCCCAGCCGCCATCTGAAATGATTCTTGGGGCTTCGCTGGTTGAAAACCATAACTTTGGACTTCTCATGGTTTATGCTTAATCCGTTCTTTTTGGCAAAATCGCTTGTGACGTTTATCAAATGCTGTAGGTAAACTGGGGTTCGGCTGATCAGTATCAGGTCGTCGACGTATAGTAGGTTTGAAAGTGTCAGGCCACCCAAGTTTGGGGCATGGTGATAGCAATTATCCAGCTCAGTTGAGAGGTCTGACACAAAAAGGTTAAACAAGGTTGGAGCAAGGACACAACCTTGTTTTAGCCCCATAGTGGTTGGGATCCTCCTCGACAGAGTCCCCAGCTTAATTTGGACCCATGTCTTGGAGTGGAGTAAGATTAACTGATTCAGAAGGGTTGGGGCTATTTTCCACCCAGCTAGCTTAGCCCACACTTTCCCTCTGTTAACGCTATCAAAAGCGGCTTTATAGTCAATAAAACAGACAAATAGTGGTTTATTAATTGCTTTTGTGGCGTCAATTAAAAGTGAGAGAGCAAGAATGTTTGTTGTTGTCCCCAGATTTTTCTGAAAACCTGTTTGGTTGATTGGGATTAGATCGTTTTCCCCTGCCCACTCGATTAATTCAGCCAGTAGTAGGCCGGCGTAATATTCGGCCTCAATGTCAATTAGTGCTATGAGTCTATAGTTCTTTGGTTCATTCTTGCTACCTTTCTTGTGGATAGGTGAGATGATCGATCCTTTCCAAGAATCTGGGATTCTTCCGGCTTCCAAGATATTGTTAAGGAGTGGTAGTAATGCTCCAGCCCAATAGGTTGAGTCTTGCTTGTATACAATTGGGGGGAGCCCATTAGGGCCAGGCGCTCCTCCATTTCGGCTTTCTGAAATTCTATCCACAATCGTTTTAAATGAAAAGAAGGGTATAGACTCTGGACCGAGATGCTTTAGGGATTGCCAATCGCTCTGAGGTACCACTATGTCTTGTGTGTTTTCACCAGCTTCCGGGTTAAAATGACTCTGTAGGTATTTTACCCAGGCATCCTCCGTTATGTGTGAGTTAATTCCAGGTGCCGTTGGATTCTCTATACTCTTGACTGTCTTCCAAAACCTGGTGCTGTTCTTTGATTTTGCATTGTGCAACAGTTTTGCCCATGTTGTTTCAGCAGTTTCCTTTTTCGCTAGCCAGATCATTTTATTTTTCCGGGCCCTGAGCTTCCTTAATTCCAGCTGTGTTTTATCAACGGAGCAGTTTTGACGGAGGTTACGCATTGCTCTGTTTATTTCGCCCCTTATTTGTCTTAACTCGGCATGATGGATTCCCGATAAATGAATTCTTTGTTTGTTTGCTGGCCTATTCAGTGGTTCCTGTTGGATTTTTTGCTCAGGTTTCGTTAAGTTCGTTTTAGGGTTAGATAGGCCAAAGCTTTCAGTAAAGCTTTCCCAGGCTGTTAGGATGTTGTCATATAGTAGTTTGTTATCCTCCCACTGTTTTTTTTTACTCTGCCAAGAGTTTTACTGGGTCGCGTGTGTTGCATTTTATTCTCCTATGGCTAAATGTGGTGTTTGTACCTGAGTCAGCAATTGGATAAGTGAGCGCTGTTCCTTGCATGGCAAGTGTGAACTCCTGGGGTTGATGATCACTATAATCTTGTATGCCGATCCTGAAATCTTTTATCAAATGGTAAAGTGTTAAGGATGAAAAAGTATAGTCTATTGCAGTGTCAGCAAGCGCATTGTGGAAAGTTGCAGCTTGGGGACGATCCCCCGTGAATCGACCGTTTAGTGCTACCAGGGACAAGCTTTCTAGATCCTTCAACAGTTCTTTAGAGATTTTGGTTGGCTTGCCCCACTTACACTTATCCTGAAGAGGGATCCCCCATGCTGTTTGTTGGTCTTCTGCCAGCCTGTCTAAGTCGCCACTCCCTGTAAGGAACATATTAAAATCGCCGGAGACGATAAAGTTCGAAGTTGCCTTCTCAGTGATTAGTTTGGTAAGTTCTGTTATCAGTTGTTTTGCGCCATTTCTTTTGTTCAGGGGGTGTAAATAGGTGTTAACAAGTATTAACTGCTGTTTGTCTTTAGGACCAGCTATGTCCATCAGAATTGTTTTTACTCATTTGTTGGGGTGCTTTTACTTGTTAGTTCCTTGACCGTCGTTATGGTTTTAATCGAGGCGTAGGTCGTAAATCCTCCTTTGAAATGGCCAAAATTTGAGTTTCTAGTTGCTGGGAGATGATATGATTTGAAACCTTGCAGATGAAGTGGATCTGCCAGCCATGTTTCTTGAAGCAGAATTAGGTCAAATTGTTGAAAATACATCAGCAAAGCGCTGTCCGCTGTTTTGGTTCCAAGGCCGTTTATGTTCCAGGAGCAGAATTTTAGATTTGGATTATTTGCTTCCTGTTCTAGTCTTTGTCAAGGGGACTCCCTTTTTGTATTTATGGTTTTTGCTAACCAGGACCAATCCTGTAGTTTGTCAGGTTCTCCTTGACCCTGGATGTCCCGGTTGATGGGGCTATTTCTCTCCAAAGTCTCTGCTGAGGTGCTGCGTGCCCCCTTAAGCACGGAGTTAACAGGCCCAGAGCTTCTCCTTGGTCCACTATTTTTGGGCTCTTGATGGTGGTGGAGTGGTGGATCTGGATACCCGACTGCTTGATGGAGATGCAGTCGGTTCCCCAGGTTTCTAGTTGATGCTTCTCCTTGAGGATTTTCTCCACTATTTCTCCAGTTGCCCAGACTGTCTTGGTTGACTCTTGCTCCGAGAGATGTTTAAAAGTTTCGAATTCTACTGATTCCAGATCTTGTGATCCGATCCCTGCCAAACTGCTAATAGCATTTAGTACTCGGAGAATATTGCCTCTATTTAGGGTGTCTCCTCGTCCTTTGGATTTGTACTCCGGGATGAACAGAACTGCCTTGGGGATCTCCCTTCGGAGCTTGTTCGGGAGGGATTCACTGCATACAAATTTCTCGTTTCCCCCTGCGCTTATGGCTGTCGCATTTTGTTGTTCTGCCCTTTCTGTGGTGTCCGGGCTTCGCTCTAATACCGTGCACTGTCCACTAGTGCTTTGTTGTTTCGCTAGCCTCATTCTATTTGCTGGTGCCACTTCTAGCTTGGCATCCCTTGATATTAGTTGTTCGGTATATACTGTTGAGGGTGTCGTATTTTGTTGTTTTACCCTTTCTGCGGAGTCCGGGGTTTGCACATTTTCCGTGCGCCATCCACTGGCGCTTTGCTGTTCCACTGGCATTGTTCTATTTGCTATTTCCGTTTTTGATTTGACATTCCTTGTTTTTAGTTGATCTGTATGGGCCTTTGCTACTACTGTTAACGCTGGGGCAGCTTCCCTTACTGCTGTAGTTACCAGCTGAGTTTCTGCCTGATCATTTGAGTTGGTGAGTCCGAGAGAGTTATGCTTGCTTGTATTCACGTCTCCTACTTGTTCCTTCCCTGATGAGCAGGGGGAATCGATGGCGTTTGGCTCAAGCAGCGCATTTGTTGGTGCATCGCTACCTCTTCGTACTCGCTGCTGCCCACTCGGGGATTTTGGTGCAACTTGAAAGAAGTGTTTTATTGATGGATTCTTGTTCCTTCCTTTCCTCCTTTGTTTCCGGCGCTGTTTGGATGTTTGCCATTTGTTCGACTGGGTGTCCTCCTCGTCTGGATGGCCTATCTGCTTGTTGCCACTACTGGTGGTCTGTACCAGTGATTGGCGATCAGGGGAGACTGAAGGCTCTGAGGGGTCGGTGCTAGTGATCTTGTTTTCTTTAGCATTTCCTTGGGTCCACGGTTCCTTGTCTTGTTTTGACTCTAAGGTTGCACCTGCTACTGGCCCTGTATCTTTCCCAGCCGGCATGGAGGCGGTAACCAGAGTGTTTCCCCACTTGCCAGGCTCAGACCGCTCTTTTTGCTCCTGAACGGGCACTGACGTTTCCTTGTGGCGATCTTGATCTGGTTTGATTTTGCTGGTACTAGGCTTGCCAGTATTTAAGTACGTACTTTTTAGGTCCGTGAGAAGATCACCCATCACCGTAGGCAAAGATACTAGTTTTTCGGCAATTAAATGGCAGCTGCAGCTTGGAGGGATTATTGCTGTTTCAGATTGAGCTCTTTTTATAAAGTTGTTCATTTCCGACAACTTGCTGTCAATGCTTGTGACGTGCAGGGCTAGACAGTTAAGGAGGGTAAGTTGAATGTCCATCTTATCCGAGTGGTATTCCAGAGCCTTAGTTGAGAGCTGCATGGTATTTAAGAGGGAGGCCCATATTTTGTTTTCTCCTGTTGGTGTGTCCTCCTGACTCCCCTTCGTAGCCATTCTTGTGCCTTGAGGGGCTGTTTCTCCTTTGTCCTCGGCGAAGTATGTAGTGACCACATTTTCCCATTCTTCTGTCGTGAGGAAAGACGTGTTGCTGACCACGTAGTTCTGGGGGTCCCGGTAGTTCCGGGGGTCTTCTTGTTTGCTCCCTGTTATTGCTCCTCTATCCCCTGATATTGGGGGGGGCGAGTTCTAGCTGTGGTCCAAGAAGAGATCGATTTGGTGACTTGGCTTTTTTTTTTATGCCAATATCGGTATTATTTGCTGTCTCATTGAGCTGAGTCTTTACTGTTTCCGCTGTGATCTTCACTGTGGTTTCCCCATTCATGTCGTTAATGTCTTCGGAGTTTTCGAGGTCGGAATCTGTGACATCAGGACTCAATTGTGGGGGGCTTTCGCCCGCTGATTTAGTTAAAAGTTCATCTAGAGTAGAAATGGCTGGAACCCCCGCAATAATAGACATTTCTGAATCTGAGAGTGCTGGAAGTGCTGCAACTCCTTGGGTCATTGTGTTCTGGCACGTCCGTATTTTAATTTCTGGCTCCAATGGTAAACTTGAAGCCTCCTTAGTAGTGGAGAAGGGCAGATTTCCTGTGCATTGTGTTCTTTCATCATTCTCTTTCCCGATGTTTGTGTCTGTGTGTTTTGCATTTTGCTGGGCTTCATATGCTGCCTGTGAGTCTGCTACCTCTTTTACTGCCCCTTCAATTGTCCAGCACGGTTGAGCCGTGCTGCATCCTCATGATTTGGCCAGTTTGTCCGTTGAACCGTTGCCTGTTGAATCGTCCGGAAGTAGTGGGTGTAAGGGGGAAGGGAGGTCCAGTTGTTTGTTGATGCTGAGATTTAGCACTGTTCCAGCATCTTTTACAAATGAAAATTTGGAGTATATTTTAGGTTGGAAGTACTTTTTTCCTGTGTTTGTTGGTGGCTGCGCTTGTCTATCTACAGCTCCGCCCCCATCTATATCCATCAGCATGTTCACTAAGATCCCGGAGTCCTTGTAGGCAGTTATCTCTTCATTTGCCGCTGCTGTGGCCAGCGGGGTTGTTAGTGTGGACGGGCGACTGTCGATTGATTCGGTTGTTTCTCTTAGGATTTTGTTTTCCTTTTTTCTGTTGTTAATGACGTTTGTTACCGACCGCCTCTCCTTGCTGGACCTCATGGTCACCTATATACTGACGGTATTGATGACAGTTGGTTTTTTTGTTATTGATGTGGTTGCTGTTAATGTTGCTGTTGCTAATTATTGTTTTAATGTTTTTTATTGTTTTTGTTGTTGTTGTGGTTGTAGTTGTACGGCTTGATGTGGTTGTTATTTGATTGGCTTTGATTAACAGTTCTTAATTGTGATAGGTTGGTTTGTTGGTTGATCTGCAGGCCCTGCAGCCCCCACGCCTCAAATGCAGGTTTGCAGATATGAGCTGCGCAGCTAGGCTAACGGTTGAGGGTGAGATGTTGAGAGGATGGAGCAGTGGGCTGTGGCAGGAGCTAGGGCTTGGACAAGCGGGGCTCACAATGCTGTGTTGCAGGCTGCACCTGAACTAGTCAGGCCACCTCCGCAAGACACCAGGGGCACACTCTTGCTGCAGCCGCCCACTAAAGGGCAGCCGCGCTTGCCTCCGGTAATCACTAATCAGTAATCACTTCACCCTCTGTCTCAGCTGTCTCAGCTGACCCAACAGGCTTCCAGCAGGGTCTTTCTCTCTCTCTCACTTTCTCTCTCACTCCGGCTGGAGCTCACCAGGCTCTCCAAGCTGGACCCCTGACCTTGACTGGTAGGTCGCTCCCCCACCACACAGCTCCGTCTGTGTGCCCTGCTGCTGCCCCTCATTGTGCTCGTTTTTCCTTTCTGTGCCCCCTTGCTGCCCCTGATTGTGCTCGTTTTTCCTTTCTGTGCCCCCTTGCTGCCCCTGATTGTGCTCTGCTTTTTCCTTTCTGTGCCCCCTTACTGCCCCTGATTGTGCTCTGTTTTTTCCTTTCTGTGCCCCCTTGCTGCCCCTGATTGTGCTCGTTTTTCCTTTCTGTGCCCCCTTGCTGCCCCTGATTGTGCTCGTTTTTTACTTTCTGTGCCCCCTTGCTGCCCCTGATTGTGCTCGTTTTTCCTTTCTGTGCCCCCTTGCTGCCCCTCATTGTGCTAGTTTTTTCCTTTCTGTGCCCCCTTGCTGCCCCTCATTGTGCTCTGTTTTTTTCCCTTTCTGTGCCCCCTTGCTGCCCCTGATTGTGCTCGTTTTTCCTTTCTGTGCCCCCTTGCTGCCCCTGATTGTGCTCGTTTTCCTTTCTGTGCCCCCTTGCTGCCCCTCATTGTGCTAGTTTTTTCCTTTCTGTGCCCCCTTGCTGCCCCTCATTGTGCTCGTTTTTTTCCTTTCTGTGCCCCTTGATGCCCTGATTGTGCTCGTTTTCCCTTCTGTGCCTGTTTCCCGCCGCTGCGCCCTGCGGCCCCGCCCCTCACTGCCCATTCGCTGCCCCATTCCCTGCTCCTCCCTCCCACCTCCCCATTTATGGCGGCCGCTGCGTGGTGAAGAGAGCGACCCCTGACCTTGACTGGTAGGTCGCTCCCCACCACACAGCTCCGTCTGTGTGCCCTGCTGCTGCCCCTGATTGTGCTCGTTTTTCCTTTCTGTGCCCCCTTGCTGCCCCTGATTGTGCTCGTTTTTTTCCTTTCTGTGCCCCCTTGCTGCCCTTGATTGTGCTCGTTTTTCCTTTCTGTGCCCCCTTGCTGCCCCTGATTGTGCTCGTTTTTCCCTTTCTGTGCCCCCTTGCTGCCCCTGATTGTGCTCGTTTTTCCTTTCTGTGCCCCTTGCTGCCCCTGATTGTGCTCGTTTTTCCTTTCTGTGCCCCCCTTGCTGCCCCTGATTGTGCTCGTTTTTTTTCCTTTCTGTGCCCCCCTTGCTGCCCCTTATTGTGCCTCGTTTTTCCTTTCTGTGCCCCCCTTGCTGCCCCTGATTGTGCCTCGTTTTTCCTTTCTGTGCCCCCTTGCTGCCCCTGATTGTGCTCTGTTTTTCCTTTCTGTGCCCCCTTGCTGCCCCTGATTGTGCTCATTTCTTTTTCCTTTCTGTGCCCCCTTGCTGCCCCTGATTGTGCTCGTTTTTCCTTTCTGTGCCCCTTGCTGCCCCTCATTGTGCTAGTTTTTTCCTTTCTGTGCCCCCTTGCTGCCCCTGATTGTGCTCGTTTTTCCCTTTCTGTGCCCCCTTGCTGCCCGATTGTGCTCGTTTTTTCCTTTCTGTGCCCCCTTGCTGCCCCTGATTGTGCTCTGTTTTTCCTTTCTGTGCCCCCTTGCTGCCCCTGATTGTGCTCGTTTTTCCTTTCTGTGCCCCCTTGCTGCCCCTGATTGTGCTCGTTTTTTTTCCTTTCTGTGCCCCCTTGAGGCCCCTGATTGTGCTCGTTTTTCCTTTCTGTGCCCCCCTTGCTGCCCCTTATTGTGCTCGTTTTTCCTTTCTGTGCCCCCCCTTGCTGCCCCTGATTGTGCTCGTTTTTTCCTTTCTGTGCCCCCCTTGCTGCCCCTGATTGTGCTCGTTTTTCCTTTCTGTACCCCCTTGCTGCCCCTGATTGTGCTCATTTCTTTTTCCTTTCTGTGCCCCCTTGCTGCCCCTGATTGTGCTCGTTTTTCCTTTCTGTGCCCCCTTGCTGCCCCTCATTGTGCTAGTTTTTTTCCTTTCTGTGCCCCCTTGCTGCCCCTGATTGTGCTCTGTTTTTTTCCCTTTCTGTGCCCCCTTGCTGCCTCTGATTGTGCTAGTTTTTTCCTTTCTGTGCCCCCCTTGCTGCCCCTGATTGTGCTCGTTTTTCCTTTCTGTGCCCCCTTGCTGCCCCTCATTGTGCTAGTTTTTCCTTTCTGTGCCCCCTTGCTGCCCCTCATTGTGCTCGTTTTTTTCCCTTTCTGTGCCCCCTTGCTGCCCCTGATTGTGCTCTGTTTTTTCCTTTCTGTGCCCCCTTGCTGCCCCTGATTGTGCTCGTTTTTCCTTTCTGTGCCCCCTTGCTGCCCCTCATTGTGCTAGTTTTTCCTTTCTGTGCCCCCTTGCTGCCCCTCATTGTGCCTGTTTTTTTCCCTTTCTGTGCCCCCTTGCTGCCCCTGATTGTGCTCTGCTTTTTCCTTTCTGTGCCCCCCTTGCTGCCCCTGATTGTGCCTCGTTTTTCCTTTCTGTGCCCCCTTGCTGCCCCTCATTGTGCTAGTTTTTTCCTTTCTGTGCCCCCTTGCTGCCCCTCATTGTGCTCGTTTTTTTTCCTTTCTGTGCCCCCTTGATGCCCTGATTGTGCTCCTTTCCCCTTCTGTGCCTGTTTCCCGCCGCTGCGCCCCTGCAGCCCCGCCCCCTCACTGCCCATTTGCTGCCCCATTCCCTGCTCCTCCCTCCCACCTCCCCATTTATGGCGGCCGCTGCGTGGTGAAGAGAGCGACCCCTGACCTTGACTGGTAGGTCGCTCCCCCACCACACAGCTCCGTCTGTGTGCCCTGCTGCTGCCCCTGATTGTGCTCGTTTTTCCTTTCTGTGCCCCCTTGCTGCCCCTGATTGTGCTCTGTTTTTTCCTTTCTGTGCCCCCTTGCTGCCCCTGATTGTGCTCGTTTTTTCTTTCTGTGCCCCCTTGCTGCCCCTGATTGTGCTCGTTTTTCCTTTCTGTGCCCCCTTGCTGCCCCTCATTGTGCTAGTTTTTTCCTTTCTGTGCCCCCTTGCTGCCCCTCATTGTGCTCGTTTTTTTCCTTTCTGTGCCCCCTTGATGCCCTGATTGTGCTCCTTTCCCTTCTGTGCCTGTTTCCCGCCGCTGCGCCCTGCAGCCCCGCCCCCTCACTGCCCATTTGCTGCCCCATTCCCTGCTCCTCCCTCCCACCTCCCCATTTATGAGCGGCCGCTGCGTGGTGAAGAGAGCGACCCCTGACCTTGACTGGTAGGTCGCTCCCCACCACACAGCTCCGTCTGTGTGCCCTGCTGCTGCCCCTGATTGTGCTCGCTTTTCCTTTCTGTGCCCCCTTGCTGCCCCTGATTGTGCTCGTTTTTCCTTTCTGTGCCCCCTTGCTGCCCCTGATTGTGCTCGTTTTTTCTTTCTGTGCCCCCTTGCTGCCCCTGATTGTGCTCGTTTTTCCTTTCTGTG
The DNA here is from genome assembly GCA_963921515.1 of Calotriton arnoldi. Classification (NCBI taxonomy): domain Eukaryota; kingdom Metazoa; phylum Chordata; class Amphibia; order Caudata; family Salamandridae; genus Calotriton; species Calotriton arnoldi. The sequence continues at coordinate 2,496,762 of CAWUFW010000994.1, read as the reverse complement.
CCCCCTTGCTGCCCCTGATTGTGCTCGTTTTTTCCTTTCTGTGCCCCCTTGCTGCCCTTGATTGTGCTCTGTTTTTCCTTTCTGTGCCCCCTTGCTGCCCCTCATTGTGCTAGTTTTTTCCTTTCTGTGCCCCCTTGCTGCCCCTCATTGTGCTAGTTTTTTCCTTTCTGTGCCCCCTTGCTGCCCCTGATTGTGCTCGTTTTTTCCCTTTCTGTGCCCCCTTGCTGCCCCTGATTGTGCTCTGTTTTTTCCTTTCTGTGCCCCCTTGCTGCCCCTGATTGTGCTGTTTTTCCTTTCTGTGCCCCCTTGCTGCCCCTGATTGTGCTCTGTTTTTCCTTTCTGTGCCCCCCTTGCTGCCCCTGATTGTGCTCGTTTTTTTTCCTTTCTGTGCCCCCTTGCTGCCCCTGATTGTGCCTCGTTTTTCCTTTCTGTGCCCCCCTTGCTGCCCCTTATTGTGCTCGTTTTTCCTTTCTGTGCCCCCCTTGCTGCCCCTGATTGTGCTCTGCTTTTTCCTTTCTGTGCCCCCTTGCTGCCCCTGATTGTGCTCGTTTTTCCTTTCTGTGCCCCCTTGCTGCCCCTGATTGTGCTCATTTCTTTTCCTTTCTGTGCCCCCTTGCTGCCCCTGATTGTGCTCGTTTTTCCTTTCTGTGCCCCCTTGCTGCCCCTCATTGTGCTAGTTTTTTCCTTTCTGTGCCCCCTTGCTGCCCCTGATTGTGCTCGTTTTTTTCCCTTTCTGTGCCCCCTTGCTGCCCCTGATTGTGCTCGTTTTTTCCTTTCTGTGCCCCCTTGCTGCCCCTGATTGTGCTCGTTTTTCCTTTCTGTGCCCCCTTGCTGCCCCTCATTGTGCTAGTTTTTTCCTTTCTGTGCCCCCTTGCTGCCCCTCATTGTGCTAGTTTTTTCCTTTCTGTGCCCCCTTGCTGCCCCTGATTGTGCTCGTTTTTTTCCCTTTCTGTGCCCCCTTGCTGCCCCTGATTGTGCTCGTTTTTTCCTTTCTGTGCCCCCTTGCTGCCCCTGATTGTGCTCGTTTTTCCTTTCTGTGCCCCCTTGCTGCCCCTGATTGTGCTCGTTTTTTCCCTTTCTGTGCCCCCTTGCTGCCCCTGATTGTGCTCGTTTTTTCCTTTCTGTGCCCCCTTGCTGCCCCTGATTGTGCTCTGTTTTTCCTTTCTGTGCCCCCTTGCTGCCCCTCATTGTGCTAGTTTTTCCTTTCTGTGCCCCCTTGCTGCCCCTCATTGTGCTAGTTTTTTCCTTTCTGTGCCCCCTTGCTGCCCCTGATTGTGCTAGTTTTTTTCCCTTTCTGTGCCCCTTGCTGCCCCTGATTGTGCTCGTTTTTTCCTTTCTGTGCCCCCTTGCTGCCCCTGATTGTGCCTCGTTTTTCCTTTCTGTGCCCCCTTGCTGCCCCTGATTGTGCTCGTTTTTCCTTTCTGTGCCCCCCTTGCTGCCCCTGATTGTGCTCTTTTTTTTCCTTTCTGTGCCCCCTTGCTGCCCCTGATTGTGCTCGTTTTTCCTTTCTGTGCCCCCTTGCTGCCCCTGATTGTGCCTCGTTTTTCCTTTCTGTGCCCCCTTGCTGCCCCTGATTGTGCTCGTTTTTTCCTTTCTGTGTCCCCCTTGCTGCCCCTGATTGTGCCTCGTTTTTCCTTTCTGTGCCCCCTTGCTGCCCCTGATTGTGCTCATTTCTTTTCCTTTCTGTGCCCCCTTGCTGCCCCTGATTGTGCTCGTTTTTCCTTTCTGTGCCCCCTTGCTGCCCCTGATTGTGCTCATTTCTTTTCCTTTCTGTGCCCCCTTGATGCCCTGATTGTGCTCGCTTTCCCTTCTGTGCCTGTTTCCCGCCGCTGCGCCCTGCGGCCCCGCCCCTCACTGCCCATTCGCTGCCCCATTCCCTGCTCCTCCCTCCCACCTCCCCATTTATGGCGGCCGCTGCGCGCCGCGCGCGCTGGCGCGCGCCGAAGGCGCACCTAAGGCAAGCCCGTCTGCGCCCGTCCGCGCCGCGTGACCGTGCCCAGCGCCAGACCCCTGGTCCGGGCATCCCCGCGCCCGCCACATCAACAGACGCCGATACGACGCCAGCACCCTCCACGCACTCAACCCCGGAAAGATCACGCCTGCTACCAGGCCACCCCGAAGCGCACCCAAGGGCCCTTCACCTGCCGGAACTGCAGCTTCGCCAGCACCCGCCCCGCCAAACCACCGCCCAGGAAAGAACCCAACTACCTCAGATGCATCCTCCTCAACACCCGCTCCGCCCGCAAACACGCCATCGAACTCTGGGACCTTCTCGACTCAACCTCCCCAGATGTCGCATTCCTGACGGAGACCTGGCTGAATCCCGCTTCAGCCCCCGACATCGCCATTGCCATCCCGGACGGATACAAGATCACCCGCAGGGACCACACCAACGGAGTCGGAGGAGGCATCGCCATCGTCCACAGGAACACCCTCAGAGTCTCAACCAACACCGACGACACCCTCAGCACCGCCGAACACATGCACTTCCAGATCCACACCGATCCCAACACCACCCTCAGAGGAACCCTCATCTACAGACCCCTGGACCCCGACCACAGTTCAGCGATTCCATCGCTGACTTCGTCAGCACACACGCCATCGCCTCCACGGACTACATCCTCCTCGGGACCTGAACTTCCACCTCGAGAACAACAAGGACACCAACTCCACCACCCTGATCGACAACCTCGCCACCTCGGACTCAGACAGCTCGTGACTACACCCACCCACGCCGCCGGCCACACGCTCGACTCCATCTTTTCCGCAAGCCCACACGTCTCCTTCAACCACACCTCCGAACCCCACTGGACTGACCACCACTGCATCCACTTCACCTACAGGAAGCCCACCACGCACCACCGCACCGAACAAATGCCTCGCCGCTGCTGGAGCAGAGTCACGGAAGACCAGCTAACCACAACCTCGCCCTGAGCCCACCCGCCGAACCCTCCGACACCGACACCGCCGCCCGCAACCTCAGACAGTGGATCGACGACTGCGCCAACACCTCGCCCCGCTCAAGAATCCGCCCAACAGCCACACCAGCAAAAAGCCACCTGGTTCACCGAAGACCTCCAGGCCTCCAAACGAACATGCCGAAAACTAGAGAAGATCTGGCTCCACGAACGGACAGCGGACAGCTACGCCGCCCACAAGAGCACCACCCGCAGTCACCATCACCTCATCAGATCCGCCAAAAGGGCCTCACTCAAAGACCGCCTAGACAACAACGCACACAACAGCAAAGAGCTCTTCAACATCGTGAAGGAACTCTCCAACCCCAGCTCCAACACCAACGACATCCAGCCGTCGCGAGACCTGTGCGACTCACTGGCCACCTTCTTCCACCGCAAAATCGCCGACATCCACGACAGCTTCAACACCACGACCGCCCGGCAACCACCGAGACCACTGCCCCCACAACCACCAACCGCCTGCTCTCCTGGACCAACATCAACGACGAGGACACCAGCGAGATCATGAACACCATCCACTCCGGTTCACCGCTAGACCCGTGCCCTCACCACATCTTCAACAAAGCCAGTACAGCCATCGCGCCCCATCTCCGGAAAATAATCAACATCTCCTTCGAGACAGCAACCTTCCCGGAAAGCTGGAAGCACGCCGAGATCACCGCCTTACTCAAGAAACCCAAGGCAGACCCCAAGGACCTCAAGAACTTCCGACCCATCTCTCTGCTCCCGTTCCCGCGAAGGTCACCGAGAAAATCGTCAACAAACAACTGACCCACTACCTCGAGGAGAACAACATCCTGGACCCTTCCCAGTCTGGCTTCCGCAGCAACCACAGCACCGAAACCGCCCTCATCGCCGCCACCGATGACATCAGGACCCTGCTAGACAACGGAGAAACAGCAGCCCTCATCCTCCTGGACCTATCAGCTGCCTTCGACACGGTCTGCCACCACACACTACGAACACGCCTTCACGACGCCGGGATCCAAGAGAAGGCCCTGGACTGGACCACATCCTTCCTTTCCGGCAGAACACAAAGCGTCCGCCTCGCCCCCTTCCGATCCAAGGCCACCAAGATCATCTGTGGCGCACCCCAAGGCTCCTCCCTCAGCCCAACGCTGTTCAACATCTACATGGCACCCTCGCCCACGTCGCCCGACAGCACAACCTCAACATCATCTCCTACGCCGACGACACCCAGCTGATCCTCTCCTCACCAAAGACCCTCACACCGCCAAAGCCCACCTCCACGAAGGAATGAAGGCCGTCGCCGAATGGATGAGGACCAGCCGCCTGAAGCTGAACTCGGACAAGACGGAGGTCCTCATCCTTGGTTCCAACCCTTCAGCCTGGGACGACTCCTGGTGGCCAACATCACTGGGAACAGCCCCGCCACCCACCGACCACGTACGCAACCTAGGGGTCATCCTCGACCCCACCCTCTCCATGACTAAGCAGGTCAACGCCGCTTCCTCATCCTGCTTCAACATCCTCCGAATGCTCCGCAGGATCTTCAAGTGGATCCCCACCGAAACAAGAAAAACAGTCACCCAGGCCCTCGTCACCAGCAGGCTGGACTACGGAAACGCCCTCTACGCAGGAACGACGGCTAAGCTCCTGAGACGGCTGCAACGCATCCAGAACGCCTCTGCACGTCTTATCCTCGACATCCGCCGACGCAGCCACATCATACCCCACCTGAGAGACCTGCACTAGCTCCCTGTCAACAAGAGGATAACCTTCAAGCTCCTCACCCACGCACACAAAGCACTCCACAACTCCGGACCAGCCTACCTCAACAGACTCAGCTTCTACACACCCACCCGCCAGCTCCGCACGACCAGCCTCGCCCTCGCCACAGTCCCCCGCATCCGGAAAACGACCGCCGGCGGCAGATCCTTCTCCCACCTCGCCGCCAAGACCTGGAACACCCTCCCCACCAACCTCCGACAGACCCAAGTCCTACTGGCCTTCAGAAGACTCCTCAAGACCTGGCTCTTCGATCAGTAGCAGCACCACCCCCCTCTTCCCCCAGCGCCTTGAGACCCTCGCGGGTATGTAGTGCGCTTTATAAGTGACATGATTGATTGATTGATTGATTGATTGACAGTACGGGAGGGTTGTAGTTTATAGTTTCAAGATTGTGGTTATGGTTGGTTATGGTTGTGGTTTGACGGGGCTTAGCGAGGTTTAACGGGAAACGTTTGGCGGCGTAGAGCCCCAGAGCTCTCAGCCTCTCTATTCTCCGTCCGGCTCAGCTCTGTTTTCGTTCAATAGCAATCTGTACCCATCTCCCGCTCGCACAGTCTGTGGCTGCGCGCCCGCAGCTCCTCACCGTTTATCTCCCGCTCCCACTCCTGCTGCCGTCTCCACTACTGGTCACAATCGCCCCCCCCCGCCGCTCCTTCCCTCCGGGGGGGTCTTCTCTGGGCTCTCTGTGCTCTCCCCTGGGCACTGGACCGCTCTTCAGACTCCCCTGAGTCGCGCCGCTCGCCACCAGAGGGAGTGCCTCTGGAGCCGCGGGAGCCGCGCAGATTTTGCGCCGGTTTCACGGAGGGGAGAGGAAGGGGGGCTAAAGGCGGACGGGAGCAAGCGAGCAAAGAGTAACGATGGTGGCAGTACCCAAGCTCAAGCTCCGGCCCGGCCCGAAACCCCCGAGCTCCGAGCTCTGTGCCGTGCCCTGTGCTTCCAGGCTTCGCGGACTCCTCCTCTTCCTCCTCTTCCTTCCCAGTGACTTCCGTCCGACTAGAGAAAGTAAATTAATTCATAGTAATGTCCAAAAGTGACAAATTCCATGATCTAGGTTCCACCGTGGATATTGTTGAGCTTCCTGTAACTGGCAAGAGGCCATTACCACCTCGCATCTACTCTTTGATTCACAATATTTCACACCCAACTTTTACTTACTACACCCGATAAGTGCTTTAAAAACTTTTAAGGTGGGTATAAGAAAGTTGTTCAGTATATCCTGTTTTAGATCAAAATGATTTATAGCATATTTAAAATCTCAAGAAAACTAATATTTTTCTAATTCTGAGCCAAAATTGTCTAAGCACAAAAGAACCCTCAATGAATTCCCCTTACCCTTCTTGAGCTGGTGGCCCCATCAGATCACAATGGCCAGGCCTTGCACATGACACCTTATTAAGCCAAATTCAAGTCTTAAAGTGGTAACAGGGACAGATAAGTTAAAATTGTACAACTTCCGCAGAATTTGACCTTCCATCCTCACTAAAGAAAATATCCCACTTAGACTGGTTAATTGACTCTATGGCATACAGTAGCATTGGGGAACCTTTACCTTATATACCGAGAGCAGGTGTAAAAAGGGCCTCCGATCCATTGTGTTATAGAATGTTTTTAGACCAATGGCATGAGATAAGGCCGTGGAGGAACAATGATTGATATGGTCCTTTTCAATCAAGCTGCTCAACATCATTTTCCCCAGGTACTGGTATGGTTTTATGACCTCCACTTTCTCTGAACACAAATACCAGCCATAATTTCAAGTCTTCCTACTTTTGCTATCCTTAAAGATCAATAGTTTACTTTTTGAAATGTTGATTTTCAAAAAGTGATGGGAAGCAAACTGCTGAAGTGAGGCTAACCAGTTATTTAGGCCAGTGGGAGTAAGGTCCATAATGACGAAATTATCTGCATACATCAGAAATGGGAAGGATCGGCCACCAATACTAGGAGAATCCCCCTTACCATTCAATAAACTATCTGGGAGGTCTGACACATACAATGAGAAAAGAAGAGGGGCCAATAGACAGCCCAGTTTCAGACCATTTTAGTTGGTATTAGGAGAGAAAGGCCCCGGTCACCACCCAATAACACTTGGCACCAGGTAGAGGAATGAAGGGCAACAACTAATGTAAGGAGGATTTCAGGCATACCTAATTTCTTCAATTTACTCCGTATGGTTGGGCGATCTACCCTATTAAAAGCTGTAGTAAAATAATTAAATGCAGCATAGACCTTAGACCTATGAATAGACACATACTTGTTGACGATTATTTTCAGCATAAAGATGTTATCCAACGTGCAATCTATCTTCCTAAAACCAGCATGCTGTACAAGAAAAGTCTTTCCCTTTTCTACCCGTACTGAGAGTTGATCAGGAATACTCTTAGCAAATACTTTTCCTGCTGCATCAAGTAAGGCAATTTGCCGGTAATTTGAAGGAAGATTCCTGGGACCCTTTTTATGTAGGGGAATTAAAATACTCCCTGACCAGGAAAGAGTAATTGTTCCATATTTATAACAATGTGCAAAAACAGGTGTGAGAAAACTAGCCCATAACGAGGCCTCTCTCTTAGTTATGGAGATGGGAACCTCATTGGGCCCCATCGCCCTAGAGGCTCTCATACCCCAAATTATAACTTTGATCTGTTTTGTAGAGGGAGAACCAAATATGGCGGGTAGGTGATTAGGAAAAACCAAAGGGATAGAAGACAGCTCTGTGCTAGAATTAGATGAATACAGATCACCAATATAAGGGCACCATTTCCCCTTCTTTAAATGGGTTGGAAGGGATTTTGTTCTACAACCACCGCAGGTATATAACATTTCCCAATATCTTTTAGTGTCCTTCTGGAAGGCAGCTTCTTTTAAAATGAACCAATTAAAATAAATATTTCTCCTTCCTAAGGGAAAACTTCAATTTCTGCCTTCTTTTCAATAAAGTATTACATTTGCCTCTTTCAACGGAAAAGGAGATAAACTGTCCTCTCACTAATCAATTTTTCTCCTTATTAGTTATATGAAAGGATTAAAATGTGGTCTCTTTACTGAAACCCGAGTGTTTAATTTAGAAGTAGCTCCAGGGTTTGTATCCCTTGAATACTTAAGTATAGGATCAAGGGATAAGGACAGTGGCTCTGAATTTAATACTGACAAGGATTCCTTCACTTTAGCAATTCCCTTAGAATTCTAGTGCGTTCCGACATTGGATAATCGATAAACAGCTAACCGAGGATTTATGTGTAAAAGTCGCAGGAGCATAATTTTCAATTCTTCTGTTTACTATTAAAAATTCCTTATTCCTTAAGACTTCCATCATCAAGAGACCTCTTTTGTCAGATTTACTTTTGGGAAGCAAGATTGGGGGGTTTAAAGCTTCTTCTTTGGTTTCATTTGAAAAAAGCCTTAAAGCATGATTTGGCCATTAAAATCACCCACCAATAAGGTATATTTACCATCTTCTCATTCCTTAATTTCGGGGATAAAAGAGAATGTTTCCATTACTAATTGCTCATGGGAGGAGTCAAGGAAATATACAAATTCACTACCATAAGAAAGTCATTAATGACCTGATTGCCCTTCTGAAATATTTTTATGGCACGGTTTAGTTTTGAAGCATTAGTAAAATGATTAAATGACCAACTGTAGTTATTACTTAAGAGAATCACTGTACCCACTTTAGTGTGGCCCCTCTTGGAGGGAGTAGTGGGATAATTCAGGACAAAACACCCTTTTAACTCATAGTCATTTGTTGACCAGGTTTCCTGGATACATATTATATTGGCAGTGAAACTATTAAAAAAAACAAGCATTTTATTATTATCAGTCAACAGACCTGCTGTATTCCAGGAAACCTCCTTAAGGACGTTAGTAGGAGCTTTTATTGCTGTTAAACCCAATAGCACCTTTAGAATTGAGGACACCAGCTACCCAACTTCCTATCTCCTCTTCTAAGTCAGACAAATTCCCCTCATCATTCCTGCCAGGCAGAGAAACCCTCTTGCCCCCTCTTCCCGGGATATCCGAAGATTTGTTGGATTCTCATTTGACTTAGAATGTAGGGGAGGGGCGACCAACGGGCAATGCACTTCACCCATTTTTTAGAGAAGTAAATTCTGCTGGACTTCTCTTCCTGCGTGGTAAATACATCAATGCCTCGACTACCTAACTTATCACTATTTAGTAGGATTAGATTGGATAGCACTTTTGAATTAAAGGTGGCGCTGATCCTGCTTTTTACACATGAGCTCTCCATATAGGCCAAGGAAATATTGCTACTCTGAACCATTTGAAGTTCAATCATCTCAGCAAAGCAGCTCAGTATGATTTCTCTATTCAAAAATATTTCTTGGTCAAAGATAGCACAAAATTCCAATACAATAGGAACATTCAATACATTACATGCAAGACCAACCCCCTCATTTTCATCATTATAAATTGCATTAGCACCCAAGTTGGAAGACAAAATCTTAGCCTGGGGGTTCAAGCGGACGAAAGATACAACTGGTGGGGGAAACCCAATAGAGCCAACCATAGAGTCCACTACACAATATTGTCACAGACAATCTTGGAGCGTTAAAGGAATCAACCTCCTAACAGGTCTGAGCATCGGAATTTGGACTTCAGTATGACAAAACATTGTACTATGACACTACGGGCCAGATTTACTAAGTCCTTGCATTGCCCTTTTGTCACACAAGGTGAAGCAAGGCAACGCAAGGGCTTAAGTGAGATTAACTAAGCCACGCAAAGCCACTTTTGTGGCACCTTGTAGCTTAGTAAATTCAGAGTAACCCAAGGTAGTGCAAATCGCTGCCTTGCTTTACTCTGTATTGGGAAGGAGTTCCATGGGTGGAGCATGGACTTCCCCATCCAGCCATCCATGGATTTTGACTGACGCAATCCCAGATTTACCAAGTATAGTAAACCTGGGATTGTGTTAAAATGGTATGCCTTCCCAACAGAGGAGTAACTAGGAGAAATATCTTTATATCTCCTTATTATTTTCTCTTTCTACATGTGCACATGTAGAAAGAGGAAATGCCCCTGAAGATTGTTTTTGTGCAAAAAGGTGTCCCTTCTTGCACAAAACCAATCCTGCCTGTAATGCAGGCACCCTTGCACCATGGTGCAAGGGTGCCTGCATTGGCGCTAGGCAAAACAGTGCACCAGAGCAGGGAGAGAGCAGGAATGCTTCATATCTTAGTAGATGTCGCGCATTTCTGCTCTCTCCCTGTCACGCAACACTGCACAACACGTTCTCTTGCTGCGTTGCATGACATTTTGATAAATCTTGGCACCACATGTCCTCCTGTGTACTATGCTGTAGGCTTCTCTAGCAGGATCTTTGGATTAGCATATGGTATCATCGGCCATCGTCACAAGGTCACCTAAGGTAAAGAATTGAATGCAGATTGTCTGCACAGTTAAAGAATCTATCTGTGTTCGGTCCCTGTATATGAGGGACAACTCTTCAGGTGGTACTGATGTGACTTGCATACAGTTAAGGGTACCAGGTAAATGTAAGAAGATGGCAAGGGCATGGAATCCTCTCTTCCCATCTTGCTGGTTTCGGACTGGTTTTGGGGAGAGGGAAAGTGATGGTGTGTTATGGTCATGATTAGTTTCAACATAAATGGCAAAAATGCAATAGGGCATTTTGTGACACCCCGTTGGCTTCTGCATGTGTTCTGGAAGTAGCGTATTGCCAGTAGTGCAGTACAGCAAGTAATTAAAGTTGAGCTAGTATTGAATGCGACGTACCTGTAGTTGGTTCAAGGAATTGTGCAATGTATTCTATTTATTCTAGGAAACTCACTAATATGTTCCTGCTAAACCTATTTGTTTGTTCCATCTCCTCTTTAGGTTTATTAAACAGTGCCATCCTCACTTTGTAGGTTGTGGCCCACAGTAAAAGGAATACTACTTTGGATGTACACAAACCTTGTTAATGAGCAACATAAGATACTCACTTAGGACACAGTTGAGGAGACTAGTGACACAGTCGTCTTGCCCCAGAATATGGGGAGCAGAATGTCACGTGGACATTGTGCAGGCATTTTTGACCCTACAGCTCATATGAAAGATGGAGGGAGGAAAGGAATCGAGAGGAGGGAAGTGACAAAGGAGAGGGGGTAAGAGGCAGGAGGAAACAAAGAAAGAGGCAAGAAACGTCAGGTGGGGTAAGAAAGATGCAAGGATGGAAGCACGGATTGAAAGACTGAGAAAAGGAGAGTTGGAAGAGAGAGCAGTGAAAGACGCGCAAAAAAGAGAACTAAAAACAACGCATTAAATCATAGTGCAACTGCAACAGAATGAACAGAACTGGGGTCTTGAAGCAGAGTTCGTGCGGCAGGCAGGGAAATGGGCGGACTTGACGGGCTTGGCGTTGATCCTTGTAATCCCTGTCTCTAAGCAACAGACAGCGCTCGGATGGCCCCTTGCCCTCCGTGGCTGGTTCCCTCCTGGGCACATGAAGCGCGGAGCCGGATCACCTGCCCGGGCTAATGCCTGACATTAGTGCTAATGCTGTATGCTTTGCTAGGCTCTGGCCGCGCGCGAGCCCTAATCATGGCATGGTAACCAGCAGCTGGTTTCCATGCCTGCAGTCCCTACCCCCTCCCATGTTTGATCCAGGTACCTTCTGTATCTCGCATCATGCTCTGCACGCACGCTCTTGATCAAGCACAAGAGATGTTTTGGGTATTCTAATGACAAAGGGAATACGCCCCACTCCACTGGGTGAAGCATGTCACATTTACCACGCTTTTGCCGCATGGTTTGCTGGTTATACGAGAGAATATATACCACCATCATATTGGTAACCATGGGTTGTCTTGCCGAGGTTCTTGCATAAATAGCAAAGCCCCTAACAGGGTGGCCTAGGCTAGCATTGTTCAACAGGCCACTACCATTGCAAAGCCAGCTAGCCTGGGGCGGGGTTAGTCACTTGACAGGTTATGTTACTTACTCTACCATATGCATACATAGTGGAAAAATGAAAAAAACAAGGCCGCAGGCCTTTTCCATCTATGCACACAGGATCTGGAACAACATCACCATATCCATCAAGACCTCTACAACGCTACTCCAAATTAAGAAAGAGTTGAAGACTTTTGTCTTTAAACAACACTACAGACATTAATCATTCACAAACCAGCTTCCTCTCCTATTACTTGGCGACTTTAAGCTTGCCTCTGACCATGTACAGCGCCCAGGCATACATACATGCCCCAGCTCTCCCACCAAGTGGTTAATTTGTAAAAAAAAAATAAGTGTCGGGGCTCTGATCAGGAGGCAGCTTGCACCAGCTCATTTTTCCTGTTATCTCCACCTAAAACAGAACCAACCTAAATATGAAAGTGGAGAGAGGATGTGGCGTAATGGCCTGAGCTGCCGACTTCGGTGATGGGGAACCAGGTTTGAGTCTCTGTGTGGGCTCAACTTCCTGTGATTCTTGGCAAATCACTTAATCTCCCCGTAAGTTAATGTGTCCTTAACTAGTGCTCATGAAAAGCGCCGGTGTTGATTAAGTGCCAGTGCTGAGCACCGGAAACCACCGGCTCAAATTAAGCACTGCCCCCTACCCTTTCAGTGTTGCCGGCTGAACGGGTGGTAGAGCTGAGGGTCAGACCATCATTTTGCCCTCAGCAGAATTGTAACTAAGCTGAAGTTGTCTGTTCTCCTTTCTCCCCACCTGGACTCTGTTGTTACCTCAGAATGATTGTCTCTCGCTCCAGTGTCCATTTTAAGCTTCATCAATGGGCAATGTAGTGGGCGAGACAGTCAGACATTTATGTATCAGCCCTTTGCTTCGGATGCAGCGCGCTGTGCCTGTCACAATGGAGAGGGGTCAATAGTGAGTCACGAGGCCAGCAAAGGGAATTGTCAGCACTAATGCTAACAGCCATAAGAAGAATGTGATGTGATAGTCTGAAATACCAGCTGATGGGCTCTATGCTCTATAGTGCATTGGTTACGGCTCTGTTTGCTGTCATTTACAGGCTGGTTGCCACCAGGATGTTTGCCCCTGCCGCTGTGTGCTGCTGCTTACAGTTTGGGTTCAGGCTGGACGTCTGCCTCTGTGTGCTGTTGTCTACAGGATGGGTACAGGCTGAACGTTTGCATCTGCCTCTGTGTGCAGTTGCCTACAGGATGGGTCAGGCTGGACATTTGCCCCTGTCTCTGTGTGCTGTCGCTTTCAGGGTGGTTGCAGGCTGAATACTTGCCTCTGTCTACTGTCACTTACAGGATGGGTGCAGGCTGGACATTTACCCCTGACTCTGTATGCTGTCACTTACAGGTTGGGTGCAGGCTGGCAATTAGCCTTGCCTTTGTGTGCAGTCGCTTAAAAGTTGGATGCAGGCTGGTCATTTGCCCCTGACTCTGTGTGCTGTCACTTACATGTTGGGTGCACATAATTCAAGCGCCAGACCAGAAGCTTCTGTGTGCAGCCACTGTAGGAAAGTGGATTATTATGCAGTGACGGTGGTTAGGCTTCACTATGCATCAATCTTAATGTTACCCAAATAAGTCCTTTGGATTCACACTATCAACTAATAAATCCCTAGTTTCCTCTTTTTCTCTATTTACATTGCTGCCACCATTATCTTTGGGCTCTAAGCCCATCTGGACCCTTCTTTCTTCTAGGGCTAGTCTCCTTTCCTCAAGTTCAGCTTTTTTCTCCCCTAGTGAGAGGAGGTCAAGCTCTTCCTCAAGGTTAACTACCACCTTACCAGTAAGGGGGTTGCTAGAGTGACTTCCATCACTGCCCACTGTTGAAGGTGGTCTGGGGAGGGTAGATAGTTTTGGTCTTCACCTTCCTCCTAATCATCTTCAGGAGTTTCTGAGGAATGGCCTTCCTTCTCTAACCTTTCCTTCTCAGAGGAGCTGAGGGCTCTCTCAAGCTCCTCCTTTTTGGCTGTCTTTTGGAAGCCAATGCCCCAAATTTTGCACACGGCTCTCAGATCACTGATCTTCAGAGCTGGGAGGACGGACAGGTCGAAGTTCTTGTCAGTCTCCATTGTGCACTTGCCTTATATCTGAAAGTTTGGACCTTCTTAAAACTATACAAAAAACTTTTAAAACTTTTTCCTAACTTTATAACTTTGTAATTACTGGAATGGGGGTCTACACAGGTCCCCAGCAATTCCAATTAAAAATCTTTTTAGAAAAATCTGGAGAAAAAAAACTTGAGTCTAATGACAATAGTGCATTTCTCGTGCAAAGTCACTTATGACCAAGTGGAACTGCGAAACACAAGTTCAGGATCCCACCGCTCTAACACCAATGTAGGAAAGTGGATTATTAAGCTGGTTGGGCTTCATTATGCACTAATCTCACATTACACAAATGAGTCCTTTGGATTCACACTAATAAATCCCTAGTTCAGTCCTAGAAGTGTGGCACAGAGTAGCCTGGATTTACTAGAGTAACATGTGTTAAGCATTTCAGAGTACCCATATGGAAGATAAGTAATTAACACAACTCGAAAGAAATCTGACACCAATTTATAAAAAGAAATCAGATTTTTATATAAATGTAGACACCAAAATGAAGGCAATAGGATGAGCATAACCAGAGTTATTGATTTTTAAAGAAAAAATAAATCAGTGCATTTCACTCTTACAAAGCTTTAATGTTAAGGTCAATGGGGCAATTTACTAGTGACAAACGGCCACTTGCAGGTCGAGTTTCGTGAAACCCACTAAGGGTAAAGGTGAGGTGGGTCACAGGACCAAGGCAGGACAGTCAGTTGATTTTTACCTGGCTCGTATTGCCCGTATGCAGTGTAGTCCTGGCTGTCCGTGGTGCTGAATGCGGGAGCTGCAGGAGCTGGCTTTGCCACTTAGACGGTGCTGGTGAGGTAGGGGATGAAACTCTTGATAACAGGGCCAAGGAGGCATCAGGTTGACGAGGCTGCAGAGTTCCTTTGAGGCACGGCGTCAAATAAAGGTGGTGGTATCCCAACTGGCCACCAACAAGCCTTGGCAAGGGCAAGCTCAGCCTTCGGTTACTTCGACGTCCTGGAGTCCAGGGAAAATCAATTTCTGCCTGAAACTTTCTGGAGGTCAGGACTACATTTCCCACAATGCACTAGGCCATTTAATTTTTGGCGATTCCCTCAGCGGGCCCGATGGGCAGTGATTCTTTGGATCCGGGAGTGTGGTTCTTGCCTATTCCCTGCAGTGTACTAGTACTTTTAGTCCAAGGGAGTTCTTGAGATGCCTTTAGCTTGCAGAGAGGTTCCTCTTTCCTTTTGAACCGGGATCTGGTCCAGGATGAGTTGCAGTCATGCAGTTGCAGGGTGGCTGCCACAGGTGTAGTCTTTGCCGCCTTTTGTATGTGCAGGCCCTGAAGTCGCAGACTCAGGTCTCTTCTTTGGTTGCAAATTGATCAGATTTGAAGTTCTGGTGTCAGTAGAGCACCTCAAATCATGATTTAGGGGTCTTAGTGGCCTAGGAGCTAGTAGCCTATAAGCTACGAGCCCCAGCGGCTAATCAGTCCCTCAGGTGACCACTTCAGGAGGAGTGTGGCACCTTTTCTTCCAAGAAGCCCCTATTCTAATACTTTTAAAAATGGCATAACCCTTCTTTGGCTGTACAGACCAGGTAGCCCACCCTAGGGGTGTAGCTGGCATTCTGGGGGTGTACGTCTCCTGACAGGCATTTGTTTCTGATTCCTGGGAGAGTTCAAACCCCCTGGCAGGGGGTCAGATTCCTGTCTTTGCGACAGCAGCTGCAGGCAGTCAGCCGGGGCACAGGGAAGGCTGGGGCCACCAAGTGGGCAACCTCTAAGGCAGCACTTAATTTGTGCCAGTGGTTTCGGGGGCTTAGCACCGGCAAATATTTCTTAGGGCCTGCTCTACACGCGATATTGTCTCACTAAGTTCACACGGTCTCCCCATAGAAGTGCTGATATCGCGCAGTAAATCCATGATCGCCTGGGTTCAGTGGTGCCTGATTGGGCTGGATTTGTGTGTAAAATATTTAAATGTGGACGCCGCTGCCAGCCGCCTTATCATGAGGCACACGGACGGCATGGACACACCAGCAGAAACTGCCTGGGTGACGTCCCTGCCTCAGCATAAAGTAAGCCAGTTGAGCTGTCATTAAGCTCCTCGCTATTATCTGTCGTATGCAAGTGTTATTGTTTTAATTTCTGATGTAAACTCAAATGTCTGAAAGCTTCCGGCTCGTCCTGGGTCCCGCGAGGTGAGAGGGTAGGGGGTCAAGGAATGCTCGTTAAATAGCCAGATTATTGTTTACTTGGCAAGTTGTCAATGGCTTGTTAGGGAAATGGCCCTTCGGTTCATCTCAAGAGAGTCACCATCGATTGTCCAGCACGGACAGGCGCAAGGAGCAGTCCTGTCTCCACACGCGCACGCCCCTGCCCCTGCGGCTGCGGCTGTCCAGCCTCTACCGAGCTGACCCCGCTTCAGAGCTAATGACCAGCTGGGAGCAGGGAAGCCAGCCCAGCTTCTGCGACTGCTGGGCCTGCGCAATGCTTACACCCAGGGCTGGGCTGTGAAAGTTATAGCAGCAGCAGCCAAGCCTACCAGAGGCATCGAAATAGGCGAGATGTAGAGAACACAGCAGTTTCTCACCTATTAATTAGAAAAGGAGTTTGATGGCAGGTAAAGTCCACCAGCGCCTTGCAGCCATAGCATATTCCTACTGCACTATCTGCACAACTTTTGTGCTAACCCAGCATCACATCATATGCGCTCGAAATAGGGGTACTTGTGTGTTCCAGCAAGATTTAGCAAACAATAAAAATGGCAAGATAACACTGAACGCTGGTGATTAAATGTTATGTTCCTGCTGGAGAGAGATAGGAGTTTTGTCTAGTGGTAGTTTTGACTGTAGCGCAGAGGGGTTAATGTGCCTTCTGTAAAGAATGTGAACCATACAGATTACAGAATGATATTTATGTGGATAGGTCTGTGGGTTTCTGTTTTTTGTCCCCCTTGTTACTCGCTGTTCATAAATTACAATCCTAATATAGCACAGACGGCAGACTCAGTTCAATTTTGTGCTTTATTAGTTTAAAAGTGCGTGTGGAAGCCCCTCTGAATGCAGTTGAATGTCTGACTTCATTTTGAAATAGTTGGCAGTGGGATTTTGTGACTTATAGCCTGATCATGTAATAGAACTAATTGGGGCATAATTACAAGTCCCTAATGCCACCGGAGCGTCACTTTTTCTGACGCTCCGGTGGTGTTGCACCATTCCTCATATTTACAAGGTGGCGCTAAGCCACTTAACGTGGCTTAACGCCACCTTGTAAATATGCCCCTTTCCGCTGCAGTCTGCTGCAATAAAGGGGCGGGCAATGGGTGTTGCAGTGTGCATTCCACCGCAACACCCAATCCTTTTTTCCTTTTTAATGCTGCCCCAGATTTACAAGGCTGGGGCATCCCCAAAAATTAAGGCGAGGTAATACCTCATTTTAGAAAGGCGATACGAGGAGAAATAATTAATTTCTCCTTGTTTGTTGCTCTTTCTATGTGTGCTGCATTCTGCTGCACACGAAGAAAGAGCAACCCTTGCAAAATGGTGCAAGGGTGCCTGCGCTGGCGCTAGGCAGCTTTTTTAGAACCAGCGCTACGGGAAAAGCAAGGGTGCGCCGTATTTTTGTAAATACGGAGCATCCATGCGTTTTGAAAGTGTCAGAGCATGGCGTTGCCAAATTTGATGCAACACAGCGTTCTGGCATTTTCTTGGCAATATTCCCTTTTGTTTGAAGCATGAGAGCCCGATTCTCCATCACAGATTAATCCCAATGGTATAACTGACACTTTATTATCTTTTAACAGGAATGCCTATTGCAATGCCACAACACATATTTTAATGGCATAAAACCACAACACAGTTAAAGAATCGCTATTGTGTCTTGGCAGTACAGCTATGCATTGATGAGACAGACAAAGAATGATACAGCCCTTTCACCTCTCAACTTTAGATAATTAATTAATGTATATTTATTAAAGCACAGGTGTGCTCTTTTCTTGCTCACCCTCAGTGTCTGCTTTTCTTCCTCCCCTTCACACCTCACTCCTTCCCTTCTCTCCATTTTTCCTTCACTTTCTGTTCTACGTCCGCATTTCCTCTTAATCGCCACATTCCCTCATTAACTGCTTTTCATTTTTTACCTTCCCATCTTTCCCTTCCACTCTCCTTTCACGTGCTCCCTGCTGTCTGCTTTTCTTCTTTTGCCTTTTTCCTCTTTCCACTTTTCATTCTCATCATGTTCCACTCCAATCTTGCACTCCCAATCTCTGCTTTCCCCGTTTCTCTTCACATTCTTTGTCTACTGTATCTATCTTTGCCTTCAGACCTCTCCTCCTTCCTTAATCTCCATTTTATGTTTTTCCTTCTTGCGCACATCTTTATATCCACTCCAGGAATCTGTATAAGATCTCAGGGTCATAATTTTAAATCTTGGTGTGGCCACTCAGTCTTTCATCTTTCTGAGGTCGATAAAATTAGTGCCATTGAGCTGGATAACACATTTTTTATTTGGTGTCAAGGCACCTCCGATGAATATGTGCTTTACAAACATACAAGGTGTGTTAAGGACACAGAAATGTAGTTAAATCTTTTGTTTTTTAATTTCTTTGCAATATTACACTGTCTTTATTCCCTCTGTCCGTCCTTGACCCAGTACTTTTCATACTCATATGCATTCCCATGACCTCCTTTCTTTTCTCTGTCCCAACTTTTTCCTTTTCTTTTTCTCTTCATCAGCACCTCCAGCCATGCCTCCTTTCCTCTTTCCATTCTTGCTTCCTTACACCCTCATTCATTCCCCATCCTTACTCCCTTGGTGGATTTCTTCCTTCTTCCTCCATTCATTCCTGCTTTCATCACTTCTTTCATTTCTTCATTTCTTATCCTCAACCCTTCCTTCTGCTTTTCATCCATCACACATTGTTCACTTTCTTTCTCCCTCTATCCCTTCATTTCTTCCTTTGACATTCTTTTCTTATTTCCTCCTTTCATCCATTACTCATTTATTTCCTCTCTCCAGTACTCACCTTCCTGCCTGCATGTGTTGCTGCATTATTTAATGTATTCCTTCCTTCCTTTATCCCTTCTTTTCTTTTAAACAGCACAGTACAAGCACGTTCTCTTTAGTTTGCAAAGCTGCCTCAAGTCCTCAAATGACTATTCCTAAAGCTGCATTTTGATATTTACACACTTTCTCTAATTTGAGTTCACTTTTAAGTTGTTCTCATATGCTTCACATATGTTATATTATGTTATGTTATATTGATTTGTATAGCGCACTAATCAACCAAGAGGGTATCCAGGCGCTTGGGTAGGTGTGTAGGTGTGAGGTCCCCAAGGTGCTTATGTGAAGAGCCAGGTCTTCAGCTTCTTGCGGAACTCAAGAAGTGAGGAGGTGCCTATGATGTGTTGAGTCTTGTGGATGTGGGTAGAGCCAATAAAGGAAGTGGGTGGAGCCACTGGAAGAAGTGGGCAGAGCCAGGGAAGTCGGTGTGTCCTCCTAAAAAAAATATGAGCACCTGCGCTTAATATTTTACAAATTAAGCACTGCTCTAAGGTAGCCATCTGGGTGCATTTCACATTAAATCCGACTTCAGGAAAAAGTTAGGTTTGATTGGACAAGCTTTTTGATACCAAACATGACATTTTTCAGTGGTACAATAATGGAGCTGGCAACCTGGGAATGCCCAGATGCCAGCCCATGTTATCGTATGACACTCCTGAACACTTATAGTAGCTCCTAATGGAAGGAGGCTTCTACAGGGACATATATGCTTGCACTTATATGTCCACATCTTTAATATAATGCACTCTGCCTCATGGGCTCAGGAGACCTACCTTAGCGGTGACTGGCATATATTAATAATAGTGCTGTGACCTTGCCACTCATTGTGAGGGCAGAGATGAATTTGAGCAGTTTGAACTGCTCATACAGTCTGCAATGGCAGAGTATAATTGAATTCAATAAAACCCAAAAACTCAAGTTTTTATCCATACCCCAGGTACCCTCTCAATAAAGTAAAACCTTTGGGTATACCTTTGAGGTACTTTTAAAATATCACTCTTCTGGATCCCTGCTTATCCAGTTTGGCTTTAGCTAAGAACTCCCATTCCACCTATGGTTGAGTCCGCCCGGATAGTACCACCTTACCAGGGTGTGGATAGGTACCAATGATGAAGCATGTCATGATAAGTGAGTGAGGCGTCTACTCCAATATCTTTGGATATCCCAAATCTGTAGGGCATAGCAGAGGCAATATCCGATGTCCTGACACAATATTAAACTTAATGTTTCCTTGTTAGCACACTTGACCTATCAGTTGCTCGTGTGTGTGAGTATGGACAGCGGGAGAGTGCAACTGATCTGACTTTCTCTCGCTCTCCATAGTGATTACGAGTTCAGGGGGGCCTCCACAGCCCGAGAGCCACAAAAGATAAAAGAATGAGAGTGAAGGCCACCAACCAGACCAATTCCTACACTGAGGAATGGCCGAGGGCCTGGCATTTGATGAAGATGTAATATCGTCTCTCCTATCAGCACCTTCCCTAATCCCTGAATCATCCCTGACACAAACCAACCAAAACACAGGTGATTGGGAATCACTCACAGAAGTGAAGCGAACTCAATTAAAAACACTTCTGCATGGAGCTATCATGACTGAATACCTTCGGGGCAATACGATCTAAAAGTCTCCAGTGCTCCCCGGATCTTTCTGAATGACCCAGAATTCAGACGCAGTTGGTCCCTCATAGCATGGAAGTGCACGAGGGACTGGCTTGTTCTGATCATACAAACAGCAAAGAGGTTATCAGACGCCCTCCTGGTGGAGATTAAGACAATGGAGAATGGACTCAAAACACAAATGACCATCACCACATACAAGAAAAAACTAGAGGAGAACAACAAAATCATCAACAAACATAAAAAGTACATGACGCAAGCCAAAATCAACAAGTTCCACAAAGACCTCAAGCGCTTCACCTTTGAGGGAACATCCCCTATTCCATAACGGATTATAACCCTAGGGAGATAGACAAATCCTATTTTTCGGACACTGACAGTACGGGATCTGGAAAATACTCCAGCGATTCCTCAGGAGATGGATCGAACAAAACATGGAACATGAGGAAAAGAGGAGGACGCCCACGCAGAAACAGGGGCCCCTACCAACCGGCTTTACTGTTCCATCCACAGCCATATGGATGGGGGCCATATGCCCAACCACCTTTCCAACCCCCCCAACTTGGCTAGCAATGGCTACCTCTCCAGGCGCCTTTTTTAGGATGAGGCCAAACCCCAGGAAGAGGGAGACAAAGAGGACCAAGAGTACAGTGGCAAACACAGCAACAGGAAACAACGGAACAGGAACCATGCCCGAGGAACAGCAGAAACCCTCGGGAGTAATAAACCTTAGTCCAGTAGCCTTCACAGAGACCCAACTGAGAGCACTCAACAAAGTACTCGGTTTTGTCCCAATGGCAAGGTCAGACATATTCAGCTTGAGGATTGAACTAGCAGAGCTCTTCAGAAGATTGAGACTATCCATCTTCTTTACAGACAAGAACACATTACCCCAAGAAGAGGAGGAAAAGAACACAGGTTTCAGGAGAAAATCCAACTTCAACCCACCAAACCATACGATACCACCAGCTGTACTGGCATTCGAAAAAGCTGTGGCCCAGGAGGTCGACAAACTGAGGGATGACAACAGACACGTGTTCAACAACCTCACACGAGCAGAACACAACGCCATTCAAGAGATTGACAACATGAGAGACATAGTCATAAAACCAGCAGATAAAGAGGGAGCTACAGTGGTTATGCCACTGGAGATGTACCGCAGCAAATGCAAAAGACTCCTAAATACCCCGTAATTACAAGGTGTTACAGAGAGACCCCACGAAAAAGATCGCAGAAGATATCCGTACCTTGGTAAATGAAACAAAGGAGAATGACTAGATTACTGCACAGGAAGTGGTATTCATGAAAGAGGAGAACCCACAAACACCCTATTTCTACATATTGGGGAAGATACATAAGAACAAAAACCCACCCCCAGGGAGACCTTTTGTCTCGGGCATCAGATCTATTTTGGAACCCTTAACGAAGTTCACAGACCAATTCCTGAGATCATTGGTACAGAAGATGCCCTCCTATCTGAAGGGCACAAAAGACATGCTGGTATTACTCCAGGACCTCAGATTTAACGAAGGAACCGACTTCTTCATCATACTCGATGTCGAGGCCCTATACACGAGTATACCACAAGAGGCATCCCTGAAGGTAATAGAAACCTTACTGAGAGGAGAAGAGTGGAATTCCATAACACACCCAAAAGGTTCACCTGGACTGTGCACACATTGCTTTAACAAGGAAATTTTTCCAATTCGAAAGTGACTTCATCCTACAGATTCACAGAACATCTATGGGGAGCACATTCGCCCCGAGCATAGCCTGCCTGTATGTCCATGACTTTGAAATGAAAAACATCTATAACAACACCTATGGGGCAAGAATATTGATATGCATGAACATCGATTCACAGCCACTAGCATAATTAATTTTCCGCCATACACGAGGAGTTAGATTTATTACTAGTTGGCGGTGCACACTTCATACGCCGAGCATTAACACCATTGATAATCGTCGAGTCACGAAAGTTTAATTTATATTTTACACTTACTAAAACCATCAAGACTTTGTTTCTTTTTTATCAATTTCTTCACTAATCTCAGGAGCAAGGAAGTGGCATGAAATTGCTGGGCGTAACATATAGAATCACGTTTGTTGGTTCCTTTAATTACCACATATAATTTATTGGAGATATATAAGCCTTTACTCACTATTATTACCTAAAGCTTAGTTGATTTTTTATTTAATCTGTGTACTAGATAGAACTGAGTCCAAGTTTCTTCTATTTTCATAGGATTAAGCTCCTGACGAAGGGCATTGCCCGAAATGCATTGGGCGTATTTATGCTACAGATACATGAGTTCGATTAGAATCATTTGGAATGGATATTAACAAATGAATACAGAATGCAAGTTATGAAGAGTAAACAGAATAAATAAAAAGAATTCTTGTAAAGAACTTTAAACCTTTGGAATAACTTTATTTCAAGTGGTCTCAGAGTGCGATTTGGGGAAGCCCCCCATAACCTGGGGACAGCGCTTCACAGCTAATTTTCTAATCCTCATACTCAGGAGGATTCACCAATCAGCACCATTAAACAGTTTAATTCAATTTAACAAAAAAGTGTACCAGTGATTGCGTGAGTCTAATCCCTTTGTTGGACTATATACATTGATTATTTCTGAGTAACAGACCACGCACCCCGAATTACAATGTCATATGAAGAGATATCTAATCTTACTGAGCACAGAGCAGAAACATTTTGTTTTACCAATGACGAAACTCAACGAATTTACTCGTTAATAGAAGAAACAGAGAGTACCAGTACCGCACGGGATCAATTCAATCAAACAGCTATTATATATTTCCAAAAAAGCGATCAACCAATGTTCGCACGCCAGTACATTGATCAAATATCACAAAGCACAACAAATTCCAAGGGGACTAAGGATATCCTTAAAATCAACTTTATGCAAAAACAATACTAGGTTTACCGAGAAATGGTATGCCATACTAAAGAAATGCTCATTAGACTTAATATTATTGATTGTGGAAGAATTATCAAAACTGCTGGAAGATCTTAACAAGGAGGTTAATCAGCTCAAACAAGAACTACCGGATATGATGACGAAAGAAAATTGGGATGAGACACTAAAGGACATTAATGCGTAATTGGATGAATACACAAAGGAAATTAATGAGAGAAAAATCTGAAAATTCAAGCGCGATACCATTGACTATAAAACTTGGAGAAGTTTATAATTGGGCAGAAATGTTTGCATGCAGAAGGCAACAAAGACCAAATGTGGGACAATTTACT
The DNA here is from genome assembly GCA_963921515.1 of Calotriton arnoldi. Lineage (NCBI taxonomy): Eukaryota > Metazoa > Chordata > Amphibia > Caudata > Salamandridae > Calotriton > Calotriton arnoldi. Next base: position 2,473,074 of record CAWUFW010000994.1, on the reverse strand, counting down.
GATACTGAGGCTTCATCCTCAGACGATTCAAAATATAAAAGTCAACCTCCTACACAACGAGATAATGAAAGATCTGAGAATGCAGGTCCATCGACATCTGGCGGAACCACAAAGGAGACTTCTTCTTTTTTAGAGAAGGGCCAAGGACCACAAGTCGAACCAGGAGGGGGGTCACAAAAGCAAAACAACAACCAGTTGCGAAGTCCACGAGAAGTCAGAAACCTTAGTTATTAACCCCTTTACCGCGGCGAACATTCCACCGCGGTGCGGCGGTTTAAAGGAGTGGGTGGGGCCGCGTCGGCCAACGGACGTGCGCAGCACTACTGAGGTAGTGCTCGCGACGGCCGTTGGCCGACGAACGCAGCGAAGGGGTTAACATTTCTAAATGCCACTTAACAGAATTTCAAATCAAGGCCTTACAAAAAGGAACATTGTACGTACCCACTTATCATTCAAACGCTTTGGAAGCTCAAATCAGTCTTTATAAATTCATGCGCACCCTAAGATTGAGACACTTTTTTGAAAACATAGAAGAACAAGAACGTCCACAAACCAATACTCTATTAGGATTACGTAACAAACGCTCTTTTATCGCTCCCATCAGTCATAAGGCATTGGATGCATTTGAAGCAGTTGTGCAACAAGATCTTCGCACCATTTTTAAACAACCAAAATCAAAATCTACCAATTTCACACAGAAAGAGACAGGCTCTCGATCAGATAGCCTCTAATTCCAAAATAACTGACAAGGGAGGAGCATTGGTAGTCATGGATACGGATTATTACTTGGAAAGCGTTAATGCGCGTGTACATGATGCTAACAGCTATATGAAAATATCTTTTGACCCCACGAAAGAGTTCGAAAGAACTCTTACCAAAGTGATTGACAAGGCTATTGAAAGAGGAACTATTACAAACGAAGAAAAGACATACTTTACCAAAACAAATCCCAATATACCATACATATACATGATTCCAAAAATTCCCAAACATCCTACAAAACCACCATCAGACCCATCGTGTCCACGATTAATTCAATTCATGAACCTATTGGGAAGTATTTGGATAAGCATTTCCAACCTCTGGTACAGAACATGTCTACATACATAAGGGATACCACCAATTTCTTAAACATTTTGGAAAACATGAAACTGGATTCAACACAGGATATGACCCTATGTACCATCGACATAAAATAATTATACTCGTCATTTCCCCACCACTTAGGACTACAAGCGCTAGTATCATTCTTGATAAACTCAGACAAAGACGAGGATCTCAAAGTGTTTCTTATGGAGTTATTACACTTTACACTTTTCCACAGCTATTTTAAATGGCAGAATGATTTTTTCATCCAATTGTCAGGGACATCTATGAGAAATTGCGCCGCCCCAGCGTATGGGAATTTGTTCATGTACAGGTTTGAACTGGATCACATACTTAACCAACAAGAGTGGATTGATAACCTCATTGTGTATCGCAGATACATCGATGATATCTTCTAACTATGGAAAGGACCATACCAAGATTTAACAAAAGCAATCGAAAAACTTAACACAGTGGATGACAGAATTGAATTCACCTTTACGATCAGCAAAGATCAGATCACATTCTTAGACATTTTAATTACTTGCGAAACGGTCACCTCATCACAAGTGTTTACACCAAACCAACCGATCGGGACAATTTACTACATTACACCAATTTCCATCAGCCTTCATTAAAAAACCACCTGCCGTTTTCCCAAATGCTAAGATTGAAATGAATTTCATCGAATGATAAACTTTACAACGACAGTTTGGTTACCACGGTTGAAAAATTCAGACAAAGGGGTTATCCAGAAACCATTTTACAAGAGGCGGTTCATAAAGTACAAAATGAAACACGGGAGACTTTATTAACCAGCACAAATCAATCCAAAGAAAAGGAAAATAGAATGGTCTTCATATTCAAGTTCTCCACTCGCAGTTACAGGATCAAGAATACCATACTGAAATATTGACCGATGTTAAGAATGGGAATGGAAAAGGACTTCAGGGGTATATTTGAAAATCAACCCAGATTTGCTTATTTATGTACAAAAAAATTCAAACAAATTCTTAATAAAAAATGTGAGAAACAGGAACAAAACTATCGGGGACTCTACCCTGCATGAATTGTGGCAGTTGTAATTCCATCATTAAAGGCAATACCGCATTACACCCTACACGAGGCACTACCATTAAACTGAAAGTGACAGCTGCATGTGACAGCAGTAATGTGGTTTACATGTTAAAATGTCCATGTGGACAGGCGTACGTGGGAAAAACTGAGAGGAAAATGAAGACACGCCTCAATGAACACAAAAGTAAAATCCGAACGAAAAAACAAAATCAACTTTTGCAATCCATTTTAAACTCAACAATCATAATATAAGTCAACTCAGGTTTTTCATCCTTGAGCAAGGTCCCTTTATATCGGGAAAGAGACAATACACAATTTCTGTTGCAAAGGGAAATCTTCTGAATTAATTATCTTGACACTGTTTTTTTTGGTTCTTTTTTTATAAAGTTTTATTGTAAGCATAGTATTCACAGTTACAACAAACAAGGAACTATAAGCTTCCATTAGCAATATATAGGCACATAGTACATTTCTCATCAGTCATCGTATTATCGTTCACACAGCTTTTATCACACAATTCAAATTCCCTCTTATACAGACGTGTTTGCCTGGAGATAGTCTACTAAATACATCCAGTAATCTCTGGGTTTAGATCTAGTTGGCAGTTCTTCTTCATAGGTCTTAAGTGTGTCCTTGCAGTAAGCCATATCTTTAATCCATACCTTAATCTTTGGTATCCGGGTGCCACCCCAACAGATGGCTACCCTACGTTTGGCTAGCAGCAGTGCAACACTACAGAATTTACGCTTTGTTGATTGAACAGTGGGGACTAATCCCAAGAGGCATGTGCGAATCGAGCAATCGATAGCTACTCCTACCATGGTGCTTAAGATCTGTATAACCTCATTCCAATATGCCCTAATGGAGCGGCAGGCCCAGGAAGATGAATAAATCCAGCATCTTCCACCCCACACCTCTTACATCTGGAGTCCACTCGGAGCCCATATTTGTATAATTGTGCTGGAGAGTAATAAGTTTGGTGCAGATATTTATAATGAAGTATTCGCAAATTGCCATTGGGTGTTAACAGACTAGTTATGTTACAACTTATCGCCCAGTCGTCCTCCGTTAGAGGAGGATCCAGCACAGCATTCCATCTAGCCAAAGCCTTATGCGTATTGCCGTCTATATCTTTCTGAATGTGTGTATATAACCGCGTCACCATATGTGAGTTATTTGACGTCGTAATAAGCATTTGTAATGTGTTAAGCGACTTCGGTTCGTTAGGGTAGTTTGGGTATAGGTTTTTTATGGCGCCTGCAGTCTGTGATAGTTGAAGCGAAAGAGTAGAGTTTGGTTACTAATATATAGCAGTTCCTGAGGGTCTACAAATGTACCATTAGCATAGAGGTCTCCTATCTTATCAATCCCTGCCCTGCATAGCAAATCCATTCCCATTGTTTCCTGCGTAACTGACAATTCTGGGTGATATAGCAGTGGCATTGCCGGCGCATATAAGGGCAGTTTTCTAGCCAATTTCCCCATCTTGTACCATGCTGCATTTGTCGTATCAATTGTATTTATTGCGTGGGCGTGTATTCGGGCTCGCCGATGAGGTAGGATGGCTTTCAGTGGGATGGGATGGGCATCTCCATTTTCTATCGCGACATGAGCCATGAATGGGACGGGATGATACCAAAAGTGCGCATATTGTGCCTGGGCACATAAATAGTATAAAAGGAAATCTGGTGCTCTGAAACCCCCCTTTTCAAATGGTAGCGTTAAAGCTCGCAATTCAATGCGAGCGTGTTTGCCTGCCCATATGAGACGATTGACAACCGTAGTCAATTTATGGAAAACTGAGGTAGGCGGGGTGATTGGAATGCTATTGAAGAGGTACAGTAGTTTAGGGAGTACGACCATCTTTATAATAGCCAGGCGATCTGCCAAAGACAGGGGTAGCTGTATCCAGCGATCCACTTTTGCTTCTAGCCTGCTAATTGCCGTTCCATAGTTTGTTCTAATAACCGTTTCTGGATCACGATGAAACCACACCCCTAGGTACTTGACTGGATCTGATCTCCATTCCAGCGGGTAGTCTACAGGGTGGGGGTGAGTAGAGTCCGTTAAGGAAACAATGAGAGATTTAGACCAATTAATCTGTAGGCCAGAGTGGTGTCCGAATTTAATATATTCTCGGAGCAATGGGGCCAGGGTAGTGCTGGGATTTTTAACATAGAGCACCATGTCATCCGCGTATAGCGAAATATTTAGTGGCCGTTGTAGAAATTGAATAGCGGCGCTTTTATGTCTCTGCCTTATTTTACAGGCCAAGGGTTCGAGGGCTATGGCGAAAAGTAACGGGGATAGGGGGCAGCCCTGTCGCGTGCCTCTTTCAATGTCTGATGGGGTCCGATACATATTTATTAACTTGTATGCGCGCCGAGGGTTTAGTGTATAGTGTTTGGATCCATTGTAGGTACACAGGGGGGAATCCCATCCTGCATAGTATAGTGTGGAGGTACGACCATTCAATAGAGTCGAACGCTCGCAGCGTCCAACAGTACAGCTATCGCCGGACTGTCGGGGCCAAATAGTGCGATATTGCGAAAAGCGTCCTAGTGTTATGGGCAGTGGACCGACCAGGATAAAGCCGGATTGATCCGGTAGAACAAGGTTGGGTAACAATGGTTGCAGTCGTAGCGCTAGTATTTTAGCCAATATTTTGTTATCCGTGTTTATGAGGGATAACGGCCTATATGATTCGCACTTCTCAGGATCTTTATCAGGCTTCAATAAAGCAATAATCATGGCCTCTCGCAGCGTGGGTGGGAGTATGAGATTGCTGTGGGCATCTCCATACATTTGGACGAGGTGAGGTGCAAGTATGTCTATGTATGCCTTATAAGATCTGGCTCGTGAAGCCGCTCTGGTCCCGGCGCCTTGCCGTTTGGCAGAGATTTTACCACGGTCGTGACTTCTTCGATCGTTACCGGTTGCGCCAGATATTCTCTTTGGGCGTCAGATAGCCAGGCCAACTCTATATCGTCCAAGTATGTCAAGACCTCATTTGCTGGAGCTGTGCCCTTGATTTATAAAGCTCACCATATGTGTTCATAAACTCTGTGAGTATGTTTTACGTGTCATAATGAGTTTCTCCGACCTCATTTTTTATTGATAGTACTGGGTGTGCCCTATGTCCCGTGCAAATTTTGCTAGCCAAAGTGTGCCCCGGGCTACCACCCTCCCCATATGATCGTGCTGCATGCCGTTTTGAAATATACCTGAGTTCCTCCTCAGCGAATGCTTGGTATTCTGACATGATTGTCCGAATATCGCCCAGAATGGCCATATCCTGCGTCCGATCATATTCCCGCTCTAGAGTACTTAATCGTTGTTCCCGTTGTGTTAATTGAGCGCGGATATCTTTGAGGATGCCGGCGGTCACACTAATACAGACTCCTCGAATAGTAGCCTTAAATGCCTCCCAGAGCAACCCAGCATCGTCAGTAGAAGGTTGATTGATAGTAAAATAGTCACTTATCGCCTGCGCGATAGTCTCAGTATACAGGGGGTCTAGCAACGCTGTGGCGTTAAACCTCCATACATAAGGTGGTGGCTGGTAATGAGGAAATTCGATGCCAAGCATTACTGGCTTGTGATCCGACAAGGTTTTAGGCAAATGCGTAATTTGCTTGGTCCAGTTCATAACCTCCTTCGTACCAATCCAATAGTCTATTCTAGACCAACTATTCCTGGCGGTCGAGTGGTACGTGGCTTCCCTATTTTGCGGGTAGCGTGTTCTCCAGATGTCTACTAAATTAGCTTCCGACATACTAGCCTGCATCACTGTTACTGCTTGTCTATGCGGTTCTCTAGAGGAGTCTGATCTATCCAGTTGGTCATTAAATGTCAAATTAAAGTCCCCTCCCCACAGTAGTGTTATGTCAGGGAATTCCTTCAGTTTATTCCACAAGGATTTATAAAAACCAGGGTCATCCACATTAGGGCCGTATGTGTTAATGATACCTAGGCGATGTCCACGAAGGAGCCCCACAACAATAATGTAGCGACCCAGAGGATCAGTCACAGTATGTTCTACATGAAAATGTGTACCCTTTTTAACTAGGATCAATACCCCCCTGGAGTAGGAAGAGTAGGAGGCTGCCAATGCCGTTTCAGCCCATCTACGTCCCAGTGGGCTCTTGGCAGAGGGGGCCAGGTGCGATTCTTGTAGTAGCGCTATATGTATATGCAATCTGTCTAGGTACGCAAATACCTGGCGTATCTTTTTGGGGTTATTTAATCCCCGGACATTCCAGGACAGCAAATTCAATTTTGAGGGCAGCAACCTATCCATCTGTGTCAATGTTAGCTGTTTCCTGCGGTATGTATCGCTCCATCCAGAGAGACTCTGGGTTTTTTTCTGTGTCCACCGAAAAAACACTGTGAATGATTTGGACTGATAAGCTTGGAGTTGTGTACTGCCCTGCCATTCCGGAAGCTTGTGAAACCATCAAACATTTCCCACCCTCCCCTCCCCCACCCACTTTGGCATCCCAATCACACCAAAGCCATACCCCTCCCAACAATAGTAAATACGAAACAGATTCTGTGTTGGGGAGCACCCACATGGGGGAGATCCGCCGAGGGCGCGCATCAACATCCACCGAGGTAGATGTGGTCAGGTATTGCGTTAGCTATTTGAGTGCATATATTCGTGTGAGCAACATGTCAATCAATAAAGGAAAAGCAACAAATAAACTGGAGTCAATGCAAACTTCAAGGGATCCTTCATCTCGCTAGTGGCACGTGTCTGCAAAAGAACCCTCTCCCGCATCATACTATGTATCGCAGCTTGGCATCAGCCCAACCCATAGTGTCTGATTTCACAAGCAGATGCTTTGGGTCTTTGAGTCATTGAAAACGTCCACCCAGTAGCCGGATATATTCAGCCAGGTGTGTCCCGTGTTAAAGGATTGTCCCCCACACATATTTATATCGGCTTACCGTCAACAGATGATTGTACAGATCTATTACCAGCCCACCGCTGAGACCCTAGTACCTGCCAGGCCGTAGAGTTCCCTGCACAAGAGTCAGCCAACACCCAGGCCTCATGGACCTTCCGTGAGTTCAGACAGATGCGACCCATCAAGTGCGTTCTGCATCAACATCTCCAGCATGCCGTATGGTTTGTACCCTCTATAGACCTCAATAGTTTCCACAGTCTTAAGTTTCTTTCCGTCGGAGTCCAGACTTAGAGGGTGTATGCGTCATATTGTCAGAACGCATGTCGCAGACAATTTTAGTCAGAATCCTGGTCCGTGTCCTTTCCGCCCTGTCTCTTCCTTTTGGTGAGTGTTTTCTTGATGAAGTCCTGTGCCGCTTTGGGTGATTGTAGGATAGATACACGCCCTTCACAAGTCACTCGCAATCTGGCCGGGTACATCATTGCGTATTCGATTCCCAACTCCTGTAATTTCTTTTTGGCGGGGTTAAATTCCCTTCGAGCTGTTTGTACCGCCATGGTGAAATCTGGATAGAACGCCAGGTCACTTCCCTGATAGTTGATCTGCCGCTTCTCCCGGGCTAGTCGCAAAATGGTGTCACGATCCCTATAATTCAGAATCTTGGCTATTATAGGCCGCGGCGGGGCTCCGGGCGGCGGTTTTGGCGCCAATGATCGATGCGCACGTTTGATGATTAGTACTGGGGAGAAGCTGTCAGCTCCAAAGATGTCCCGTAGCATGCTCTCCACATAGGTTTCCAGCCGCCCCGTGTTCGTGCTTTCCGGAACACCAGCTATGCGTGCCTTGTTTTGGATCACTGCGAGGGTCTTTTCCATATCTGTACATTTGCGCGTCGTGCTATGGGCCTCATCCTCCACCGCAGATATGTGTTCCTCTGCCGCATCTAGTCGTTCACCTTGCTTGTCCAATTTACTCGCGATATTATCCACCCGCTGGGTGAGATTATCCAGCTTCCCGTTGATGGCCTGAAGGCTTTGCTGAATGGCTTGGAGGGCTGCCTCCATACCTGTAGTAGTGGTCTGCACCGCATCTATTTCCGTATCTGAATGTGCGGTCGCTCCTTTAGGATTACGCCTGGTGTCAAAGGACAGTTTTGGTTGTTGTTTGTCCAGTTTACCCATGTCTAAGGGTTACTGGGATCGCTGCGTCAGGCTTTGCGTTAAAGAAGTGGTGCTCCACTGCGTGATCTATCAGTTGCAACCCAATATCAGAAAGCTTCCATCCTCAGTCATGTGCACGGTGATGCATCACTCTGCAGTTGCAGGGCCAGTGGGAGTACGCTGTCGTCGATCGTGCCACACTTTCGGGGGAGTTGTTATTTGTACTGGGTAGGAGGAACCCCTTTCCGTACACGCACCATTATGTACTAGGTGCAGCGCAACAATATATAGTATATATGCGACTCACATCGCCGATCAGCCGCTATCCCACAATACGCATGGTTGTAGTGCTCAGCCAGTGTAGGATGAAACCCCAACGGCGCGATTCACAGCAAATATCCCACTCAGGGCTCCTGCACCTTAAAGGCTTCCAGTGTCATTAGGGGTGCAGAGACTGCAATCAGAGTCACACAGCGTGAGACCACCGGTCACGTCAATGTGCATATCCCAGTGTATGAGACGCGCTGCTTGCTTGAGCCAGGTGGAGCTGGAGTAGCTATTCATAAGTTTGCAGCAGCTGAATTACGGGCAAATATGTTTGTTGGCAGAGGAGCGGTTGAAATGTCATTACTGCCCGCTCAAGCGCATTTCTTCATGTTCGTTTGCATATTCCCTCCTCGTATTCATTGCACGACTGCCATTTTGCGTAGCCCGCTGGCAGTTCGTTGGGAGCAGCGCTGCACTAGGAGAACCGAAAGTGAGCTTAGAAATTAGCCGCTAACGCTTAATGTCCTTCAGACACTGGTTCCTCGTACCTGACCGATATCTCTTACTGTAGATCAGCAGTGGAGCCAGTCCCACGCGACTCACCGCTAGTCCTCAGCTCCGGCCGCCATCTTAGGATCGCCGTCCGCAGTTCCCGCCGCGGCACCTTGCAGGTCTTGTTTCTTCCCGCACGTTGATGTATTGCTGAAGGCAGAGCATGTCAGTCAAAGCCCCCCTATTCCGACATTCGATGCTGCGTTTTCAAGCAAATTGGGCACTCATTTCAGCTCATAAAAGGCTCGAGTTTGTCCCTGACCGGCGGAGCAGCTTCAGCGAGCAGCCATCTCGCAGCGCGCCCTCTAGCGCCCCATTTTTTTTATCTTGACACTGTTAATCCAAAAGGTCTCAATGAACGTATGAATTTTAGCTGTTTTCTATAACAGCTTAATTATGACCTGACACATAGAATTATATTTTACAGGAGAGGGATCTCAAGTTATGCATCGTTTAGTTGATTTATGTTGCATATCGAGAATATTTTACATTGGGCAAATGCATAAACAGAAAGTTCTTAAGGGGGTCCTTGGTAATCTTGTAACATGTATGTTTACATTTATAATTTTAATTTTTCTGTCACAGCAGCACACCGTTGACATGTTTTTAAGTCAGCTCGCATCCCTCTATAAATCATATATAGAGAAGAAATGTTTGGGTAGTGATTTCCAAACAGTAAGGTATTACAAAATTACAATGTCCTGCTGACACCAGACTCATCACACAGAAGAAGCGATAAAGCTTGTGATTACTGGAGTTTATTCTAATTATTTCTCACTAACTTACCCGCTATCTGACAGTCACTTTTTAACATAGTTCAGTCTTTTTTCTATTTTTATCATTGCCTAACTTTTGTCTACGGTACTTTAATGCGTCACGCATGCTCACACACTTCTGGGTAAAGTCAATATTTATATCCGGTTCACCGCAGATATCGGAGCACTACGGCACCGGGAATATCAGGTTATGTAACTCCACGTTTTGAAACGGGTAAGTTTGGACACAGCAGCGCGCGCTTATAAATACTGGCACCATTATAATCTGGTAACATAATTTCAAGCTGTCATTAAAGGCTAAAACCTTTGGGACCACCGATAATGAAGAAACAGGTCCACGACCTGCCGGCAATCCTCATATACCGTTTCAGTAAGTTTCATTTGCATGAACGTCGATTCACAGCCACTAGCATGATTAATTTTCTGCCATACATGAGGAGTTAGATTTATTATTAGTTGGTGGTGCACACTTCATTCGCCGAGCATGAACACCATTGATAATCGTTGAATCATGAAAGTTTATTTTATATTTTGCACTTACTAAAACCATCAAGACTTTGTTTCTTTTTTATCAATTTCTTCACTAATCTCAGGAGCAAGGAAGTGGCATGAAATTGCTGGGTGTAACATCTAGAATCATGTGTGTTGGTTCCTTTAATTACCACATATGATTTATTGGAGATATATAAGCCTTTACTCACTATCACTACCTAAAGCTTAGTTGATTTTTTATATTTAATCTGTGTATTAGATAGAACTGAGTCCATCCAAGTTTCTTCTATTTTCATAGGATTAAGCCCCTGACGAAGGGCATTGCCCAAAATGCATTGGGCGTATTTATGTTACAGATACATGAGTTCGATTAGAATCATTTGGAATGGATATTATCAAATTAATAAATAAAGAATGCAAGTTATGAAGAGTAAACAGAATAAATAAAAAGAATTCTTGTAAAGAACTTTACACCTTTGGAATAACTTTATTTCAAGTGGTCCCAGAGTGCGATTTGGGGACGCCCCCCATAACCTGGGGACTGCGCATCACAGCTAACGAGGAGTTGAAAACAGAGGTTTTTTGACAAGCCAACTGACGTAAAAACCTACTCCGCTATGATAGCTTCCATCTGAAAGCCCTTGGGGACAACCTACCGGTGGGTCGAAGGAACTGTACAGAAAGACTGACATATGAGAATCGTGCAGAGAAGTTGGCTAACAAACTGGATGAGAAATCCTACCCAAAGCGGCTAGTCAAGAGAGCCATGAAAAGGGCAAGACACAAACCGAAAGAGTCACTTTTGGAGACACACACAAAACCCCAAAACAACAGATTAGTGTGTGTCACTACATATGGTACACAAGCCAATACAGTGAAAAAAATAATACTGCGACACTGGAAAACTTTAAATTCCGTTTCACTAAGATTGGAAAGAACTATGTACGCTTTTAAGAGGGGAAAGTCACTCAGAGACCTCTTAGTACACACCCGACCCAGACAGACTACCAATGGAGATCGCACGGTACAAGCTATGTGGAACTTGCCTGAAGTCCAGGTTGTCTGCAGGAGCGATGAACTGTCCTCTCTCCTCTTAGAACACCTCTCGGCACTACTGAACTTGCTACAGGAGTCCCGGCAGGTGTCCCAAAAGGGAAGGAGAATGGGAAGAGAAAAAGAGAGAGAACACTGCTACTCCACACAGCCTGGTCCAGCCCGGCACCCTCGAGGGGATCTGTTTGCAGAGTAGGGTCGCCTTTTTAGGACTTGCGTTTCTCTATAAAATAAGAAATGCAACAGATGAGCACAGAGACACTTCTGGGCCACCCAGGCTCACTCAACACAGAACATTCATTATAAGCAAGTTATGTTAATCACCTGGTTCTCAGGAGGAGCTGAGATACTCTCTTAGCTTTTGTCTGTAGGTTGCAGGACAATCCAATCCAAATAATAGTTCTCTAAGAACAGTGCTGCCAAAAAGGAGTCACTGGCTATGATTATGTGTCATCAACAGCCGGGTAAACGAATGACACCTAGACACGTCTTTCGTTTGCACAAAACACTCGTAAACAAATATTCACATCTAGGAACAGGCCCAAAGGGCTACATAAGCCAGTGTCCATACAATATGATGATCAGAGGGGTAACAGGATGCTTCCATGCGCAAGGCGCGGTATCAAGTTCACAATATTCATCTTAATATCAAAGTTCTAAGCAAATAATGTAGAAACAAAACTCTCAGAAGTTGGAAATGAGTTCTAACATAAAATGACTCCAAGCGCTTGGCTGAATACAAGTATGAAATGAGTTCAAACATAAAATGACTCCAAGCGCTAAGCGTAATACAAATATGAAATGATTTCAAACATAAAATGACCCCAAGCGCTAAGCGCAAAACAAATCTGTAAATGCCATAGTCTTGAATCAAAAGTCACTTGTGCCAAATACCAGATGGCCAATTCACATGGCAAATATGCAAGGACGAGCCTTCCGATACCAACAGAAAATGTCAAAGTCACACAGGCTTTCACTTCACACGCAGCCTTTAAGCGTACTGCACTTAGCTGTCCGATGCTTACTGCAGTCCTGGACCGGCGCGTGCTTCTGTCCAATGGTGAAGGAGGAAATCCTGAAGCGGTAATAGAAGCAGTCTCCAGCTAAAGCGGGAACCAGGAGATTAAGCCAAGGCCTGGGCCTGGGCTTTTATAGGCAGTTCATAAGCATGCCAGGTGCCTCAGCCACACCCATAAGCATGGCAGGTGCACATGTCCAATAATGTGACACTGCTGCTATGCTAGCACCCAAAAACAACAAGCATTGGCAAAACAAGCACTGGCAACAACAAACACAATAAAAAGAAACAAACATTGGCAGTGGCAAGAAAAGGAAAAAACCAAACAACTTAGTGGACATAAATGTGAGCAAGCAGGGACCCCTGAGGGTGCCGACATACCAGACAGGACGGGGAGCTCCTGACAGTTCCCCCCACCAAAGGTACTCATATGGGGGGGAGCTTCGTGGGATGGCGAAGGTGAAAGAGATGCACAAGGCGAGGAGCATGGACAGCAGAGGCGGGTTCCAAAGAGTTGTTATCGGGACCGTAGCCCTTCCAGGCCAGCAGATAGTGCAACACGCCCCGGATTCGTTTGGAATCCAGAACTTTCGCCACCTCAAATTCCAACTGTCCATTCACTTGAATTGGGGGAGGAGGAGGAGCTGAGCGAGTGGTAGGGGAATAGGGAAGAAGCAGGGATACATGAAATACAGGGTGCACCTTGTAGTCCTCGGGTAACTCAAGTTCCATGGCCAAAGGATTCCCTACCATACGGATGGTAAAGGGACCAAGAAAGCGGGGTAGTAGTTTTTTCGATCCTGCCAAATGTAAATTCTTGGAAGATAGCCAAACACGATCCCCACTATGATAGTCAGGAGCAGGTATTCTATGTTTATCTGCTTGTGTTTTACATACCTCTTGATACTGAGCTATGTTGTTGTACCTGTTGTTGGATATCATACAATTTAGTGTGGTGTTCCTGCACCGACTGGACTTTTTCTGCTTTGGTAGGGTCAAGAATAGGGAACATTCTAGGATGATGACCAGTTAAACAATACAATGGGGAAACCCCAGTAGCAGTGCGCTTACGGTTATTCTAGACAAATTCAACCAGTGGCAAGACCTTATCCCACTCAGAGCACCATGTGGGGACCAGACACCGTAGGATTTGTTCTAAGGATTGGTTTGTGCCCTCCGTTTGACCATCCGTCTGCGGATGATACGCAGAGGACAAGCGGACATCTATCCCCAGAGAGGAACATAAACCCCACCAGAGGCGCGGGATGAATTTGGGTCCACGGTCAGACACGATGGAAGGAGGTAACCCATAAAGACGCACTATGTGTTGGATAAACAAAGTCACTAGCGCACTCGCTGTGGGAATGGATTTCATGGGAATAAAATGTGCCATTTTTGTCAGGTAATCTACCACTACCCAAATGACTGTATACCCATTGGAGGAGGGTAGGTCCGTGATGAAATCCATACTTATGGTATACCATGGTGTAGACGGAACTGGGAGAGGTTGTAAAAGATCTGCTGGAGGTGTGTGTGGTGTTTTTGGTTGAATACAAGTAGGACAATCTTAAATGTATCTTAACGTCCTGTATTAACGGAGGCCACCAAAATCAGTGTTGACATAGGTCAATTGTCTTCTTTTCCCCTAAGTGCCCTGCAAGAGCAGAGTCATCAATCAATCAATCAATCACAAGATTTGTAAAGCGCACTACTTACCCGCGAGGGTCTCAAGGCGCTGAGGGAGAGGAGGGGGGGTGTTGCCGCTACTGGTCGAATAGCCAGGTCTTGAGTCGTCTCCTGAAGATCAGCAGGTCTTGGGTCTGTCGTAGGTTGAGGGGAAGGGTGTTCCAGATCTTGGCGGCGCGGTGAGAGAAGGATCTGCCTCCGGTGGTGGTTCTCCGGATGCGTGGGACGGTGGCCAGGGAGAGGTCGGCGGAGCGGAGCTGACGGTTGGGAACGTAGAAGGAGAGTCGACTGTTGAGGTAGGCTGGGCCGGTTTTGTGGAGTGCCTTGTGTGCGTGGATCAGGAGTTTGAAGGAGATTCTCTTGTCGACGGGGAGCTAGTGCAGGTTTTTCAGGTGGGGGTGATGTGGCTGTGGCGTGGAATGTCGAGGATCAGGCGTGCAGAGGCGTTTTGGATTCTTTGCAGTCGTTTAATGAGCTTGGTCGGGGCTCCTGCGTAGAGGGCGTTTCCGTAGTCGAGTCTGCTGCTGACGAGGGCCTGGGTGACTGTTCTTCTCGTGTCTGTCGGGATCCACCTGTAGATCCTGCGGAGCATGCGGAGGGTGTTGAAGCAGGAGGAGGAGACTGCGTTGACTTGCTTGGTCATGGTGAGCGTTGAGTCGAGGATGACTCCCAGGTTGCGTGCGTGGTCGGTTGGTGTCGGGGGTGCCCCTAGTGACGAGGCCCACCAGGAGTCTTCCCAGGCTGATGGGTTGGAGCCGAGGATGAGGATCTCCGTCTTGTCTGTGTTCAGCTTAAGTCATGTCCCCAGTGTAACACTGTTTCCTGCAATTCTTGGGTGGGAACAAAGAGTTGGTCACCATGATATAAGAAGCCCTGTCGTTCAAGTACACCAGAGGGATAAGGAGTGATATCTTTTACCTGAGCAAGTTTCTCATAAAACTCTTGAGAGGAACAGACTGCTATAATTCTCTCAGCTGGTATGATAGGTTGCGTCTTGTTTTGATCAGAATCGGGTGAGGAGAAATTGAAACGTGAAAGTGTGTCTGCTTTTTGTTGTGCATTGCCCGGTCTATATGTAGTAACGAAGTCGAATTCGTTAAAGAAGAGCAGCCAGCGGAGCTGTCGTGGAGTCAAGGCTTTAATGTTTTGGAAGAATTGCAGGTTACAGTGATCAGTATGGATGGTTATGGTATGTCTTTCTCCCAAGAGATGATGACGCCATTCTTGGAAGGCGAGCTTTATGGCAAGCAGCTCCCTTTCTGCCACCGTATAATTCTGCTCGGCGGGTAACAATTTTTTAGAAAAATAGGCAACAGGGTGAAAACATCCTGTTTCAGGGTCTTGTTGCGACAGGACACAACCCACAGCAATTTGTGACGCATCGGCCTCCACAAAAAAAGGTTGAGATGGATCTGGATGTCGAAGTAAAGGGGCCTCCGTGAAGACCTTTTTAAGTTGCTGAAAGGCTTCATTATCTTGTGAATCCCAGCAAAAGGGAACCCCTTTTTTCAGTAAGCGGGTGATGGGTGACACCACCAAAGAAAACTGGGGTATGAAGCGCTGGTAGAAGTTTGCAAACCCTACAAATTGCTGTATCTCTTTCACGGATTTTGGGGGCTTCCATTGTAAAATGGCTTGCACCTTGGAGGAGTCCATGGCATTCCCATCTGGGGAGATGACATACCCCAAAAATTCAATGGTTGTGGCATGAAAAATGCATTCCTCAGCCTTGGCGAAGAAGTGGTGTTCTCGGAGTTTTTGAAGGACCGCCCATACATGCTCTATGTGTTTTTCTGGAGATGACGAATAGATCAAAATATCGTCAATGTAAACTATGACACAGACATCAAGGAATTCCTGCAGCACTTCACTGATAAAAAATTGGAAGGCTGCAGGGGCGTTGCACAGATCAAAGGGCATCACCGTATATTCAAAAAGCCCAAATTTAGTCCGGAACGCCGTCTTCCACTCGTCTCCCTCCATTACACGAATTAGGTGGTAGGCTCCCCTCAGATCAAGTTTCGTGTAGATAGTGGAGTTACGGACTTGGTCCAAAAGAACTGGTATCAGTGGCAAGGGATATTGTTTTTTTACCGTTGCAGTATTAATTGCGCAGTAATTTATACAGGCGCGCAATTTGCCATTCTTCTTCGGGACGAAAAAGAGTGATGATGACACAGGGGGGATAGAATGTCTAATGAAACCCTTAATCAAAAGGTCAACTATATACTCCCGGAGATAAAAGGTTTCTAGTTCTGATAGAACATAAATTCTGCTGCAACGGTAATGCGACTCCTGGAATTAAGTCAATGCGGCAGTCGTATGTTCGATGGGGTGGTAAACTTGTGGCCTGTTGTTTGCTGAAAGCATCAGAAAAGTCACAGTATAGTGCAGGCAAGTCAACTGGTGTCTCAGCCAGGGGTTGGGTGGAAGCACAATGTAACGGGATCACTAGCTGGGGTTTCTCCTGATAACACGCTTGCCAACAATGTTTGGAATCAAGTGTAACTGTTCTTGCAACCCAGTCTATTTTGGGGTTATGTACTTCTAACCACGGGATACCCAAAATGGCTCCAAATACTGGGGTGTCTATTAGGTCGAACTGAATCTGTTCAGTATGATTGTTGGCACAAATCATGGTTAAAGGGCTTGTCTCATACATGATTAATCCAGAGGATAATTCAGAGCCATCCACAGCTCGGACTGGTTCCGGGGTGTTTTTCTGGATCATGGTAATTCCAAGGGTCTTGGCTAGACTTAAATCAAAAAGGTTACATGTTGCTCCTGAGTCAAGCTGTATGGGAAGGACCTTACGTGTTTGTGGAGACAAAACCAAGGTCACAATTAAGGTAAGATGACGGGGTGAGGGCGTTTTAGTATTAGCCAGGAGATGGGAGACCACGATAAAGTGGTCTCCATCTTTACCGAGCCAGGTCGTTTTTCGGCTGCTCCATACCAGGTTCTACTCCTACTGTTAATGCTACTCCCTTTTTTGGGAAACTGGGTTTATTACCACAATCCCGGGCAAAATGTCCGGCCTTCCCACAATATAGGCAAAGATTAAGTTTCCGTCTTCTATCTTTCTCCTCTTTGGATAAAGGTCCACGGACACTCCCTATTTGCACGGGTTCTGTGGTGTCATGGGAGGGACTGGCTGTTTCTTTCTTCTCAGTTTTAAGGACTAGCACTCTAGTATCCCCCGTGACTTTTCACCTTTCCGTTCTCCTAGACGGTTGTCTAACCTAACTACTAAATCAATGAAAGCAGAACAATCAGTTGGTGGTTCTACAATCTGAGCTATGATGTCCTTTAAGTCATCCCATAGAGCACGATAGAAAAGTGAGGTTCTTTTCTCCTCAGGCCATTCTGTTTCGGCAATGAGTCGATTAAAAGAAGTAATGTATGTCAACAAATCTTTACTCCCCTGATGCAAATTTAGCAGTTCGTTGTCGCTAGCCTGCACAAACGTGTTTTGCAGAGAGTTTGTGCATGGCATCTTTAAATCTTTCAAAATCATAAAGTAAGGGATCATTCCCCTCAACAAGGGGAATGGACCATGCGGCCGCATTACCCCCAAGATAAGAAATAATTAAGGCTACTTTAGCCGAATCACTTGGAAAGGCGTTGGGGCGACACAATAACTGTAAATGACACTGAGTCATAAAAGCCCTGAATTTCGTATTATCACTAAAGAAGAGCTCAGGTGGGGCTAACAGGACTGCTGTTGGGGTTGTCACATTCAGATGTAAGGGTTGAGGAACCATGTTTGCAATAGGGGCTGGTTGAACAGGTGGAGAGTGTAACGGAAACTCAAACCTAGGTGGTTGCATATAGGTCTTGGGTTGTTTTACCTTACTTTCATCCCATGGGTTGTCTCGAAGCTTATATCGCTGTAACTCCTGTCGCAAATCCTGATTCTCCAGTCTCATATTTGAGACCTCCTGTTGTAAACTAGTTAGGGCTTTCGTAATATCTGCTAAGGTGTGAGTGTCTGTGTCTGTGTGTAGTGCCTGTGCTAAATCGCCATAGGACCCCCTCCTAGAATCCATCGCTCAGACAGGCCTGTATTTTGTGGCTTGGCTTAATGTAAGACTGTGGCACAGCCACTCACCTGAAGTTCAGGTTGTCTGCAAGAGCGATGAACTGTCCTCTCTCCTCCTAGAACACCTCTCGGCACTACTGAACTCGCTACAGGAGTCCCGGCAGGTGTCCCAAAAGGGAAGGGGAATGGGACGAGAAAAAGAGAGAGAACACTGCTACTCCACACAGCCTGGTCCAGCCCAGCACCCTCGAGGGGATCTGTTTGCAGAGTAGGGTCGCCTTTTTAGGACTTGCGTTTCTCTATAAAATAAGAAATGCAACAGATGAGCACAGAGACACTTCTGGGCCACCCAGGCTCACTCAACACAGAACATTCATTATAAGCAATTTATGTTAATCACCTGGTTCTCAAGAGGAGCTGAGATACTCTCTTAGCTTTTGTCTGTAGGTTGCAGGACAATACAATCCAAATAATAGTTCACTAAGAACAGTGCTGCCAAAAAGGAGTCACTGGCTATGATTATGTGTCATCAACAGCCGGGTAAACGAAAGACACCTAGGCACGTCGTTTTGTTTGCACAAAACACCCATAAACAAATATTCACATCTAGGGACAGGCCCAAAGGGCTACATAAGCCAGTGTCCATACAATATGTTAATCAGAGGGGTAACAGGAAGCTTCCATGCGCAAGGCGCGGTATCAAGTTCACAATATTTGTCTTAATATCAAAGTTCTAAGCAAATAATGTAGAAACAAAACTCGCAGAAGTTGGAAATGAGTTCTAACATAAAATGACCTCAAGCGCTTGGCTGAATACAAATATCATGAGTTCAAACATAAAATGACCCCAAGTGCTAAGCGCGAAACAAATCTGTAAATGCCATAGTCTTGAATCAAAAGTCACTTGTGCCAAATACCAGATGGCCAATTCACATGGCAAATATGCAAGGACGAGCCTTCCGATACCAACAGAAAATGTCAAAGTCACACAGGCTTTCACTTCACACGCAGCCTTTAAGCGTACTGCACTTAGCTGTCTGATGCTTTCTGCAGTCCTGGACCGGCGCGTGCTTCTGTCCAATGGTGAAGGAGGAAATCCTGAAGCGGTGACAGAAGCAGTCTCCAGCTGAAGCGGGAACCAGGAGATTAAGCCAAGCACTGACAGGTGCGAGGCCTGGGCTTTTATAGGCAGTTCAGTGGCAGTTAACCACATATGGCTAGCCACGCCCATAAGCATGCCAGGTGCCTCAGACACACCCATAAGCATGGAAGGTGCACATGTCCAATAATGTGACACTGTTGCTAGCACCCAAAAACAACAAGCATTGGCAAAACAAGCACTGGCACCAACAAACACAATAAAAAGAAACAAACATTGGCAGTGGCAAGAAAAGGAAAAAACCAAACAACTTAGTGGACATAAATGTGAGCAAGCAGGGACCCCTGAGGGTGCCGACATACCAGACAGGACGGGGAGCTCCTGACAGTCACTACCCTTGCGGTAACTGTTATACCTGTCCCCTGACTAAGGCAAGCAAAAAAATAGACCTTGGACTATGTACTCCATGGGTACTTAAGAAACATACGAATTGTAACAGTAACAATGTCGTGTATGTCATCACATGTAAATGTCAATGGAGATACGTGGGTATGATTACACAAAAAATCAAAACATGTATTAACAAACACAGGAGCACATTCAGATGTGAGAAAACTATTACAAAACTGATGCGCCACTTCCACACAACAGGACACACAGAAAATTATTTTATGTGGACAGTGATTGAGAAATTACCAGCCACTGCAAATGAAAAACAAATACTGAAGCTGGAACCGAGATGGATTTACCGTCTATCAAGCACCACAAGTGGATTAAACGAGGAAATCCCGTGGACATCACTTTCATAGCCCTTGTCCTTTGGGTGACCTACGCGCTCAGAGATAAGTCTTCCATTTCTGGAAATGTATTTCTTATATTTTCACAAAACCTGAGCAACCAATACAACCCATGCACTGCAATTTCCCACCTCAAAAGTGCCCCCGACAGAAAGAAAAAACATTACCAGGCTTTCATAATAATAAAGATGATGACCGCGGAGTTAACATCATTCCCACAAGGCACCGACTCAGGAGGAAAGAATAAATAATTTTTGAAAGATGGAAATGAACAGTAAAATAATTTTTTCTCCTCTTTGAAAAATCTTTATTGACCCAAACACAAAAACAAGGTATCTAGCCCACAACACATCATGGCGAAAAAAATAAACCACAATAGTGAACCAGCAATACACCAAGCAACATAATATGTCTCTCTATATATAACCCGCCTCTGATTCCCCGCGATAAGAAAAAAACGGTCATGAATTCTAACAACAAGCGAAATGAAGTCCAGAAGTCGGGACTCCATTTCCCAGCATGACCGCGGCGTCACACGATCGCCGTACTATGACGCGGCAGACACGAGGGAGCGAGCACATCAAAAATGGACAACCGCTGCAAAACCAGTCATCCGGTGGCGGTCGTAGCGGCATGACCAAGGTAATCCCGCGGTGCCTGGCTCTTTGACAAAGTAAGTGATTGTGTGCTTGTAAGAAATATGGACACAGCGGCACGTCTTAACATACCGCCGGCCCATGAAGAGATTGTGGCAAGTTTGCCCGCCGTTGGGCAGAAGGGCATTAACCATCCGGAACGCGTGCAAGAAATATTTACTTAAAAATGGGGCACGAATGATACCAGTAGGGGATGGCCGAGGGCGATACTAAAAAACAAACAATGTGTGGGTATTTGGGGACACAACTCCAGCGCAATGTAATTGTGAGTGAGCATACTGTCCTAAAATGTTAACAAAACACATTTTGGACACAATATTGATATGAGTGAGGATCTTTCACTAACGGGAAATATGACACAAGACGAGGGGTATAAAAGCCTAAAAACTTATGTGTTAAAGCACCTCTTAAGAACTATAAGGGCAGGGATGTGTGAAAGATATAGAAAACAAAAAATACACTGATAAAAGTTGGAATCCACACAGCTAAAAATCCACCATCAGAACATGTAAGAGAGCATTACATAGAAGCGATCAGCCGGCTTCAGGTACAATGGAGGAGGGCTCTCCTTCGACCTTCTGATCAGCTTTGCGGCTAGTGGTCGAATGGAGGAGGGCTTTCCATGACCTTTTTTTGAGTTACTATAAGAGCGGCAAGAGGCTGCCCCCCATAAAATAGAATAAAACAAAAACAAATAAAAGAAGCATAGATGTAAACCTAACCATATACCAACCATCTGATACTCATATGCTCGTTTGTTCTTTTCTCTCAAGTGTGTGACTTCAAGACTGCACCACCCGCACAGACCGCATGACCCTTGAAAAAACATACTAGAGGGTAAGCGCAATTAGGTTGAGTATGAATGACACGGTATGCAGGTGGTCAAAAAAGTGAACTCACAACATAGATCGTCCACTTTACACTCGAGTCACTAAGATATCTGGACCTAAACTGTACACTATACCATGTTATAGGAAAGGAACCAACAATTGAAAAAAACTTTGAATATGTAACCATATCCATAAATACCTCATGTTCACCGGGGAGCACAATAAACTTCATGTCTTCACGAAAAGAATAAAAAAAGGAAGGTTGTTGCCAGATCTGATGATTAGCGATTAATGTTACTTGTAAACCCAAAAACTGGTCCATCATTAGAGATGTTTGAGACGCATTAAGTAAGTCAGGATGGATGACAGAAGTAAAAGTCACCTCTCTGTTTCTTTAACTCTTCTGTCTTACTGAAAATCCTCTGGAGCGAAAACTGAGACAGGTGAGAGCATTAGGTGTGCGTGCACAAGAAAGAGCAGGGATACAAAAAACACAGCCCTGACAAAGGCCTCAGACCCGATCGGGCTCCTAGAGTGGGCCGAAACATGTTAGCACAGAAACAAAGGGTATAATTGAATAATTGAATTCATACTCAAGATACCCTCTCAATAAAGTACAACCTTTGGGTATACCTTTGAGGTATTTTTAAAATATCACTCTTCTGAATCCCTGCTTATCCAGTTTGGCTTTATCTAAGAACTCCCATTCCACCTATGGTTGAGTCCGCCCGGGTATTACCATCTTATACGGGTGTGGATAGGTGCCGATGATGAAGCATGTCACGATAAGTGAGTGAGGCGTCTACTCCAATATCTTTGGATATCCCAAATCTATAGGACAGAGCAGAGGCAATATCTGATATCCTGATGTTTCCTTGTTAGAGCCCTTGACCTATCAGTTGCTCGTGTGTGTGAGTATCGGAACAGGAAGCAGGCAGCTAGGCTCCCACCCCTAAGCCAATCACAATGCTCCAATGGAGCCTTGTGATTGGTCTGAGCGCCGTGACATGGTGCTCAGCCAGGGGCTGGAGGGGTGGGCATGTTCTCCATGCAATGCAGCCTGCATGGAGGACAGGGCCAACCAAACAGTCATTGCGCACAGGAGTGTTCCACCACTCCTCCCCTGCAGCTCCGCCCCGCTCCTCAGCAGCAGGAGGACAAAATAAAATGATGATAACATTCCGTGATTATCATTTTTTTTCCCTTTCTTTTCTGCTCCTGGCAGTGGGGCGACGCTCCTCCTCATTAGCGGAGGAGCCGCCACTGCCAAGAGCACAACAATACTGTTCTCATTCAATGGTGTCTTCAAGATTTGCATTTCCAGGCTCATGATGGAGTCTCTCGTTCCTGTACGAACAACTGAACTAGCTGAGTATGGTTGACTGAGTAGGTAACCTGCATATCACCTAGCTGAGGGTATAAGCTCGAGTGGGCAAGGGGTATCCTGCTGTGCATAAAGGAAACTACAAGCAGAGTCTCTTATTACTGCAGCACTTTCTAAGTGCTCCAGATTTTGGGAGATACCTCAGTGGCTGCACTGGAAACGGAAGTAATGTACCCAGGATCATAATGT